>OY978526.1:7252869-8452869 GCA_963854835.1 Megamerina dolium | reverse complement strand
GTTATCCGATAGCAACAATATGTCAAATTATACCTTTTACATTTTTGTTGTGTTGTTGGTTGTTGTAAGCAATCGTCAGTTCGATTCGATTGTGTAAGTCTACATGTATGAATGTACGAGTATTTGTGTTTTGAATATTTAATTTGTCACATATTGAACTTTTATGTTAAAACAGAAAAATATTCAATTTTAATATGTGATCATTTCAATGATTACACAGGTCAACAAAATCAAAAAAAAAAAAAAAAAAAAAAAAAAAAAAAAAACCAAAATTACATGCACAACATAGTGCATTCGATTGATGTTTGAAACTTGTTCGAAAGTTTTCAAAACTGCGAATATATGTAGATGTGAGGAAAATATTTTTTTTTTTTTATTTAGTTTCTTCTCCAATCTTTCAAATTTTCTTGATGCGCTGCTGCATTAGTGGCTGTCATTTTTTTGAATTTTACAGTTTCTACCATTGTGCTGCCTGGCGGTGTAATAATGTGCCAATAAAACGACATATGTGCTAAGTCAGCTAAATAGAGTCGACATGATTTTAATTTTATATATAAATTTCCAATAGAACAAATTCTGATAAAAAAAAAAAAGTGATGAAAAATAGTTGCAACATTTTCCTTGCAACATTTAACCTTTTCCTTTTCTTTTTCTTAATTATAAAATTTTTGACATTTCAATAAAAAGATATCGGTAAATAACATCTCTGTACAGTAGAAAATATGAAACATATGTATAATTTTCCAATGGAACAAATTCTGATAAAAAATAGTGATGAAAAATAGTAAAATAATTTTCTTGCAACATTTTTCCTTTTCCATATCTTCTTAATTATAACTTTCTTGACTTTTAAATAAAAAGATATAGCTAAATAACATCTCTGTACAGTAGAAAATATAAAAGTAATTGACAGCACTGAACTTAGTGAGTTTTAAGCGTCTTTAATAATAACATAGAATGCACGCTAAATTTATCATCATTTGTTGTTGTTTTGCCATGATTTATCAGTGCTAGCTAAGTTAGAGTGTCGAATAAAACACGGTCAATATTCTAAAACTTGAATTGTAGGCAAAAGTCGTATATGCTGCTCACTTACAATACTATCACTATCAATTTCTGTCATCTGTCACTCTAGATATGAGAAAATCTATAAGAATTACGTGAACTGAAAACTATCAGAAACTTGTAAATTGACATTCACCGTTCGTAATTGACAGCTGGATTTATTTGTTCGCCAACACATGTGATGTTGAAAACTGTTAACAATTGTGGAAAGTTTTTTGTTAGCGAACAAACCTAATATTTTGTAAAATGGATCGAGAAAATTTCACAATAGACAATTTTCAGCAGTGTTGCCATAGCAAATTGTCCTAATCCTCTTATATTTTGAGAATTAACTCGTAGAGTTTATGCGGCTGCCGTCTGTCTAGGCTATAAGATCTTGCTTCAAAATCCCTGAAAAAAATGTTGGCCCATCGTAAAGTTAGCCAATTAGTCGATACTAAATTTAAAATGATTTAACCTTGATTATAACTATGGACAAATTGGTCGCTGGTTCGATTGATTGGTATGTATGTTTGTTATTATAATGTACCGTAGCCTATGCATTGATATTAGCACTAACGACACCACCAAGTTGATTGTCAATGACAATGAAGGTGTTCGAATTATTCGAATATTGTTAATTATTATTGTTATTGTTGTTGTTGTTGTTGTTGTTGTTGAGTTGGTGTATTATGAATATGCATATTTATTCAAATAGAATAATTTTACTTTAGTTTAGATGGCAGCAATTTTATGAAACACTATGTGTTTAAGTATTTTATTTTTTATTTTTTAAATTTTAATTTGATCAATTTAAATCCAATTTGAAGATATTTAATTGTGATTTCCCAATTGCAAAATATCTAGCATCAATATAGAAAATTTTTTTTTTTTTTTTATGTATCACTTATACCAGGTGTACAAGCTTAAATCCGCTGTTTTTCGGTAAAAAAAAAATCTATTTTTTCATAGAACCTTCCCCATGGCTCGTAAACATATGGAAATGTCTTGTTGAGTAACACCTAACTGTTTGGCAAGCATTTTTGGGCGATTGGGTATCGTCCTCATCCAAATGAGCCGCCTACAAATCATGGACCTCAACTTTTCGGGGTCTATTTTCACGATTCTTGTCAAAGTCAAGAATCAAGTGACTCAAGTGAATTTGACTCAAGTCCAAATGGCCTTCTTTGAACCGACGAAACCAGTCTCTGCAAGTGGTTTCCGATAGCGCACTGTCACCATAGGCCTGCACAAGCATTCGATGCGACTCAGCAGCAGATTTTTTCAAATTGAAGCAAAAAAGTACAGCTTCTTGCATATGCTCTTTTTCTGGCACGAAACTAGATATGATAATACGAGGAAAATTGTATGTTGTTGTATGAAATCACTGATGATGTTTACTAATTGATGTAAATAGGTGTCGAACTCATAAAAAAAAAAAAAAGGATGCACAGTCGATAATAGCTCAATATGCTCACTAACGCCATCTACGAGCAAACAGCGGATTTAAGCTTGTACACCTGGTAGGCCCCGAAGAACTGTAATAGTGTTGTGCGTGCTAAATTTAGGACATTAGCAGGTACCGAATGGCAGCACCCTTGAGACATCACTTACTGCCGAAAGAAGTGCCAATTCCTGACCGACAGGTGGTTGCCGTTTGAAAGAAAAATATTTTCGATATAAAAATTGTGCTTCAGCCGATGATTAAACCTTTCACCTGGAAAATCAAATATAAATAAAATTAAAATTAAATGGCAATTAAATTGAATTAATCGACTTCTGGGTCAACCCTTTGAATAGAATATCAATAATATTGATCGATTTTTTAATGCAATTTGAAGTCAGTATAGTATGTTGCGTAATGAACATAAATATATCATAGTTTCTTTCGAAGCTTTAATTTAATACATGTTAATATAGTCCGCCAAAGGTTCGCCACTATGAAAACTCTGTAAATATTTTGTCTTAATTAATTTCGCTTCTTTTTTTGGTTAACCTAGTTATTTTTGAGCTTTCAGATTTTCTCGATTGCTTGCACCTAACATATCGATTTGTAATGAACTAGCTGCGATAACGATATGCTAAAACAACAACAAAGCGACAGACATAGCTATGAGCGCTAAGTATGTACACTTAGCATGTTGCTTAAGTTCAGTGCTACCAATTAGTTTCAATTAGTTTCAGTTTTCGAAATGAATGTCAACAAAAAGGAATAGCCGATAACTAGAACAAGTCAATGAATCCGATAAAGAAAGGTTCTGGAGTGTTGCCACAGAGTATACATAAATAGGGACAGTTGTTGACAAAATCAATCAATTGAAATCCGAAAGTGATCGTACATCCATTGATACAGTATCAGAGGCAAAAGTTGCAAGTACATTAAGGCGTTACTGTTGTTTGTAAATAGAGTTAAATGTAAATAGAGTTGATTAAATAAATTGTTGTTGTATACAGTTGTATAAAATAAGTGTTTGCAATTATTATTGACAGAATCGAATGATCGAACAAGGTAGTAGTTTGTTATTATTGCATTCGAATTTTCACATTACAATATATATGCAAAATTGAAATTGTAAATATTAGATGACATAAACCGCATCGTAAGTGCAACAGCTGTTGTGTCTCTTATCATTATTATTGCGCTTTGATTTCAAGCGTTTTATCACCGATAAGAATGATATTTTGAAATTTGTTTAATAACACAAAAAAATGTAGCAGCAGCAAAATTATTCGCAAAAATATTTACATAGACATATCCATAATATATACAATATTATCGATTCATTATATTTGAAGGCGCCACTGTACATTATAGTATGTATTTATATCGAAAAGAAATGTTTCTTATAGAGAAACAAATAAAAAAAAAAAAAGAAAAACAACAAGGACAATGAAAATCAAAACAATACAAAATCATTAAATTAAATTCAATTGTATATGATAAATATTATATAGGGTTATCCATTTTGCGGTTTCAAAATTCAGTAAATGTAAATAAAACACATATAAAATATTTTTTATCATGATATTTCTTTTTTATTATAAAGTTTGAACGTTGACATTATGTGTGAAACCCACAAAAAAAAGTCAAGCGGTGTCAAATCGCATGATCTCGCCCTATTCGCTCGAGTTGTGTGGCATGTGGCACCGTCTTATTGAAACCACATACTCTCTAAGTCGTATTCTTCAATAGCAGGCAAAAAAAAAGTCGGTTATCATATGACCATAACGCTCCGAATTGACGGTGACAGTCGTTCCATCGTCGTTTTCGAAGAAGTAAGGTCCAATCACACCTCCGGACCAAAGAGCGCACCAAGCAGTGACTTTTTGTGGATGTAGTGGCCTCTCTTCAATTACTTGAGGATTCTCAGAACCCCAAATACGACAATTTTGTTTGTTAACATACCCACCGAGTGAGAAATGTGCTTCGTCGCTGAAGAAAATTTTGTTCGAAAAATCGCCGTCCACCGCCTGTTGTTCAATCACCCATTCGACGTATCTACGACGTTGTGAATGGTCTTCAGCTGGCTTCAGTTGTTGTGTGAGCTGGATTTTATATGGATGTAGGTGTAGATCCAAATGCAAAATACGCCATAATGTGCCGTAAGACAGTCCTAATTCCTGAGAACGACAAGGAATCGACACATTCGGGTCTTCGGCAACACTTTCACTTACAGCAGCGATATTTTCGGTGGTACGAGCGAAACGATGATGCACAGGCCTTACAACATCTGTAACCGATCCAGTCTCTTCATATTTCTTCACAATTTTGCCAATTGCTTGCGTAGTTGAACGATTATGTAAACCATAATCTCCTCTTAAAGCACGATATGTGGCTGTGGCAGAATCACCATTTTTGTAGTAGGTTTTTACAATTTTAATGCGTTGTCCGATAGTTAAGCGATCCATTTTCGCAAATGTCAGACTTTAAACTGAAAAAGAAAGAAATTGTTTTAACAACTCAGTTTGACAGATGTCGAATTCTAGCCCTATACTTTTGAAACTGCGAAATGGATAACCCTTTATATATATATTTTACTGCTATTACGACCTATAGTAAAACGAATATTATGTAAAACAACAATACAATTGACACTTTTCTTTCATTATTGCTGCTGTTACTGATGCTAATACATATATATTATTGTATATACAACAAAGAAATCAAACAGCGGTGTCACTTTTTGAACTTTTGGCAAAATAAGACAGAAAAAAACAAAACCAACATACAACGTACAATCACAATAGCAATGATAATGATCATCATCATCATCATCATCATCATCATCATATTAAATTGATGTTAAATTACAAAAACCGCAACAAAAAACAAAAAAGAACAAAAACCAAAAATTTCATACATACGATTTTAAAGACAGTTTAATTTCAAACACGCTGAAAAAAAAAAACAAAAATGAAGACAAAACAAAAAAACTCAACAAAATACATTTAAAGTTCAGCAACTTTGCATCTAATTACATAGTGTCAAAAAAAAGATTCAGACCGACCGACATACATACAAACAGACATACCAAATAGCAACAGCATGTATGTAGTTGTATATGCCATACTATTTAATTATTGTATTAAATATGCATATGGTATGTATTGAAAAAATATATTTCAACAACAAGAAGAATTTCTATGAAATCGAATAAACAACATATTCATATACAAATAATGATGTATTTGAACAAACAACAAATATATAATTCGCATAACTATAAATTTTATCATTGAAATTAGTTCTTCATAAATCTTTGCATTTATATAATCAGTCTTTTTTTTTAATATGCCTCATGTGGCGTGTGCTAGAAGATCATTTTATTTGTCATAATTTTTTTTTTGTTTTAAATTTTTTTTTTTTTTACTTTATACGTTATTAAGTATAAATTCATATATATTCATAGTTATGAATATGTTTTTCACGAACAGGCGTTGATTTGTTAATTTCATTATAATGTAAATTTTCATTAGATTTACATTAGAGTGATCCTTAGTCATATGGTGAATTGGGTATGAATTAGATTTTCGAACGTGGCACTAACAAAATTTCATATTTTTAAAATTGACACAACAATGAGATATTTTTTTTAACGATTATTATGATACAGAATAAAAGGTTTCAATTAAATTCGTCGTGATAATTTAGAATATGATCATTTGGAGGGCAACGAGAGACCTTTCTTTGACACAGGAATTCAGATCCAAATCGCATCTTTGATTTATTAATGAAAAAATATATGGAAAAGCGCTATAATTAATTTCATATAAAAACTCAATCCTATAAATATCAAATAAAATCAATACCACCCTAATGAAGGGTACCTTATACATACAATAGATATAAATATAAGCGGAAAAAAAAATTGCTATTATCAATATCTATTCAAACCAACTACAAATGTGGTGATTTAATGATTCTGTTAACAATAGCTACGATTGATATTTGTATTTTTAAATGCACAATCACAATAGAAAGTATTATTTTAATTTGCTTACAAATTACAAATTTGCCACATAAAGAAATATTGTAAATATTTAAATGTCATTTTTATTTTTATTAGTTTGTTTTTTTTTTTTTTTTTAATTTAATAGTATTTTGAACGTTTTATGATGATTTAATCTATTCTCGTTATAAATTACAGTTTAACTCTTAAAGAAAATATTATTCAAATTGATGTACGATGTGTATTTTAAGGGTTAATTTCTCAAAGCGCACGTATGTATTTACTTCAAATCATATTTAACTGATGACTCTTGTATGTGTGTGTGGGACAATTTTGTATTAAGACTACCTCTAGAAAACACAATTAAAACACGATATCTGCTAATTTTTCGGCATATTTATTCGAAATATTCTCCTCCTGATTCAATACACTTGTTACATCGATTTAATAGTGATTCAAACGCGTGTTCCAGCTCATTTTTCGAAATTGCCTCCAGTGCCCTCGTCGAAGTCCGTTGTATGGTCTGAATGTCATCAAAAAAGCATCTTTTCAACGTCAATTTCAGTTTTGGGAACAAAAAGAAGTCGAACGGTGCCAAATCAGGTGAATACGGCGGGTGATTCAACACACAGACCTGATTCTGAGCCAAAAATTGACGAACAATGAGTGCTGTGTGACTCGGTGCATTATCGTGCAATAGAGACCAAGTTTTTGGATCGCTGTATTCTGGTCGAACACGACGGATTCTGAACATCAAACGTTTCAAAACTTCGAGGTAACATGCGAAAGTAACTGTTTGTGCAGTTGGAACAAATTCTTTGTGGATAATTCCTTTGCTATCGAAGAATGTGATGAGCATTGTTTTGATTTTTGATGGAACTTTTCGTGTTTTTTTTGGTTTGTGGTGAGTTTTTTGATTTCCATTCCGCACTTTGACGCTTGGTTTCTGGATCGTTAATGGAAACACCATGTTTCATCACCCGTAACAATTGTTTTCAGGCAGTTTAGATCATTTTCTGCAGCTGCAATCATATCTCTAGAATGACTGACTCTGATTAATTTTTGCTCCTCGGTCAATGTATGTAGAACAAATCTCACGCAGACCTTTGTTTGTTTTGCCCAAATCCTCGTGAAGAATGAGTCGGATAGTTTCTCTGTTGATGTTTAAGGCCTCCTCCATCATTTTCACTGAAGCATTGCGTTCTTCTGTAATAAAATCACGAACTTTCTGGATCGCTTCCGCTTCCGTCCACACTGAAATTGGCCTTCCTTCTTTTATTTCATCTACCAGCGACTCTCTGCCATCCACAAACCGTTTATGCTGTTTCTGATGGACTTTTACCAATTTTTGTGTGGAATTTAATCACCGTTCTTTGCTCCATGTTAAAATTTCAACATCAAACGAACACGTGTTTTGTAAAATGTATGTCAATAAACATTAAATGTCAACCAAATACCATGAAATTTTGACAGTTAGTAGAGGAAGGTTGAAGCTTCAAAACGTATGTGCTCACATATAGATGGCGCGCTTGGTTGCTGAGGTATGGTTCGAGTCTTAATATACATAATTGTCGTACCTTGTATATACCACAAATGTATAGCAAATTAAAGAAATAGTAGAAATATTTTGTTTTTGTTTCGTTGTTTAACGTTTTATATGCCAAAATGACTCAACTCAACCATTACTGAGATGATACGCCTTTTTTTTTTTTTTTTTTTGCAAATAACAAATCAACGACAACGACATCAACGACATTTTATTCGGATTTAATCATTTTACTCAAAATAACTAAGTAAAAAAAAAATATGCAATTTAATTTTTAGAATTTATTTATTCAGAAATTTCTTTTTTTTTCGTTTGGCTTGTCTCAAAAATTATCATAATTATTATTATTGTTTTTAAAAAGCCGCAAAACATAAATGTACGTATGTAGGTAGCACAATAATTCAATGATAGAATATATTGTTTAAACTTGTATATATTTTGTTTTAATTACAAATTGTCCCCAGCTGTTTTAAATAAACAATCAAATTCTCACAAAAAAAAGGAATTAAAGAAATTAAAAAAATCATAATCAACGCTTTTGTATTTCTTTTAAGCCATTTGCCAATAAATTCCAGACACAGCTGGAATAATTTGAACGTAAAACGTAAAACACAAAATGGAAGTAAACCTAAATCGCCAGTAAGCACAATTTCTGCGTCACAATGCAATGCAACGAATCATCATCATTGAACTGTTCGATATATACATACGAACAATTATAATAATAATAATAATAATAATAATAATAATAATAATAATAATAATAATACCAATAATATGAATTCGTATTCAAATTGAGAACTGCATATATGTATGTACATAAATATTATTTATGTACATTAGAGAGCTCAATGTATATGTATGAACAACACGATGATGCGTTTCATGCGGTAACGATAAGCAAATGTAACGCAGCAGGATGTGTTTGATTTTAAAGTTTCTTGTTGTTATTGGTGGTGTTGATGAAGTCTCCTTTATTTATTTTTATTTTTTTCCCCCGCTTTTTATTTCATTTACACTATATGAACATGGTCCAACTCAACTAGTTGCCCCCAATTGGGTCCATATTCATATATTGCGTGCACGTTTGTTATCGTCCATTCATTCATTCATTCATTCCCATCACAAAAGATGCTTCACTATTTCATGGATAAATGTATGTGTGTGTGTGTGTGATCTATGTCGATCCTTTGATGTTGATGTCATGTGGGGTTGCATCTTGCATTGAATGTTTCGTTTCGCTTTGATATGATAAAAAATTGAGGCGATAATGGAATTGAAGCAAATGAGCTCTCGTACATTTGTAATGCAAACGGATATGGTGGGCTTGCAGCTATGTACATATATTTACTGCGCAACACAACACAACAAATTGGACAGGCAACATGCAATTTATGCATGTAAAATGCATGTTATTTATCAGTGTATGAGTTATATGTAATACTTATACAGTGAATTTCACACATTTAATCACATATTGATAGATATCGATATAAATAGTTACATTTTTCCTATGTAGGTATTAAAGAGATAATTGATTTTAATTGTCTATGGCCTCAGAGTTGTATACAAATTGCATGGAAATAATATAATTTGAAAAGTGTTATGAGAAAGTGCTCATTTTCATATTATTTTGACTGGATCTACTGTAGAATTACTGTTTATGGATTTAAATTAAAAACTTCAAGGGGAAAAATTTCCAAAATGCTTCAATTCTGTAATCAATCAAATCTGATCTCAGAGGTAAATAATGTTTGCAAAACAAATGTGATACTCTTTGAGACATTTTTAATGTTAGATATAAGGTCTAGTAAAAAGAAATCCATTATTTTCACCAACAAAATCAGACACCATAGACAGGAACAGGTAGTAATGACTTGGTGCCAGGTCCGGAATATAAGGTGGATGCATAAGAATCTCCCAACTAAGCTCCCGGAGCTTCTGACGAGTCACTATCGATGTGTATGGCCTGGCGTTGTCCTGATGGAACACAATTCCTCTCATATTGGCCAAAGCTGGCCGCTTCTGGGCGATTGCTTCCTTCAGACGATCCAATTGCAGACAGTACAGGTCCGAATTAAGAGTTTGGCTGTAGGAGAGCAGCTCATAGTATGATGATTCCCTGCCAATCCCACCAAACACATAGCAAAACCTTCTTGACAACGACCGTTTTCGCTTGACGTTGTCGTAAGTGACCCACTTTTTATCATCAGTAACCATCAGCTTCAGGAATGGATCGATTTTGTTGCGATTCAGCACCGATTTGCAGATGGAAATTCGGTCCATGAGGTTTTTTTTTTGCGTGAACTCATGTGACACCCATACATCGAGTTTCTTTTTGTATGCAACCTTATTTACATGGTTCCAGACGATCTTTTAGTGGAATGTTTTGCTCATGGGCAATAGAAACAGTGCTTACATGACGGTCAGACTCAATGATTTCCATTATTTTTATCGATATTTTCAACAGAACGTGGTGCATCTTTGACATCAAAATTACCGGAACGGAATCGACGAAACCAAAATTGCACGTGATTGGCTGTTACAGTATCAGGACCATATAAACACTATTCACATTTTCAGCCGTCTGGCTTGCGTTTTTGCTTTTATCGAAGAAAAACTGTAAAATATGGCGTATTTTCACTTTACTGGTGTCCATCTTTGACGCGTGCTCAAACAATACTGAGTCAAGCAATCACAAAACTACCTGAAAAGATTATTTAGTACGAAATCCTATCTTTCTAATGCCATCAAGCGTAATCCGATCGCACTTATACAACGCGATATACAGATTACTAAAGCCATATATTGAAAAATAATGGATACTACACCTTATACATGCAAATCGTCGATATTATAACAAAGTTATAATCAAAATACCAAATTGACTGTTTTCATTAGGTTTACATAAAAAAATATTAATGCTGGCGAGATATTCCTAAAATACATTTTTCAATTAAAGGATAAACATTTCAAAAATTGTTTTCATTGACCCACGTTAATGTACACATTGTTTCCTCTCTGCAGACATAAAGGAAGTATCATAGTACATATTTATACATAGATTAATGAATTTATATTTTTGATCAATAATAATAATAGCAACCGTAACACAAGCACAATAATCAAACAATGACAAATTGAAAATATTCAATGACCCACAAGATGCATAAGCGCATTGATAAAATGACCTCTATTGCTTTCATTTTTTTTTTTTTTTTTTTCATACTACATTCACTTTTTCTTTTATACTTTTGTACCTATCTACTTATGATTGCACTTTTAAACTTCATATATAAATACTACCATATAGTATTTACCATATCATATGCCATATGAAGACATATCGATTGGCATCACAACATCTATACAAATGTAGTCACAAATAGCAAGTCACACCATCAACACTATGTACTATAGCTACAGAGAACAACAACAACAATAATAATTTGTAGTAATATGTCTATAGTAGTATAGCAGTATTTACCACAACAACAACAACAACAATGTAAGTAAGTAAATATAAATAGTAAAGTATCTGCATATAGAATATATATATATACTTGGTAAACAATATCGAACAATGTGCAACAAAAAACCATAAAGCACGCTGTTGAAATACTTACGAAGTCATCTTAAAACGTGCTTGAAATGTTGCACATGCGCTTATTATAACATATATATGTATGTACACGATAAACTACATACATATAGATGAGTTGAGAACTACATGAAAAAAAATTACAGTAAAGTATATAAATATATTATGTATGTAGGTGGTGTTACTGTTGGTGGCAATGACAGATTGAAAACGTGCAATTTCAATTAATACAATACAATATCGATGCATACAACCTCATAGACGTAGAAAAAATATCATTTTGACATTTTTACAACCTCCGTATTGTATATATGCTTGTATGTGTGTAAGTGTAGGTATATTTATTGATCAGATCGAAGAATTACACTTAATAAAATATAAATGTAACATATGTAGATACAATTCAATACTTAAAGGAATAACAATTATGTTTTTATTTATAGAAGATTGCAATAATCAATATGACAGAAATTGATTTAGTTTTATGTAAGTAACGAGATAATTAAAATTTGAAATCAGAATAGCCCACTGATCAAATTTAATTAAAGATATTGTAATGCAAAATGCATAATAGGTGCAGGGAGCAAAGTCGAATCAACCATAGAATCAACTTGTTTACAATATTTTCACATAGTATAATAATCTATCAAAAAGCTGATGATTTCAATTTTGACTATAACTGCGGTCCCATATATGGGTCAGCCTTTATTAAATCGCAAGGATTTGGCAAAAAAAATTAACAAAAATTTTACATTGGTCGAAAATATTTTTTTTTTTTTTTTATTCTTTACATAAAATAAGTTTACACGTGTATCAGGATTACTCTCGGAAATACTGTTCAAATAAAATAAAATTCAATGTTTTTTGTTGCATAAGTCTGTTCTAAATATTGAAAATTAATAATTCTGAACACCGTTTGGGGTTTGCCATGTCTTGTGGTCTTCGACAAGATGGATAAAAAGCTAGCCTTCTCCAAACATTTTGAAGTGGTCATCAGCGACCGTTCGGCTTGGAGGAGTAACAATATGATCCCAAAAGCGTACTCACAGTTGTGGTACTTCCAACTTTCAGTCGAAGGTCCATGCCTTAGAGGTATGTGTGAGAGAATGCATACATAGGGGCGCACCCGTGGTATCAAAATATGCATCTTGTCGGACAGTCAGGCGGCTGTAAAGTCCCTGGCAAAATTCTCGTTTCAGTCAAGTCTGGTCTGGGAATGTTTTAAACATCTCAATGCACTGGCAGCAAAGAATCCTGTCACCCTAAAGTGGGTACCAGGACATGAGGGACACGTGGGAAACGAAATGATCGACTCCCTCGGAAAGGAAGGCGTAAGCACTCCTTTCCACCAGGACCAGAGCCTTTCTGCGGGATTACAAACAGTTTCATAAACAACTTCATATGTGACAGGGAGAAACAAAATCTACTCGACTACTGGAGCGCCCAAGCAGACATGCGGCAGTCGAACAGACATGCGGACTTATTGATCGCACACATGTTAAGGTGGATGCTGTTGTTAACCTCAACAGAAATGACATAAAACTCTACACAGAGTTGCTCCCTGAGCACTGTGGATTTAACTACCATATGAAGAAAATAGGTGTGGTAGAAAACGATATCTGTCGACTCTGTCATGAGGAGCAGGAAACATCGGAACATATTCTACGCAATTGGCGTAGCGGTGGCAAGACGTAGACTTGGTTACCTAGATAGCGCAATCTTGACTCCAAACCACATAGGTAAAATCACACCCACAGCAATTATAAGATTTATAAACAGTCTAGAATTGTTGTAGTTGGGCAATAGGTGCACAAAAGATCTTTTAGGTCGCAGTGCAAAATAATAATAATAATAATTCTTATCCTTCAGCCCTTTTTTGAGAGATGATAAATATTAGACTATTCAATGTATGAGATATTACTTTAATTTACGACGGTGTGACCTTCCGAATCCACAGTGGATATGACTCATTCAGGCCCCATTTTATCCCTAAGATCTAAAAAATGATTAAATCACCTTTAAAGGGATAAACTGTTTGCTCGACTGACATTATTATTTTGTCCTTAACATTTTTTTCTTTTTTTTTTTGAACATTCTCACCTCTTAACCTTAAAACTTGGTGGGACTCTACTACAAAATTAATCTAAATGCACCTGAAAATCAATAAACAACCCGATAATCAATCATAGAGTGATGATATGTATGACTGACTCCGCCCGACTTCTGCGGCACAAACATATCCACCATACCAAAGCAATATTTTTTTTTAAGTTTTTCAAAATATCCACCTCTTGGAAGAGATAGGAGGTAAGGCAAAAAATTGAACAGCCTTTCTCTGATATCGATCCATTTATATTTTCTAATATTTGAATAATACTTTGGTATATAAAACAGATCGAAAGGAACTACTCATATCTCATATGAAAAGGTTTGTGAAAATTATGGCTTCCAAAGTTCTGCAATCAAGATCTATAGTGTAGTACGTAATTCGACCTACCGAATATGAACGACAAGGATGTTGTACTACTATTGTATTCTATTCAAAGGTAACAACTTCATATGCAGAGTGCATACATAAATAATAAGAACTATACATTCACACACACACACACGTATTTTGTCTCCTTATAATTTGTGTGATATGTGTTTGTAATGCTCATACGCATGCGCAACATTAACTACACTTGTTTGTAGTTATGTAGCTTGTATGAAATCCTTACGTTGTTGTGCATACACAATTAAACAATTTCCACTAAATCTGCATTTGCTTCATTCTCACTGAAAGTACACAACACACACACACACACACACCATCACTGTGTCTGTCTTAAGTCACAGGCTGGCCTGCCTTCCTGTCTACATACGAGTAAGTATATGCCATGACTATGCATTTGATTCAATGGCAATTTGTTATTTGACCAGCAAAATTATGTGACTTTACGCGATAAATTCTTCTGGTTATTGTTGTTGTTGTTATTCTTTGCTGCCCTTCTCTTCTGCTTTTTCTTCTTCTTCTTCTTCTCCCACTTCTTTATTACCAGCAATATACACCATACCATTACAGAATGTGGTAAAAGCAAGAGTAAATGCGGCAGTTAAGTTGCAAATTTATGTGGTGATGTGGTGGCCAATGGTAAGTGCTGGTGGTAAGTTAGGTAGATATTATAGTAATGCAATGTATGAAGCATTTATAAAGTTACGCATGCGCATAAAGTACGATTAAATGGACAGCCTGGTGTGCCTGTTTGTTGGCTATTACATTGGCAGGTTCATTGCACATTGCACTGACCTAAAGCTCGAAGCGTAATCCTGCAAAAGCGATTAAGCATGTGATCCACCGAAAAATAATTTGTTATACACACACACACACACACATTAGATGTCGTTTTAGTCAACTTAATTTGCAGCAGTCATCATAAATTTATGAATTAAGCCAAGAAGACGGTTAACCTCTTTTTCAATTTTTCCTACACATATTTCACAAAAATATGCATGCATGTGTGTGTGTATGTGTGTGTGTGTATATGTTAAAAATGTTATTGAAACGGAAACTTTATTTTCCGGTGATTTTTCTTAATTTTATTTTGAAGAATTTTCTGCGTCTACATTGTAGATGTTGACGTTTAGTTGTTCATAGTGAAAATTGAAAAATGTTCATGGAATAAAGCAATTTCTTTTGCATAAAATAACCATCAACCAACGACATTGACGAAGACAATCACAATGATGATGATGATGATGATGATGATGATGATGATGAACAATTTTGTTATTGTTGTGGAATTTTGAGCAAAAAAAAAAAAAAATTAAATAAAACAATAACAATAGCAGCAGCAGAAAGAGAGCATATTTGCATAGAAATAATTTCGATTTAGTACTTCCGGCGGCCATTGTGTCGTTTTACCAGCCTACCAGCTGATAGCTTGAATTTTCACCGTTGTTGCCATTGTCGCTGTTGTTGTTGTTGTTGTTGTTGTTGTTGTTGTCGCCATCAATGCTATTTGCTGTTGTTGTTGTTGTTGTAGTTGTTGTTGTTGTTGTTGTTTTCGTTGCTACCACTATTAGTTTTTGTCGTTTCCAGCTGATTGTAACGCTGCGATTGCTATGAGGCATTTACTATTTGCTCGCATATTCCATGTACAAAATGCAAATGTAACGAATGCGAATAAATGATAAAATAAATGCAACTTGCAGCTTGCAACGTGTAATGAAAAATGCAAGCAACAACAAAAAGCAACTGTAAGTTGCAGTCAAACTGCATAAATATGTACGAGTATGTATACACATAACGGTTGCGCGCCGCACTCTTTTGATTTATTTGCCTGTTGTAACGCCTGCTGCTCCTACTGCTGCTGCTGCTGCTGCTGCTGCTGTTACTACTGCTGCTGTTACTACTGCCGTTGTCATTGATGTTGATATCGCTACAACAGCATTAAGCCAATGAGGTTGACCCTGTTTAGGGTAAAACTAAACATATTTTATTATTATGGTCGATGTTGTTGTTGTTGTTGTTGTTGGTGGTGGTGGTGAGTGGTAGTGGTGGTGGTGGTGAGTGGTAGTGGTATCACTAACAATAACATCGGCGATGGCGATAATGTTGTTATAGTTGTTGTTGTTGTTACAATACTCAGACTCTTTTTTGTTTTTTGGTTTGTTCTTTTTTTTTTTTTTTTTTTGACTACTTTTTTGTGTTTTTTACCAAATCGCATTGTACATTGTAGTAATATGGCTACATGTCATTACATGGTCGTAATGGGTTATGGCTTGCAATAAGACCTGTTTTTGTTGTTATTCTAACATGGTTGCATTGCGTTTTTGTTGTTATTCTAACATGGTTGCATTGCGTTTTTGTTTGCTGCCTCCCCTTTTAAAATGCAACCGTTTTGCATTATGCGAATTTCATGCCATCAGCCAGCGGAACAAATACACTTGCATATACATTTTGTACTCTATGCAAGTGAATGAGTGTATAAATGTGTTTGTGTGGGTTCCTGTTGGTGATTTTTTTTTTTTTTGTTACGACTTCATATAAGCATTGCAACAAAAAAATGGCAGTCATTATATTTAGTTGGTTATTTTTGTAGAAAATTTGCAATTTACTGTAAATAAAACATATCAAAAGAATACAACAATAATAAGCACAAGAACAGCAATTGTAATCATGATTATTTCATTTTCAAGATTATACATACATAACTACGTGCATGGCTATATGCATACCAGTTCCTGCCTTTATGCAATATCGTTTTACTCGTTAGCGTCATTTTTCATCGTCTTAATGTTGGTCAAATACTATATTATTCATTTGTAGTTATTATTGTGGTTATGTAACAAAAAAAAAAAAAAAACACACACACACACATACACACAAACATATGTATGTTTCTACACATACATATACTATATACGCAATTTAGAGAAATAAAATCAAATAATTTATGCGCTATTAATACAACATTTACGTGCTAAAAAGTCATTTAAAATAAAAAATACTTTTAAAATGTTGCTTCACTCAAACGACGAACAATCTTCATACGTTCATATGCAAGTACATATGTGCATTGGTAGCATACTACTACTACTACTACTACTACTACACACATACATATATATATACACACATGCTCATCAGCAGAATATGTCACATAAACATTCATAAGAACAGCTACAACACCGACACAACAACACAAATACTAGTCTCAATACCAGACAGTCAAAATGATGTGCAACAAACAACAACTAGAGAGAATGAAGAAGAAGAAAAAAAAAACATCCCTCCAGTACAATAGTAAAGCAATGATAGTGAAACTAGTTCATCTTGGAATTAGTTAGTGACTCTGCCTTCGATTACCATTTCATACGTTTCACTCGATTATATATTTTTTCCTATGACGATTGATTACCAAATTCATTACCTTTCACTAGATGTGAAATAATAAATGCCGAAAAGTTTGAAAAAACATCCCTGCAGTACAATGGGGGATTGGTAAAGGAATGATAGTGAAACTAGTTCAACTTGCTGGAATAAGTGAGTGATTCTCCCTTCGATTACCATTTCATACGCTTCACTCGTTTATATTATATATTTTTTGCCATGACGTTTAATTTCCTAAAATTTTAAAATAAATGGAAATAATTTAAAAAGAATTTGGAGTACGCATTCAATATTCACACATTCATTCGACTGATTACCTAATTCATTACCATTCACTAGATGTGAAATAATAAATGCCGAAAATGTTTGACACATCTTAAAATAAGCTCGTTCAACCATTAGCTCGATCCATCAGCATCACTTTAAAATGGTTCTTTGGCCAGTTCATTTACAAATACATTATATATTTGCTAGGTTCGTTTACATTGGCCATCTGCCAGACATTCACGGACTCTGCGTGAAACTGAAATTGCTAGAGAATTGCTATAAATTTCGATGTTCATCGTAAGAGTTATCAATTGTATATTCCCAGATCACGCTGCTTCCTCTAGATCATTGAAATCAATGGCTCGCTCTTAAGCAATTTAATTGGGTTCTGCTGAGGTGTGAGAAAAGCTACACTACCTTCAATGAACATTGTTGTGTGACAAAAAAGAAAAACGCTTCAGTGGTATCTAATACTCCTATATACATACATTGTGTTCTGCTTTCCATTGAAACTTTTCAAAAAATTTTTCATTGTTTCTGCACACAGTGATACATTTTTGAATGTAGTATACTGCAAGACTGGATTTAATTGACACTTCACTATGTACGTACGAAATGTGTATATTCGATCCAGCAGTTGTGTTAGTCAAATCTTGATTTGCTGGCATTTTAACGGCATTGATTTCATCATAAAAGGCTAAGCAATATGTTAGACTGGGCTATGCCTAATTCTAAGCAATAAAATACAGCCATCATAAACTTTGTCATTTTCAAGCCATCTGTGAAGAAATCATACCTTTTTTATCAAAACTTAAGACTGTAATCACATAGTTTAATTTTTATTCAGAGGTACAGCAAATGGTGTAATATTCATATCGCTTTCTTTCAAGTTCCCCTGTCAACTTTGTTGTAAGGTTTTCTGTATAAAAATTTATTGAGGTGGCCAGTTGAGTAGCATGTTTCAATAGGATCACATATAATTTTTCCATCAAAATACAAAACATCATAGTTCAAATCTAGTTCATTATGGTAACTCATTTTATAACTAACTACAAGTAGCAATTGACTTTCATTTGGACTGCAGGGCATACTTATATAACTGCTCATGCTCATACTTACTGAAGAGGCACACTAACACAATAATAAATATTTAAAAATAAAGTAATAAAAATTAAATTGAAAATAAAAATAAATATTAAAATAAATTAAGATAATATTCATTAAATATATACCTTATATATATATATATATATTAGTATTACTGTGAAATAAAATAAAATTTTATTTGTGAGTATATCGAAAAGATGAAAGAAAGAATTTTTAACCAAAAAAAAAAAAAAAAATTAAGAAACCTGATAAAAAATAGATAATAGAAATGATAAAATAGAAAATTAATAAATTATTGAATACTAATAAGTTTGTTGAATAGTGTTTAAATGCATTTAAATTACTACATTAATTAAGAGAAATTCATTGATGATGTATATAATAAAGGTTTATTCAATTTATACACTCTATAAATATTAAAGATTACAAAATAAATGTTGGACAACAACAACAACAAAATGCAAAAATATCTACAAATGATCAAAATTTTTTGAAAATACTAAAAACATTGGCGATAAAAATCATATAAATTGTTTTAGACAATGGAATAATTATCATAAAAATATTTATGTTAATCAAAAATTAATAATAAATATACAATAAACAAAATTTACAAAAAAATATATACATATGTATATAAAAATAAAATATTTTGCTAATGAACAAATATAAAAGTTGGCAAAATATTCAATGCAATTTGATATGACACAAATGTTTTGTTTTTGTCGCTTCTGTTCACTTTTTTTTTTTTTTCTTTCATTTTCAATTTTTATTTTTATTTACCTACATCTCTTTTAATGACATTCAATAATAATTAACTAATTTCAAAAAAAAATAATAAATATCAAAAAAAAAAATTCTCAAGTATGGAATTACCATACATTATCATTTCAAAAAAAATTAAAACAACAACAATTGCAACAATTTGAAATTAATTCATTTAATGGGCTACGTGTGCAACAAATGTAACCAGTTAATTAACAGAGTTGTTGCAAAAAACACGATGATCATCTACAAAAAGTGCAAGACAAAAAAATTACTCGGATGTACAACCCACTATCCCACTTAAAAATTAATTTATAATTAGAAAGAAATTTATTTATTTGTAAAACCTTCACTTTCATTACTTTCAAAAAATGACGTGTTTTAAAATACTGAGAACGGCCAGTGATGTGACACCTCACATGGTTTATAAGCTGTTGAATGTACAATAGTATTCTCAGTTGAAATAAAGTGTGATCCATTTCGAGGTTCCCTACTTTTTTAAAGAAAAAAACACAGAAAATTCAAATTGAATGAAATTTATTATTTGAAGATTATGTCATTCAAATGTTGGCCGCGGCATGGTTTTAGAAAAGGGAGGTCTACCGTGGGAGCGATTCAAGAAGTGGTGGAAGCAGCCTCGATAACAAAAAGAGGTAACCACTATTCTAGACCAGTAGTCTTGCTAGCGACCCTAGATGTTAGAAACGCGTTCAACAGCGTGAAATGGTCGGACATAATAGAAGCCTTAGAACAACGCTTCCGGATACCTGCATAAAAAAAAAAATAAATATGTGGCACTTAAAGCCCCAAAGGGCTCATTGGCCGAGCTTCTCTTCCATTACTGTTGTGCGTCTTAAATTTTGGACAATATTAGAAGGGACCTACTTATTTTAGCCGGTTCCGAACGGCAGAACACTTGTGACATCACTTTTTCTGAGCTTTGTCACAGAGTTCTTTAAGAAGCTTTTTCATGGCAAGTTGTTACTGTCGGAAGAATTGCCAATTACTTGCCGACAGGTGGGTACCGTTCGAAAGAAAAATCTTATCGATATTAAATTTGTTATGCATCAGCCGGGGATTGAACCACGACCTACAGATCAGAAGGCGAACACACTAACCACTGAGCTACGGCACCCACCCCCACGGATACCTGCATACTTGAGTAGAATGATACGCAGCTATTTATGTGACCGCGTACTCACATACAATACAAACGCTGGACCAAAGACGAAAAAAATAACGGCTGGTGCAGCCCAAGGTTCAATCATCGGTCCAGATCTCTGGAATATAAGTTACGATGAAATACTACGCATAGAAATGCCAGACGATACATTCCTAGTGGGCTTTGCAGATGATATAGCAGCTGTTATAACTGCGAGAAATACAGTAGAAGCACAACGAAAACTCAATCAGGTGATGATACGCACGCAAGAATGGCTAAATTCCCACGGACTTCAGTTAGCAACGCAGAAAACTGAACTGCTGCTCATAACGGGGCGTCAAATTCCTTTGGAGGTAGATATGTACATAAACGACGAACAAATAACTACACAGAAGGTGGTTAAATATCTAGGAGTTAGATTGGACTCCAAGCTCACATATACGGCACAATTGCAGTATGCTACAAACAAAGCAGCTAAAGTTACAGCATCACTAAGCAGACTGATGACAAACATCGGTGGACCGTTGCCTAGCAAGCGTAAAGTCTTAATGGCGGTAAACCATTCCATCCTACTATATGGATGTGAACTATGGGCCGACACACTCAAAACGGGTTGCAGAAGGAAAATTATATCAGCTGTACAAAGGACTATGGCCCTACGAATAACATGTGCCTATCGCACAGTGTCGTATAGTGCGGTGCTGGCAATAGCGGGTGTAACACCAATTGACCTGCTAGCAGAAGAGCGAAAAAAGTTGTACCTACTAAAAAAATCTGGAGGCTATACACCAAAAGCTGAAAAGCAAATAAGAGAGCAGACAATTAATAACTGGCAAGAGAAATGGGAGAACGACACGTATGACAGATGGACCATAAAAATTATACCAAGCATATGTGAATGGATTGGGCGAAGACACGGAGAGGTTAATTATTACCTAACCCAGTTGTTATCTGGCCACGGCTATTTCTCTAAATATTTACATGGGATGGGGAAGAGAGCGCATGCCAGATGCGTATACGATGATACGGAAGAAGACGACGTAGAGCATACTTTCTTCAGTTGCGAAAGATAGAGTAATGAAAGGAGCGTATTGGTGCAGCAAATCGGGTTATGGACAGTTGAAAACCTGGTCGAAAAACTGTTACACAGCGAAGAAAACTGGAACGCTATTTCGCGGTATACGGAATGCGTACTCAGAAGAAAGAAGCGGGACCTGGACGCAGGTCAAAACGAGTGAAGTCTAATAAAGACTCACTAGGGCCCTACCCCGAAGTAATACTCCCGTGGTTCCGGGGTAGATTCAAAGGTCCTTGATGGAGGGGGAACTTTTTTAGTGTCTGCGACGACACACTCTGTAATTGTGACGATAGTTACGGGTCAGTGGGTCAGCCATTTTGTTATCTCCTCACCGCAAAAAAAAAAAAAAAAAAATGTTGGCCGAGGCTATGTCTCAGATGGTCCATCCGTTGAGTCCAATTTTCGATGACTCGTTCGAGCATTTCGACTGGTAACTGGCGAATGACACGCGTGATGTTTTGCTCCAAGGCCTGAATCGAAGCGGGTTTGTCCGCATAAAATTTAGACTTTACATATTCCCACAGGAAAAAGTCTAACGGTGTGATATCTTACGATCTTGGTGGCCATCGACCGGCCCAAAACGTGAAATTATCTGCTCACCGAAGTGTTCTCTCAATAAATCCATTGATTGGTGCGATGTGTGGGATGTGGCGCCGTCTTGTTGAAACCAAATGTCGCTGAGGTCACGAGCTTCAATTTCAAGCATCAAATAGACGGATATCATGACACGATAACGGTCACCATTGACGGTTACGTTCTCACCGGCATCATTTTTGAAGAAATATGGAGCGATGATTCCACCGGCCCACAAACCACACCAAACCGTTGTATTTTCTGGATGAAGTAGCAGCTGTTGAATCTCTTCAGGTTGCTCTTCGTCCCAAATGCGGCAATTTTGCTTGTTTACATACCCATTTGGCTCGAAAACGTCGGATCTTCTTGGAACTTTTCAAGAGCCCATAGAGCGAAGCGATGTCGCTTGGGAAGGTCGGGCGGCTTCAGTTCTTGCACAAGCTGTATTTTGTACGCTTTCAATTAAAGATCTAGACGTAAAATGCGCCAAGTCGTTCCATACGTCAGTTCGAGTTGCTGGGAACGGCACCGAATCGACTCTTCACGGTCTTCGTGTACACTCTCAGCTACGGCCGCTATATTTTCTTCACTGCGTGCTAGACGTGGTCTATTCGGTCGAATATTATCCAATAATGAATGCTGGGTCTCAAGATGGGTGATGGTGTTGCGAATAGTACGCTCAGTAGGCCGATTATGTTGGCCATAAGTTTAGCGAAGTGCACGGAACACATTCCTCACAGAACGTGGATTTTCGTAATAAAGTTGAACGATTTGTAAACGTTGTTCAGGACTAAGTCTTTCCATGATGAAATGCCAAACAATACTAAACAAAAATAACATGACAGCATGGCACGACTCACACGTGATCTGTCAAAAAAAGGCTATTGAAAAAAGTATGTCTACTTGGATCACCCAATATAAATAGCAGAATTTCAACAATTTTGCAAGTCGTAATTTCGAACAAAATGAATTAAATTCAGTTGCAAAAAAAAAAAAAGTTTATTTCTTTCACCTGAGTTTTTTGTAATCGAAATTATGAATGTCATGTGAATTACTTTAATTTCTGCAGTACAACTTCTTCTTCTTATGTGGCCATAACAACCGATGATCGATTTAGGCCAGACATATAATGCCGCATCAATGTTCTCTGTTCTTCGCTTACTGGAGCCAATTGGATATTCCATGCGCCGCCAGGTTACCCAACACTTGGTCCCTCCAATGGAGTTTTGGCCCTCATTTTCGTTTGCGTCCTCCAGCGGGTGCCGAATTAAATACCCTCTTTGCTGGAGCGTCTTCTTCTATTCGCTCGACATGACCTAGCCAGCGCAGCCGTTGGACTTTGATTCTCCTGACTATGTCAATGTCAGCGTACAGCTAATACAGCTCATCGCTGTACCTTATTTGATACTCGCCATTAACGCAAATAGGTCCGAAGATCCTGCGCAGAACTGTTCTCTCGAAAAATCCAAGCATCTTCTCATCCGTGGTAGAAATTGTCCAGGCTTCTGCGCCATATGTTAGGACAAGAATACTGAGGGACTTGTAGAGTGTGATTTTCGATTTTCGAGAGACGACTCTACTACTCAATTGCTTACTCAGCCCAAAGTAACACCTATTAGCAAAAGTTATCCCACGCATGATCTATAGGCTGAAGTCATTTCAGTTGTTGATGCAGGTTCCAAGATAGACGAAGTCCTTCACCACCTCGAATGTGTAATTGTCAACAGTGACGTGTGATCCAAGACGTCAGTACTCCTTGTTTGTTGATACTAGGTACTTCTTCTTGCCCTCGCGTTCACCATAAGATCCATTCAACCTGACTCTCGTTCCAATTCAGAGAATGGTTGATACCGAGTTGATACCGATTATGTCAATATCGTCGGCATACGCCTGCAGCAACATGACACTTTTCTTGAAGATAGTACAATTATGTCGTAAATCTGCAGTTCGTATAATTTTCTCCATAATAGGGTTGAAGAAGTCACACGATAACGAATCACCTTGTCTGAAACCTCGTTCGGTATTGAACGGAGGGGAGAGGTTCTACCCAATTTTCACTTCAGATACCTACAAGTTTCTTATTAACATTTGGTACTATTAAATTAAATTAAATCACCTTTAGCATACCTACACTGTGTGTTTGTCCTTGGCTCTATCCTTCAACTCCAAGTATGATTTGACTTCTCCGAAATGCAGCTATTAAAATGGAATTAATTTATAAATAGTAATACACAACAATATTAAATATTGTGTACAGATTTTTGTGGATGTTATTGACACTCTATCGAATACTACTCCCACTAAGATTATGTGTTGATTACCTATACATACTCATAAATACAGAGATACAATTATGTATCGATGTCACTATATTATTCATTGTTACTGGTGAGGTTGTTGTTGCAGCTATATATAGATATCCTACATGAATATATATATATATATATATATATATATATATATATATATATATATATATTTATATATATATATGTATATATAAATGATCAATGATAAAAAATGGCATCAATTTCAAAATTATAATCATAATTATGTTAATTGGATTATGAATTTTTAATGCAATTTTTTTCATCTATTTGTAGTATATAACATATTTTTATAATTTGTTAATCTATGAATTCACAAATGTTATATATACGTTACGCGTATATTATTTTTCAACAATACATGAGGTGTTATTGTGTGTGTTTATATTTTCATAAAACATTTTTGCCTTTGTTTTGTGTTTTAATTTATGCTTAACTAGATTTTAATTAGTTTCTTTAATATTTAATGATTTCAATAAAAGTTTTTATTAAATTTTATTATTACCATTGTTGTTGATATTATTGTTTTATGATCATCAACACTGGAATTACTTTAATATTAGTAATAACATATTTTTTATTATTTTACTTTTTGTACAACTACTATCGTTCTAGTTTGTGGTCTTATTCTGGTGTGTTTTTGTTAATTGAATAAAACGCCAATATTGTATTTTCTATTGGAATAAAAATTTATTAATTATGTATTTTTCTATTTAATTTTTTGAAAGTTTTAGCTTAAAATTTTGATTATGCAAATTGCTACTGGCTTTTTTAGACTGATAACAATAATAAGCACGACAGCACCCAAATGTTAAATTAATTAATTTTCGAATAATCATTAATTTTTTTTTGTTTTTTTTTTTTTTTTTGTTTATATTATGCGCTTTGTTTTTTTTTTATTTTTATTTTTTTGTGTTTCTGCTCATCTAAATGATATTCAATTCTTTTGCATATTAGATTAATAACCTCAACAGATAATAAAAATGAACAAAAAAAAAAATCAACATCAAGAAAAACAAAAAATTAATAATCAACTCTCATTCCATTGTTATTAATTATAGCTTATTAATAATATAAACTATAAAATGCAAGTTAGTGTGTCCTTTCCAATTATTTTATTTTATTTTATTTTATATTATTTTTCTTGTGATGAGGTCGAACGACAAAAACCGGGTGCATATGATTAATTTTGATTAATATACACATATAAAGGGTTATCCATTTTGCGGTTTCAAAAGTAAATGTAAATAAAACACATATAAAATATTTTTTATCATGATATTTCTTTTTTATTATAAAGTTTGAACGTTGACATTATGTGTGAAATACTGCATCATTTAAATGACCACCACGCGAATTGTTGCAAGCATCGATTCTTTTGAGATAATTTTCGACCACTTTTTGACACATATTGGGCGGTATCTCAGCCATAACGTGACGAATGTTGGTTTTTAGGTGCTCAAGAGTTAAAGGTTTATCTGCATAAACACGTAGCGTTCGCGTAGCCCCTCAAAAAAAAGTCAAGCGGTGTCAAATCGCATGATCTTGGTGGCCACTTGATATCGCCACGACGAGAAATTACGCGGCCAGAAAATTTCTCTTGCAATAAAGCCATATTCGCTCGAGTTATGTGGCATGTGGCACCGTCTTGTTGAAACCGCATATTCTCTAAATCGTATTCTTCAATAGCAGGCAAAAAAAAGTCGGTTATCATATGACCATAACGCTCCTAATTGACGGTGACAGTCGTTTAATCGTCGTTTTCGAAGAAGTAAGGTCCAATCACACCTCCGGACCAAAGAGCGCACCAAGCAGTGACTTTTTGTGGATGTAGTGGCCTCTCTTCAATTACTTGAGGATTCTCAGAACCCCAAATACGACAATTTTGTTTGTTAACATACCCACCGAGTGAGAAATGTGCTTCGTCGCTGAAGAAAATTTTGTTCGAAAAATCGCCGTCCACCGCCTGTTGCTCAAGCACCCATTCGACGTATCTACGACGTTGTGAATGGTCAGCTGGCTTCAGTTGTTGTGTGAGCTGGATTTTATATGGATGTAGGTGTAGATCCAAATGCAAAATACGCCATAATGTGCCGTAAGACAGTCCTAATTCCTGAGAACGACGAGTAATCGACACATTCGGGTCTTCGGCAACACTTTCACTTACAGCAGCGATATTTTCGGTGGTACGAGCGAAACGATGATGCACAGGCCTTACAATATTTGTAACCGATCCAGTCTCTTCATATTTCTTCACAATTTTGCCAATTGCTTGCGTAGTTGAACGATTATGTAAACCATAATCTCTTCTTAAAGCACGATATGTGGCTGTGGCAGAATCACCATTTTTGTAGTAGGTTTTTACAATTTTAATGCGTTGTCCGATAGTTAAGCGATCCATTTTCGCAAATGTCAGACTTTGAACTGAAAAAGAAAGAAATTGTTTTAACAACTCAGTTTGACAGATGTCGAATTCTAGCCCTATACTTTTGAAACCGCGAAATGGATAACCCTTTATATATATATATATATATATATATATATATATATATATATATATATATATATATATATATATGTATATATATATATATATATATATATATATATATATATATATATATATATATATATATATATATATATATATATATATATATATATATATATGTGTATATATATATATATATATATATATATATATATATATATATATATATATATATATATATATATATATATATATATATGTATATTTTGACAAAACAAAAAATCATTAATGATGTTCAATTGATATATATATATTGATTAGAAATATTCAAATAAATACATACGAGCAGATATATTTAAATTTATATAAACTTGTACTCAAAATTAATTTG
This sequence comes from Megamerina dolium, assembly GCA_963854835.1. NCBI lineage: Eukaryota > Metazoa > Arthropoda > Insecta > Diptera > Megamerinidae > Megamerina > Megamerina dolium. The sequence goes on along the minus strand of OY978526.1, from coordinate 8,425,192 downwards.
CTGTCTAATCTATTGATGACAAAGACAAAAGGGATATTTTTCTATACGAAATGCAATTGATTACTATATTTATAATATTTGAAATGTTCAAATAATATACTTTCGATTTTAATACAATATCATTTTGCATTGTACAATGGGTTCATTAAGAAGAATCACACAAAAATGTTAGAAGTTTACCTTCATTTGATCGCAATGGATGTTTAATACAAACTCGTATTCTGAGGTATAATACGAGTATTCCAACATGGTAATTATTATTGAATAATTAAATGCAAGAAATTTCTGAGGAAATTCATCAAATTGTAAAATCTAATTACCACAAAGGGAACAATACATCGCAAGCTCTAGAATTTATTATCAAATTCGCATATCCAACGTATAGTCGTGATTTTTCGCGATCGCGATACATTTGTTTCGATCCTCGTAACACTCACGTATTGGTGAAAAGCTTGTCTTAAAATGAGTCCTGCAAAAATTACAATTTTCATTTGCTCCAGCAAAAAACCTCTGATACTCCAAAGCCTTGGAATAATGATGATTTAAAAGTGCTCTATACTTTGCCATTATCCAATATAAAAAAAAAAATCTAAAATTCACTACAACCACGTGAGAATGAGTTTAGTAAAGAATGAAAATTTGTTTCTTAACAGATGCGAAAAAAAATAATTGATAATCAAATTATTTAAATAATCTAAATCTGATCTTCGCCGACGGCTAAAAAAAGCTTGAAAAAATGTTGACATAATCTGAGATTCCTTAGACGAAGCAGTTTAAATATCCTGTTCAAATATTTTTTACATTCGCCATTCCATTGAATCTTTTAGATTATGGTCGTGTCCTCGATCATAGACCAAATATGACAAAATCAAATTATTCACCTTCACACTAATACAGGCTGTGATATTAAATTTTGAAACATGAAAGGATGTGGTCATTTCTATTATATTATTTGAATATATTTAAAATTCACAAGACATCACAATAAATTGTTTCCATTTTCTTAGAGTTTTCAGTTTTTTTTTCACCATAACAAAGAACTAATAGCAATTCTTGAAAAAAATAGAATAGAATGAAATTTGTACGGTTGGTTTCACCGGTTGCAGAGGCTCATTTTAAACAATTACGGTCTATTATGATGCAAGCTACGATAAACTGACATCCATTTCATACTTCCGGTCTCTCATAATAACTGCTATGGGGCCCCGTTTTGCTGCGCCGACTGTTTCCTTGACGTCGAAAAATTTAAAACATGCATTAATCCAGGCCAAAGCAAATGGATATCGGAAATTCTTCTCGACTATTGAAAGAAAACGGACAAATTGACTATACTAGGAACAATGGAAAAGTTTTCTTCAATATAGTAACAATTAGCCCGAATTCTGCTTGGATGTTCTTCAAGAGGCCGAAGATCACAAATCGTATGAATCAACTATATAAGAAACAAGACAGCCTAAAGCATGTGGATATAGAAATTGTTCTCGATCGACCAAGGAGTATGGTGTCTGAATATAAATCTGACGAATTGACTATACTAGGAACAAAGTAAACGTTTTCTTCAATATGATCACAATTAGCCCAAATTCTGCTTGGGTGTTTTTCAAGAGGCCGAAGATCATAAATCGAATGAATTAAATAGACAAGAAACAGAACAGCTTTGGTCTGGGCATGTGGATATCAGAAATTATTCTCGATCAACCAAGGAGATTAACGTCCGAATACAAATCGGACGAATTAACTAGACAAGGAACAAAGAAGAATATGATAACGATTAGCGCAAATACTTCTTGCTCGTATTTCAAGAAGCAAGGAAACATATGCTAGATAGAGATCGTAGCAACTACAGTAAAAGCACTGTCTGCATTGTGTTAAGAATTCTAACTAAATTCATTATTATTCTTAGCACTCAGCAAATAGGAATATAGCGATTTATCGCACGAGAAGTAAAGTAAGTGTCGATTCTAAGGTGTTGGAAAATATGCAAGACATTATACAAATTTTTCATCTTGAATAATTCAAACAGTTGAATTAATTAATCACACTCAATATTTGCGATTACAAATTATTGCTGAGATTGCTGCAACTATAAGCAAGCTCAGCAGCATCTACATATATTGCCGATTTTAATTTGATATCTTCAAATGAACAAATATTAAATCATTATACATTCTACTATTTATTTATTTCCACTTTTAGGTATACTGCATATAAAAGACGAACTAATCATTATTACTTACAATGTAATCCTTTGCGAATTGAGTAGGATTATTGCTAAAAAAAAAAAAAAAAATATGCAACAATAAGGGTGATCCCCTATCGGTTCCAAACTTATTAATTATTTATTTTACTCGCATTATACCCAATATATCATCTATGGATCATATTTAATCGCATGATAAGGTAATGTGCAATTTATACCCCCATCATATAGTCACACCAAAATAACACAGCATCAAATTACCAAAAAAAAAAAAAAAAAAAAAAAAAACCAAGAAAAAACAAATAAGCAAATTACAGTATATAGAAAATATACCGTTGTTGTTGTTGTTGTTGTATGATTGCCAGTTTAACAATAATTTAGCGTAACTCACGTATATGTATGCATACTCATATATATATGTAGGTACAACAACATGGCAATAATAATAATAAAACTTGTAATAATAACAATAATAATAATAATAATAATAATAATAATCAGCGTAACAACACAAGCGAAATAAAACATTTACGAAGATCTCAAGTCAAAGTGTCAATCAAACCAACTGACAGCCATCGCATAAGAAGTGATGCTCCCTCTAACCCACTACACAACGATTGTATTGTGCTATATATCGTATGCATGCATATGTATGTATGTATGTTTGTTGCTTAGCTTAGCCATGACGGCATATATGTTCATACATATGTATATGCCCAGGGTAGAGAAAGCATTATCATTTGGTATTGCTACATACATACATACGACCATGTACATATGTATGTATGAGAATACAAATGCATGTATCTTTATAGTAGAATGAGTACATTAGTTAGTTATTGAAATATGTATACTTGTGTATATATACATATGTTGCAAAATGGATTAAATCAAGCTCTTTCTCATACATACAAGTACATAGTAGTACATAGGTGGAAAATATGTATGAAATTAATGAATATGGAATTTTTTCGCATTACTTATTTTGATGGATTAGTTTTCAATAAATGCATTAATAACAATAATAAGAATGTGTAATTTATTGAATGGATTGGCCTTTGAACCACCAGAGTATAAACACCTACATACACTTATACGACATATTGTACAATTGCAAACAAATTGATTGCCTTTTTTTTTTTGAGGTTTTCATAAATATTATTTTGCAATAGCTTATTGCTGCACGCAAGCGTGACGAATATTTGCAATACCAAAAAGTCATCAACTTCAAATGAAGAAAAGAATTGAATTGCATTTAATGAATGCATCAAAATTAATGTTATTTTGCAAAAAGAAACATAATTTGCATTTAACATGCAACACACAACAATCGCATTCCATTCTATTCCATTCAGAATGCAGATAATACTTAATATTCACAGGGTTCAAGTTCATGTTTGCCAGTTAATTTATCATAATTTTTGGTACTTTTGTTGATGTTGATGCATTTTTGACCGCACACATGTTCAGCACAACAACAACAACAACAGCAGAAAGTAACGAGTACCTTCAATATCTGTTTGTCAAATTTTTCAAATGATGAATAACTGGCAAAAAAAAAAAAAAAAAAATAGAAGAAATAAAGAAAGCTTGCAATTAATTTCATATTAATTAGAAACTGTCGAAGAAAACTGGGTAATATTTGATGGGAATTTCACACATAATAAACTACTAAGATATTAAAATAGTCAATGTTGACAGTAAAATACTTTTTGACAGCACAAATTCTCTTTTCCGTGACTTTATTCTAATACAAAATTGCGATTAAGCTGCCGAATGAAGATAATAAATTCATAAATTTAAACAAAACATGCGAATTTCACACTTTTTTTTTTTTATATTTCTGAACAAATTCAAGTGTCAAAATGTCACTAGAAGAAGTGCTTCATTGAAGATATGTGCGCGATATACATAAATACAATAAATAAATAAAGTGCAAAAGAAGCGACAAACAATGATTTTAGAAATATCAATTTCAAAAAAAAAAAAAAATAAAACAGCTATAAGAACCATTGAACTCATCCAGCGCATAGATAAATTTTCCATTGCGAATAACAATAAATAGGCACATAACATAGCCACTGACCAAAAGAATAAATGGACCTTAATTTTACACCGAAAATCAAGAAGAGGAGAAGGAGGAGAGAAACACTTACTGGAACATACATATAACAAATGCAGCTGTGAGAATAGATGGCACAATATAAAAAAAATTCTGATCATCATCATCATCATCATCATCAACAACAACAACAACTACATATAACAAAAGAAGACAAAAATTTACATAAATCTTAAAAGAGAACAAGCCGCATTCTCATCCATAGAACTGTCAATGCAAGTGTCGTCATCATTTGTGCGCGGTCATTCTTCTTCATATTTATTTTTTTTTTTTCTGTTTTTAATCGACACCAAAAAGCAAATGTCAATGAGTGCGCATATCATCCGCAGCAGCAGCAGCAGTATTATGATCACTGGCAACAATAGAAGCAGCAGCAGCAACAACGAAGACGACAGACAATAATCATCATTGCAATAGCAAACAACAATAATATATTGTGATGAAGAAAAAGTAGCGTCTGCAGCGCCTTTGTCGGCGAATAGCTGTACTACTGTCATCATACATCTTCATACTATACTCGAATCAGCATTGCTCACTCACTCACTCACTCACACACACACCACATTTATTCTCACCCATTTACACTTATCAATCGTCATAGACACAAAATTGTTCGTTTTCATTTCCACATCCATACATACATACATACGCACTTGCTATCTCACTTACACTCATTTACATCATGTCGTACATTTTGACAGCTGCGACGGCAACTCATCAACATCAATGTAATCAAAATTTCAGAAAATTTTTGTACTCAAACCAACCAACGAGTAACATAAAAACGCCTTGATTGTGCATATTTATCACTTGCTCACACATACACTCATTCGTTCGTATTACTCGCACTTATAGCACATCTTACTGATTGGGACGAAACTGATTCGTATATTTCTTATTCTCCCTCCCGCATTCTTCATGTTCTTCTACAAAAGCTTGTTATTGTTTCGAATTAATACACACACCATAGTGTGTTGGTGGTTGTTTGTTGGGTTGGCAACGCCTACTATTCAATATGGCCTATCATTTCATTGGTTATACCATGCGCATTGTAGGCGTTGCTTAGGCGTCTTTTGTAACAAGTAGTGTTATTATGAGTTGTTTTTTTTTTTTTTTTTTCGCAATATCTTATTGCTAATGTTACATATTAAATCCGAGTACGTTCGTGGCTATTCTTACCTAAACTCATTGATATTTTATCTTATTTCTAATTATTAGATATTAACTATACACCTACTATTGCAGATAAGTAATTGATTATTAATTTATATTTAACAATTATTTAGATTAATTGTGCAAAATTAATTACATCGAATAACCAATAAATATAATTAATGCAATTAATGCTAGCGTGTTAAAACAAAACCCACACCAACAAAGCAATGTAAATAATGAGCAGAAACACTCACTGCCCACCCAACAGCCAAGTACCCTTGAACATTTGCTTCAAACATTGATTCAGAATATGAACCAATTCATGAACTCAATGCAAACAATGATGCAAGAAATGATGAAAAATCAATCGATGTTACTCCAAACATTGCTATCCAGACCATGAGTTGTCTCAAGATATGCCACTGGAACGCCAACGGCTTAAGCCAGCACCGTTTGGAGCTAATTCAATTCCTTGAATCCAGCCAAATCGACATAATGATGATATCTGAGACCCATTTCACTGACAAAAATTGCTACCAAATACCATATTACAAACTGTACACCACAAATCATCCGCATGGTAAGGCACGTGGAGGAACTGCCATATTGATAAAAAGCAGAATAAAACATCATGTTCTCGAAGATTTTAGTAGCGTCTACTTGCAAGCAACATCTATATGTCTGGAAGAATACATCTCTAACCTAGTAATATCTGCGATATACTGTCCCCCAAGATACAGTATTACCGAACAGCAATATAAAGAATTTTTCTCAACTCTTGGTAGCAAATTCTTGGTTGCTGGCGATTTCAACGCCAAACACACTCACTGGGGCTCCCGATTAATAACTCCAAAAGGCAAAAGACTATGTTCAATCATCACTAACCACGGCTACGATGTTATTTCAAATGGTCAACCGACATATTGGCCGACGGACAAGAGGAAAATACCCGATCTCATAGACTTTGGAGTCGCCAAAGGTTTGCAGATGGAAAATATCTCCACAGAGTGTAATTATGATCTATCATCTGACCACTCACCCACGGTAATATCTATAAAATCACCAAGCCCCCAAAGCAATTGCGTTAGAAAGAAAATAGACTGGTTAAAATTCAAGAAATATATAAATTCCCATCTTCCTCTGAGTACTGTATTAAGAAATGGACACGATGTAGACTCAGCACTCGAAAAATTCAACCAGCTGCTCTCATTAGCTCTCAAGTCAGCCACCTGCACAAAGGTATGCAAGCAATCAAACTATAGCTCATACACACCAGCCGATATTGAATTGCTAGTAAGACAGAAAAGAAGACTCCGAAGACAATGGCAAGAATTCAGATCACCGAATCTGAAAACACAGCTACAGCACTGCACTCGAAAGTTAAAGCAAGCCTTAAAAAATAAAAACAACAAAGAGTTAGAAGAGCACATAGCGAAATTAACACCTGGTGAAGCGTCAGACTACTCTTTGTGGAAATCAGCAAAAAAATCAAATCGGCCAATTCTCACTGATTCCCCCATCCGTTTGAGTGACGGTAATTGGGCTAGAAGCAACTGTGAGAAGGGTTTGGCTTTTGCAAACCACCTAAAAAGTGTGTTTACACCCAATCCACCCTCTTCACAGTCCTCATTACCAATATTAACCTCTCAACCTTGCTCAATAACGCTCAAAATTAAAAAAAAGGACATATTCAAAGCAATTTATAAAGATTTAAACCCAAAAAAATCACCTGGTCCAGATAAAATTACCGGTAAAATGATAAAAGAGCTACCTCCGGCTTCAGTAATTCATCTGATGCACATTTTCAATGCTATCATTCGTATTAAACACTATCCCAAATGCTGGAAAACTTCAAAAATTATTATGATAGCAAAACCAGGAAAAGACCCTACAAAAGTTGCATCGTACAGACCTATCAGCCTCCTGCCTCTACTTTCTAAAGTATTCGAAAAGCTACTTGTCATGAATATAACTCCATTTATTAATCTCAACCAACTGATTCCTCAACATCAGTTTGGATTTAGAAAACAGCACGGCACAATAGAACAAGTCCACCGCATTGTAACTCTGATAAGGAACACTTTTGAAGAAAAAAAGTATTGCTCAGCTGTCTTTCTTGATATCACTCAAGCTTTCGATAAAGTATGGCACGATGGCCTTATTTACAAACTCAAACTATTACTGCCTGCAAATGTCTCCTCATTGCTTAGTAGCTACCTCACGAAAAGACAATTTCTCGTACATCACAAGGATTACACAACAAATCCATTGGATATTCACGCTGGCGTTCCTCAAGGAAGCGTTTTGGGTCCCTTACTGTATCTCTTATACACTTCAGATATGCCCAACAATAACTATACATTCATATCGACCTTTGCTGATGATACGGCAATATTGTGCTCTCGCTCTAACCCCATAGAAGCTACTAAACTCCTGCAGACTCACGTCGATTCTCTCGAAATCTGGCTAGCAAAATGGCGTATAAAAGTCAATGAATCAAAGAGCGTACATGTAACCTTCACGCTAAGGCTAGATACATGTCCCCCACTTAAAATTAATGGCCAATCAGTTCCACAATGTTCCTCAACAAAGTACTTGGGTATTCACCTCGACAGAAGGCTGACATGGAAATATCACATAGAGGCAAAGAAAACTCAGATCAAGCTTAAAATGAATCAGTTATGGTGGCTGTTACACAAACGATCAAAGTTGAATCTTGAATACAAAGTGCTATTATATAAAGCAATCCTGAAACCAATCTGGACTTATGGTATTCAGTTTTGGGGCACCGCATCTCCCTCTAATATCGAAAAATTGCAGCGAATACAATCCAAGTGTCTGCGAATTATTGTAAACGCGCCTTGGTATATGAGGAACGTTAACATCCATCGAGATTTAAATGTATCCACAATTTCTGAGGAAGTTGCAATGTCCTGCAGAAGCTACATTCAAAAATTACACAGTCATCCGAATCCCCTTGCTAGGCAATTGTTGCTGAGCAAGGGGCATCGTCGATTAAAAAGAAAAGACACACTGAATATGCTGTAAAATTGCTACATCTCGCGACTCACCAAATTGTGATGGAACGTAGGGGATATCACATAGTTTTATTTAGCTTGTAAGATTTGAATAATTATTGTTAGTTTCTTGTATTTAAGAAAGATTCAATAAAAAAAAAAATAAGCTAACAAAAAAAAAAAAAAAAAAAATATGCATACAAATGTATCAACTAAATATGTATATATGCATATTAATTTTAAAAGATGATTAACATACAAATATTTCTATATTAGAAAACGAATGGAATCAGGTTTTATTATTTTAATAGAAACCTATTAGGTATCTAAATAAAAATCTATTGCCGTGTGGAATAAGGAATTAATATAGCATGCGAGAAAAAATATTTTAACTATTTAAGGTTAATTTTATATGATTTCTTCTTGTCATAATAAACATATAAAAGTAAATTATGACTTTTTGGATGGTTTTTTCTTGATTAACATTTCACAAAATAAATGTTTGTTGTTGTGTGGCATAGATGTGAGTATTAAGTACTTTAAATTTGAATTTATTTATGATAATTATATTGTTTTCTCAAATTCACATGCATTTAGAATTTTAATTGGATCAGTCTTGTACAATTTGATATTACATTCATGGACAGAATAAATATAATAGCGCAGCCTCTTAACCTGATCCAAAAATATTAAAAATGATCATTGAGAAAAAATAAGTTTACCTGTAAAACTACTAAAATTAATCATAGTGGAAGAACAACGCACTTACATCTCGTACTAACCTACATAAATGTAAAATCCAATTAACTGATGTGTTGCAGTGCTGCAAGTTAACTCAAATAAAAATATCCGCCAGATGAGCACCAATTTTTACACTTAATGATTTAGATAAATTTGGAAAACTTGAACAATTTGTTTCGATTTAATGATCGAAATTCAGGATCATATAACGAAGATCGTATTGAATTAAATGTTCTACCTATTCAAGGCCAGGGTCGCACTTACAAGATCGAGTGCTCTGTTCGAGAACTTTTTTTTTTTGTTTTTTAATCTTACTTCGACTTCGACTTCGACTTCAATTACGATTTGGTTTTCGACTAGTTATAGTTTTAAAAATTCATTTTTTTTCAGACATAGAGTAAGTTTGAGCCTAAGCTTTGGCGCTGATGTGGGTAGGCAATGAGGTCTCTGATGCATTAGCAAGAGTTGAAGTTCTGCGGCCTGCTTTGCCACTAGCCGCTGGAGCCATCAAGGCCACGGTCCACACCTGAGCTAATCTAGTCCATAAGGCGACCTGCCAGGCCGGGAGAGGCTGCAGATGGACGAATTCCATGTTGCCTAACATATGGGGTAAATGGTCGCATTTCCTCCTATCTCTAGATAGAGGTGATTGCGCGGCTTGGTAACAGCCAATTTCTATGGGCAAAGCACATGCCTATGGGAGGCAGTGCATTTTGCCCAGCCTGTGAAGAAGAAGATGAGACGGCGGACCACTTTTTATGTGTCTGTCCTGCTTACGCTCGAATCAGGCTTGAGGTTTTTGGCATTGACGTGCTGAGAGCCAAAACTCTTGGGTCTTTAGCACCACAGGATCTACTCCGATTTCTTCGGAGAATGGGTAGATTTAAAACACAATAAAATGGAACTTCGAGCGCAGTACAATGGACTAATAAATGTCTGATAGCTGCGCTTGATTTCTCAATGTTCCACAAAAAAAAAAAAAAAAGTTTGAGTCAAGAAGGACTGATATTTTAAGAGAATCCACCTAATGATCAATATATTTAGCCTTTTACAACTGCCTTGCGAACATGAGGAAATAATGTATATATTTAGGAATTGAGTACTTTGCTTGTTTTTATTAAATTTTTTTATTTATTTTGTTTTTTTTTTTTTTTTTTTAAATATTTAATAATATCTGCCAATTTTGAGTAGCATTTATATTTTCTTTTTCATTTTAAAAAATTTTATAATGATTGCGATCTGCGATCTGATTTCTCGAGGTTTTTTTAAACATTGCGAACTCTGTAGCGACGGCCTGATGGTCTGCAAAAAAATGAAAGATAAGAAAAATATGAGAAAAATTTGTAAAGAAAAATTAACATTTAATTAACATGATGCAAGTCGGTAACAAATTTGGTGTTTTCATGAAAATGTTCAACAAATTTTAAAATTAATAAAAAGTAATTGTATTGTAACAGCAATTTTTCGCAACATTTAAATTCAAGTAGGAGCTGATTATTTGAATAATAATGACTAGCGTTTAAAAAAATCAATAGAACCGATTTTTTATACAAAATTGTCGCGAATTATTTAATTTTAAATTCTCAAAAAAGCACGCATGAAGTTTTAATTGCTTAATACTTTCAAAACCTTGATTTCCCTCTATAAGAGACCCTTTGGGCATTTTACGAGCGTTCTTTGATGAAAAACGGTTAGGATTTAAAAAAAAAAAATGGTCTTCAAAATAACGTGCTTCAAGTTGGATGATTTAATCAGCAATTTCTGTACAATACACGAGATCTTTCAACGTTTTGATTCTCCTACATACATAAATATGTAGCATAAGGGTGCAGTCAGAAGTTCGCCTCAAGAAGGTTTAAATATGATATTTCATCTATTACCGCTATATCTGTTTGTTAAATGCTGTGCTGCAAAATGGGCTCTCAGATTAAGGAAGACCAAAATGTGGATATCGGCCAACTATGGACACAGTAAGATTTAAGATGAATTCAAATGTAGGGACAGTGTAGTGGATGGGGGTTCTTAATGCACCCACAGACTACATGAAACCAGTCTTGGACTTTAATACAAGGATTCCTAACGTCTAGTGGGTGCCGTAGCTCAGTGGTTAGTGTGTTCGCCTTCTGATCTGTAGGTCGTGGTTCAATCCCCGGCTGATGCATAACAATTTTAATATCGATAAGATTTTTCTTTCGAATGGTACCCACCTGTCGGCAAGCAATTGGCAATTCTTCCGACAGTAACAACTTGCCATGAAAAAGCTTCTAAAAGAACTCTGTGACAAAGCTCAGAAAAAGTGATGTCACAAGTGTTCTGCCGTTCGGAACCGGTTAAAATAAGTAGGTCCCTTCTAATACTGTCCAAATTTAAGACGCACAACAGCAATGGAAGAAAAGCTCGGCCAATGAGCCCTTTGGGGCTTTAAGTGCCACATATTTATTTTTTTTTTTTTATTCCTAACGTCTATCCTACCAGAGAAAACTGGAAGCCACACTGTGCAGTGCGTGATTCAGACACCACCATTTACACAGACGGCTCCAAGATGGACAGAGGGACGGGAGCGAGAATTTTTTCAGAAAGCCTGCACTGTGAGATATCATTTCGACTCCCTAACGCTTGCAGTGTCTTTCAGGCAGAAATATACGCAATTGAGAAGTTAGCTAAACTAATACAAAATAGTACAATTCCACCTTCGAATATCACAATCTTTGTAGACAATCAAGCGGCCTTGAAGGCAATTCAATCCAGAACAGTCAAGTCGAAAATCGTGCTAAAATGCCGAGCCTCAATATGTGACATAGGAAACCATAGGGTCTCTCTTTGCTGGGTTCCTGAACAGAGTGATATTGAAGGGAACGTACTAGTAGACGAAATAGCGATGAGGGGATCCAGTATGGATGCCAATGAGGCCGATGATTCAGTATAAATTCCGCTCTGTAAACTGTTTGGGTGTATAGAAGAAATAATTGTTAAGAAGACGAACAGGATTGTGACGTGAGGATGACACATGAACACTTGTTATTCTGGGAAGGCGTGCCTCCTCTGGCAATCAAGAGCAATCACAATGGGCAATAGATGCCTCCTGGTGGAAGTGTGAATATATACATGTTCACACACGCCCTCCAAACCTAACCTAACCTAAGAGTCAAGTTTGTAAACCAAAATGCGCCATATTCGATCGATCACTCTGACAGAGTTCTACTTGCAACTTAATCCAAAAAGTAATATGTACTTTTAAATATAGTTACATACTACTCTAAATATTTTCAAACAAATTTTAATGAAACTTGTTGCGTTATATTTGAATATGGCACAATGTCCGGCTAGTCACCTTCTTTCTATTTAACTTTATCTAGAAACTTGATTTCGTCAAATTGTCAACTGTCAATATTATGTCAGTAAAGTATGAATCCGTTTTGTCGATTGACATGTGCACAACATATACACGCATACATGTCAAATGCAGTTATCACAATCACAAGAATGACATCTACCAAGAATCTAATACAATCTAAAGACTTTTGCATAATTAAACAATTAATTATAGGCTATAAGCGTATATGTATATACGTGGGTACTTCAATCAATAATCCGTTAGCAGAAATTATGCATTTTGTGCATTCAATTCCAAGAACATGCAACATCAAAACGATCGGTAAGTAAACAATAACAATTTTGCTGATGGAAAATATGCCATATAATGTGCATTCATATAAATTTATTGTTAACATAAAATCAAAAACAATCAATTTGCATACTTATCTTATATACAAAAACATTAATTTTCATTGCAGCAACGATTACACGAATAATTGCCATTTGCAATAACATCAACATCACTGTTGTTGCATGCGTTCTGTATAGGTGTTTGCGTATATTTGTGTGCGTACAAGAAAACTATAAAACTGTTGTTAAATGTTTAATTGATCAACAGTTGACAGTTAAATTGGCGCTTTCAACCACAAAATGCAAATAACATATATGTATATGTTGAACCTGCCACAAGCCATAAAACGAAAGAATTTCACTAGTAGTACACTGTTTATATTGTATGTATGCTATTATGTGCTCGTGAGTCGAGTTGATAATTGTATGTTGGTTTTGTTTTTTTTTTTTAGTAATTTCTCTGTTGTTATTGTTAAAATTGAAATTGAAACTGATAATCAATTTGCCAAAAGCCACAATTGTCCATAATTAAGTACTACAGCATGCATGCATACAGACAGCAACAGCAACAACAACAACAACAACTAGCAATAAAATGCATTGACACTTGCTTATTTTACGGTTTTTTCTTTCAATGATTTGATTTACACTCACACTCACTACTATATTGGCACACCATGATAATATATAAATAATGTCACGAGACACCAGTTACAAGGCCTTTTGCCATGCAACAACAGACACTAAAATGTCAAACATTTCGAACATTATTCAAATGTTTCAACTATGTTAGTATTTAAACATGAGCTGCTGCTGCTGATGCTGCTGCTGCTGCTGTGGTAAGCTATAAGGTGTGAGGTATGTAAGGTGTTGCCAGTCATATTTGACAAATTGCCAAAGTCAATGAGTGAGTGAGTGAGACGATCGTTCGCCAACTACTTGCCAACGTGTGTGTTGCCAATATACAATACTATTAAATCCATTGTATTGCAATGCATGCATGTATACTCATAAATTATGAACAAGGTGACAACGATGTCAAAATAATATTTTCATCGAATCATGCTGCCGCAATGGTCAAACATATATTTTTTTTTTTTTTTTTGTAAAGTACATATAATATTTGTAGCCAATTATATTCATAAATATACTAAGCAAATTAATTTATTAATGAGATGTCATGATTAATTTATTTACCCTTTATTTATTTGTTGTTTTTTCATTTATTCATCATGCACACACACACACGGAAAATGCATTCAATGTACAAGAAATCATTAATTATTTATACAAATATATATTTTTATGATTATTTATTAATTTTTATGTTGTTAATATCCATAATTTGCATAATAATAAATAATAAATATTCATATTGTAAGGAAAGAAATAGTAAGAGGGTAAATATGTATTTATGAACCTATGTATATCTTATTGAAGTGATACTGACGATTCCCATGACGAATCTTGTGCCAAATTTCTCAACATTTAATTTCCTCAAAAGATGACTTTGAGCAAAAAATTATATACTTCCGTATAGCTTTGCCGATTTTTGAATGAATATATCTACTTTCAGAGATGGATATGTGAAAAGAAAGGAGAACGATATTTAATTAACAATTACAAAGATTGCTGATATTTTTGAAATTTCGATAAAATTTGGGCAAGAAATATACAAATCAACTCTAAACACGTGAGATGTGTAAATGCTTCCTAACGTTTATTTATTTATTAACATATTTATTTAAAGGGTTTTCCATTAGGGACATAACAATTTCGTATCTTTATATGAACGCACCCTTAAACTTTTTTAATCAACTGTCAATATCAAAATGTTAGTTAAATTCAACATTTTCATCATGGTAAAGTTCACAAACCAGCAACGTTTGGAAATTATTAAAAATTACTACCGAAATTCTGAGTCGGTGGTAGACAACTTTAAGAGCGAAAAATCATCTTCAGAGATGAAACTCATTTCTGGCTCAATGGCTTTGTCAATAAGCAAAATATGCGTTATTGGTCAGCAACAAACCCACAAGTGCTTCGTGAGACACCGTTGCACCCGCAAAAAGTTACTGTTTGGTGCGGTTTTCACGCCGCAGGTGTGATTGGGCCGTATTTTTTCGTGGATGAAAACGACCATCATGTTACCGTCAATGGAGAGCGCTATCGTGCTATGTTGGAAGATTATTTGTGGCCAGATGGAATTGTATGAATTTGACATCAGCGATATGTGGTCTCAACAAGACGGTGCCACTAGTCACACAGCATACGTCACAATCGATTTATTGCAAGGCAAATACGGTGAACGTGTTATCTCGAGAAATTGTAGGGTCGAATGGCCGCTTCGTTTATGCGATCTCACACCCATTGAATTTATTTTTATAGGGCTTTATCAAGTCACTGATCTATGCCAACAAGCCAGCAACTTTAGACGAGCTCATAGACAACATCCAACGCGAAATTGCCAACGTTCCGGTCGGTATGTGTGCTAGAGTGGTGGAAAATTGGGCTCGTGGTGGTCATATGACCGAAATCGAATTTCATTTATAAAATGTAATACTTGCAATATATCCACAATAAATTTCAACTCAATATCTTAAATATTTCTGTGTTTTATTAATAGATAAAATTGTCATGTCCCTAATGGAAAACCCTTTATAAAGAGAAGATGTTGCATTTAAATTGAGTTTACATTGCAAAAATATGCAGTTTTAATATTGGACACATAGAAAAATTCAGGTATGGCAAATTGTGATCAATCAGCATTAAAATTTAAAAAAAAAAAAAAAACAATTTTTTTTTTTTTTTTTTTACAATTTTTGGCAAGTTTTCGCTAAAACTTCAATTTTCTTATTTGACTGAAAAAATTCAATTTTTAAATATGAAATAAATTTCAATAAAAATGTAATATTTGATGATAATGTCTTTCATACATACAAGTATTTTATTAAAATCATTTTTCGAATCAAGATTGGAAATATTTTCTCATACAATTTAGGTTAATGTGATATCCCAGAAGACGAACGCATAATATACATACATATCTGAATATGAATAATTACAAAATTTCTTCTAAGTTAACATGACAACAGATAATTTATGTACACTCAACACACATACACACACACACACACACACACACACACACACACACACACACATAATTTTCGATTAACACAATAACCTTCAATTAAGGTAATTTATCAAATTGACACTATTTACATAATATCAAATTATAATTATACTTTAAAATGCATATAATTTATTCATGCATATACATATGTCTTTATACGTGTATGTATCGTATACATATATGTATATGTTATAAGAAAATATAATGATACAAGAAATTGTCTATCGAATATGAATTTTTTGAAAACAATTGTAATACAATTCGTGCTTGTAATTGTAATGTTATGATTTATTTACGTGTACTGTATATATACATTAGACTGGGTCGAGCCAAAATCGAGTTTTCTCTGATATATCGTTGAAAAGATAATTTTGAGTATTCTTTATCTTTCTCAGATCCTTTTGCCCCATAAAAAAATACTTCGCTTACTGAAACGTTGAATTTTATGAAGAGCAAAATTGAATTTAATGTGGTAGATATTGAGTTATTTGAACTTAGTAGGTTAAGGAGGCATTCTAGGGTAAAAGGATCTAAGAAAAATATATAGTACTCAAAATTATCTCTTCAACAATATATCACACTTTGGAATCGAGTAATAAATTTAAGAGTTATGAAGAAAACCCGTTTATGGCTGTTTTTAGAACACGCCAAGGACGAAAATATTTATGACTCTAAAATCCTCTCAAAGTAAGCTTTCAAACTAGGGCGAGGGGCTAATTGCAAACTTATTTTCGTGACCCAGTTTAATATACATATACATAAAATATGTATATAACGCCAAGCAGCGCCAACAACCTGTAACAATCACCAAAAGCAACAGCAAAGTGTTTGCATATACACTTAGTGAATTCAATGCTTATTCAAAAGGAATATGCATTATTTTTTTATGTATTTTTACATTCCAATCAAATTCGACCTTTACCATAAATCTGTACTAAAAACAAATACTATATGTACCGATATAATACAGAATATATGGATACATGCATATGCCATATGCATACGTATCGACTGTAGCTTATGCGTGCAGTATTGTCTGTTGCAAAACAATTGCAATCGTATATCATAATTTGTGATAACTTTATTGTTATTATTATTATTGCTTGTACATTTGTTGTTGTTCTGGAAGTTGTTGTATTTAAATACCCAATAACTATGGTTTATATGGCTGTTTATACGTCCATATACATATATTATTGTAATTATGTAAACAAAAATTATTCTCACGATATTTTAAAGTGCATGGAAAATAGATTATCAAAGTACAGTAACAATAATGGATAAAATCATATTAAGTTGTTATTGATATTATTGCAAGTTTATTGCAATAGTATGATACTTCAACTCAAGGTAGTACTCTCGAATTAACGATGTTATAATTGGCGAGTTGTAATTTTGGTGATAACGGCATTTAATTTTGCAAAATATTGAATTTAATTTTAAAAAAAAAAAAACTAATTTAATTTGGATTGCATTTAATTTAATAACGGTTAAAAATGCTTCGTCGAAAGGTGAATCTAGAAATGTGCGGCGACAGAAGAGCGACTCGCTTTCAAGAATATTAAGAGCCTCTTTCTATCGTGTCGAAAATGGGAATCCAATTACAGGAATCCAGAAGGTACTGAGTCTATGAAGGGCCCACTTTCCCAAGTTACTGAATGGCGGCGCTATAAACATTTCCGCCAGTAGAGGAAACTGCTCTAACACCCCTATTACGTATTATGGTGTCGAAGTTCCACCAGCTGGATATGACAAAGTCATAACACACATAATAAGTTCGAACAATAACGCAACTGCAAGTGTTGATGGCCTATCTATCGAATCCTTTAACACCTGAGACGATGAGTTGTCCAACTGCATGCACCAGCTTATAATACAGATTAGAGACGAAAGAAAACATATTGATAAATTAGAATTTTTTTCGAAAAAACCAATATGTGAAACCAAAATTAAACCCAAAGCGATTCCTTAACATCATATAGAATGATTGAGAAGAGGTTTTCCATCACCATGGAAAAAATTGTTAAGAAAACTCAATAGTGAAGCTGAGTGTTATATCCGACATGTGGTAAATATCTCAAAAGAGCGTGTAGGCAACATCTTATATGAACTTTTGGGTGTTAGAAATCTATCGACGGGATGAGTGCCACGTTTGTTATAATAAATCACACTTTATCGAATAAATTAATTCTGTTAAATGCTTCACTTGATAGAAAATATAAATTTATTAAATAAAATATATATGTATATGTACATAGATAAGAAAAAATTGTTTTTATCCTACCTCAAAAACGTTATAATCCTGAACGGAGACTCTTTTTGTTGTTTGGATCAATAAGCACTATATATAATCGTCAAATATTGCACGCAAAATAATTATTTTCACCAATCATATATACATATGTCATGTTTATGTACTAGTGATATCTGCAAACAATTTTTTATATTGATTGTTTGTTTTTCTTGTAAATTCCTTAATTCCATATACATATTCACACACACACACACACAATATAATATGTGTAATATTTGAAAATCTTGTCCAACAAAGGAGGTGACATATTTTTTTTTTTTTTTTCTTGTGGCTATAATTTATAGACTCTACACTTTAAAGTATTTATGTACATTTTTTTCTCTTCATTTTGACTTATGGTCTACGTACGTACGTACGTACGTATGAATTTGTTGCACATGAATTTCTACAAATTTTTTAACATACTCAACATGCAGCAAATAACAATTACTACAAGCTATATTGTATGTTACCTACACACACACACACACACACATATAACAGTAACAATAACTACATACTAGCTATGGTGATAGTATAATGCTCGTACTACCAAATAACACAGCAGTAACTACAACAGCTAACAACAACAACAACAACAACAACTCTATTACCAATATAGCACAAACACATTGCCATTCATATGCAAATTACTTAAGTACTAGTATCGCAAGCCAATATGTAGATAATAACAATAACCCCGCAAGCACGACTCTTGATTGCATGCAAAATGTATCGAGAAGAAATATCAACAATACAACAACAACAACAACAACAACAACAACAAACACAACAAAATTGTGCCATCACCTACAAAAGTGGGTGGATTAAGTTGAATTAGAATTCCAACATGACAAGCACACAGCATGATATTGAAATTACATATTTGTTGTTGTTGTTGTTGTTGTTCTTGTTATTATTATTATTATTATTATAGTTTTGTTATTGTTCTTGTTTTGCTATTATTGCGAATCTTATTTGCTATCCAATGGCATATTATTATATTGTTTTCATTTCGTACATGTTGCAAATGAGAAATGTTGCACATGCGCACAACATGAATAAAAATGTTACATTTCTTGTTATTGC
Organism: Megamerina dolium; assembly: GCA_963854835.1. NCBI lineage: Eukaryota > Metazoa > Arthropoda > Insecta > Diptera > Megamerinidae > Megamerina > Megamerina dolium. The sequence goes on along the minus strand of OY978526.1, from coordinate 8,405,773 downwards.
TTCGGCTGCTGTTTGGTTATTATTTCTGTTGTTTTTGCAATTTTATATTGCATTTGACTATTTTAATTTATGACTATCGCTTGTCATAATTGCGTTACCAGTTGCCAAATGAGTGGCTAATTTGATGCGCATACGGCTAATTTGCCAAAGTGTAGGTTGTGAATAAAATATGTTTAAATCAGAGAAAAAATAAGAGAAGAAGAAGAACGAAGAATAAAGAGAGAGAGAGAGAGAGAGAAAGAGAGAAAAATACTATATGAAACAGGTTAAATTGCATGCAGAACGTAATTGATGACATTCTTATCATTGATTTATATGCAATTTGTAATGATGCGCATTAGGCACACACACATTCTATACATTTTCTAGTTCTTGTTTATGTATAAATTTGATTATTGGATTTTGTAAAATATACATATAGGTAATATAGTAAATAACAATTATTAAAAATTGCAAGCGTAACCCCAGCTGCATGCTGCTAAAAGGTTAAAATTGCAATTATTTCTCAATTAATTGCTATTATTGTATATTGTATATCTTGTATAAAATATTCACATTCCATGTTACAATATATTTGAGCCATTATTTTTAAAAGCTCTTTAAGTACAATATTGGAAAAATATCATTTAATAGAATTTTTAGATTAAAACTATCAGAAAATTCTTTAAATTGCCATTAATTCATTTTTTTTTTCTCTAAATCGAGTTATACCACTTTGGAAAAACAACGAATTATTATTAACAACAACAACAAACAATAAATTGAAATTATGTTGCTTATTGTTAAGTAAAGCAAAGAATTTCTTCAATCGCTGTGCATTTATTTGGGTAAAAAGAGCTGGCTTCTCTTCAGGTCAAGTAATGTCCCTTATCGTCCCAAAACTGTTTGTGTTCAATCTAAAAATCCTAAAATATAAATAAAAAATAAAAAAGCGATAATGACGCTTGTTTACATGTCAGTCGTGCTCAATATTTCCCAACTTTTCATTGACTTTTCATCGATATTAGCGCATCTTTTGTTTGTGAAGTGTCATAAATTTCTTTAAAATATTTCTTTCCTTTATCTTCCTAAAATTGCAAAATATAAACAACAATTTTTTTTTTTTTTTTAAGTAATTTTTACCTATTTATATTTAAAACCGTGCCGTAGCTAAGTGGTTAGTGTGTTTGCATTCTGATCTGTAGGTCGTAGTTCAATCCCCGGCTGATGCATAACAAATTTAATATCGATAAGATTTTTCCTTCGAATGGTACCCTCCTGTGGGCAAGCAATTGGCAATTGGCAATTCTTCCGACAGTAACAACTTGCTATGTAAAAGCTTCTAAAAGAACTCTGTGACAAAGCTCAGAAAAAGTGATGTCGCCATTAGGAATTAGTAGGCTTCTCTTCTAATACTGTCCAAAATTGAAGACGCACAACAGTAATGGAAGAGAAGCTCGGCCAATGAGCCCTTCAGGGCTTTAAGTGCCACATATTTATTTAATTATTATATTTAAAACCACGTAAAATCTCTATACATCTTCCCCAAACCTAATATTTTGTTGGCCTCCTTTTGAATGGAACATATATTATTACATTTATAATTATTTTTATGACATTATAATATTCGTTGTTATTATTCTTATTATTATTATTATTATCTGTATATTATTGCCATATTCTACTACTATTGATGCCTATTGCTATGCATATAAGTGTATACTCTTTTGGTTCAGTTTGCATAAAAGGATAGTAAAACAAAAAAATAAAACCAAACGAACGGCATACAACAACAACAACGATCAACGACAACAGCGGTGACGTTGAAGAGGACAAATTTATAACGCAATCGCAATTAAATTCACTGCAGGCGATTTTTATTAAAATTTTTATGGATTGAATTGACTTTGTGCCGTTTATAATAACACCGCCTCGGTACCAACAACAACAACAACAACAACAACAACAAAAACTCTACAATAATAACAATCATAATAATAATAAAGGTAGAATATGCAAAAAAAAAAAAAAAAAACAACAAAAAACTGAAAAATAATAAGAAAAGGAGCAATCGAACTACATATACAAGTAACAGCCCAAGGTGTATGGACAGCCAGCCAGCCAGCCAGCATCATGGAATCATATAACTACTTATGCTGATTTCGTTATGCTACAATTGTGCATGCAATATGTGCATACCATTTTGAAATTTCAATATAGTCGTATGCAACATTGATTATTTCAACTTGCCATTTGTATGAATTTTTCATACCACAGGAAAAAAAAAAGTTTATATATAAAGAGTGCTTTTTTGCATCACATCTGATCTTTAAAATGAAAGCTTAAAGCTGAAAGCTATTCAAGATTCATATGACTATATAGAATCCGCCATCAAAGATGTCTATACAAAAGATTCGTAAAAACTTGAAATTGTAAAATTAACTTCCAGAATGATGTAATAGAAGCCATTTGGATATTCGATATCTAATTTAATTAAAAACGAACAATTAATTAATTAAACTTTATATTTTATATATAGGATGGATTTAAAAAATTACCCTATACATAAAATACTATAAAATAATATACGATATCTGCGCCTATCCAATTTTCCTTGCTGATATATTCATTGTAACTGATATGAGCAATAATTGCGCAAAATGACAAAATGACGTTGAACTCATTTTATTTGAACCGATCGTATTTTATATAAAATTGATAGAGGATCTTTATGAAATAAATAAAATACGTGCCGTGGCTCAGTGGTTAGTGCATTGTTCTTCTGATTTGTAGGTCTTGAGTTCAATCCCTGACTGAAGCACAGCTATAATTTCAAAAAAAAAAATTTCTTTCGAACGGTTCCTCAGCTGCCGACAAGCAATTGGCAATTCTTCCGGCAGTAACAATTTGCCAGGAAAAGAATTCTAAAATAGCTCTGTGACAAAGCTCAAAAAAAATGATGTCACACGAATTCTGCCGTTAGGAAGCGGTTAATATGAATGCAAAAATGCAAAATTTAACACGCACAAGAGTACTGGAAGGGAAGCTCGGCGAAAGAACCCTTAGTGCCTATAAATGCCCCATATTTATTATTATTATTATTATTTTTTTTTTAATAAAATATTTAAGATAGCATTAAAATGGCTCTTCAAAACATGAAGACTATTGCACTACACTTATCATGGGCTAGAAATATTCGATTTGATAAGGAAAAACTGCAAAATAAAAGATTTCATGCTAACTGATGAAATGCTAAAGCTAGCAGCGTATGTGCCTTAAAGTTGGAAAAAAGAGGTTTTATACTTTTAGGCTATAATTTAACCATCAGATCTTACCCACTTAGAGGTGTTGCCATACAAAATTAAGAGTTTTTATAAAATTTGCTCCCCATAGCTGCCACTAGATGCCTTAAATATATGACAAATTTCCATTCAATTTGTTTCTTCAACCATTTGTCTGAAACATATTTACCTCATATCCCTATGCTCAAGTCTGAGGACATATTTACCCATTATTCCCATCCCTCAAGGGGGGGCAGCCATACAAAATAAATGAAAAATCACCTGAAATTCGAATAATATCCACAAATAGCTGCCCAGGAACCAAATATAAGGTCGATCCCTATTACCAGTTCTCCAATAAATTTTTTTTTTTTTTCTGAACCAATCTACCTACCATGCCTCCAACCCTCAAAAACTGATATTTTTGTAAATTAGGAATAAAATATATGACCCGAACCCATTAATTTTGTTGCAAAATACTTATTTGGGAGATTAAAAGCATATGTAACAATAATACAATATACAAATAGCTAACCTTGACAGCACAACAACAGTGGTAGATAACTTGACAAGTAAATCAATCAAAAGAGAGCGTGACATTGGAGCAAGGACAAAATCCTCGTTCATCAAGTGGACCACCAGACTTAAGTCTGTTAGAGGATATGAGCCCTACGGCTGATACCTCTGAGAGCCAACCACAAGTGTTTACGGGCACTACGACCATACGAGGTCTTTTGTACCCAAGCCCAAGTGTACAACACTAGAAACTCCTCTTTTTAATGAAAGATAGAATTGAATTGAATAGATTTGATCTTGTCGAACTTTTGATGATTGAAACTAGTGTTGGGAAACTCAGCTGAAAATGTTTTACTTGACAAGTAAACATATAATACACATATACATATAATACACAAAATATTACAGTGATAAGTAAATTCATCAAGGATAATAGAAGAAATGCATTTAAATATTTTCTCTATATATACTCTATAGCATATATGTATATACCGGGAGGTCCTTCATCACTATCACAATATTATATCGTTCAAGTGGCATAAGGAAATTATCTGTATTACAAGTAGGGAGGAATCATAAATCTTTTCGCACTCTAATCGGATTTTCTTTACCATCCAATTTATTTACTCAGACAAAAAACATATGTACTACTACTATTTGTCTCATATTTAGGCTCGTATCAGATTGTGAAACTGTGGTAGGTTAATCACTTGCTACACAAGTGCTTTCACTGAATGTAAACAATCCTCGAAACCTTTGAGGAGAAAAACAACATAAAGACCACACACATGCGCACATTTGCATGTACATATTTTGTTGTAACCTTAAATATGAAAAGAAAATTGCTGTTGGCGCATAAAATAATAAAAAAAAAAGGCTCTTATGTAGTTACATTATATACCAACTGTCTGTGGTGATGCCACCAACAAGTCATATATAATCCAAGAATTGAAAGCGTAACAACAATTGTTGCACAAACTGCAATGCATTTAGGCATAATGTGTGCCGAAAACAACAAATTAAAATCACATTTCAAAATCAACCATAAGAAATTAAGAGAAAGTCAAACAGCCAGCAGGTCCTTGAAGACAGACACAGCATGTGATGTGTATTGTATGTAAGATGAAATACATATATGCGGCTAGTATTGTGATGAAAATGAAATACAACTAAAATTTAATTTTTTGAAAATTTTTTGTTGTAGTTTTAATACGCATACGAATATTTTGCATATCGTTGTGCTATCGCTTCTTCAACCTAGGAAGATAAACAGCAGGAGAGACAGCTGAAGCGTCACTAGTTTGTATGCTTACCAATATGCATTTCGTCATGCTTAATAGTTTATTGTTTCATTGTTGCAATTTTATTATGTTGCTATCGTATACCCCAGCGGCATATTCCCTTTTAAGCTATTTTGAACACAAATTTGTACACACTTGTCCAAATAAGGCGACACAATTGGTGTTCCTACTGTTCGACGATGGTTTTTGTTTCTTTTTATGTACATAGGTATTGTTAGATTTGTATACATACATACGTATATATTGCCACATGCACACAATTTGCATACTTTACCACTAGCAATATGTACACATGATGATTTTAAAAAAAAAAATCTCCTTACAGTCGGCTGGGGCCGACCAAACTATACCCTGCATATGTAGATTTATATATAAAAAGTTTACTCGAATATCCAACTTTTCTTTTATTTCCACTTTTCGAGAAACAATTTTTGCATATACTACTAATTTACACCCGAAATATGGTTGACTTTGACGAAGTAAAAGGATTTTAAGATAATTCCGAGGCTTAGTATGGGAGCTATATAAAAAGTGGGCGTGGCTTACCACTTTCTAGTAAATCCAATTAATTTTTCAATGTTAATCCACACCTTAAATTTGGTGTCCTACGTTGAATAGCTTCTAAGTTATGGTGGTTAACATTTTTGTTTAATTTCCTCAAAGTGAAGATTTTTTGCCAGATTATTTCCGATTATCATATTAACCTAAGTGTCAATTATGGTTATTCTAGACAGAAGATTGCCGAAGTTACAGCTGTTTCAATTTAAAATTTGTATGGGGGCTACGATAAACACTGGGCGTGGTGCGTCCATTTTCTGTGAGCCTAGTTGCTCGTACAATACTAATCCATACCCTAAGTCTCGTTGTCCTAGGCTAAATGGTTTGTAAGCTATGGAGCTTAAAATTTTAGTTTAATTCACTCGACTTTGTATGGGAGACCCATGAAGGAGTGGGCGTGGCACACTGATTTTCTGCCAGATTTTTGCCGACTACGATATTAATTTAAGTGTCAATTATGGTTATTCTAGACAGAAGATTGCCGAAGTTACAGCTGTTTCAATTTAAAATTTGTATGGGGGCTACGATAAACACTGGGCGTGGTGCGCCCATTTTCTGTAAGCCTAGTTGCTCGTACAATACTAATCCACACCTTAAATCTCGTTATTCTACGCTGAATAGTTTGCAAGTTATAACCGGTAACATTTTTTTCAATTTCCGCAACTTTGTATGGCAGACCCAAAAAGGAGTGGGCGTGGCACATTGATTTTCTGCCATATTATTTCTGACTGCCGTGTTAATCTAAGTGTCAATTATGGTTATTCTAGACAGAAGATTGTAGAAGTTACAGCAGTTTCAATTTAAAATAAGTACAGACACTTTGTATGGGAGCTACGCTAGAAAGTAGGCGTGGCTCACACACTTTTGGCGAGGTTATATAGTAGTATAACATAACTCTATGTGCAAAATATTGTTGTCCCAAGTGGTATATTGTGTGAGTTATAGCAAGTTAAAGATTTTGAAAATTTCGAGGTTAGTCGCTTTGAATGCTTGGTGTGGGCGTGGTTATTGACCGATCATGCCCAATATCAATCCCCTCCGTACCCTTGGATCATAGATTACTTATGCCAAATTTCATCGAAATAGCTCAATATTTACTCAAGTTATCGTGCGAACCAGCCAGGTGACAGACAGACGGACGGACGGACGGACGGACGGACGGACGGACATCGTTAAATCGAAAATTTAATCGACGCTGATCACGAATATATATCCATGTCTATATCTCCGGAGATTCCTTCAAGTGGACACAAACATCTGACCGAAATGAATATACCATGCATATTGCATTATGCAGGGTATAAAAAAAAAAATTTCTCTTCAATCACTTGGTTTACTTGGTGTATAGCATAAAATAAACAATTGGAACAATTTAAAAATACACCAGTTGATGGAGAAAACAATTTAATCACATACGAATACAAATCGAAATGTATCAAGACACATATGATGCCTTGCAACATTGTAATCAATTTATTTGAAATTTTGGGTTTTTTGTTTTAAACATTTTTGTTGTTGTTGTTGTTGTATTTTTCAATTTTCTTTATTTATTGTTTATGCTGAATCAACAGCAACAGCATGCATTTAAGTGTTGGCGCCCCAAATGTTGGTGCCACAAAAGTGATGGCAGTGGCATATAAGCGTGCGCCATAATAATCACCATCAACCAACCAACCACCCACACATATATACATGTTTATATCAATATAACTACAAATTCTATTTTCCAATATATACTTTTGTTTTTGCTACGGCTAGCAATCTCATATATGTATATGTGCCATAGTTATATTGCTACAGCATTGTAATAGTTGTTGCATGACGCTAATGCTTATGCCAACAATCAAAGCATATATTTTTCATTTGTTTAAATCAATTAAATATCTGAGTGAATGCGCTTGCTGTAGACGCCACAAAAATCAAACATTGTCTCAGCGTTAACATCAACAATACATTTGTGTGTGTGTGTCTTTGTGTGTTAATATCAACAGCAACATTTGAGTATACAATTATCTCATTTCATAATTATTTCTCATATTTAGCTTTGCATTTTTAATCATAAAATTTTACAATTCGTAACACCAGTAAAATAACATCAATCCTAAAACTATTTTACCTAGGAGTAGGTTAGAAACCAAATTAAAATTTTCGAAAAATCGATTTTTTTTTTTTTACATTTTTCGCATCTTTAACGAGAGCTTCTACAGGATGAGGAAGGGGAAGTTTATGGTCTTGGTATTGCAGATTAAATGTGAGTCTATAATACAAAGTTTTGTTGTGTTTCCAAAATTTGAAAGCGTTTTTCTCGAAACCATATTTTTGAATTTTGTGGGCAGGATTAAAAAAAAAATCTACTTAACCGATTGACTTGAAATTTTGACAGACTCATTAATACAGATAACTGAAGGTACCCACGTAGTTTTTCGGTTTTTCGAAATTTTTTTTTTTTCATTTTTACAGCAGTTTTTATATCGAAAAAAAGCATGAAAACGAGAAATTTTTATAAAAAACAACTGCCATTTCTTCAATTTTTAAAATTTCGTCAAAATCCTATGTCAGTACCTCAACGATATAAACAGAAATATCCGGAATCTTGCCCACAATTTCGGTATTTCATTTTGAAGGGGTCACTTTGAACGCTCTTAATAAGTACAAGCCTTCGGATTACACTATTGGAAAAATTTACTATTGAAGTATAGGCACAAACCTTCGAAATAACGTAAAACTTATTCTTATTTTCGAATTAGTTCTCCTAACGAAAATTCCCGAAAAAGTGTTCGAAATACCGCGCTCACACAGGTGGACCCCCTTAAGTCCAACAAGTTAAATAAATATCTAACAGGTGGCATCACAAATACAAATCATGTGTTGCCTACTTCAATATATCAAGAGGCTGATCAAAAATGATTTTCATTTATTTTATCAATATCTACTCTTCCTGCAAGATAAGGGCGATTTGTGGAATTTAGCCGACATGTTGGAGAGTTGTTATTGTAATACTTTCTCATTGCAAATAGTAAAATAAATATTCATTATAGAAAATTGAGTACAATCTAGTGTAGTTACGTCTTAAAATCTCTTAAGTGCTCAACTCCGAAACATATCAAAACTGATCTATTACTCGGTGCCCTGTATTCATGCTGTTGTCTTGGGCACAAGACAATGCAACGATTCGCAATTAAGCCGTACAAAATCCATGAATTTAGATTCCAATTTGCTAGCCCAATTATATCATTTGTTACCATTTAACCACAGCTCCTTCATTCTTTCCCATACCACCATCAATATTTCTAGAACTCTTCTCATAGCAAAACGCAATTGATACAATAAAATGTTTATTTTAGTTTTATCGATTTAGTAAATATATATTTGTATATATTTGTACATATTTGAATTGGGTAATTGTTTCTTCTTCTTCTTTCTATTTTTCTTAAAATATCTAAATGACAGCGTGTGACGCAAAAATATGTTATTTTTACTGCAGTGGAGTGGAGTGGAGTGAATATGGATGGAGCTACTATCACATATAAACCCTTTACAAGTTGTTGTATTTTTTTGAAAATGTTTATTAATAAAACAAAAGAAGTAAAAGTCGATTTTAAGGGATTTCTCTCTATCGCTCACTCCTATTTTCTGCAAAACGAAACCCTGCTCAGAGTAAGAAATAGGCAACACTTCAAACAATCAAATTAGTCATCCCTCAAAAGGTCATCCCTCAAAAGGTTCAAATCGTACTCATATACGAATATATAAAATATGTGCACCTTGGTTTTCGTGAACTGCTAATTGGCCCCTTTGAAAATTGATTAAATCCGAACCTGTGTTATTTATTTATTTGCGTACTTTGATAATATTTATAATTTATTTGTTATTGAATAATTGTGAGACAAATAATAACAAGCTCAATTATAGAAATAGTATATCTTCTCATGGAGTCTCTACATCTAAAATGATTTTTTTTTTTTTTTAATTAACAAAAGCACCAATCAAACATCAAATAAAGTTGAACAAATAATAATAATATAATTTTTTGAAAAAAATCTCTCTTTTACAATTGATGTGTTTGTGTTTTGTTATAGTTGATTTTAAATGACCACAATCATCATATTAACAATTATGGTAGCCATCAATTACTTTTAATGGCGTGCTAAATGTACTTACATACATATACATTCAGTCAAATAAGTACCCGGAAATTCTCATTTTTAATTTTCCCTCTGAGAATATTTCAAAAAACTTTTTTCCCAGGTTAGCACATCTGTCAGCCACTATTCTCTGAATTTTTATTGCTATGTATCATTTAGTTTGGTTACGGCGTCATTAGAAACAAGTCAACCTTTTGTGTGCGTTGCGATTTTTACTATGGATAAAAATATCGAACAAAGACAAATATCGAACAAAGTTTGCGACATGGTTGAATCACCAAATGTTTTTTTCAACATTGCCAACGTTTTGGCACAAGAAATTTCATTTGAAACACAAAATTTCACACAAAATTTCACAAAAATTTCACAAATTTCCATAGTAAAAATCGCAACGCACACAAAAGATTGACTTGTTCCTAATGACGCCGTAACCAAACTAAATGACATATAGCAATAAAAATTCAGAGAATAGTGGCTGACAGTTCTGCCAACCTGGGAAAAAAAAACTTTTTGAAATATTCTCAGAGGGAAAATTAAAAATGAGAAGTTCCGATTTCCGGGTACTTATTTGACAGAATGTATACCTACATATATATACATGTGTCCATTCTTGCATATATATATATAGACAAGACCATGTAAAAATAAATGTTTCTATATGAAAGCGTGCTTTTCTTAGCAAGAAAAATTGTTTATGAGTTTATCTGGAAGGTGAATTAGAATTCAGACTGTCGGCAATATGTATGTATGTATGTATGTATTAACAGCAATAATACCATTAAGCAATCAATCATAAATACAAATACATGCAGAAATATTTTTAAACAATATACAAACAACAAACAACACTACAATATTTTTTTTTATGATTTAAAAACATATTTAACTCCTTCTCGTAATTACCTATATATATGGTGGCTCAATGATCGCTTCATTGTTTTCAAATGGCACATTAAATATTGCACAAGGCTTTGTTTTCACCGCAATTTAAATTGTGACTGAAACTAACTGAAATAGCGATTTGATGAAGAAATCAGAGAAATGTGATTTTTTAATGATACATTATCTAAATAATGAATAATCATCATGATAATATATAACAATCTACACAAGTGTTCTTTAGCCGAAAGTTTGGCCATACAGCATGCATGGTATTTTGGAAAAATTAATCTTCGAAAACATTTAAACAGACGTTATCGTAATTCAAGACTACATCGAATAATTGCCAGTCATTATAAAGGGTTATCCATTTTGCGGTTTCAAAAGTAAATGTAAATAAAACACATATAAAATACTTTTTATCATGATATTTCTTTTTTATTATAAATTTTGAACGTTGACATTATGTGTGAAATACTACATCATTTAAATGACCACCACGCGAATTGTTGCAAGCATCGATTCTTTTGAGATAATTTTCGACCACTTTTTGACACATATTGGGCGGTATCTCAACCATAACGTGACGAATGTTGGTTTTTAGGTGCTCAAGAGTTAAAGGTTTATCTGCATAAACACGGTCTTTCGCGTAGCCCCACAAAAAAAAGTCAAGCGGTGTCAAATCGCATGATCTTGGTGGCCACTTGATATCGCCACGATGAGAAATTACGCAGCCAGAAAATTTCTCTTGCAATAAAGCTATATTCGCTCGAGTTGTGTGGCAAGTGACACCGTCATGTTGAAACCACATATTCTCTAAGTCGTATTCTTCAATAGCAGGCAAAAAAAAGTCGGTTATCATATGACCATAACGCTCCGAATTGACGGTGACAGTCGTTCCATCGTCGTTTTCGAAGAAGTAAGATCCAATCACACCTCCGGACCAAAGAGCGCACCAAGCAGTGACTTTTTGTGGATGTAGTGGCCTCTCTTCAATTACTTGAGGATTCTCAGAACCCCAAATACGAGAATTTTGTTTGTTAACATACTCACCGAGTGAGAAATGTGCTTCGTCGCTGAAGAAAATTTTGTTCGAAAAATCGCCGTCCACCGCCTGTTGTTCAAGCACCCATTCGACGTATCTACGACGTTGTGAATGGTCTTCAGCTGGCTTCAGGTGTTGTGTGATCTGGATTTTATATGGATGTAGGTGTAGATCCAAATGCAAAATACGCCATAATGTGCCGTAAGACAGTCCTAATTCTTGAGAACGACGAGAAATTGACACATTCGGGTCTTCGGCAACACTTTCACTTACAGCAGCGATATTTTCGGTGGTACGAGCGAAACGATGATGCACATGCCTTACAATATCTGTAACCGATCCAGTCTCTTCATATTTCTTCACAATTTTGCCAATTGCTTGCGTAGTTGGACGATTATGTAAACCATAATCTCCTCTTAAAGCACGATATGTGGCTGTGGCAGAATCACCATTTTTGTAGTAGGTTTTTACAATTTTAATGCGTTGTGCGATAGTTAAGCGATCCATTTTCGCAAATGTCAGACTTTGAACTGATAAAGAAAGAAATTGTTTTAACAACTCAGTTTGACAGATGTCGAATTCTAGCCCTATACTTTTGAAACCGCGAAATGGATAACCCCTTATTCTTAGCATATATGCTAGAAAAATACGCCATCTAATAAACAGCCTCTGCAGAAACTGCGAAAATTAGAAAATGAGACAATTAGACAGTCTAAGGGACATATTTTCGATTGATGTAAAAGATTTACACGATGTAAATTGATTCAAGATGTAGAGGATAGGTAGAATCGAGCTCCAAAGTGAGACTTTTGTGACGAGCACCTATACCACCTACATTTGCAATGACGAACCTAATGAAAACAATGGTACTCTTTTGATACACACTAAAGAAGAACTCCCAAAAAACGAGGTAATGAAGTTAGTTGCACAGAACACAAAAGTATGACTTTTGGGCAGCTATTCAACGAAATGAATGTTGAAAAAAACTATCTTAAGCAAAACAATATTTATAGTATTGCATATCATAAAGTTTACTTATGTATTTACTGTACTTTTATATTTTTCTAAATAGTATCAAAATGCATTCGATTATCATCAAAACCGGTGTTATTATTTTTCAAAGTATTTTCCATGAAGGCTTATACACTATCACATGCGCTCAAGCCAATTGTCGAAGCACTCTTTTGCCACTCCGACTAAGACACCTCTAAAATATGATTTGTGTTGGGTTTGGCTCGTCTTGAAGGATCTACACGATCGATTGCTGCTTTGTTTCGGGCTCATACGCATATATCCATGATTCGTAATCTGTCACGATCTTATGAACGTTTTTCGAAGCAACGCGATCGTTTTTTTTTTTCATCATTTCTTTGCACCAATCGACACGAACCGTTTTTGAGCGATTGTTAATTTATGCGGGATCCAACGAGAAAAGATTTTTTCTGACAGCTAAGTTTTCATGCAATATCGAATACACGGCGGTGGAACTAATGCCCAAGGATGCCTCTATCTCAGGGTATGTCACATGACGATCAGTTCATTATCAGTTCACGAACAGCATCGACGATTTCTGACACAAAGACCGATTCGACATTCACGAAATTCGTTCTGGAGCGAACGGCGACCACGCTTAAATTCGTTCAAGCAATTAAAAATTGTCTGAAGGATTGGTGCTTCATCGATTGAATCACTTTTGCTGAGATAATACACTTCGAAAATCGTAAAAAATCATAGCACGAAAATGTTCACGAGTTAAATCCAATTTTGTGACCGAGATGAATTTTTCAAGTCACTGTAACCAACACAAGCAGAGCTTATACTTAAAAATTGTCAAACTTTCCAATGGAAATGCCAGATTTGATGAAAACATACTAAATCATACTTCAAAAAAAAAAACATAAAAGACAACTTACGTATTATCAATGAAAATCCTGGCTGATAAACTAAATGAGTGTTTTGCTGCGTGCCACAAAATATTCATCGAAAGCTTATGTGTTTGGATGTATCTCAGCAAAAGCATTCGGGAAATTGAACATCTTTAACTGATATCTGAATTCTACAAGCTTGCACCCTTAAGGGTCAATCTTGCAACGCAATGATTGCACGATGGCAATCATTGTACATAAAAAGAACATAGTAGAAAAGAAAGGGTTCACTTTAGTATTCCAAAAATTTAAGCGAAATTGATACCAGATTATGGCAAGCTTGTATTGATTATAACGGTGACGGTAACGGTACTTTGTAATGATTTACTGGGAAAAAGGTCTTAATAAAAGAATTTCAAAAGAAAAATTAAAGTACTCGTAGAGCAAAAAAGATTAAAAAATCGACATCGATAAAATATTGCGATTTTTTTTTTTTAATTAGCATATCTTGGCACAATACTACTTCTATGACACACACGCAATATATAGCACCATAAGTATCTTATATGAAACTTCAAATTTGTTGAATGATTGCATTTATAAAAACTTTATATTGCATGCGGCCAATCAACAAAGGTTTGATTCACATTATTATGTACATAATATATGCATGTAATATAACAAGTATATAATCGTATTAATCTAGCGTATATACCTAAATATGTAGATGCCCAATAACCTGAACGTATGCAATTGCTTGAGACAAAAAAGGTATATGGAAGCATAGTGGTAAAAGAGAAAACAAAAAAAAAAAAGCATTGTATACAATTGTTGCAAGTTTGACATTTGTTATATGTAAAATACGTAGCAGGTCTTTATAATGATGATTTGCTTGCTTTTTCATTTTTGACGTTGGTTCTTTTTTTGTCGTCGACATCGTTGTCCTGCGTATGCAGTGTGTTGCAAGGTGCATTCACTAAGAAAGTTGTTATATATGCCTATATACATACATATATAAGTAAATACATTACTATTGGTGGTACTAACGCATATAACGATTGATAACGATATAGCCATATAACAACAACAACAACAACTTTAGTAACACACAGCTTAATCATATGCAATTGCAACAATGCGGGAGAAATACAAAATGTCCCCATTGTTTGTTTCACATGCCGCGTTTTTAACGATGCAAGTGCATTTTTTTTTTTTTTTTGCAACTTTTAACTTGTCTTGAATTTTGTTCTTCGTGGTTTGTTATTGTATAGTGTAGTTGCAACTCCTTTTTGTGATGCATACACAAGTACACTTCAACTGCCGTCTTCTGTATGATACAATGCAGGAAGTTCACATACTCGTACATATACACAATCAGACACACAATGGTGGTAATTCTAATGCAAATTTCATTTTTGTTTTTTCCCCCGCATTCACAATTGCATTAGATTGCATTCGTATTCGTATGCAACAGCCATTTTGAAAACTACGGTTAAGACCGCAGTTTCATATTTGATTTGTCGCATTGATTATTGTTTTGTTGTTGTTGTTCTATATTGTATTCTCTGTAGCAAGTAGTATAATTTCTTTCATTTTTTTGTTTTTTTTTTTTTTTTTTTGGAGCATTCATTCCACATTTGGTGCTAGACCATCATCAAAAAATTTAATTGTATTAAAATTTATTATTGATTGTTGATCAAATGCTTTGTTGCATTGGACTGTTATTGTTTGCATTGAAATTTATTTATTTTTTTTCCCTAATAATGCATTTATATAATGTTACACATTCGATGAATTATAATTGGAAAGTAAAGCTGTATTTTGTGGAAAGATCAAAAAAAAAAAAAATTTTATATTGATCGATCTATGTCAATGTGCGTTAGATGTTAGCTTTCAGTACCTTTCAAAGTTGAACTCTTCTTCTTCTTCTTCTTTTTCGTCTTCTTCTTCTTCTTCTTCTTCTTCCTCTTCTTCTTCTTCTTTTTCTTCTTCTTCTTCTTCCTCTTCTTCTTCTTTTTCTTCTTCTTCTTCTTATGTGGCCATAACGACCGATGACCGATTTATGCCGAACATATAATGCAGCGCCAGTCTTCTCAGTTCTTCGCTTGTTGCCGCCAATTGGATATTCCAAGCGCCGCCAGGTCAACCAGGTCAACACTTGCTCCTTCCAACGGAGGTTTGGTCTTCCTCTTCTTCTGCCTCCTCCAGCTAATGTCGAATTAAATACCCTCTTCGCCGAAGCGTCTTCTTCCATTCGCTCGACATGACCCAGCCAGCGCAGCCGCTGGATTTTGATTCGCCTGACTATGTCAATGTCAGCGTACAGCTCATACAGCTCATCGTTGTCGCCATCAACACAAATAGGTCTCTCGAACACTCCAAGCATTGTCCAGGCTTCTGAGCCATATGTTAAGGCAGGAATAATGAGAGACTTGTAGAGTGTGAATTTCAATCTTCGAAAGGGGGCTCGACTACTCAATTGCTTACTCAGCCCAAGGAGACACCTGCTAGTAAGAGGTATCCAACAACGCATGATCTCCAGGCTGACTTCTTTACAGTTGTTGATGCTGGTTCCAAGATAGATGAAGTCCTTCACTATCTCGAACGTGACGCAGGGACTCATTGTTTGGAGACACTAGATACTTCGTCTTGCCCTCGTTTACCGTAAGACCAATTCGACGTGACTCTCGCTCCAAATCAGAGAATGCTGCACTGACTGTTCGCGAGTGGATACCGATTATATCAATATCGTCGGCATACGCCAGCAGCATGACATTTTTGTTGAATTCATAAATCTGCAGCTCGTATAATTGTCTCCATAATAAGATTGTAGAAGTCACACGCGACAACGAATCACATTGTCTGAAACCTCCTTTGGTATTAAACGGAGTGGAGAGGTCCTTCTCAATTTTCACCGCACAACGTGAGTTAAGCAGTGTCATTCTGCAAAGTCGAATGAGACATAATTGCGTATGGGAAATCCTTTCAAAGTTCAATTAAAATTAAACTAATTACTGTATTTGTCTGACAATCTTTTAGAGAGCTTAATGAAAGATGGTATAATCAAAAGCTTCATAGAATTCGCTTTTTTTTGTGAAATCTCCTGCTGGATTTATAAGCAACTTCTTAGTGTGCCCTTGTGCATACAAATATAGAATATCGCCTTGAAAAATAAATAAATAAATATTTCAAACAAACATAGCCGCCATTAAAAGAATTATGATAATCCTCCAATCGTCACTCTTCATTCGTTATGTTCCATTCTTGATTCTGATTGTATTTTGTTTCTGGTTTTCTTCTTTTATTTCTCGCAGCATTTGAATGATCAACCCAACAACGAATGAACCACATACATACTTTCATATTACTCTATTACCCATTTTGTTGATCCTTAGCAAGCATAAACGAGTACATATACTCATGCATACTCAATCAAACACAAATACATACATGCCTACTACATGTACTCATGTACTCTTTCATACATATAATCAGACGTCATTTCAATTGAATTTGAATTTCAATGCAATTTTCCATGCAACGGATTATGGCATTGGCTTGTAATCGTCGTATACGAATATATATTCGTATATGGCTACAGTTAATGTGCGCAAATGCCCATTGAATGCGTTTTCACTTTGATGTCGAACCGCATTTAACATGCAAAATATCGTATATATGAATTTAATATGTAAAATGCAATTTCGCGCATGCACAAACGGCTTTACAACATTATTGCTGCTTCTTGATGCATTGCCTACGCGGAACAAAACAGTAGTAGTCGAGTGCTGTAGCTCAACTCCTGACATACGCCATATTTTGTTCACATTCTGATACCCACATTCGTCTATAAGTATATACATGCTTATGTTGCCAGACACTTGAGCCGCTTTTACAAAAAGTTTTTGTAACATATCATGGCAAACATCCGCTACTGTCTTACGCACACACACACACCACACACACACACACACAAACACAATGTCACCATTGTGATAATCATGAGCATCACAATAATCGTCATCAGCAGCATGGGCAGCATAATCATCATCATCATCATCATCATTATTGTGGTTAGCATCATCAACATCATTGTTGACGATGACAAAAGATGTCGTTGCAACATCAGCAGTAGCAATGCAACAATAATAATGCATTAATCTCATTGCGCTTGTTTCGTGGAATCACAAAATTGACATTTTTCCAGCAGCACATTGATGATCATGTTAATGATGATGATGATTGGATCATGATCACAATGATGATGATGATGTTGATGTTGATGTTGATTTTGATGATCATGGTCAAAGGAACAATGCAATATAAAATGTTGCAGCTACTGTATTGTGTGTTAAAATTGCTGCTGAAGCAAAAAAAAAAAAAGAAACAAACAAAAAACCAAAAACAAATGCCGACGAAAAAATGTCGCCAATTGAATGATGAGTGTTACCAGCCAACCAACCAAACTATATTTTTAAGGTAAACCTAAAGAGGGTTGCGGCTTTCATCGTTCATATTGTTGCAATTGTTGTTTTATGTAGTATAGTTGTATAGCTGTATAGTTTCCTTAAGCTTATTATGGATTTGTGATCAATCGTAGCACCGACAAAGCCAATTTTGCATAGCTACATACGATGACTACAAAAACATATGCTTATATATATATATATATATTCGTATTCTTAGCCGCTCCCTCTCCCACCGTAGTAGATGGCAAGTACACGTCGATGTAGATAACAACTCAGTTTTGTTTATACACATATCTTATACACATGTATCTATACCTTTGATATTGTGCGTTTTTTTTTTTAAATTAATCTGCTCCATTGATATCTGATTTTTCTGATGAAGATTGTCGCAGTATAAATATGGCAACAATGGGGGGTAGAAGCAAAATGAAAAAACCTAAAATAATTTTTAAAGTGGATAATTAGCCTACAAAATGGCAGTTCTACATTGTATTAAGCACTGTTGCTGTCTTGTATTGTTGTTGTTGTTGTTGTTGTTATTGTTGTTATTGTTATCATTAGTGTCCCTTTTCAATCTTTGTATTTTTATTTATGTTGTTTTATTTTTCTGTTTTATATATTTTATCTTGCTTCACCATAATAAAGCATGTAACATGAAACAAAATGAAACAATATGTGACCCTTAACTGCCTGCCTATAGACTAATTTGTTTATATGTAGGCATTTGCTGAGATTGACTTTTGTTAAGATTGACATTAACAGCGACATCAATGACAATAATAATAATAATAATAATAATAATAATAACAACAACAACAACAATTTTAGCTTGCAATTTTTTCGATTCTTCTACTAAATTAGTCTTTTGTGAAGCAGCCTTTTTACTGCTGCTGTGATGGATATTTCACCATTAGATATGCTCAGCTGAAAGCTGAATGAAAGCTATCAATACCCTACTCAAGATATCTATCTCTTAATGATTTGGCAGAAATGCTTCAAGCAAGCACTAATAATAGCCAAATAATAATATGAATAAAAAAAAAAAGAGAAGCTCACCTGTGCTTCTTTTTTAACAAATTTATGTGAACATTTTTGGACTTTTTTTCATTTGATCCTTCTTTAATATACAAATGCGAATATGGCTTTTGCACATATGTTAGATTAATTGATTGCTTTGATTGATTTTTTGTAAAGAAAAAAAAAATTGCTTCTATTTTTGTGATTTGTAGCGATAAGTCGCCTATAATGAACTTGAAAAGTTAGTGGTTTAATCTTTTCGGTAAAAAAAATAAATATGTGGCACTTAAAGCCCCGAAGGGCTCATTGGCCGAGATTCTCTTCCATTACTGTTGTGCGTGTTAAATTTTGAACAGTATTAGAAGGGACATACTTATTTTAGCCGGTTCCGAACGGCAGAACCCTTGTGACATCACTTTTTCTGAGCTTTGTCACAGAGTTCTTTTAGAAGCATTTTCATTCCAAGTTGTTACTGCCGGAAGAATTTCCAATTGCTTGCCGACAGGTGGGTACCGTTCGAAAGAAAAATCTTTTCAATATTAAATGTGTTATGCATCAGCCTGGGATTGAACCACGATCTACAAATCAGAAGGCCAACACACTAAGTCATAATGAAACTTAGTAGATAAGAGTTTGTTGACTATTGTATGAGAATGTTCGAAAATGGACATAATCGCATGAAAATAACACCTACCTCCCATACAAAAGTCTGTTTTCGAATGTATGTTATCACATATTGTGCACGAAAATGTCAAGCTATAACGATGAAATTAAGTAGATAAGATTCTGTTCACTAATGTATGATAATATTCGAAAATGGCCATAATCGAATCAAAATCTAACCTACCTCCCATACAAAAGTTTGTTTTCGAATGTATGTTTTCATATATTTTGCACGAAAATATGAAGCTATTATAATGAAACTTAGTAGATAAGAGTTTGTTGACTATTGTATGAGAATGTTCGCAAATGGACATAATCGCATGAAAATAACACCTACCTCCCATACAAAAGTCTGTTTTCGAATGTATGTTATCACATATTGTGCACGAAAATATCAAGCTATAACGATGAAATTAAGTAGATAAGATTCTGTTCACTAATGTATGATAATGTTCGAAAATGGCCATAATCGAATCAAAATCTAACCTACCTCCCATACAAAAGTTTGTTTTCGAATGTATGTTTTCATATATTTTGCACGAAAATATGAAGCTATCATAATGAAACTTAGTAGATAAGAGTTTGTTGACTATTGTATGAGAATGTTCGAAAATGGACATAATCGCATGAAAATAACACCTACCTCCCATACAAAAGTCTGTTTTCGAATGTATGTTATCACATATTGTGCACGAAAATATCAAGCTATAACGATGAAATTTAGTGGATAAGATTCTGTTCACTAATGTATGATAATGTTCGAAAATGGCCATAATCGAATCAAAATCTAACCTACCTCCCATACAAAAGTCTGCTTTCGAATGTATGTTCTCACATATTGTGCACGAAAATATCAAGCTATAACGATGAAATTAAGTAGATAAGGTTCTGTTTACTAATGTATGAGAATGTTCAAAAATGGACATAATTGAATGAAAATCACACCTACCTCCCATACAAAAGTCTGTTTTCGAATGTATGTTATCACATATTGTGCACGAAAATGTCAAGCTATAACGATGAAATTAAGTAGATAAGATTCTGTTCACTAATGTATGATAATGTTCGAAAATGGCCATAATCGAATCAAAATCTAACCTACCTCCCATACAAAAGTTTGTTTTCGAATGTATGTTTTCATATATTTTGCACGAAAATATGAAGCTATCATGATAAAACTAAGTACATAAAATTTTATTCAATAATGTATGAGAATGTTCGAAAATGGACATAATCGCATGAAAATAACACCTACCTCCCATACAAAACTTAGTTTTCGAATGTATGTTTTCACATATTTTGCACAAAAATATCAAGCTATCATGATAAAACTAAGTACATAAAATTTTATTCAATAATGTATGAGAATGTTCGAAAATGGACATAATCGAATGAAAATCACACCAACCTCCCATACAAAAGTTTGTTTTCGAATGTATGTTTTCATATATTTTGCACGAAAATATGAAGCTATCATAATGAAACTTAGTAGATAAGAGTTTGTTGACTATTGTATGAGAATGTTCGAAAATGGAGATAATCGCATGAAAATAACACCTACCTCCCATACAAAAGTCTGTTTTCGAATGTATGTTTTCATATATTTTGCACGAAAATATGAAGCTATCATGATAAAACTAAGTACATAAAATTTTATTCAATAATGTATGAGAATGTTCGAAAATGGACATAATCGCATGAAAATAACACCTACCTCCCATACAAAACTTAGTTTTCGAATGTATGTTTTCACATATTTTGCACAAAAATATCAAGCTATCATGATAAAACTAAGTACATAAAATTTTATTCAATAATGTATGAGAATGTTCGAAAATGGACATAATCGAATGAAAATCACACCAACCTCCCATACAAAAGTTTGTTTTCGAATGTATGTTTTCATATATTTTGCACGAAAATATGAAGCTATCATAATGAAACTTAGTAGATAAGAGTTTGTTGACTATTGTATGAGAATGTTCGCAAATGGACATAATCGCATGAAAATAACACCTACCTCCCATACAAAAGTCTGTTTTCGAATGTATGTTCTCACATATTGTGCACGAAAATATCAAGCTATAACGATGAAATTAAGTAGATAAGGTTCTATTCACTAATGTATGAGAATGTTCGAAAATGGCCATAATCGAATCAAAATCTAACCTACCTCCCATACAAAAGTCTGCTTTCGAATGTATGTTCTCACATATTGTGCACGAAAATATCAAGCTATTACGATGAAATTAAGTAGATAAGGTTCTGTTCACTAATGTATGAGAATGTTCAAAAATGGACATAATTGAATGAAAATCACACCTACCTCCCATACAAAAGCCTGTTTACGAATGTATATTTTAACACTGGAATAGCAAAAAAAAAACAAAAAATTAATACAGCTGAAATTCGTTCCAAATGAATATTTTTTCCAACTAATAGATGAGCTTGTGAATGGATGGAATCGAATTAAAATCACGCCTACCTCTCATACAAAAGTAAGCTTTAATACAAATATTTTTCACAATTTTCATAGGAAAAGGCAAAGTTTGTAGATTTCGTTAAATTTACAAATGCATGGATGAGTTTAAAAGCGAGTGGAATCGGATATAACTGATTATCGGAGTTAATTAATTATTTATATCCCTATTAGACTGACAAAATGTATTATTTGGAGCCATTACCAACTTTTTTTATAATATTGTATATAATTATACAATAAGTAGGCACGGATGTGCTCTACTGGATGTGTGTGCCACTTACACCACGAACCTAATAAAGTGGTTTGCCGAAAAACAATTTTGTTGTCTATGGTAGTGATGGAAGTGGCGTTGTTGTTGTTGTTGTTGTTGTTATTATGATGATTGTTATGATGCAGCATGCAACAAGCATACTTGTACTCTAACATACTTTACAACACTTGTACATACAGAGAAACACAATTGTGCCACTAGGCGGATTAAACAGCTTTACTACTGCTTTCTTACTGCCTTTCCTTTTAACTACTACTCATTGCTGCATATTGTTGAAAATTCGCAAAATCTTCAACAGCATACATATTATCACATAACAAAGTTGCCACTTGCAACATGAAATAAAACAACAATTACACACAAGAGTATATTATCACATTAACATTTGCATCTCTGTGCTTTGTGTTGGAATACAATGGCAACAACAACAACAACAACAGCAATACTAATAATATGATGCAAATTTAATGTTGTTATTGTTGCAATAACATTTGCTATTAGGTGCGCGTGCGGCAATGCGCAGTGGCACAAAATATGAGACAGTTAATAGACGCTGACAGTTACAAAGTGCCAATGCAATTGTAGAAAATACCACAACTGCGACAAAAATCTACACTGTGATAATATTTGTACTGTTGCTGGTGCTTATTCTATCACAATTGTGTATCCAGTACATGCATACTTACAACAAATGTTTTTCATTTTTTTGAACATACTCCTCCTGCTGCGAAACAGCTAACAAACATATTGCTTTACAATTGCAATACTCGTTTTTGTACATACTCGTAACAACGTTGTGATGATAGCCCAAACTGGCCAAACATAATATGAATCGAATGATCGAATCAATGGAGAACTTTGTCAAAATCAACACACAACAACAACAACAAGAATAGTAACAACATAAGCCTAAAGTGAGCAAAATACGAAATGGACAATTTGAAATTGCATTGAATTAATGAAATTGAAATGCACAAGAATATTTTGCTGTCGGTAATATTGCTACTGCTGCTGTTAATATTGTTTCTATGCAATACCAATTCATATACGAGTACATACTTACATTAGAGTGATCCTTAGCTCTATGAAGAATGACGACTTAGCGACTATAATGTCTTCTTCCTCGTCTCTATTGGCAAAAAACTGGGACAGTCGATCTTCACAAGCTTCTCTTGAGGCGAATTTTTCACCAGCGATATCATTCGCCATAGATAGGAACAGGTAGTAATCAATTGTTGCCAAGTTCGGTTCTTATGTATCCAAGGTGGATACATAAGAACCTTCCAACCAAGCTTCCGGAGGTTCTGGCGAGTCACTATCGATCTGTGTGGCCTGGCATTGTCCTGATGGAACACAATTCCTCTTCTACTGCCCAATGCTGACCGCTTCCGGGCGATTGCTTCCTTCAGACGGTCCAATTGTTGACAGTACAGGTCCAAATTAAGAGTTTGGCCGTAGCGGAGCAGCTCATAGCGTAGATGATTCCCTGTCAATCCTACCAAACACATAGCAAAATCTTCCTGACCGTCAATCCTGGCTTGGCAACCGTTTGCCCCAGCTCACCGCGATTCGGTTTTTTTTTTGCAATGTTTAGCTCCTGGGCAATATAAACAGTGCTTACATGACGGTCAGACTCGACGATTTCCATTATTTTATTAATATTTTCGTCAATCGGCCTTGCATCTTTGACATCAAAATGACCGGAACGGAATCGTCGAAACCAAAATTGCACATGATTGTCTGTTGACTGTATCAGAACCATAAACACTATTCACATTTTCAGCCGTTTGGCTTGCGTTTTCGCCTTTATCGAAGAAAAACTGTAAAATACGGCGTATTTTCTCTTTACTGGTGTCCATCTTTGACGCATGTTCAAACAATACTGAGTCAAGCAATCACAAAACTGCCTAAAAAGTTTATTTAGTACAAACTTCTATCTTTCTAACGCCATCTAGCGTAACCCGATCGCACTTATACAACGCGAGATACAGATTACTAAAGTCATCTCTTGGAAAAATAATGGATTTCTTTTTACTACACTTAACGAAATCTTGAGTAAAAACAAGTCTCTTGGAAATGACAACTGACTGATTTTAAACGCTCCTGACTATATTTTAGTATTTCTCCAAGATATTTGGACGATTGAGGTGTACTTTTCAAATATCTCCATAGAGCTAAGGTACCACTCTAATATGTATACACCTAGTGCTAATGATGGTAACTCCTTACAGCTGCTGCTGCTTTCGATTCTATTATTGCATGTAAATACCATGTAACTAGCAATACAGCTACTGGCGATTCTCTATCGTCGTCGTGGTCGTCGTCGTCGTCGTCATTGGCACAATGAATGGCACAGCTGCATTTGATTATAATCAATGCACTTTTTTGTTGCTCTCATATTCGAATAAAACAGCCATCATACGTACAATATCTATACATTTAGCCCGGAAGCCACCAGCATCTGAGTTGTAATTGAAAGTTTGTATGTACGAGTGTGTGTACATACTCGTAGTAGCATGTAGTAAGTAGTAAGCAAAGAAAATAAATGTTTGTTATGAGTTGTCTTCAAATGATAATTTCAACAAAAGTGAGGTGTGAGTTGGGCATAATGCTGATTAAATTTGTGACAAATGTGCTCATTTTGTATCATTATCAATTGAATAAAATTATATTGCTTCTCTTTTGTTTCGGTCTTTCAAGCAATAAACGTACTAAGAAAAATTAGATATAACAAAAAATACTTTATTAACAACATAAGCTTAAAGCATAAAATTCATAACTGCATGGCATAGCTCAATCCCAGCCATGATCCTTCTGCAAGACATGCCTATAGATAGTTACTGGAACCGGATATGGCTTTGGTACGGGTATTTTAATTTCTTTAACCACCTCAACTGGATATGGACGTTCCACCTCAACGGGATATGGACGTTCAACGGTAATGGGTATACGTCGTTCCGTAATTTCTGGCACTATACGATATGTGGGCACTTGTATTTCTTGCTGAATTGGCACATGTACTGCATACGGTTCTGGTATTTGAATGCGTATCACATTCGGTACCCTCACTGGCACCGGATGTGGTATGGGTAAGGGAATTTTTTCAATAACATGTACCGGCACTGGTTTTGATATTTCTGAATATGTTTCCGATGTTTGATGTGCTCCAAATGATGATAGATCATCATGTCCACTATCATGATGTAATGATGATGCCATATTTAAACGGATTTGATGATGCACACACAGGGTAATTAAAATTAATTGCAACTATATATAAGAATTTGCAATTAAAAATTAGTACAAATAAATTTTACAATTTTATTACTAATTACTTACAATATTATCCATTTGGTAAAGGCTAAACATATTACCATACAATTGATCGTTGATGCTTTACCTTGAATACTGTTCCCAATTGAGTGTGATCATCTTGCTTTTATATACGTTTTTTGTATTTGATCCAAAGTGCTACATATACCGAACCTAACATCATTTGGTTGAGAAAAAGTGAAAGAAAAATGGGGAAGTTTGCTCTTGAATTTGCGATTGTTTATTACATTTGTTATTGTTGTTGTTGTTATTTTTCCTACTTTTCTTTTTATTCAAATCACATTTGCTAACAAAAAAAAAATAAGATCAACAACAGCAACAACTAGTGTAGTGTAGTGTAGTGTACGTACGGGTACACATATTTGGGGAAGCATGAGTACACGATTCAAGTGAAAGAAAGTAAAAGTGGTATTTGGTCACCAGTGGTCTGTATTGTTGTTGTTGTTGTTGTTGTTATTAGATCGGTATGATGTAACCATGGTAATGGTAATGAATCACGATGAAAGTGAATGAATGAACACATTATAAAGGAACATAAGAAAAAACAAAATTAAAGGAAATCTTATAAACAAGATCAAATATCAAAGTGTAGGCTGGGGAAAAAGTATCGGGCGTTTTCTTCAATCTACTGCGAGAAATTACTTGGAGAAAAACTATTCAGAATTGATTAATACAAATGGGTTGATGAATTTTGAGGTTTAAAATAAGGTTGAAAAAAAAAATTCTTTGTTGCATCTATCGTATAATACTAGCCTGTATATACTCTTTCTTAGATCTTTCTTAGATGAAATTAAAAATTAGTAACCCAAGCTTAGAGCAAAACGATTAAAAATTCTTTGCTTAATGCTCAAAACTGCCTGTAAATTAAATTCAATTAGAAATAAAATAATTTAACATATGGATATGGATGAAATCTTTGCTTTTCTTGAAACATAGGGAACCTTCGTTTAATAGTAAATTCATTGATTGTTGTACTAAGGGTTTGACCAGAAAGTTGTGAAAAAATATTAATGAAACTACCTCCTTTTTTTTATTCTATGCATTTTGAATGAAAAGGGTCCAGTACTTTTTCCCCAACTCAATACAAAAATTTTGTTTCATTTTTTTTTTGTGAATAATATTTCTTGTAATAATTCTCAAAATTTAATTATTTCCTATGTGATTTGTTGAATTTCTTTTCTCCCCAACGCTTATTACCTATAACCAGAAAGTTGACAGAAAAATATTCATGAAACTACGTTTTTTTTTTAATTCTATGCATTTTGAATGAAAAGGGTCCAGTACTTTTTCCCCAACTCAATGCAAAAATTTTATTTCATTTTTTTTTGTGAATAATATTTCTTGTAATAATTCTCAAAATTTAATTATTTCCTATGTGATTTGTTGAATTTCTTTTCTCCCCAACGCTTATTACCTATAACCAGAAAGTTGACAGAAAAATATTAATGAAACTACCTTTTATTTTAAATACCTTGCATTTTGAACAAAAAAGGGCCAGTACTTTTTCCCCAACTCAATACAAAAATTTTGCTTCATTTTTTTTTTGTGAATAATATTTCTTGTAATAATTCTCAAAATTTAATTATTTCCTATGTGATTTGTTGAATTTCTTTTCTCCCCAACGCTTATTCCCTCTAATCCTCCCACCCAAAGTACTAAATAGCATTCATATACATTCAGTAAAACTCCTCAAATGCGATGCCCAACTAAAATAGGCGATCTACTTTCTTCAACATTAACAATAATTTTAGGTTAAGGTTGTAAGCGAGAAATGGAGCTTACATGCATCTATGCACCCAAACATAATACAATATGAGAATGCACCCGCGCATGTGCACAATAATTCTCACATAGATATGCGACTCAAAGTTTAAGTATCATATTGGCAACAGTGAAAAGTGATAGTATACGAATGGCAATAGCTGGAAAACGAACGAAGCGAAGTTAATAGCCATAAGTATTAATGCCAAATGTTCATTGAGTGTGTAGTGAATCTTACCTTTTATTTTTATTATTATCATTATTATTATTATTATTGATGTTGTAATCAAATTGTTTGCAATCAACAATGCAGCAGCTAGTTTACTTGTTTATTGTTGCTATTGCAACTGGTATTACTATTTACTATACTGCTGCTGCAACAGTAGTCCAGACTTGCTTCCACAATGGTAATAGGATACTGAAAGACGATGAGTAAGCACCATACACATGCACGTGCAACTCAAGTAGCAGTCTTGGTATTGAATTTTAAATGCAATTATGATCTTAAACTTTTGCGAGCATAACTAAATGAATGATTAAATAAATAATTATAATGGTGATTTTTAGAAAGGGTTTGAAATATAGAAATGGATTAATTCGAAGCGGTTTAGTCAAGTATATGGTTACTTCCGTGCATTGTGCATCATAATGGTATTCAGTTGACTATTATTATTATTATGTATTATTAACATTATTATTGAGAGTGAAATACTATATACGCATAACACATTTTTTTTAGATTGAAGTAAGTAGCGAGTGAGACATGCAATAATGGCTAATAGCCTAGACAGACGGCAGCCTAATTCCGGATTACCGAGTTAATTCGAATTAACTCGGACATTAACTGCAGCTAATCCGCATAAACTCTATGAGTTAATTCTCAAAATAAAAAAGGATTAGGGCAATTTACGATGGTCACACTGCTGAAAATTGTCTATTGTGAATTTTTCTCGATCCATTTTACAAAATATTAGGTGTGTTCGCTAACAAATAACTTTCCACAATTGTTGACAGTTTTCAACATGAAAAGCGTTGGCGAACAAATAAATCCAGCTGTCAATTACGAACGGAGAATGTCAATTAACAAGTTTCTGATAGTTTTAAGTTCACGTACTTCTTGTAGATTTTCTCATATCGAGAGTGATAGATGACAGAAATTGATAGTGATAGTAATGCAAGTGGACAGACTTAATAAAACAGCAATCAGCTGTTAAGTTAATCCGCAATACTGCCATCTGTCAGGTTATTATTTTATTCGGATTAAGTGCGCCGGTAATCAGGAATTAGGCTGCCGTCTGTCTAGGCTATAAGACGTTGTTCGTTTAGAAAAAAATTACATCATTCACTTGGTCTACTTTGAACACTTAAGTGGGAAGAAAATTCAAATTTATGAAAATTTTTGAATTCTACTCATCAATCAGAGTATATGCATACTCTGATTACACTAGTCGGCGCTAAAAAATCACATTGATGAAGGTACATTTTTTATTGGATTTGAGACTCATAAATTTAAAATTCGCATTACCTAATATTCTTTTGCTCAGATTTTCGAGATAAACCAGGTGTACAAGCTTAAATCCACTGTTTGCTCGTATATTGAGCTATTATCGAATGTGCATCCTTTTTTTATGAGTTCGACATCTGTTTACATCCATTAGTAAGCATCATCAGTGATTTCATACAACAACATACATTTATCCTGGTATAATCATGTCTAGTTTCGTGCCAGAAAAAGAGCATATGCGGGAAGCTCTACTTTTTTGCTTCAATTTGAAAAAATCTGCTGCTGAGTCGCTTCGGATGCTTGCGGAGGCCTATGGTGACAATGCACTATAGGAAACCACTTGCAGAGACTGGTTTCTTCGGTTCAAATGAGGCCATTTTGACTTGAGTGACAAGAAGCGTGAAAATACACCAGAAAAGTTCAGGACCATGATTTGCAGGCTCTTTTGGATGAGGACGACACCCAATCGCAAAAAATGCTTGCCAAACAGTTAGGTGTTACTCAACAAGCCATTTCCATACGTTTACGAGCCATGGGGAAGGTTCAAAAATTTGGAAAATAGGTACTCCATGAATTGAACGATAGGCAGATCGAGCGACGGCAAAACACATGCGAAATCTTGCTTGCTAGTCGTTCCTGCATCTTGTAGTGACTTGCGATGAAAAGTGGATATACTTTGAGAAACCTAAACGAAAAAAAATCGTGGCTCGATCCCGACCAACCAGCAATTTCTTCTCCAAGACCAAATCGCTTTGAACGCAAGACGATGCTGTGCGTTTGGTGGGATCAGCAGGGTGTCATCTGCTACGAGTTGTTGAAACCTGGTTAAACTATCAATGCTCACCGCTACCACCAACAACTATTCAAATTGCGCCGTGCTTTGGGTGAAAAAAGGCCTGGTTATGAACAAAGACATGAGAAGCTGATTTTTCGCCACAACAACGTCCCATCGCACACGTCAAAACTGGTCCAAACCTACTTGGACACACTCAATTGGGAGGTGCTACCTCATCCCGCTTATTCACCAGACCTGGCCCCTTCTGACTATCACCTATTTTTGTCGATGGGTCACGCGCTCGCCGAACAGCACTTCGATTCGTATGAAGCCGTCGGAAAATGTCTTGACGAGTGGTTTGCCTTGAAAAATGAGGAATTCTTTTGGCATGGTATACACAAATTGCCCAAGAGATGGGAAAAATGTATAGCAAGTGAGGGCAAATACTTTCAATAAATTAATTTTTGGCTTTCTATGAAAAAAAAAGTGTTTTTGTTTTTAATGTTCGTTTTTTTTTTCGAAGGTAATTTCACTATTTATAACAAAACTCGTAACTTGTAACTCCCACTACACACACTAGATATGTAGAAGTAGTGTTGGACAGTAAGTTGCTATGGAAACTCACAGCACCGAAACACAGCACCGGAATCACACTACATGATTTCGCAGTTAAGGTTCGACAAAAAAATAAAACACTATATAGAAGAGGACAGCTGGCGTAATGGCCTAGAACAGAGACGCAATACCTTTAACTTATTCACAGAAGGCTCAAAAATGATGTAAGGTGTTGGGGCTGGTGTTCACTGTCCAGAATTGGACATAACCCAGTCGTACAAGTTCCCAGAATACTGCACGGTCTTCCAAGCAGAAGGTTTTGCGGCAAGAATGTCATCTGAGCCAGCTCTGACTAGAACAGCTGCCGGATCAAAAATTCCTTTCTACGTAGCCAGTCATGCGGCGATTAAAGCAATAATCGCGCACTATACCACATCCAAGAATGTACTGATGTGTCAAGAAACACTACATAGAACGATTATCAGAAGGCAGAAGGCAGAAGGCTACGAATATATTGGATACTGGGACACAAGGGTATACAAAGGAACGAGAATGCCGATTGAAGACGCTAAAGAAGGCGTTCATCTCCCTTATACCCAAACACGTAACATACCAATCCCACTATGCACGACTCACAACAATCTAAACTCAAGTATGATAAGGAAAGCAGCAAAGAGGTGGAGAAGTATAAACGCTTGTAGGTCCGTCAAAATAATGCTTGGGTTACATAACGACAAGTGCTCTAAGATGATTCTGTCTCTTAACAGAGTAGTGTGCTGAACTATGGTTGTCGCAATCACGTGACACTGCCTCATGGCATCCCACGTTCACAAAATGGGTCTCATAGAGAACGTCAGATGCAGGAGAGGCAAAGAGCCAGGTGTTAAGAAGACTCTGGAGCATATGCTTTGCGGCTGCCCAGAACTCTGTAGAACTTGCTTAATTTGCTTTGGAGCCCCGGAGCTCCGCTATATAGCTAAAGAAGCGGCCCTAAGCAGAAAAGCACTCTTAAAATTCGCAATGAAAATCGAAATATTTAAAGAACTTTACAGCTCGCAACTAGGTCTAGACGTTTTAGTAGCACTAAGGGCTCATATAGGGTCTATGTGTGGCCTCTTCGCGGAGGTCTGCCACTATAACCTAACCTAACCTACCTGGAGTAACAGCTCGGTCGAGATTCTTAAAAGCTCTTAGTCCCAGTGATAAGGCTACGTAATATATCGTATATGATACATTCTTTGTATGTGAGTTAAGCATAGCATAAGTCAACATAAATCATATTTATTGGGAAACATATTCATATGTCTAGGAACTTCTAATCAATATTTTAGAACCACAAGCCACTGTTCAATGCCTCCTTTATCTAATTGAATTGTTGAACATATGTAAAGTGAACTGAACATGAATTGTAAGAACATATGAAATAATCTTCTTTTTTTGTGTGTATGTGTGTATGTGTGTAAACAAAATCAAATACAAATGAGTTACTGTAGACTATAGAATAAATCTCACAATCCATTTCCAGCAACATATCAGTGTAACATTGTTGATGAGCGAGGCACTTCAACTGATATCGCATAACCGGATATGAAGCATATCTCCGGTTAGCAGGCGGACATTTCCGTTCAACAACACCACTGTCAGCTATTGTGTGTGTGTAAATACGCGCAGTTGTGAGGCGTTGTCTGTCGAACACATATGTTTGTATATCATATATCCGATGAATTTTTTCTTTCCTTCTCTCTCTCTCTCTCTCTCTCTCTTACTTTTTAATGTATTCACTGATAGATTCGAATACATCAAAATCTCTCATACGTTTAGTCGAATGCGTAATGCAAGAGCATAAGGCGGCAACTTTATATTCGTTTAAAACGGATATTATCAGGATAAAGCATTCATATGTATGATTTCTATGGGCCATTATTATTATTATTATTGTTGATTGTGGTTATTTTTTGCTTACGCATAAACGTCGAGATTATGACATAATGGGCTTACGAGTATGATAGGCAAAAAAAAAAAAAAAAATGGTATTTGACTAACATTATGTATTGTAATTGAATAACTGGAATATGCTTATATAAAAAATTTTCAACCACAAAAAAAAAAAATGTGTCCTATTCTGCATATTTGAACACAAATTCAATTTACACAAAATGTCAAAAGTGTACATTCCAACTGTCAACGTATGGACATAGTGTGTGTGCGTATATCGAAATCCAACACCTCACTTAAGATAGATTGATACAAGATTCAATTAAGTCATTGCCAATTGACGTATGTCGAAATGGATTTCATGATGTCACAATGTGAACGACCAAACAACATAATCGCAATACCAATAACATCAACAGCAATGAAGACGATCGATCTGAACATGACAAAAACACCAAATGAATTTGATAGAAGAAAACCACCAAACAGACAAACAAATAAACAAAACAAGCAGACACTTAAGCTAAGTAAATGCATAATGGATATGGCCACAAAACACAAACACATACGTATAATGGAATCCCAAATTAATGGCCAACTGGTTAGTTTGTTGGCAGACAACAGCTATCAGTTTGCTAACTGATTGCCAGTAAATTTCTCTCTCTTTCTCTTACTATGTGTATGTGTGTGTGTGTGTGTGTGTGTGTGTGTGTGTGTTTGTATGTGTGTGACTGACAAATAAGACAAAATGACACAAGTCAATCAAAGCATCACCTTCAAGTCAAAGTGGCTGCCGCCGTGTAATATGCTATACATATGTAAACGCAAGAAAAATTCGTTTGCAAGTAAATGTGACAACATGTTTGCGCTTAGAGACCGCCCATAATTGAAACGAAGGAGCTCAAATCACCTCGTAGGTACTTACGGGCACATTCTACAGCAATATAACCTTGACAATCAAGTATGCAACATAATAACTGACTGATGAAGGGAAGGTAAAATGTATTTAAATGAATTCTGCAACTACAACAACAACAACAACAACAACAATAACAATGACAATTTAAGTGAGATGGAGGCATTTAAAATGTCAACTCAAATCTATATCACAGGACAGGACAGACTTATGCTCACGCTTACGCTTCTTCACATAGCCACAGCCACAGCCACAGATTGACAACATCAATCGATGGATGATTGTGGTGGTTATCCCAAAGGCACATTATGAATTGGATGAACTGAATGAAGAGCACACACACCTGATGGATAATATTGAAGATGATGCGAAGCAGGCAGAATGCGTTCAATATGGAAACTCATTCAAATGCAAAATTTCAAAAATCATTCACGTTGAAAATATCAAAATACTTCATAGTGGAGTGCGAGCAGTTATGCGTGTATATTAGAGCTGTGCAAAAAAAAAAAAAGTTGGTGATAAAATCAGAATAAATTCCGGAAAATTAATAATATTTACAAAAGTGGAGAGTGGAGAGTAAGCAATTGTGCGTGTATATTAGAGCTGTCCAAAAAAAAAAAATAAAAAATTTGGAATAAAATCAGAATAAATTCAGAAAAATTAATAATAATTGACAAAAATTTTTCCTTCCAAGAAATCTGAAGTTTCTGATTTCTTTGATTTTAATTTCTCGAATTTGGTTTCTATGTATGAAAATTTGGTAAGATCTAATATATGTGTACCAAACGAGCATTGTGACAGTAAATTATTTGGACGGGGTCATAAGAGTAAATTACCTTCAAAAAATGATCCCAACTGCTTCGTATATTTGTATTGGTGGCAATTGTGTTTCTATTAGATAGTGATTTCTGCCAATGCAACGACAGCAAGAAGCGTTTTCTTCACATGTTCGGTTGCGATTACCTGCTCAAATTATTCGCATTAAAAAATGACTAATAAGATGCCTCAATATACATACATAAACCCTCTGTGGGACAAGCAACCAAGCTCACTTCAGAACGCATAACATAAATCGCCACAAGAGCGAATGTCAATGTGGATAAACTGAATGAACTTGAATTTAATTTTTTTTTTTTTTTTTAATAAAATCACAATAATGATGATTATGAAGAAGAAGATGAAGAAGAAGAAGAAGAAGAACTAAATATGGTGGTATGCAAAGAATTTCAATTCAATATGCTTCAACGTTAACATAAATTGTCAATGACAAGCATGCTTCTTAAACTGCGCCCGATATTTCGTATTTGCAACGATAATGATGATGATGATAATGAAGCTTCTCATCATTGCTATAGCCATGGCAACAGTAGCGGCAATATATTCAAGTGTTTTTATTTATTTTAATTTATTTATACATACATACATACTTGTATATATCATACCAATGATTATTCTTAAAGAAAAATACAAAAAAAAAAAAAACTCAATCCATTTTGAATAGTTTCCTATGATATTTATACTAAATTTTCATTGTTATTCATTGGTAGCAACCCTAATCACATTAGGAATTGTTTGTTGATTTTGCATATTTTATTTTTTGTTGTTCTCTGTTCATTGATACGTTAATTCTATTTTATTTATTATCTCATACGCATGGAATATTTGACAGTTAACCATCATTCTGCATGTCCTGTTCCATTCAATTTGAGCAGCTCTTCATCATTCTCAAATTGGGCATTGAGAGTCTAAAAAGACGAAAAGAAAAAACCAATTCTAAACGAATTTAGTGACATTTCTGATTGACTTTGGATTTACGGGCAACATTCTCGTGCTATATGTATTTACATATATGGAGCCACATATTTGAATGGATTTAATTTATTATTGTTTTTATTATATATTTGATAATTTGATGAATTATGTCAAATAAAATTGCCATTGAAATAAAAGATATACTTGTACAAATCTAATTTTTGACATGCTTTTTGACATTAGTTGATATTCAATATACAGGTGCTTTTGAGATCCTATTTTTTGAGACATGTTGTAATCTTCTTTAATTTCAACTTTACGA
Organism: Megamerina dolium; assembly: GCA_963854835.1. Taxonomy (NCBI): domain Eukaryota; kingdom Metazoa; phylum Arthropoda; class Insecta; order Diptera; family Megamerinidae; genus Megamerina; species Megamerina dolium. The sequence continues at coordinate 8,370,449 of OY978526.1, read as the reverse complement.
TAGATTAATTTAGTATTTTTTTTTTTTTCATAGACTTCTTCTGAGATCAGCATTTCACTATTACTAGAATTCCTGTAGAAACCACAATAACACGTGGTTATAGGCATCCATTCATTTTAGGACCCTTTCGGCAGTGTCGTTGACACTTTTTATGCGTTGCACAGGTTCTGGTTCGATTAAAAATGAGTGAAAACATTTAGATTGTCCCTTAACGATACTATAAGAAGTGAAACAAGCTTTTCTCAACATCATCAACCCCAATCAGAAGGTGATAAATGATTGATTTCATTTTCAAATAATAATAAAATTTATTACTTGCTAATATTTAAATTAGAATTTCATTAAAAACTAATCGTGTTCGTTTTTAGATGCCTTTTATGGTCATTTTATACAGGCGCTTCCTATAGAGCTGAAGTTAGAGGATAAGTATGTTGAGTAGAAATGTAGAGAAAATAAGGAGAAAAAAAATTAATGGGGCTCGTTCATACATATACCACCTTAGAAGTACTTTGAATGTGTTGGAGGTCAATTTGATTTTGAAAAATCAATTTTGTAGGGCAGTCCCCCTAAAGAGTGAAATTAGAAAGTAGATATGTTTGAACAAAATTTCTGGTAGGAAAACTTAATGGCAATCGATCTTATATTTGATTCCTATACGGGCTATTCCAGGGCTTCTATGTGGATATTTGTATGATTTTCATGGGTTTTTATGTTCATTAGCACCCTTAAGAGAAGGGGAGATAGACGGTAAGTATATAATAAATTGAAGAGGTAAAATTAATTGTGATTGGATTTACATTTCACCCTTCTAAAAGCGATTCATGGGCAGCTATGAGGGTATTTTTCGATTTTCGTGTGTTTCTCGGTTTTCGATTTTGAATCAGAGTCACCTTAAACATGTTCTGATGAGAAAATTAATGCAGATCCATCATAGATTTTATACCTCTATGTGCAACCTAGAGGTTGTTGAAGCGAATTAAAAAGAAAATATTCAATTTTGTGGAAGAAACCCACTAAGGGGCAGAGATAGGGGATAAGTCAGTGGCTTAGCCAAGATTTTGGCAAGGTTGGATTAAATGAAAAGGAATAAATTTTTTGTAAATGATTTTTAAATATCTATAAATTATTATTTTCTTTTTTTTTTTACAAGTCCATCGACCAAGGGGTGATCTATTCCTCTGATCGCCCCTCTGGTTACACTAGTCGAATAAGTGAAATATTTTCTTGGAAATGTTCGGAAAGAAAAAAAATTAATGAGATGCAATGGTGTTAAGTAAAAAGTCAGTGTTGAAAAAGCACTTTTTCCGACTTAATGGCACACAGCTTCCTATTTCAAACCTTTTGGTAAAATCGAATATTTTCATCATATAAAAACTTGAGAAAAAACCTTTTCTAAATAAGTGCGTTTTCTAATTATTAAGCGTCTTAGTTGTATGGGCACAACTTTTTTTTAAGATCAATATGAGTCCCTGCCTTAGAAATATTTAATGGGTTATAGAAATACATATATTTTTCACAATTAGGGTGATGTTATATCAAGAAGATGTGCCTCAACCATTCTAAAATTACCTTTATCTATGCAATTTCAGACGTTATTCTATTATCTGATCACCTTTATGAATTACCATTCAAAAAAAGCTTGCTCATATAACTATGGTGCACCCTTATGTATATACATATCGTAAGTGCTTTAAATCTAATTGATCATTTATCCTACAATTCATTTTAAACGCATCAATTAAAACAGTTTAAATTAATACGCTTAATACTTAGCACACACACACAGACACATTCACAGACAGGCACACAAACATCTATTTATGTATTTATACAACTACACTGCAACTAAAAGCGTTACCATTATGTGTACCATTGTCGGTCGTCACATCAAACAAGGCTATAAATCTTGGCAAAAAGCAAATCATTTGTATGAGAATCCTACGAATTATACAAAATTAAAAAAAAAAAATAGCTAAAAGCATTTCTTAGGCATTATGTACGAGTATATGTTTGGATTTATTTTAATAATGCCATACTAAAAGAAGCATCGCAAAATGAGCATAAGAATGTGATGTGAACAACAATAATACGTAGGTACCACAATAACAATATCACAGAATTCAAATTGACACAAACATAGATGATAATGATCATAGTAATTTTTAATAGTCATAGAAATGATGACCATTAAGATAATGTTCATGGTAATAATTAACTAGAAAATGATACCTGCATTTAACATGAGTGTAATTAACTTGTAAGAGAAATTCATTTACATACTATTTGAAGAGTTATCCTCGATTATACTTTCGCTTATTGATATACGATTGCATTCTCTAGTTCTCTAGTTTCTCAATATGAATAATATTCGAAAAATTGTATTAACGATTCGAATAACTATAAAAAGAATAGAACCGATTAACTAGTTGCGCTTTAAGTTAAACACAAAATTGAAAACTCTAACGCAGAAGTTGTATTAGTATTAGTTACCACTCTGCCTCTAAGATGTTATTCTTATTGTTATTTAATCTAAGCTTCACATTACAAATGCACTCTACAAACCACATCCATGCTAAACATGTTTCATATCGATTTGAAATTGGCGCAATAATGTTTGTCTGTACGATTAGTAATCCTCAGCAGGCCTCAGGCAATACTGATTAATTTATTACACTGGCTTAATTGCTTGAAATGTTTTCTTACTTACACTTACTTATTTGATTTTTCATTTTTTTTTTTTATTTTTTTTTTTCTATCTGGTTGCATTTTTCTCTCTCCTGTTGTTTGCTATTATTTCACTTGTTATTGATTCGACTGTAAATGTAATGTTCCTCTAATGGGGATCATCACGATCGCAATGATATCCACGATTTCATATTTACATGCATTTAAACAGTAGGATTGCATTATTCCATTTAGTTTGTGAAAATAATTTAACATTGCAACAGCAATATTGGTAATTGCCTAAGGCATACAAATGATCATTATAAAGTTATAATGTCATTCATATTTTAGTTTTTATTACGAGTAGATGCAAAGCAACAAAACAGCAACAAAAAATACGGCACTTATTTTATGACAATTAATTATTTATGCAAAGTAAAAGTAAAACTTGTTTGTTAAAAATGATTATAAAACCAATTAGAATCAATTAATAAAGAATAAGAATTAACAGGGCATTCAATAAGTCCGTAGGAAAGGTGTGAAAAAAAAACAAAATTTTAATAAAACTCGATTTTATTATTCAACATAGCGATTTTCACAACTTTTCGATATCAGTTTTATAGTACGATTTCTCTTTCTCTTCGAAGTAGGCCTCAGTTTCAGCGATCCGACTGCATCATCGGACTTAAATTTCTTTCCAGAAAGCATTCTCTTGAGATCTGTGAAAACAGGAAAAAGTCGCTGGCGTCTAAATCTGAAGAATACGGTGGGTGGGTGGTGAAGCAATTCGAAGCCTAATTCATTCAATTTTGCCATCGTTTTGCCATCGATTTGTGACACGGTGCATTGTCTTGGTGTTGTCTTGGTGAAATAACAGTTTTTTTTTCTTTTGCAAATGTGCCCGTTTCTTTGCGATTTCAACCTTCAATCGGCATAAAAATTTCACAATAATAGTCGCTGTTGATGGTGGTTCCATATTTGCATATTAGTCGATGAATATGATTCCGTTCGCATCCCTAAATACAGACGCGCCATCATCTTACCGGCCGACTTTTACGTCTTTGCTCGCTTTGGACGCGATTCGACATCGACTGCTGTCCACTCAGCTGACTGTCTATTGGATTGTGGTGTGTAATGCTGAAGCCATGTTTCAGCCATTGTCACATATAGATGATTGAATTCGGTTTTATTGCGTTTTAACAGCGACAAACACTCCGTTGTTTGGTTTTGATCGACTGTGAGCTCACGCGGCAACCACTTTGCACAGAGCTTTCGTAACCCCATTCGCATTTGTGTAAAATGGTAAAAACACTACCATGTGATACCTTTACAATGTCAGCTAGCTCATGCACCTTCAATTTGAGATCGTTCATAACCAATTTGTGGATTTTTTTGATGTTTTCTAGAATAACAGCCTCAATTGGGCGTCCACACTGTGTTCTGCATCGTTTGTGCTCGTATGACCATGTTTAAATTCAGCAATCCACTTTTCTTCCATTTGTCTCGATGGAGCAGAGTCGGGATAATGTTTGTGAAGTCATTGTTTGGTTCCCACTGTATTTTTTTTTTTTTTTTTTCATCAAAAAGCAATGCTTTATCAAAACACGAAATTCACTTTTAACCATTTTTTTTTATATAACAATCATATGGAAAAAATTATTGAATGGCCTGTTAATTCGAAAGAAATTATTAGTAGCAACTTCATATCATATTGCATTAAACAAAATTTTTTCGCAAATATTCCCATAATTTGTAGCAGATGTTTGTTTTTTTTTTCTCAAACAGATTTAACACATTTTGCATATATTTTCATCATATCCTATAATAATTCAACTTGTTAAATATAATAAATTCCCAAAATTGAATACATAAATGATATCAAAATCATATAATCTGATGATTTTGTCTATGAAAATTTGCTTGAAGCCACCCATCCGTCGCATCATCATACGAATTTAAAATGCAATTTTAAATTTGCATAATATCTTTGATATTTACATACACTCATACAGACATATACACAATCGCATGAAATAATAAAAATGCAATTTATTGCATCAATACAAATATTAAAGTCACATTTCAATCACATGCAAATAAAATGCTTCTGTTGTTGCCTGTTGTTCTTCTTCTTCGAGTGCTTGCTGCACCATCAGCATCAGCCAAAATCTACAACGCCTCGATCTTAACTTATTTAACTACCAACATGTACAATTTTTTTTTTTTATTTTTTTGTTCTTTTACTAAAAACAATGAATTGAAGATTGAAGTTTTTTCATTGTTTTTGTTATTGTAGTGGGGCGACACGTTTCTCGTATGAAAATTTATGAAAATCATGAATTCAAGCTATAAATTTTGAATTTGGCAATTTAACGCCGCTACCTTTTGCCATCGCTATAACAATTGATATGGCATGAATCGGTCTGGTCTGTCTGTCTATTATGGATCCTCATCCATAGCTAACCAATGAACCGAACAAAAACATAAATGATCACTGATAAGCAACCACCAACGAAAAAAAAAAAAAGTAACAATGCTAACACAAAGCTTAGAGAACAAAAAAAAAAAAAAAAAATTAAAACAAAAATGAAAATGTATTCAAATTCCAATTTTAATATGGTTAAAAGATGAAGAAGATGAACAATCTATGGAGTGTATTGTATTGTACATGCAAATGTAGTAACTCTCTTGTAAAAACTTTGGATTTCAATAAAAATTATCATTTCTTAGAGGATCACTTAAATAGGAAACATTCTAAATTTTGCAATACAAATATGAATTTTGATCATTTTGATGCAATACACAAACTTATTACTGATAATCTGATAATATGAAATTCGTAATTTGCATGCCGTGAATTATTTTTTTTTTTTTTTTTATAAAATATTGTAGCCCATACAAAAAATTCAATCAATATTATGAAGCGAACAAAACAAATGCGTTTGCTTTTGCCAAAAATCCATTCTTTACGCATTTTTTTTTTTTTTTGCATCTTAGTATTTACGTAAAATACTATATTTGGCTAAAAGGCAAACAAAATAAGCTCGAAGAATTCAAGAAGAAATGTTACTGTTTCCATAGAATTCTCCAAATAAGAACATGCAAATCAAGCAAGGGAAAGCAAAACGGTTTCTTGGAAATGCAACAGTGATCGTGAGTGATCGTTTTAAGTTATTTGATTGTTATTAAGAATTTTGCCTTTGTATCAAAATGGATTTACACACACATTTAATTTGCTTGTTTCAGTTTCGTTGCAATTGTTAACAAACAAATTTAAATTTTGATATTGTTTATGGCGAATTGAAACCTTTTTTTTTTTTTTTTTCTTGGGAGACTTTTATTAGATGTAAGTGAAATATTATTAAAGATCAGTTGTGCAAAAGTCCAAGGAAAGCAAAATGTTTATATAATAATGATTATAAAGATTAATTACCTACTAATGAGGCCGTTCTACGGCATATAAAACACAGCAGAGTATGTCGGCCTAGTTTGAATTGAAGTTTTAAAATGAGCCATTGTTCTGAAAGAGCTCTGTCACAAAGCTCACAAAGGTAGTATCATAAGAGCTTTTCCCTTCGGAATTGGCTAATATAATCGGGTTCCTTCTAATACTAACCTATTAGATCGATTAATTTTAAAGGATCTTTCGGCAAAAATATCTCTCTATTGGTCTTCGTTAGCTACCACTTTTTTCCATCTTTCTGGTAGCATATGGATTCCGTCTAAAAAGAATTGCTCATTTTTTTAGGCCAAAATTGAATCGGCCCAATTTCCTATACCCTGTTCTGAAGTAAAACGCATTCCAGTGAGTGTATTCTGTATCGATCTAAATAAATGATAGTCGGAAGTGGCAACGTCTGGGTCTTGCAACATGAGACCGATCGTTGTAATGATGGAATATTGTAGAATCGTGACTATCTAGTTGCATATTCTGGTTGTTTTTTGGGCGTTTACTCTCTTCAAAAAAATCAATTGTGTTCCGTACAGATCCCCTGTGATCTTCTGACCCTATTTCAACTGCTCAGGATACAACACACCCTTCTGACCCCAACAAATTCAGATGACGTAGATTTCGGTGGTTAGTCGTGCTTCACATACGCTTTCATGCACTTCGGATTGTCGTCGAATCAAGTTTTCGTCACCAGTAGCAAACCGATGTGGGTGCCGTAGCTCAGTGGTTAGTGTGTTGGCCTTCTGATCTGTGGGTCGTGGGTTGAATCCCCGGCTGAAGTATAACAAATATATTATCGAAAAGATTTTTCTTTCGAATGGTACCCACCTGTCGGTAAACAATTGGCAATTCTTCCAACAGTAGCAATATGCCAAGGAAAAGCTTCTAAAAGAACTCTCTGCCAAATCTAAGAAAAGCTGGTGTCGCAAGTGTTCTGCCGTTCTAAACCGGCTAAAGTAAGTAGGTCCCTTCTAATACTGTCTAAATTTTAACACGCACAACAGTAATAGAAGAGAAGCTGGGACAAAGAGCTCTTCGAGGCTTTAAAAGTCACATATTTATTTATTTTTTTTTATTTAGTAGCAAACTGATGCAAAAACGACCTCTTTTTGTATCGCTCGAGCAACATTTCCGACATGCAAAATCACCCTTCAACGTTTCCTTGCATTTTTGATTGAATCCTGTTGCTGTTAAACGTTAGGAAACGGTTGATTGAATCACTTTCAAGGATTCTGCGAGATCTTTTTGCATTTGATAACAATCTCGTTCGAGTAATACTTCCAATTGTTCATCTTCAAACTTTCTTAGCTGATCAAGCGTCTCCTTGTCCTCTGTGTCGAAATTGCCTGAATCGTCTGAATCATCTTAAACAGTACTCACAAGTTGAAATCGATGGAGCATGCACACTATAAGCTTCCTGCAGCGTACGACGACTCTCAGCTGCAGATTTTTGCACAATCACATGATGGCGGTATGGACTAGCATCTAATAACAGAGTTCATCTGATATGGGTGCCAGGTCATAGTGGACATTTAGGAACCGAAAAGGCAGATAAGCTTGCAAGAAGAGGGGCAGCCAGTAAATTGGTATTGGACCAGAACCATTCTGTGCGCTGCCTTGGAACTCTATCAAATATAAAATTAATGATGTGGCTAGAAAGAAAATCGCACCAATATTGGATGGAAATAAAAGATATTAGAGTTGCAAAAACCTTTATGCCACACCGTTCTCACATGAGAACTCCTGAAGTACTGGGCTTGACTCGGACTGATATTCGTATTGTCACGGGATCCATTGACCGGACATTGCAGCGTAATGAAACACCTACACAATATGAGGATAAGTCAAAACAACTACCTCTGTAGATTATGTTACGAAGACGAAGAAACAGCTGAACATCTAATTTGTTACTGCAATGCTCTGATATGGATCAGGCTTCGTTATTTAGGTAGTTATTACCTAGAACCGTGAGACATAGCGGACATGTCTCCGAAAGATGTCTTTGAATTCCTAGTGAAGGAGTACTTGTAAATTTTCAGAGTGTGTCGCAATAGGGCTCTCTTGGCTGCAGTGACAAGGTGATTAGTTCCCGCTCTACAATCAATCTATCAATCTATGGATGATGCATAACAACACAAGCTACGCCATCTTTCGTAAATCCTTTAAAATTAATCGGCAATCCCAATATAATACCGAACAATCACCAACGCAAAACTCTGGGCAAAATGTAACCAATGTGGAGAGGAATTGGGCATACCCTAGGCAAAGATCCCACAAACAAGTGTGAGAAAAAGTCCTCGAATAGATGCCACTAGGTAGAACTAAGAAGAAAGAAGTGGACTCTTCTAAAAGAGATTCCATATTTCGGGAAATTTTTCAAGGAAATCAATATCATCACGAAGAATCTTTTCTAATGAAAGCATTTTGTGAAAGCCCTATGTCTCCCAAGAAACGATATAAGCTGAAAGTTAATAATACTATTTAACAAATACAACTGCAAATATTGTCTAACATCAAGTACAAATATCCTTACAGAGTTTCAATGGAATCGGGACGTCAATCGAGTAAAACTAATAGAAGAACCAGTAGCACAGTGCTTTATTATAAACTACTCTACTAAGGAAATGCTCGTTCTCCTATGAAATTTCGAAATTGCCACTACATACCTATTCACGTTTTGATCACAGCGCCTTCATATGCAGGCCCTATCCTATGCGCATATGTACATCATACTGTGATCCAATATAGAGAAGATAAATCGCAAGATGAAGGATAATGATATAATTAATGCTGGACTGCTGTTGTGTTATTCCTGTACTCGTATGTACCTGGTATGGTATACAATTGTGCTACTGTTGCTTTAAGCAACAAAACAGGAAGAGCTCAAATAGTAGAGAAGCTTATACGACATCAAAGTCAAAATACCGACACAGAGCCAGTACAATGCAAATCGTCATCATCATCATCATCATCATCATCATCCTCATTGTTGTTGTTGTAGTTAATGTTGCTGACGCTGACGATACTGCTGCTGGTGTCTACAAATGGCTACTGTACCATCGCATTGTGACAATTGTGCAACCAGCTGCTGGTGTGTTGGAGGATTGGAGGAGTGTACAGAATATAGGCAGAGATGAGAGCTTATTGAAACTCATTGTGAGTATCTATATTCGGGAAGACAAATTCAATTCTACAATGCACAACAATAACAACAACAACGAGAACATCAGCATACATACAGTGCAACTCCAATGACAATAAGGACACTGATGCACAACAACAACAACACTAACAACAATAGCATCAAAATTATCTGATTAAACGCGGTTAAGGGCTTTTGTTCCATATACTCGCTACTCGTACATATTTACATCGTTATGATACGTACGTACGTACGTACGTACATTGCAAGTTGCAAGTATCAACCGGCTTCTGATTTGGTGATATTCGCTTGCCACACAGCGCACACACATACGCACACAGACAACAAGTAGTTTTTATTTTTCTTGTTGAATGTAATTTTTGATTGCGATGGAAAACCATTTTAACAAACAAAATCGATCGCAAAAAAAATAAGTATCCCACAGAGGCATCGAGAGTCAGAGAGAGAAAGAGCGACATATGCTGCCATCTATGGTTATTGCCTTATTGCCAATATTCATTGTTGTTATTATTGCTGCTGTTGTGTTATTGATGCACTGTGTGTTAAAAAATAGTTACAGTTGGTAACATCCTTTATGGTAGCATTATTCAGTGATCAGGCAAGAAAAGAAGCTGCCACTGCACGGCAGCACATTCCTCAATTTGAGTAGCTGCTGATTTTGGTGAGATTGTTACCCTGAAATTGGACACACATCCAATTTGAAGGTGCAGTTCAATGGGGTGCAATGAACAACAACAACAACAACAACGACGACGACGACGACGACGACAGCAACAAAACTAAAACAATGGCATATTATGACCGAAAGATATGGTGGCCTGATCTTATTGAATGGCTTGTTGTTGCTGTTGTTGTTGTTGTTGTTGTTTGAATGCTGTTGTTCAAAATGGGATCAGCATCTTTTGATAAATAAATATTTAATTATTATTTTTCCCGCGATTTTGTCAACAATCATATACATATGGTAAGATGGCAAGCTCCATTGCTTCATTGAGAAGGTATGCGCCAGCTCCAAACGTTTTTTTTTTTTAATTAATCGCACTGAGCCTTACTGCTACTTAAAGACTACTCTAAGCTCTAATGGAATGACCGTATCAAATAAGCTTTCTACAATTTCTACAAGCTCACATCTTCTTGGTTTCTTTCGCTACCTTTGCAATAGAGCATTGTAACAAAGCGTTTTCCTACAATAACTACAATCTTTTACCAAAGTTTTTGAATCGCTAAATAATTTTTTTAAACATTTTTTTTTTATTTCACAATGGTGCTTCTACCATTCGAAAGATCACTTCTAAATCTCATTTGGCTACTTTCCCTCAATTACATATCCTATGCAAACTTCAGGGTCAGGTTATGAAAATCCTCTCACGGCACATATTGACAAAAGCGTCCAACAAGCTTGCTATTTTAAATTCGGTTCTTTGGACTATTTCCACATTTAATGGGGATGCAGTAACCGAGAGTTAGATACCCTAAGTGCCTATTTCTTTAATGACAGCCTTATAAAGTAGTACTTTAGAGCCCAATTTGATCTAGAACTGTCTGTTTGAGAGTCAGTTCAATTCATTTACTTTAAGCTTTATTTGGGTTGCTTTGGTACTTATATGCTTTGTCTATGTGAGTCTACGATCGAGATGAATTGCAAGATGTTTTGTGTCTGAAGTCTGACGGATCATCTTGGAGTTAATTAGCACAGGAGGACAAGAACTCCTGCATAGAGTAAACGTGATTTGAACACATTTGGACTCATTAACTTTTATCCTCTAGCAGTCAAATCATTCTAGGCGCAAATTTACATGTTCTTGGAGAAGTTGTGATGCCAATATCAGGTCTGTATGAGGTCACAATATGGTTGTATCATCTGTTATAGCGTAGATCGGCATATCAGCAGCGTATGACGTATAGAGCAGAGGGCCCAATACGCTGCCTTGTGCTACTCCAGCGTGAATGGAGTATTCAATTGTGGTGAAGCATTTTAATGAAGCAATAACACAAATTGCCGCCCTGAAAGGTAGCATTCCGGTAAAATGAAGAAGTCATTCATGCCAGACCTTATCAAATGCCTAGATTATATCGAGAAATACTGCGGAACAGTAATGCTATCTTTCGTAAGTGTGTTGTATAGTGTTTACAACAATGCGATGGACTTGCTCGTTAGTGCTGTTGCTTCTCACGGAGTATCAAAGTGAATGCTCATTTATGATGTTTTTGTAGTTGATCGCATTTCTAATGAGTTTTATTTTTATCAAAATTTTCAAAGATTTTTGAGAAAATTGATAACAACCTAATGAGTCTGTAGGACGCGACATTTGTCAGCTGTGTCCATGCCTACGGAAAGCATCCAGTGCGAATTAATTCATTAAATATATGCATGAGATCCATCACAACTATTCCTGGGAGCTATTAGATTATTTGTCCAATAATCAAATTACGTTCTGGAGATTTATTTAGGGTTGAGTACTTTGATCGCGTTTATAAGCTCTTTTTTTTCTAGATCGATATACCATTAATTCTGCTCACCATAGGGAAGACGGATTGGAGACTCCGCTTGAATAGCCATTTTTATTAATTTTCCAATCGCTCGCCATAGTGAGAAGTTTGAATTTCCTGTAGGACAGAGAGCCTCAAGATACTCATGAAATTCATAAACTACAATATATGACTATGAAACTATCCCATCAATATAATCAATATACAAACCGTTCCACCATCTCCTCCGTAACCCAGAAACCCCATATGCACACTATTCAGGTTATTGATTCTCCTTTATGGCGGAAAAGACAGATGTCGTCGGCAAAATTGAGGTACTCCAGATGCCTTGAGAATCTGTCTGTTTGCTTGAGAATTTCTCTGTCCGTCAATTGCCATCTATCAAAATAAGCATTAACATTCGTATCTTGTATGACTAATGGAATACCGAGATGCAATATATGCTTATTATGCATAGGTATAGCACCATTACCATCAATATTTTGTCTACATTTGCGAAAGCATTTTGTCCAAATGAACAAACTACAACAACAACAACAACAACAACAGCTATTTATATTTGCTAGTTCTACTAGTGTGGTGGCGTATTAATTGTACTCGTACTTCTACTATTATTGTTATAATCACGATTATCATACTTAAAGGGCGCTTCCATAGTGTCTTTGCCTGTAAAAATCAATTTCATTGGCATTGGACAAAAAAAAAAAAAAAAAAAAAAACACAGCCAAAAAAAAAAAAACAACAAAGGCTTACACTATTCCGCAAAAGAACACACATTGGGATTTCTAGAACATGGCTATAGTTCGAGCCATGACAATATTACTCTACCAATGATAGGTACATTGGTACAAGATCATCGTAGATCGTTTCAGTCATGGCGGTAAGATGGTGAAAAGCAGCAACACTAAAAAACAACTACTCCAACAACAACAACAACAACAACAGCAGCAGCAAAAATTTACCTCCTTGTTTAACAAGCAATGAGGCCAGAGGACAAGATACCTAACACGATCATTTTCATTTGGTCGTTGTCATCTCGTTGTCGTTGTGGCCATTGTTGTTGTTGTTGTTGTTGTTGTCGTTATCATCGTTGGTGACGATGCCTTAACATGCATACGAGTGTATGTATGTGCAACATTTACGTACACAGGTATTTGTATATTGTAGATGGTTTAGTTTTTGTGTAGTTACAGCTGTTGTTATTGTTGTTGTTATTGTTGTTGTTGTTGTTGTTAGTGAAGGAGTTCGAAAGGCACAGATAACATACCACAGTATTTAAAACTCAAAAGGAATTTGCCAAAGTCCCCATATAAGGAATCTGATATAATTTAACACATGCGCTATGCAGAATCAGTGGTGCAGTGAATGTTAGCCAAACATTCGGCAGAGTTGCCAATGGAATGTTGCACGTATTGTATAGAAACATACTCTTCATTTGTGGGTTGTTCGATAAGTAACTATAGTTCATTTCTAATTTATTAATAATAATGTTTTTAGTACAAAGTAGCCAATACTTTCGCAATAATAAACAATTGTTAGTGTGCAGGGTTAGGCGATTGAAGTGTTACCAACTACACACAGGTATATCTGTCAAACTGATATTGCCAACTACGTGAAATTCATACCAATAGCAGCTGGTGATATCGTTTATAAACTACCACAAGCATTTTGCGACTATGTTTTATAGAACAAATGTTATTCGAAATGGAATTCAAAATTAATAATGTGATTGCGTTATATTTGGCTGAAAAATCACAACCAGCTATTGTTCGTGAGCTCAAACACAGCGACATCACCTACATAAAATGGTTCGAAAAGTGAAGGCTCGACTTGAACGAAATCCACGTTGTAGTGGTAATCAAATGACCAAAGAACTAAGGATATCCCAGCGAAGCATCCGACGCATATTACATGATGAGCTCAAAGTAAAGCCTTACAAGTTTCAGAAGGCACACGATCTTACACCAAAGCAACAAAAAGTTAGACTCGAAAGAGCAAAGGAGTTGTTGATGAGAAAAATTTCCCTATTGAGCAGTTCATAAACACTCAAAATGATTGTGTTTATTTAACTGAACGCACTTCCGCACAAATTTGAGACTACGAATGGCCACCTGAAGTAATTTTCCATCTCAATTGCATGGCATGGGCAGCTGTGACCGCCGATGGATGCTCTCCCATCGTTTTCATCGAGCCTGGTGTCAAAGTCAATGCGACTTATTATGAGGGAAAAAGTTCTTTAAGTTCTTTTAGAGCCGTAGGCACGCAAACATTTCGGTCGTAGACCATGGACGTTCCGACAAGACTCGGCACAAGCTCGTGTGAACCAAGAATGGTTAAAAAATCATATTCCACACTTCATTTCGTCCACACAATGGACTATTCCATCTGGACCTTGCTTGGAGAGCAAGGTGAGAACTAAAAAATATGCCAGTATGAATGCGCTGAAGAAAGCCATTGTTCGGGAATGCGCCAAAATACCGGAAGATCACATTCGTGAAGCATGTAACTCATTTTTTAACCATTTGAAGGACATAGTCAAGGCAAAAGATGTACACATTGAGTGAACTAGAGTGAATGGATTTTAAAATTTTGATTATTTCCACAATTTTTGTAATTTGAATCAACAAAAAAATAATTTCAGACAAAAAAGATATGGTCGCTTGTGTAGGTAACACTTCAATCGCCTAGCCCTGTATATTTGTCTAGCTTAAGCATCATTGAATTCGAGTTGAAAATTCTCGATGTGTGCAAAAATATAGTGAATATTTATTTTTACGCAATCAAGTGGTGAAATACGTTTTTAATCCTTCCTTAATGATTATACAATTTCTACAAATCATTTTAATGCAGTTACTTATCATATCTCCAGTATGTATGACTAACATTTGCTTACAGCCCGTGTCTTGTAATCAAACATTTTGAACTGTTTCAACCCTCTTTATCACCTTCTATATACATTTCACACCATCAGCGAGTGAATCTCTTACAAAAGAATACAAGACAAACACGTTCAACATTTAAGCAATGAACAAAATCTTTAAAGCTTCATCCATAATCATCCATAATGAAATCGAACGGCGATCATTTCAAAAACACAACAACTTTAATTCGTTCGCTAGCCTTTAATTTGTTGTTATTGTTGTTAATGTTGTTATTGCAATGCTATTGCTTCTTTCAGCGCTTCCAATCGCGCACCACTGCTTGATGAGTGCGATCATTCTCTTTGCAATATGGCAAGCAGCTTGTTATAACGTTTATTTGGTGTTTGTGTGAGAGTACATACTTCTACTTAAGCAGGTATCATCATATCGGCAATGAATATCTTGAAAATTTGGATAATAATTTGTTTGAATAATGATGAGAGACAACAACAACAACAACAATAGTTAGTGCTGACTCGTTGTGATAATTTTAGCTTTTCTTGATTATTATTATTATTGTTGTTGTTGTTGTTGTTGTTGTTGTTGTTGTTGTCTGGTAGCACGATGACCATCGGCTTTTTCAGAGTGTTATATTCTTGCCATTTGCAAGAGAAGTTATTGTGTGTGTGTAATGATGCACACAAGCGGATAACATTTTTATTAATTAGTCAAAATGTCGAATGTGTCGTGTACTGAGATTTTTGGACTTGTGCCTTTTTTGTTTGTTTTTGTTTTTTTTTTTTTTTTTGTTTTTTCTGAGTTTGCCTTCTGGTTTCTTCACATCTTTTACGACGCCTTCTTCATGTACTACTATTTACTACTACGCTTTATTTTGTACACTTTTAAGGAAGCTGATAAATCGTGTTGTTGTTCTTCTTGTTGTTGCTGCTGCTGTTGTTGTTGATATATCCACAGATATTCGTATAACCAAAAACGAAGAGAATAAAAATATACAAAATGATGCAACCAAAACGATGTGACAAGTGATCGTGATCCAATCGAAAGGGTGTTAATTACGAAGCTGCTTTACAATAGTTACTCTTTGAGTGTGTTTGTGTGTGTGTGTGTGTGTGTGTGTTTGTTTGTGTAAAGAGAGGGGTTGGGGTTTACTAATTATCAATGTGATAAACACCAAAATCAAACGCAGCAACAGCAGCAGCAGCGTGATATCATTCGAAGCTGTTGTAGCATGTATGCATATACTTACACACGTGTAGGGGAAGTTGGGAAAAAGTCAGATGCAACTTTAAACTTTCGCCACAATAGGATAAAAAAGTTTCAGGTTACAGGTTCAAGAAATTGTTTATTCATAAAAAAAAATATATATGAAAATATATGCTTGTTGATTCATGAAATGCGAATAAAAATTTTGATTTTTCCATGACAAAATTCTGTCTGATTCTTAATTCTTTCGTAATCGTTCTTCGTATCGTCTTCTTCTTCCTCCTCTTCTTCTTCTTCTTCTTCCTCTTCTTCTTCCTCTTCTTCTTCTTCTTCTTCTTCTTCTTATTTCGATATTATTTCACCAAAAATATATAAAACTTATGATTTCTTCTACTTTTTCTACTTCTTCACATGCAGTTACTCTCTGGGCGGCATAATTCGCCTTGTTATTAAATCACCATGACAGAGAAAAAAACAACTGAAAGACATTTAAGTACGACCATACTTACCGACGCTCTTTATATTGCATTTCTCATAGAATAGCCTTTTTAAGTTATTGCACTTTTTTCGATTTATATTCTACAAGGTATCGTTATAAGACTAAAAATGTTGCTCTGTTAGAACACTGTACTGCATAAATGCCGAAAAAAAAAATTCCCAATGCCGTAATTTATTTATAGGGAAATAAAATTTTGCAAAAATGTCAACATTAAAGTTGAAATAGTTCCAAAAAATAATTCAATATTATTGCAAAAATGTTTTGACAATAATTCAAGTACACCGGTCTACGAGAATTGGTCAACAAACCTCTGAAAATTCAGATAAAGAATAAACAAGCGCTCTTGCATTTTTCAACAAAGTCCTTTTTAATGCTAAATAAAACGCCATCAACATAGGATTTTGTTTCATCGATGTACTGAATGATTCGTTTAAGTCAAATATGCACCGTTTTGTTCGATAGCTTGTTGCCATTTTGAAGGTAATTTTACAATGCCACTCTCATAGAAACCCTCATCCCTATTGGCAAAAAACTGGAACAGTCGATTTTCACAAGCTTCTCTTGAGGCTCCCGGAGCTTCTGGCGAGTCACTATCGATGTGTGTGGACTGGCGTTGTCCTGACGGAACACAATTCCTCTCCTATTGAACAAAGCTTGCCACTTCTGGGCGATTGCTTCCTTCAGACGGTCCTATTGTTGACAGTACAGGTCCGAATTAAGAGTTTGGCGGTAGGGGAGCAGCTCATAGTAGATGATTCCCTGCCAATGCCACCAAACACATAGCAAAACCATCCTGACCATCAATACTGGCTTGACCACCGTTTGCGCTGGCACACCACTATTCGACCACGACCGTTTTCGCTTGACGTTGTCGTAAGTGACCCACTTTTTATCACTAGTAACCATCCACTTCAGAAATGGATCGATTTTGTTGCGATTCAGCTGCGATTCGCAGATGGAAAATCGATGCATGAGGTTTTTTTTTGCGTTAACTCGTGTGGCACCCATACATCGAGCTTCTTTTTATATCCAGCCTTATTTTAATGATTTCCATTATTTTATAGATATTTTCGACGACAACTGGCCTTCCAGAGTGTGGTGCATCTTCGACATCAAAATTACCGGAACGGAATCGACGAAACCAAAATTGCACGTGATTGGCTGTTACAGTATCAGGACCATAAACACTATTCACATTTTCAACCTTCTGGCTTACGTTTTCGCCTTTATCGAGATAATAAAAATATGGAGTATTTTCTCTTTACTGCTCTCCATCTTTGACGCATTCTCCAACAATACCGAGTCAAGCAATCACAAAACTGCCTGAGGAGTTTATTTAGTTCGAAATCCTATCTTTCTATTACGCCATCTAGCGTAATCCGATCGCACTTTTACAACGCGAGATACAGATTACTAAAGCCATCTATTAGAAAAATCATGGATTTCTTTTTACCTTATATCTTAGCGCATACCATTTCTTCCCGTTTTCAGACATGAAGTAGTCGCAAGGTGATAAATCTATCTTAAAGAAATCGATTAACGCTTTACCCTTTTCAAGATAATCCATGTGAATGACACCGAGTGCAACCTAAAAAGCTATCGCCATAACCTTGATAATGACAGACCCACTTTGTCTACTGTCATAAATGCATATTTCGTCCACAAAGTCGTCTTCTTCTAGATCGTACAGCGAGGTTTGTTTGTATTGAGCATCAATTACAGTAAAATGATGCGAAATTTCTTGTACTTAAATGTCCCATATCCCACTACTCCCCAAACATCCCCTATACATATACATATAATGAAACGTTTCATTAATCTTGTTTGGCATTTCGCCAAACAACACATCAAAGTATGTTGAAGGTATCGTATTATATTTGTATCCCACAATCGGTGGTGAATGGTTAGCATTGCAATGGATATTCCGAGAGAAACACCAGCAGAGCTTGTACCATAGTAGTATTCGTATTGAGCTGTAAGGAATGGATCGATGGATCGATGGTTGGATGGATCGATGGATAGATGGTCGATTGAATGTAGTATCGTACTACAAATACATACAATGTATACAAGATATAGCACCTACATATGAACTTTTACTTTGATACTCGTATTAATTGGTTAGTTGTATGTTAGTAGTATTATTGTTGTTGTTGTTGTTGTTTTTGTAACAAGTATTTAATGATTGCATGTCACAGATAACGTGTCTCTCTCTCTGTTGCAAGCACTAACATTTCAATCAAGCACTTGTAATGCTCCCGCTGTTGCTGATGTTATTATTATTATTATTCTCATGTTGTTGTTGTTGTTGTTGTTCACTTAATTTTTTATTATTTTTTGTATTTTTTATTTGTTAGCTGAACGCGTAAAATTGTTGACAGCAATTGTCTGACAACAGAAAAATAATGATTTATTGCTGATCGATGATAAACTTTAAATGAGCACAAAATAAATCCAACAATTATGTACACACATACGCACACTTTTAATAATACTATACCAATAAGAATAATGACGGCAACAACAACAAAATCAAGATTTGCCACATTATATTACACAGATCAACACACAAACACACACACACACACACACACACATACACACAGAGAGCAACATCAGAGACAGCAACAAGCAACTAGGCAAACGAATAACCGACTATAGTTAGCTTAGTTACTCATACAATAATAATAGCAACAAAAAAAAAACAACAGCAAACAATAACAACAACAATATTATGAACGTTAACAAAATTGTATCTTGTTAATTATCAATCAATCGCTAATTACTGATAGTAACGCGATTGTTGTCGCCGTCATCGTAGTCGTTGTCATCATTGCAACATGTATATACCGAGTCCATGTATAGCAATATAACAATGTTGGTATACATACGTTTATTCTCTCAGTAGATTATAGCAACATCGCCCAATATTGCATAAAACGTTTATATCGACAATATGTATTAATTGTTATTGCTGTTGTTGTTGTTGTTGTTGTTGTTGTTGTTGTTGTTGTTGTTGCACGAAACAAAACAGCTTTGTAAAATGAATATTTTTACAAGAAAAATTAACAACAAGCAAAATGTATACTTATACATATATATATATATATATATGCACCCTGTTGCTGTTGTTGTTGTTGTTGTTGTTGTTTTTGCTGATATGTATCCTTTCTTCCGATGTATGAGCATATGTGAATAACCATAGTTCCCATCCATGTAAGTAAATAAGCAACATCCACGTGTACTTATTGTTATGTTGTTCCTATTGTAGTTCGTAGGTACATACTTGTACCTACGAAATGATATTCCTACAGCATATCATCATGTCGACAACGACAAATGAGACCTACCCACTTGCGCCGGTAAGTATCGTGCGACAAACGACAAGCCTCCTGGCATCACTTGATGCTGCAAATGCGCCCTACGTGCACCACATGTACTAGGTAATAGTTACATACTCGTACATACATACGTGCGTTTATCCTGCCTACACACATATGAGTGTGTATGTACTAGAAACCTATGAATTCACATATACAATGTACCATAGGCCTTTACAAACAAACACCCATAGTAGAGTAGGAGCAACGTTTTTGTTGCATGCATGCATGCATTAACATGGTGATAAATAATGAGCTAGTAATAAGAACAACACATAGTAACAACAACTCGTACAATAGCAACAACATCTGCAGAAGCGATAATAGCAACAACAACAATAATAGAGTAGTCCTTAGTTATTAAAGAATTGTTTTGAGTGATGAATTTTTAAAAGTACATCACTTTATTTTCTTCATTAATGTATCACAATGAAATGACAATTAAATGGCCTTTAAAATGATCCACTTGATATGGTCACTATTCACTAAAATATGTTCAGCTAAATAAATAAATATGACGTTTAGAAATGACATTTCACTCTTCATATCGCAGCAAATCGTACCAGTGCCAAGATATATCGAGAAATTAAATTAAAACTGCCAAATTCAAGTCAAAGGTGGCCCATATTAATTTCAGCAACAGCCTTTTGCTATAGTATTAATATAAATAAAGAAAAAGTCGAGAGCACTTAAGTAAATCCAAAAGTCGGCAGATAAGGGCCACTCTAATTAACTAACATCTACCAAACGCTGCAATATATATTACGTAAAAAATTGTGCTTTTTTTTTTTGTGTAAAATTCGACTTGCACACTAAATACAATGAAATTTTAAATAAACTATGTTATAAATTCCAAAAAAAAAAACAACAGTTTTTCTTAATTAGCCTGATGAGCGCCATCCTGTGCGGCCCTCTTTGTTATAGAAATACACAACACAGCAACAAATTAAGTTTTGAACTTATGCAATATCTGAGAACCCAAAAAACAATTTTTTATTCTCATAGAACAGATAAATAAAATGATCTTATATATATTCAAACCAGCGAGCACGAAGTAGAATCGACTGAGGGAATGGTCTATGTGAGTACATAATCGATCGAGTGTAATCTAAAATATTATATAAAATTTAAGACTGTGCCATTAATCGTTTATTCAAAAATGTTGATTAATCAAAATATTCGTTTAATCAATTATTCCATTAATCAATTATTCGATTAATCAAAATTTTGTTTAATCAAATATGAAATTATTCGAATAATCATGATTTCGAATATTCAAAAATTGAAATTATTCGATTAATCAGAATAATTTATATATATATATTTTCTCTTGGCTCCTAAGTGGAGCAATAGGGCCTCAATAAACAAATTATAACTTCTTTTATCTAGAGCTAGGAATTTAATTGCCCTCCATGAATGGCCTGCTTTTTTCGCTTCTGCTTCAACTTGCCGTCTCCAAGTATTGGCTGGTCTCCCACGCCTGCGGCTGCCTTGGGGGTTCCAATCCAGCGCTGTTCTCGTTATGTCACCGTGGGGTTTCCGCAATGTGTGGCCGATCCATTTCCACTTACGACGTTGGATTTCGATGTGGATTGGTGTTTGTTTGGTCACATTCCAGAGTTCAGTGTTGCTTATGACCTCTACGTAGACAGCGATTAAGAAAAGATTGCAGCGACTGTAGTACACCCGCCGAGATATTCCATGTTTCGCACCCATACAGAACTATAGACTTCACATTGGCGTTGAATATCTTAAGTTTCATATGCCTGGATATGTAAAACGCTCTCCATACCTTGTCTAGCATGCCAAATGCAGCTAGACAAATGCTATCAGAATAATTAGATTAATCAGAATAAAATAATTCGAGTAAAATATTCAAAATATGTTGTTATAATGTTTTTTCCAATACAAATTAGACAGCTAGCAACGAAGATGAGAATGTCTATTAAATTTTAATTCACAAAGTAAATTATAAAAATAAAGAAAAAATTAAAATCTAAAATATTTTGATTCATCAAAATTCTGGTTAATCGAATAATTACAATTTTGATTAATCAACATTTTGAGTAATTGGATATTATAATTAATCAAAAATTTTTAAACAAACGATTAATCGCACAGCCCTAATAAAATTATTTAAAATAACATAATATATATAATATAATATATAAATATATAATATATATAATAAAAATCCATTCCCGAATACAACACTCGAACACCAAAAACCAGAGGACGTCCGAGCCTGACTTGACTCCAAGAAGTTTTAGCCGACGTGAAAAAATTACAAAATACGCACTGGAGGACAGCTCAAATGGAGGAGGATTGTGAACGAAGCTAAAGCTTACCCCGAGCTGTAATGACTACCTGATGATGATGATGAATATAATTGTAGCTATCAAAGTCGAAATGAGGATTGAAAAAATCCATAGCCAAAGGGATAAGAATGTGAAAAGTGACTCAGTGAAAAATATAAAATTTTGGATGATTTCAAGCATTTTTCTCTAAACCCCTTGATTTGGACCCACCTGAATATTCAATTTTTTATCCTTTCAATTGTTGTTTAAGGGATCTCCCTTAAGTAAGTGAGTTCAAAAGAAATGTTGAACAGCAAAATTTTATCAGGGTGCCTATCATACAATTCTCCCCTTTAAGAGCGATGCCTGGTTAACCAAAATTGTATAAATTTCATAAGTAATTACCCTGAAGTATCATACATAGAGTGTTGGGTGCCGTAGCTCAGTGGTTAGTGTGTTCGCCTTCTGATCTGTAGGTCTGGCAATTCTTCCGACAGTAACAACTTGCCATGAAAAAGCTTCTAAAAGAACTCTCTGTGACAAAGCTCAAAAAAAGTAATGTCACAAGTGTTCTGCCGTTCGGAACCGGCTAAAATAAGTAGGTCCCTTCTAATACTGTTCAAAATTTAAGACGCACAACAGTAATGGAAGAGAAGCTCGGCCAATGAGCCCTTTGGGGCTTTATGTGCCACATATTTATTTTTTTTTCATACATAGAGTTATTTGGCCATTCATTCTACTCATTCTATTTTCCTCATGAAATTTTCGCTATTTCAACTCGAACTCAACATTTAATCTGCATATGTATGTTTCACATATCATTAAAAATATTTTGTCATAATTGTCACTACTGCCTGCCTGTTGCGGCTGTTTATCTATGTTTTGCGTTAATTAATTAATGTCCTGTCCTAAATCATTTATCATATTTATATGCCAATAGAAACATTTTATAAAAGTAGTACACACACACACACACACACACACACACTAAAGTGGTAGGTAAGCCAAAACTGCTGCTTACACAAGCGCACATGTTCGATCATCGTAGGCTAAGAATGATCGGCAAAGGAGACAAAATAAGAGAAATTGTTATTTTGATCCTATACAAAAGATAACAACTTCATTAACAATACAACTGCTTATATATTTGTACATGCGTACGTATAGTATGTGTATAGAACCCTCTGCAAGGTGTTGGAACATGGTGTATTCGGTCATCAGCTCAATTTAACAAACCATAACAACAAGCATTCATGTCCTGACCAACTGCAATGGCACATTTGTTTGTATTTAATTCAATGATGGATGTCTCTTTAGTCCTCACAAAGTTGTACTCATTCCATTATCACTTGAACCAACAACATTCAAAAGGATATATGTGGCGTTGTTCTTAAACCGTTTTATCATGTCTCATGTCCTGTCGCAAAGTCAGCTTGATTAAAAAAGTTAACTTGTTTTTCATTTTTTTTGTTTTTATTCTACACACATTTATACATACATTATGTATACATATTAAAAAGCAATTGGAATAACACTGAACGAAGTCCTTTAAAATGCATATTCGAAAAATGTGTTTGCTTGAGTTTTGACTTTTTGACGTTGTCTCATACTTTGAACTAATTATTATTATTACTAACAGACCCTTATGCACTGGGACCAGACTTGATCTATTGTGCAGCCTTTGGGATAACCCTAAATTTTCAGGCTTTTAATAAATTTCAGCACTTTGTTGGGTTCATTATCTCACAATTTATATGAAGGCACTGTACTATCACCAAAGTGGTTTAGGGCTTGACATTCACAGAGAATGTGCTTACGATGTCTAAGTTGCAGAATCTGCAGACATTAGTGTCAGATAGATCTAACTTCTTTAAGTGGTATCTGAGGCTGGAGTGGCCTGTGAAATAACCCCACAAAGAATACGTAGGTCAGCTCTACCAAACGTGCGTATCTCTTTAGATATCCCTTTATTTGGGATTAGGAACTGTTTTGCTTGACGCTGCCCTGTGCTATTGCTATTTTCCTCCCATTTCCTGATAACCTCCTTGGCGTGGCATCTAGCCAAACCACAGAAGGGTTTAGGGCCGATAAGGGGCTTTTCAGCGCCCATTTTGGCTAGTTTATCAGCTATTTCGTTCCCCTCGTGTCCTTCATGGCTATGTATCCACTAGAAAGCTGGGACATTCATCTACTAATTTGGAGGTAATTGTGAAAGATTGAAGAGCTTTTAAAGCTGCTTGGCTATTTGATAATATATAAATGTGGAATCCTTGCGTCTTTCTTCGAAGACACTCCCGCACGCATATTTCAATGGCATGAACTTCCGTTTGGAAAATTGTTGGGTAGAAACCCATTAGAATTGATCGTCTGATTTTGGGGTCATAAATTCCCGCCCCCTTTTCACCATCTTCCAGCTTCGATCCGTCCGTGTACCAAACTTGTGAGCCATGCTTGAAGGTGATTGAATCTTTCCCCCATGCTTCTCTTTCGCTTATAACTTTCGCTTTCGAAGTGCCGGAAGTATGATATTTCTGTACAAAAAACCTCTGGATTATATAATATTGTCGTTTGTATTTTATTTATTTTATTCAAAAACATTCTTATTGATATTTCGCTTTAAAATGAGTCAAATAAAGGTCTCCGATGACGAAACTTGATCGATTTCTCATTAAAAACGCTAAAAGATCGTTTGCTATCACACATTAAAAAAATATTTCATACTGTAACAAATATTATCTCATATTCTCTAGAATTAATTTGCTGACTTTCCATTAACGAACATTTCACTTCGAAAGAAATGAAATAAATTTTTCGATCTACTCGATGGTTGAATTGATTCGAAAACAGCGACACATAGTGTTAGATGGCATAAATAATTCATAGAAAATGTTTATATATTTCAAATGTAGATGACACTACCGTCCCACAGTTTGGGTTTATGTCTTTGCTAAATGCATCAGAATCCAAATGAAAGAAAATTTGCTACTGTAACAAATTTTTTGTAGATGAAGAATACATTTGTAAATCTTAAAAATAATAATTAAATAAATATATATTTTTAATGGAATAAATAAAAATTAAAATTTTCAATCGATCTAACTTCACACGATGTACTCTTTCTGAGAAGCTCTCATCACTGAATAAAATTTTTATTTAGCGTCTTAAATGAAAATCAAATTTGACAAATGCACACATGCACACACACACACACACACACACACATATATATACAATGCGTTTGCACACGTCGTTCCAAAACGAATTGCATTGTTGATAATGTAACAACAACAACAACAACAACAACAACAACCATTTTAATCAAATAAAAAACAAATAAGAATTAACAGCAAATTCAGTACTGAAATACAAATTTTGAATGAAATTACTCGAAATTATGTATTTAACCTTTAAAACTGAAGCTACATGAATAATGAACCTAAAATCTAGCACTTGTGCACACACAAAATCCCTTAACCCGTCGACATTTGGTAATTACACTTTGCACACTGCACCAATTTGTATAGCGCACGATACCAATAATGTGCAAACATTACTATCATAAACTAGTGTGCATGTGTGTATTTTCATACATTATCTTTCATATATTGCTATAAATTTGAAGAGATTTCCATTACACAAAACAGTAATTGTGATCAAAACCAACTTGGAAGTAAAACTTCAATTGAACAAAAAGAAAATTTTTGAAATTTTGTGAATAACAACAATAACAATGCCTTGCCCATGTGGAAATAGTAAGTTGAAATGTTATTTTTTTTTTTTATCTTGCAATTACTATCATTCATACATACAGATATGTACTATCAACATAGAAATTAAAAATGATATCTACAAAAAAGTTTATATTTTAATTTTTGTTTTTTGTTTTCGTTTTATTTTTGTTTTTCTGATTTCAAAATTTACTTTTCTTTTTCATATTTTTTTTTATTATTTTACTTAATTTTTTTTTTTCAGATTGCAAATGTGCCACCCAAGGCAAAACTGGCAATTGTGCTTGTGGCGCCTCATGCAATTGTGGTACCAGCAGCAAATAAATTCAATGCTTCAGCCGTGGTTATAAGAATAATTTTTATTCGACACAAAACGAAAAATAATCTTTAAACGCATACCTTCATCAATTTCTTCTAACCAAAGAACAAATGGAAAATTAACATCACGTTCAGCAATCAATCAAAGATTAATCCTATAACCACGGCATTATCTAAATAATTGTATTATTAACCCATACATTTATATATATACAAATATATTTAAAATATTACATATAAATAAAGGAGCATATTAAAAAATGTATTAATTTTTCTTCTTCATCATTTTCTATTTAAATCTCAAGACAATCGTACTGGGGAAAACCAATCAGGGTTGTCCCAATCCAAGACACTTTTATGGACTTGAGGAATGTATCAGTTTAAATAAAACTTCCTTATGGATGCTGGACTTAGACAAAATACTCTAGTCCATGATGGGGGGCACAATAGACCTAGGGTCGCAGTGCAATACAATCCTCTAATAATGAGAATAATAATAATAATTCCATTTAAATGACTTTATTCATTTCATTGGTAAATTTTTCATAAACTTATTCAAAAATATTCAAGTATTTTCAATCCGTAAATAATCGACAGATAATGCTATCCACAGACTCTATGCTAACGTATTTTATTATTGTATTTCAATTTGACCTTGACCAATTTAGAACACCAAAGAGGTAGCTGTATACAGATGGGAAGTAGTTGCTTTGAATATTGGTTCATTAATCAACAAAGATGTCGATACCTGAAAGGAAAGTACTTGCTACTTTGTCACAGGATCTCTCCATAACTTCAGTGCCAATGTGGTCAGTTTTTTTTTTTGGCACTCTATTGTGTTCTTTTTTCTGTTGAAAAATCGTTAAAGTTTGAGTTTAAGTTAACTTAAAGTTAACTAGTCACTGTGAAAAAGGCTCTTAGTGTTCAACCAATATTTCTTTTGTGGCATCCTCCTTTAAAAAATATATAGTCGACTTTCTTTTCAAACAGTCATATTTTCCAAAATATTATATTATCCAAATTCTTTATGAATTATTATTTCTTATGAAACAATAATTCGGTTTCGGCCGATTTTTAGTTCTATTCCCAGATAAAAAAAGAGTGTGTGGCACGTTGAGTTTTTCGTTTTGGACAAAAGAAAATGGAAAATTAAAATAGCTTTTGTTTCTGAGCAAAACAAAATGAAAATAAAATATATTGGTTAATTTCACATTCGCCCCGACGGAGCAGCGTAGTCACATTCAACGGATTTTGGGACGCTAAATGTGAATCCGTTGTCGAATTTTCCAACATCACCCTCAGATTTCTTTCTAACCTGAAAATCCTCCAAAATAGTAAAAAAAAAAAAAAACAATCTAATTTTTTGCGTTGAGGACGATGGCGAAAATCCGACATCCGATTCCGATGCGATTCAGCGATCTAAAATTACTTCGATTTTATTATTTATTATGTTCAGTAATTTAGTGCTCCAAAATTTGAAGGAAAGAAGAACTAATCTCTCAATTTTAAACTATTTTGCCTTGCGTTGATTTGTCCAAAAAGATATACGCAGAACAATGCCATGATGACTTAAAAAAAAATAAAATAAATAAATATGTGGCACTTAAAGCCCCGAAAGGCTCATTGGCCGAGCTTCTCTTCAATTACTGTTGTGCGTGTTAAATTTTGGACAGTATTAGAAGGGACCTACTTATTTTAGCCGGTTCCGAACGGCAGAACCCTTGCGACATCACTTTTTCTGAGCTTTGTCACAGAGTTCTTTTAGAAGCTTTTTCATGGCAAGTTGTTACTTTTGGAAGAATTGCCAATTGCTTGCCGATAGGTGGGTACCGTTCGAAAGAAAAATCTTTTCGATATTAAATTTGTTATGCATGAGCCGGGGATTGAACCACAACCTACAGATCAGAAGGCCAACACACTAACCACTGAGCCGCTCCACCCACCATGATGACTTTTACGACTTTTAAAAACTGCTTGCGGCAGATCTGGAGAGCATTTCAAGGTGGGATACAAGGATTTCGACAGGCTTAACCGGACTTTCGTAATTGTTAGACGAGAGTAAATCGATGCAAGCAGTCACTCGAATAGAGCAATCACTTTCACCAGTTTTTACCAATATTCTAATATGTGTTATATGTAATCATGCATCATCTGTCCCACGCATATTTAATTCATTATTTCAATTAAGCCGTAAAGGTATAGTAATCGAGAAGAGCTTTCTAGAACCTGCTCGTTTTATCTGAGAATTGAAATTTTGGAAGAAAACAAGATACATCTACATGACATTGCACACGATATTCGCTCATACGATGAAAGTTCATATAAATGTATGTGTAATATCAAACACATATGTATATTTTAATATCCCAGCAAACCAAAATATGCGCACTCAGAAAAAGGATTCATACAATCATGAAAACCTAGAGAGCGTCCTAAAAATGATTCTTAAATTAGTCTATATAGAGTCTTAAAACACTTAAAAGTAAGAGCGTTTTAGGATCATTCAGAACAACTGGAAGACTTAACAGCAATTTGGCTCTGCTTATACTTTAAGAAGATTATTTGGCCGCATGTTATAATTCAGAAAAGACTGCTCATTGTTTTTAACTTTGTAGCATTTCGAGAGCTTTTTATCTGAAATAACACTTTTCTGAAAGTTATTTAGAGGTCTTTCCGATGTACCAGTTTAGTAGAAAAAGACCTTCATTTCTGGAGATTTCCAGATTATTTATAATTATTTTATGATGGTGAAAGCTCCGAAAAAGAAATCAGAAAACAATATTTTCTGACCCTTATGGTTTGCTGGGTATTAACACCAGCATATATTTTAATACAATATAAACACAATCCTATCTCATTCTACGTCACTTTCAGCTTGTGCTCATGTGTGTGTGTGTGTGTGTGTGTGTGTTTTTATCAACCACAGATATATCAATCATCATTTAGCATAGAGTTCTTCATACGTTCCATTTGATATGTATGTAGCAGCTATTGCGCACTACTACTCTTACCTTTGCGCACAGCACCAAAGAGAGACTTGTTTGTATGTGTATGTGTTTGTCTCAGAATATGATGACGCTAAATAAAAATAATAAAAAACAAAATTCAAACTGAAGCCGTATTTCAAGTGTATATAATAAGAAGCTACAATCATCTGAAGCATTAGTTGGCGTTTGGTGATCGATAAACAGCACAAGCTCACAAGCTAAAAAATAAATTTAATTCTACGGTGAATTTTAATAAATAAATAAAAGAAATTTTAATTAAAAATGCCTTGCCCATGTGGAACTGGTAAGTTTTGGAACAATTATTTGTGAATTGGGAAGAAAAACTAAAAATTTGTTTGCTTTTTAGGTTGTAAATGTGGCACACAATCACAAGGTGGTAAATGCGGTTGCGGTTCAACATGCAAATGCGGCAGTGGAGGAGGTGGTAGCTGTGGTGGCGATAAAACTTGCTGTGGCAAATAATAATAATTAGATCAACAATGCAGCATCAATCAATAATAATAATAATATCATCGAGAATAAGAAATGCTAAATTCAACACAATACGTTGATGTGGTCACGCCACCCATTTTATATATTCGAATTCGAATAACTCGAATTAACTTTAATTAAGATTAATTTCTCATGGAGAAACTACATCCATTTGTACATATACAGTACACATATTCGTATATGTATTTCTATTCATTTTCTCTTCTTTCTACATAATTGTAATTGTGCTGTTCTTGAAAAAAAATTTCAATAATATACATACTCGTACATAAGTAAAGAGAAACTCGATTATTGTTTTTATTTGGTTTTTTTTCTAAATCTGCTTTACTTTTTTTTGGTTTTTTTTGTTTTTGCTTCTCTATTTTTATTATTATTTATTGATCATCGTTGCAATGCATTTGAAAATGGTGAAAGGTGTTTTGTGAGTGACAAAAGTAAAAAAAAAAAAAAAATTTATTTAGAAGGAAATAAAAATATATAATCAGTGTATAGTGGCATTAATTGAAAGAGATTTTACTCCATTTCAACGTTGTACATAGATAAATGTAATTGTTTGACTTCATTTGAGTACATAAAGAATAAGCGCGAGATAGTTTTTACATATTCATTGGAAAAAGAAATACAACAGTCTTGTAGATGGGGTACTCTTGTCATTCTTTTTTTTTTTTTTTTTTTTTTTTTTTTAATTCATCACGATGTTAGTTAAAAATTTTAAAATATTTGCAATAAGTAGAAGAAAAATTTCCAGTAATATAAATTTAATCAAGACAAAATAATCATGTACGTAAGCCCGGTGCCTTCTGCTGCACCGGCACCAGCCATATTTAATTCAATTTATGTACGCAAACGAAGACATGTGTTCGTTTTACACTATTCAGTAACGTAAAGCGCTAGGCATCAAACTGAGAAATTTGCACTGGTTGCTAAATCGAAACTCCCAAGTCTCACTCGAAAGTAAACTCTTACTCTACTCAGCTGTCCTAAAACCAGTATGGACATATGGCATACAGCTGCAGCTACCTCCAATGTAGAAATTCTCCAAAGATTTCAATCTAAAACCCTACGTTTGATTGCAAATGCCCCATATTAGGTCACAAACAACCAAATCTATCGTTACTTAAAAGTCCCAACGGTTGCTGAAGTAATCAAAAAGCATGCCAAATCACACAATCAAAGACTTCAAACCCACTCTAACCCACTAATATCGGATCACAATTCCAATTCCATTGTTGTTGTTGTAATAGATAACGATTTCGAAATCACGTCGACCAGCTCCAGGAAGACGGCAGCCTTCAGGGAGTGTATCCACATTAAATTTACGCGGCTGAAGAGAAAATCAACAGCAAGTCTCATTTGCTAATGGGTGATGAATAATAAATGGCTGCACCACTGGGTGTAGTCCATATGTGATTAATATTCTTATGTTTATTTTTACTTTAAGTAATTAAGTATTGCTGATTGTTATGAAAACAGATTGCAATATAAAAAAAGATTTTCGAAAAAAATTTCAGCAGAGTTAGAAATCTAGGTAGCTATTTCGTGAAATAAAATTTGAACACTACTTGAAGTGCGTAATTTTTCTCTCTACTCTTAAACTTTAGTAATGAAGGCAGGTCAGCCCATGGAATACAACGCAAATTTGCCCATATTGGTGATTCATTATAAAAAAAAAAAAAAACTATTTTGAAATGTAGAAAATCAACAAAGATATTAAAAACAGCTGTTCAAATGAAACAAAACCTTTCAAGTCCACATTGGAAATTAATCTCTCATCATAACTCATCATTTATCCAGTATTTTGGAATGAATTGAATGAATGCGAGATCCCGTATTACAGTACTAAAGTAAAGCTGTAAGTACAGGGTGATTTTTTTGGCAACACTGTTTTTGGCAGTGTCAAACTGTCAAACTTGTTCAGTTTGGACTATAATTTAACCATGAATCGAATTACAAACGAACAACGCTTGCAGATTATTGAAGTTTATTATCAAAATTCATGCTCGATTAAGAAAGAGTATCGTGCACTTTCTTGTATTCAGCGACGAAGCTCATTTCTGGTTGAATGGATACGTGAACAATCAAAATTGCCGTATTTGGTGTGAAGTGAAGGCAGAAGCATTGCAAGAACTGCCATTGTATCCTGAAAAATGCACTGTTTGGTGTGGATTATGTGCCGAAAGCATCATTGGACCGTACATTTTCAACGACGATGAAAGCAGGAACGTTACTGTGAATCGCGAGCGCTACCGTGCGATGATTACAAACGTTTTTTTTTTGCCCAAAATGGAAGACCTGGACTTGACTGACATGTGGTTTCAACAAGACGGTGTCATATGTCACACAGCACCCGAACAATGGCCCAATTGAGAGGCGAGTTCGGTGAACAGTTTATTACACGTTTGGGGCCGGTCAATTGGCCGGCTAGATCGTGCGATTTAACGCCTTTAGACTATTTTTTGTGGGGCTATGTTAAGACTCATGTCGCTATAGAGACAAGCCCACAACGGTTGACGCACTGGAAGCCAATATTGAAGAATTTATTAGTGAGATACCGGCTAATATGTTGGAGAAGTATGAAAAAATTGGACCCAGCGTATGAACCATTTGAGCCGCAGCCACGGTCAACATTTTCATGAAACCATCTTTAAACATTGAATTATATAGATCGTTCTATCGACTACAATAAAAATTTCATACATATCTCTAAATTTTATGTGTTTTTTTTTTTTTACTCAAATCGGAAGGCTCTTAAAAAATCACCCTGTATTACTCAAATGTATTACACTTTTAGACCGATGTGATGCAGATAGTCATGTGTCATGAGTTGTTGTTGCTTTCAATAAAAAATTAATATTTGGTTGAATGAAAAACTAGTAGGCAGTCCCGTTGGCCATCACAATAGCCCTCTTTTGTTAGGCTGAAAGTAAATTACTTAAAATAAAACACAAAAATATCCGTCTGTGTGATAAATTATGCATAAAATCATAATTAATGTCATTTAAATGACTGATATTTGATATTTGATAATTTTGGTAAAGAATTATCGATAACGCAAATATGACCTATGCTCAGGCAATACACGCACATTAAATTAACTGATAAATATTTTTTTTTGTGTTTTGTACATGATTTGTATCTTTCAATATAAGAAACTAATTTATTATTTTGATAACAAACTTACTTTCTAAAAACACAACATTCATTTTTTGTGCAACTACATATTTCCTATGTAGCGTAAATTTTTGTGCGCACGTCATAATATCACTTACATATATAAATAATTTTTATTACAATTTCAAAGGCAAAACAATTCAATAAATAAATATTACACAATCTTCAATTACAAGCACACTGCAATCGCAATCGATTGAACATAAGCTAAGCTCCTTGCTTCCTTCTCTCTTTTCTGTTGTTATCACGTTCATACGTCCGTCCATACGTTTCATTCATTTTATGACAATATTCTGTGTGAGCCGTTTAACAAAATCAACATTTAGAAAATTTGCCATTAGCGTCAATACGGATTTCTTTGGTGGCCTACAGTGACGCAAACCAGCCTCCTGACAGCAAACATTCGGAAAACAATCCAATGTTGAAGTGCACGCCTTTGGATGGAGATCAAAAATTGGTGGCGGCGGTGGTGTGCATTCCAGATATTCGGTTACTGTTACAACACAAATTACACATCGAGGGAGGAGGGGGGGGGGGGAATAAAATTAATATAATCAATCAATTGAACACAAAGTGACTAACAATAATTAAACGAACGTTTCACTGGCACTGGCACTGGCACTGGTGCCGCATCCAATTCCGGTTGTGATGTTCTACAATAGCGTCTGCGTCCGTCCGGACAGCACAGACGCGGCCAACAATCCGTATCAGTTTCACATTCTTTTACATCCCACCACAGTTCGGCCAGAGGACGTGATGGACATTTGCGTGGTATTAGGCCCAAAATGGCTACAATATATAGAAGTCATACCTTAGCTTATTGTACCGTAATTGACATCGCTGTAACATTGCGTAACATTGAAGCAATTAATGCTTACGTGCATGTGATGATTCTTCTAAAGGTTTCGCTATACCACTGACACAGCTCTTGGCTCCGAATATCTCACAGCATATTTCTTCGCGTTTCCAAACATTACAATCTACATCCACTTTGCAGATTTTCGGAAATAGTTGAAAACGTACTTCACTCTCTCGCGGACAATTGAAACGTTGTCGCAGATTTTCATCGTTGGTTGCACGTTTTTCCTTTTCTTGATCCAAACTTCCGGTTGGTTCGTTGAAAAAATTAATGGTGGGCAATGCAATTCTAAACGGTCCATCAGCTGTAGTTGGTTGCTTTAGTTTCGATGATTCAGCTTCCGTTGGAATTCTAGCATTACTCTGTAGCGGTTTGGTTTTATAATAGTTCAACTTCTCCTCCTCCCTAAGGGCTACAGTGGGAGATATTGGCGACGATGGTATGTATTTTTTTGGAGGTTTTTTAGTGGTCGATAATGGTTTTTTTGTAGGCGCTGGCAAATGATATGCTAATGGCTGTTTTGTAGTTGTACCACTTGTAATTGGTGTCGATTGTTGAGCAGCCGGATTAAAGAAATTCCATATATTTTGTTGTAACTGGCTGAATGGATTGCTCCAACCGAGATTTGTAAAGAAATTTGGTCGTGGCGCTGAAATGAAATAAAATGGAAATTAGAAAATGTTTAAAATATTTTAAAAACGCCACTGGTCAACACTGAGACTGAGCGTGAGAGAGAGAGAGAGAAAGAGCGAATGAGCGGTAGAGCATATTTGTGTGCTCTCGCAGGAGGAAATTCTCTCACACCAGTGTAGACCAGCTTATAACTTTGATCTAAAAATAAATCTTCGTGATTTTATTAACCCTTGTGTGAACTGTTTATCTTACTGAATATAAATCTGAATATAAAATTATAAAAAAAAAACTAAATAATGGTGATTGAAAATCTAAGATAGTATATGTATATATATTTTTATACCCTGCATAATGCAATATGCATGGTATATTCATTATACCCTGCATAATGCAATATGCATGGTATATTCATTTCGGTCAGATGTTTGTGTCCACTTGAAGGAATCTCCGGAGATATAGACATGGATATATATTCGTGATCAGCGTCGATTAAATTTTCGATTTAACGATGTCCGTCCGTCCGTCCGTCCATCCGTCCGTCCGTCTGTCTGTCACCTAGCTGGTTCGCACGATAACTTGAGTAAATATTGAGCTATTTCGACGAAATTTGGCACAAGTAACCTATGATCCATGTGGGTGCCGTAGCTCAGTGGTTAGTGTGTTCGCCTTCTGATCTGTAGGTCGTGGTTCAATCCCCGGCTGATGCATAACAAATTTAATATCGATAAGATTTTTCTTTCGAACGGTACCCACCTGTCGGCAAGCAATTGGCAATTCTTCCGACAGTAACAACTTGCCATGAAAAAGCTTCTTAAAGAACTCTGTGACAAAGCTCAGAAAAAGTGATGTCACAAGAGTTCTGCCGTTCGGAACCGGCTAAAATAAGTAGGTCCCTTCTAATATTGTCCAAAATTTAAGACGCACAACAGTAATGGAAGAGAAGCTCGGCCAATGAGCCCTTTGGGGCTTTAAGTGCCACATATTTTTTTTTTTTTTAACCTATGATCCAAGGGGTACGGAAGGGATTGATATTGGGCATGATCGGTCAATAGCCACGCCCACGCCAAGCATTCAAAGCGACTAACCTCGGAATTTTCAAAATCTTTAACTAGCTATAACTCACATAATATACCACTTGGGACAACAATATTTTGCACATAGAGTTATATTATACTACTATATAACCTCACCAAAAGTGGGTGAGCCACACCTACTTTCTAGCGTAGCTCCCATACAAAGTGTCTGTACTTCTTTTAAATTGAAACTGCTGTAACTTCTACAATTTTCTGTCTAGAATAACCATAATTGACACTTAAATTAACATGGCAGTGAGAAATAATATGGCAGAATATCAGTGTGCCACGCGCACTCATTTTTGGGTCTGCCATACAAAGTTGCGGAAATTAAAAAAATGTTACCGATTATAACTTGCAAACTATTCAGCGTAAAGGCAACAGCGTACAGGCAACTAGGCTCACAGGAAATAGGTGCACCACGCCCACTGTTTATAGTAGCCCCCATACAAATTTTAAATTGAAACAGCTATAACTTCGGCAATCTTCTGCCTAGAATAACCATAATTGACACTTAAATTAATATCGTAGTCGGAAATAATCTGGCAGAAAATCAGTGTGCCACGCCCACTTCTTCAAGAGTCTCCCATACATAGTCGAGGGTAAGCTACGCCAACTTTTTATATAGCTCACATACTAAGTCTCGGAATTATCTTCAAAACCTCCTTTAAATTATCCCTTTTAGAATTCTCATAACATACAAGGTACTTCGTCAAAATCAACCATATTTCGGATGTAACTTAGTAGTATATGCAAAAATTGTTTTTCAAAAAGTGGAAATAAAAGAAAAAGATGGATATTCGAGTAAACTTTTTATATATAAATCTACATATGCAGGGTATAATTTGGTCGGCCCCAGCCGACTGTAAGGAGATTTTTTTTTTCTCTATTTCATATATTTGGGTGGGTCAATGACTTTTTCGAAATTTTGGTTTTAGTTTCTTCACATAACTTTAAAATTTGCATCCGCTTTCAGGCGTTTTTTGATTAGCTATCAACTACTGATTAACGTTGACCAAATTTAAAATTAAAGAGTTAAGAAAATCAATTTGGCCAAAAAATGGAAATTTCAAGAGAAGGTTTTCATTGGATAATTTTTCACAACTTTCTACGTGGATTATCTCAACAAGAATGTGTCGATGAACTCAGTCCTTTGTATGGCAATAAAGCACCATCAAAAACCACAGTATATCGCTGGTATTAGAATTCAACCGTGGTCGTAGTTCGGTCGCCGACAAATTCCGTGAAGGTCGTCCAAAATCGGTTGTTTTGGCACAAAACATCGATACAGTGCATGAACTGATAATGTAAGATCGTCATGTGACATATCGTGAGATAGAGGCATCCTTGCACATTACATCCACTTCAATACATTCGATTTTGCATGAACAGTTAGTTTTAAAAAAAAATTTGAGGTCTTTGGATACCCCATAATTGATCAATAACTCAAAAAAAAAAAGGCTCGCGTTGATTGGTGAAAGGAAATGCTTAAAAATTTCGATCGTGGTGCTTCAAAAGACGTGTATAAAATCGTGACAGGTGACGAATTATGGATATATGCGTATGAATCGAAAACAAACCAGCAATCGACCGTGTGGGTGTTCCAAGACGAGCCAAATCCAACAAAATATGTTCGGACCCGCAGCACATCGAAGCAAATGGTCGCCAGTTTCGCATCAGCAACGTAGGATGGTCAATTCTGAGTGGTACACGACCATTTGTTTGGCGGAAGTATTCACAGAAATTCGCAAAACCAACCGCCAAAGACGTGTCATTCTCCATCATGTGAGCTCTCACATATCTCGTCAAAGAGGTGAATTTTTGAGCAGTCAAAACATCGAATTGATGACTCGTCCTCCGTACAGCCCTGATTTGGCACCCAATGACTTCTTCGTTTTCCAAATATCAAAGGTAAACTGCGTGGTCAACGATTTACGAGCGCCAAAGAAGCAGTTGAAGCGTTCAAAAACCATGTTTCGGAAGTGTCTCACGAGGAATAGAAAAACTGCTATGATAAATGGTTTGAACGAATGCAAAAGTGCATTGATCATCATGGTGAATATTTTGAAAAACAATAATAAAGCCGTTTTCATTTAAAAATATTTGTTATTATTTGCTATTCCCGAAGTATTACCTCGTATTTATCATTTTATTAGCTTTATTTATTAGTATGTGCCGCTTTACGAAATAAAATAAAGTCGCAAAAGGAGTAATATGAGCACACACACACAAAAAAAATTATAAATAAAACGACTATACAAATTTATATATGGGCATTTCCATAGTCGAGCAAGCGACATACGTACACTTATAAAGTTCAACAAATTAATGAAAACTTCAAGTTTTTGCCTTCTTACTTCTATTTTTGGATAGTACTTTATTAGCGTTATATGTAGTGCAAAAAGTAAATTCTGTCAATTTGATGCTTCCAATATATTAACAATAAACATACGATATAGCACGCGACAAAAAATGGACTGCATCTAGAAAAATGCAGAAATCTGTGAAATGTAACATAATATTTTAGAGATTAATTTTAGACTGAAGTAGAATAAAACAGCTTTCTTTTGATAGTTTTATAGCCTAGACAGACGGCAGCCTAATTCCGGATTATCGAGTTAATTCGAATTAACTCGGGCATTAACTGCAGCTAATCCGCATAAACTCTATGAGTTAATTCTCAAAATAAAAGAGGATTAGGGCAATTTGCGATGGCAACACTGCTTAAAGTTGTCTATTGTGAATTTTTCTCCATCCATTTTACAAAACATTAGGTGTGTTCGCTAACAAAAAACTTTAAACAACTGTTCACAGTTTTCAACATGAAAAGTGTTGGCGAACAAATAAATCCAGCTGTCAATTACGAACGGTGAATGTCAATTTACAATTTAAGAGTGATAGATGACAGAAATTGATAGTGATAGTAATGTAAGTGGACAGACCTAATAAAACAGCAATCAGCCGTTTAATTAATCCGCAATACTGCCGTCTGTCAGGTTATTATTTTATTCGGATTAAGTGCCGACTGTCTAGGCTATAAGATAATTATACAAAGTAATTTTTTTTTCTAAGTAGGGGCCACTAAATTTATTTAAAATTGAAATTTGCAAACACGTGCTTACAACGATCGCAAAGTATTTATAAAAAATTTTGATTTTGATACAAGAACGCGACAATAGAATATCAATGAAAACAAAATAGAAATTTGCTGTTAATCGCGCTTAGTTTTATCCGTTTCTGTTCCGTTTTTTCTGTATTTATTTATCTTTGTTAGAAAGACTTTATAAAAACAAAATACTATTCAAAAAGCTAAAAGCAAGAAAAATATATTTGGAATTTTTATGCCAAGTTTTTCATAATTCCAACTTAGATAAACTGTAAATACGTTATATTATAACAATTTAGACATTTCATTCATTTATTAACATTTGAATTTTTGGTCACGGTGGACCCTTCTGTGGAAATGCCCATATTGTACACTAAGCTCCATATGCATATGTACGTATGTACATATATACATTCTTGCATGTGTACACATTTCTAAATTACCAAATGAATGAATTGCATGCGTACAGGGTATTGCAAAATACTCAGTTCAGCAAGTGTATAAAATTTTTCATTGTGATTGTAATGCACATCTAATTACATTCACCTATTAAAATACATTAGTAGGTATCATATACTACCATATAACAGTACAATAACAATGAATGCAGTAACAACAATTGTAAAAGTGCAAACACTAAAAATTTTCTCACAAACCGCTATTCATTTTTGTATACGAGTATGGTAGGGGTATTACAATGTACATATACTAAAATGTAAATATGTACATATTATATGTATGGAATATGGGTTTCTAGCACGAATTATAATTTTATGACGTCATCATAGAGCATATCAAATTGTTTAAAAGAAAATTTTATGATGAAATGTGGAAAAATGATAAGCAACAATAATGTAAGCTATTGTAATTAAATTAGATTATACAATATTAAGATTCCTTTTTCCTCGCTACTAATATGAAGCCTCAAAGTCAAACAAGTGCTGGTAAAAAATTTGTAGGTAGTTAGTACTTTCAAAAAACGAAAAATAAATTTTGATGCAACCTGAAAACCTGAAAATAAAGTGGCACATTAACTATACAAATATGTAAATATTTTATGTTAGTAAATGTATAATAATAATAATAATAATAATAATAATAATAATAATAATAATAATAATATTGAATACAAAAGATCCAAATTAACTATAACAAATATCACCAAAGTCCAAAGATTATTGCTAAAGTGAAGGGTGCAGAGTTTTAAATAGTGTAATAACAATTACAAAAGTAATCATTTCAAACATCATTGAACACTGAATTTAGATAGTAAACTACTTAACAACAAAACTCTAAATATCAAGTTCATGAACAAAGTTACATTTTATTGTGTTTTTAATGAAACATCTACATAGTTAACAAGTTAATTGGTTTGTACCATTAATAATAAGGAAATATATATAGAAAACATATTGATGTTGGCTTACAGATGTCACACAACATTAAATCATGGACAAAATTAAAGGTGTAAAACTCAAAAGGTTTAAAATGTTAAAATAAAATTAAAACTCAAAGCTCATTTGTGTCATATTTGACAAATTGTTTATAACAAAAAAAAAAAAAAAATGTCAAAATTAAAGCAAATGTTTGACACTTGAACTCTTTAGACACATGTATCTAAACATGTTGATGCTTTCACTGAGAAACATATGCATTTATGTGACAACTTAAAATCACCCAAGTAAATATAAAATCATTTATAATTTTACAACATAATTCATAATGTTACGCATGCCATTTTAAGCAAAATATTGCAACAATTTAAGCCACGCAAATCATTAGTAATATAATAATAATAATAATAATAATAACAAAAACCTATGAATTCCATTAAAAATTCGTTTTACGTTCTAATTAACATTAAGTTAGTTGAATTTTCTACGGCCCGTTTTTCAATTATACTGACAGCTACTACTAGTAAAAATACTAGCTACTCATTATGTTATAATTTTTAATTACCACAAAAATTAATTTAGACCATATCATATGCGTCAGCATTAGAGAGAGAGAGAGAGAGAGAGAGATATGAAATGAATTTAAAACAACAACAAAAAAGCATGAAATATATGCACATACATATATGCATATGTACATATGTATATGTATGTTGCAAATAACAATTACAAAAAGATGAATGGAATTCATAGCAAATAGCGAAAATAATAGCAGCATAAATTTGAGTGTAAAAAAAAAAATTGCCCTAATAATATTAATAATTTACTTACATGAGCTGTACAATTACCTACAAAATACAATATACAAACTTAATATATGCATGTATTCGCAAAAATTGAAATCATTTAAAAACTACTCATACTCATACTCATATTTTCAGACCCTGCGAACATTATTTTGGGGATTCCTCTGGTATGAGAAGTGATACGCTAGCCCTAGGACGAGCCCTTCAGTGATTGTTTTAAGCTTAATATAATATAATATAATTCAATTCAAATGAAATTCAAATTATCTAAATTAGATAGATTACATTTTTAATTATGTATTAATTTTCTAACAAATAACTGTGTAGTGATTTATAAGCAGAAACGTAAATATACCACAAAAAGGTGTGAAATCACAAATTATTGATATTTTAATCATAAATGTTGGAATTGGAATTATGAATTATGAATTAGGAATTAATTATTATCGAAATATTCCTTAACCCTTTTTTGCGCAAAACAATCACCGAAGGAAATCCCAAAGAAAGCCTCAAAGGGGAATAAACTCCAAAAAAGCTCTTCACAAAATAATGTATAACCAAATGGAAAACACCCTATTCAGCACAAAAAAAAAAAAAAAAACATTTTGCTTCTTAAAAAGCATCTTTCAAAAGAGCGCTCCCAAATGTTCACACAAATCTGTCAAATAGATTTATTATGACAGCCATTTGAAAGGGACGTCTGCGAGTATTCTTGTAAAAATTAAAAAATGTAATTTCAAGTGCTTATTAATCTCAATTTTTGGCTCGAAAAAACCATCTCGCAATAAAATTACCCAATACAGATGATCGATAAACGATCCACGATTTGATCTAGAATCGCTGGCAAGTAAAGGTCCAAAGAGGCTACAGTACGATCACATGTATCAATGATCATAGTGTTGCATAAATATTTTGATATGTAAAAGCTATCCGCAAAATGGGTGCAACATATGCTAACCATTTCTAGGACACTACCAGCTGAGTGACCTAGCCCAATTATCCCAGATTGACATTGTCAATCTCCTAAAATTAATTCAATATTCCGGTTGGTTCAGCGAGTAACTAGGTGGAGGGATAATAATCTGCGTGGCGGTATTAAAACGGACCTAAATATGTCCTATGTGCACTCTAACCTAATCTAACCTAACCTATGCTAACCATTGACAACAAACACAATCAATTGGCAGCTTCAAATGAGTATTTGGCCATGTTCAATACCAATCCTGATGAGTTTTTGTGCCGTTTGGTAATCGTTGACGAAGCATGGAAGCATCGCAATACACCAGAGACCAAGGAACAGTCTTGATATATCAGTGGGAATCGAAAAAGAAGAATTCCAAGATGGGTCTTTCAGCCAGCAAGATCATGACAATAGCTTTTTGGCATGCGTTCTGTGTATTTCACATAGAATACTTTGAAAAGTATAATAGGATCAATTCAACATCAATTTGAAAGAAAACGATCGTATTTAGCAAGGAAAGAGATTCCTCCACAAAGATAATGAACCAGCGAACAAGTTCGCAGTAGCAAAGGCCAAATTGCATAAATTCGGTTACAAAGGGTTATAATTTTTAAAAAATTTCAAATTTGAAAAAAAGGTCACCAAAAGGTATGACAGCACGTGACATCATTTTGAAGTGTACTTGCGTCTTAAACATCTTAAGAAGATCAACAATATTTGATTGTCATCATTATATATCGATTTGATCTCAAAAAAAACTTTGAAAAGTTCATTATCATATCTAAGCTGGATTTCTTATTCTCTGCATTACCATATAATTTTTTTTTTTTAATTAATAAGTAGTTTTTATGTGCCCCAAAGCCCCTTTGGCCGAGCTTCTCTTCCATTTCTGTTGTGCATGTTAAATTTTGCGCAGTATTGATAGAGACCTACTTATATTAGCCGGTTCCGAATGGCAGAACTCTTGCGACATCACTTTTTCTAAACTTTGTCACACAGTTCTTTTAGAATGGCAATACCATAAATTAAATAGTATACCTTAATTGCAGATCATTTCATATTCAAAGCTTTAGGGCCATGCAGCATGAAATACCGACCGAATGCAACATGGAATCGAACAATAAGAGCGCACAAAACACTCAAAGAGGGCCCTGGCTGCATGAGAAAAACTCCAGAAACTGGCATGAATTTATTTACTATAATTTTGAGAATCCCTTTGTGGACAAAATGAATGAAATTTCATTCACAATATAATCCTATTTATTTGTTCATAAATTATCGCTGATCATCAGACGATCGTAACATAATTAAAGTAATGCAGATTTAGCATGAAAATTCGTTGGACACACAGATTAAAAATATAATTAGATTGCACTACAATATGGCGGCATGCTTTTATTTCCCACTGGGTAGTATATGTAATTATATATTTTATACGCACATATGTCACGGCTTGTTTTCAGCAAATTGACCAAATTGTCAATTACCTTCCTCTTTTGCTGTAAAAACAAACACCTCAATATTGAATGTTTTTATAATAATCAAGAGGATGGTAAAATAAAAGAGGGAAGATGTGCTTAGTAGTCAAAAAGAGATACATACAACTAAATTTAGCATACATAAAACTAATGATGGTAAGCTAGGTCAGTGCCATACAAAACATCGAGCACAAACACACACACACAAATAATAATATTAACATAAAAATTTGAAAATTAACACAATACAAAAAAAAAAAAATAAATAAATAAACATAAGGTTCCATTCAAATTTACAACAATCACAATGTTGTCGAATCACTATGCTACTGAGCATCAAATTTATGTATATATATGGCATTGTCTCACGACTTTATTATATATGCGATATATGCCAGTGGGAAAATGAGTAGTAACAGAGTAGAAAATGAGTAGCATTAACAAAATTAAATGTTTGCCAGTATCAAAACGGGTAGTCTAACAGGTCATTCAATAACTGTGTAGGATGACATATACCACATTGATCAAAAAGTTCTCGGAATAACCACCGTGTGGCGCTCCCATCGTTTGAGTAATGTTTTTTTTTTTTTTTTTGTTAAGTTGGTACATCTGTTGTTGATATTCCCTCTAAATTCTAGTTACGTAGCCAAGAGTACATCTATCTCAGTGCTTCCTGCGATTTTGCGATTTTTCCATTACTTCCTCTCGGCTGCTGAAACGCGTTCCCTGTAATGGTTTTTTTAACTCGATTGAACAGAAAGAAGTCACAGGGAGCCAAATCAGGTGAATTCAGGTGGCTATTGGATGGTATTTGTTGCATTTTTCGTCAAAAAATTACGAATAATGATGCAAAATCCACAAGTTTTCTGCCCACAATTCTGGTCTCTTACCGTCGTACTCATAAACTCACATCTCGTCTCCAGTAATGATCCTTTTGATGAATGTGGGATACAGTCTCGCATATCATGTCTTTTGCGACGTCAACACGGTCTCTTTTTTGCATGAAATTGATTGAAAATTGTAATAAATCGCCAACACACACAGAGATAGATATACTTTTGCGTAATCCGGGAACTTTTTGATCAAGGTGGTATA
The DNA here is from genome assembly GCA_963854835.1 of Megamerina dolium. NCBI lineage: Eukaryota > Metazoa > Arthropoda > Insecta > Diptera > Megamerinidae > Megamerina > Megamerina dolium. Next base: position 8,326,298 of record OY978526.1, on the reverse strand, counting down.
TGACTAGTATTACTAAAATTTTTTCCATATGATTATTATTGAATTCTAACCCTCGAACGACGCGTGTATAAAATTGACAACAATCTGACAATTTTGAGGGAAGCAACTTTTGTTATTGAAAAAAAAAAAATGGATAAAAGTGAATTTCGTGTTTTGATAAACATTTGGGTATGCGAAAACTCTGTGCAAAGTGGGTGCCGCCGCGTGAGCTCACAGTCGACCAAAAACAACAATGTATCGATGCTTCAACGGTGTGTTTGGCGCTGTTAATCCGCAATAAAAACGAATTCTATCGTCGATATTTGACAATGGATGCAACATTGCTTCACCATTACACACCACAATCCAATAGACAGTCAGCTGAGTGGACAGCAGTCGATGTCGAATCGAATCCAAAGCGAGCAAAGACGCAACAGTCGGCCGGTGAGGTGATGGCGCGTCCGTATTTTGGGATGCGAAGGAACCACCATCAACAGCGACTATTATTGTGAAATTTTTGAGCCGATTGAGGGTTGAATCGCAAAGCATCGGCCACATTTGCAAAAGAGAAAAGTGTTATTTCACCAAGACAATGCAGGACCGTATCACAAATCGATGAAAACAATGGCAAAATTGAATGAATTAGACTTCGAATAGCTTCCTCACCCACCGTATTCTCCAGATTTAGCCGCCAGCGACTTTTTCCTGTTTTCACAGATCTCAAGAGAATGGTTTCTGGAAAAAAATTTAAGTCCGATGACGCAGTCGGATCGCTGAAACTGAGGCCTAGATTGACGAGAAAGAGAAATCGTACCAAAAAATGGGGTATCGAAAAGTTGTGAAAATCGCTATGCTCGTTGTAGCGCCCTCGAAGGCAACTATGTTGAATAATAAAATCGAGTTTTGACAAATACTTTTCCTACGGACTTATTGAATGGCCTGTTATGTACCTACCATGCCATTACCAATAGGTCCATTATCGCACAGGGTATATGTACATATGTACATAGTCACAAGTCACTTCATGGCATTTGCATATGTAGGTTTGTAACTTGTTATCTATTTAATCCATCTTTATTTGTTTGGCGTACTTGAATATGCAAACATGTACGAATGAATGTACGCCCCAAAGAGTCATCTTCATATAATGCTAATAATGATTTTAACAATTGGCTTATGTAACTGTATATATTGTATTATTTGGTACATACTTGAAGCTTTTCGAAATATCATATATGAATATGCATGTGCTAATAATATTCTATACTACTACGTATTCAGTAGATATAATTAATTTGTTGTTGTTGTTGTTGTTGTTGGTAATTGCTGCTGTGATCTTTTCATGGGATCCAGTTTCCATATATGTAGGTGCATACAAAGTGCATTCATTTTCGTTCGCTGGCTCTTTATTATTTTTTTTTTATGATTTTCTTTACAAGATTGGTGTCAACAAAAGCAACGAAAAAAAAAAGTGATGTCAAACTCAAGCAAGTATAATGTATAGATTATAAAATCTTAATAAAATCTTTTTTTTTTACTTGCAAATGATCTTTTTCAAATTCATTTAGATACCTACATAAATATACATACACATATATACTATATGTAAGCATGTATGTATGTAGATATGTTTGTATGTAAAAATAATAAAAATAAAATACTTTCAAGGTTAACAACCAGTTGCATACATACATACATATATATGTACATACATATATGTAATTATCAATTAACCAGTTTGAGATTGTTTCTTTAATAAAATTAAAATATCTAGGTCATATATTGAAACATTTGAACCACTCCAAAGAATCTACTTTGTCACTTGTATAATATTTCTAAAGTGAGGCTTTCAAGAAAAGTTCTAAACTTGAAGATTACCTAGAAGTTTCTTTTAGTACTCATACATAGCTAATACAATAATAAAAATAATGTACTCTAAATAATTTAGAGTTCATAATTTAAAAAAAAAAAAACTGTTTTATTATTCAACGGCTAATTACGTACATGTGCCACTTAAAATGCACACAAACTAATTGATCTTTTAGCCTCTGGCCATCATATCATGGGAGTAGTGATATACAAAAAAAAAAATGGTTCTCATTAAATAATGCGCATTAGAAAGGGTCAGTGCAATTAAGAAAATTCACGTCGATTTTTTTTTTTTTTTTTTTCATTACAAAAAAATAATTGTTTTCTTTTCATACTGCAATTTTATTTGATGCCATGTGCCACTTAAAATGCACACATACTAATTGATCTTAGCCTCCGGCCAACATATCATGAGAGTAGTGATATACAAAAAAAAAATGGTTCTCATTAAATAATGCGCATTAGAAAGGGTCACGAAAATTGTTGAAAAATTCAATGTAATTACGAAAATTCATGTCGTTTTTTGTTTTCATCATAAAATTAATGTTTTATCTTCATACTATGATTTTATTTGAAACCATCTGAAAATCTGACCTCTGACAATCGAAAATTTTATCAACTATATCAAAATTTTCTCCTCGTATACGGAAAAGGTGTCGAAAAATAATGAAATTTCTATCATAAAAAGGGTTTATTTCGCTGATAAACAATAAATTTATTAAAAAATATTTTTTATAAATAAATTTAAAGATTTTTCGTAAAAATTTCATACCATAAATGGGAGTAAATGAATCATCAAGAAACTAAAGCGATTACTTGCATTCTCGCAAAAGAAAAATCATCTTAACGATTCAGAACTGCTGCGAAAAAATAGTTTTTGAAGTTGCTAAAACCGATTTTTGAGGTCTTTGTTATAATCACAACAACAATAACAAATTCTACTGTTTATAAAGTATTTATTTAGAAAAATACTAATTCAAAATCGCTTAAATTATTTTATTGAACGTATTTTTGTGCAATATCGCAAACTATAGTTTTGCAAATAACTGCCTGGCCATGTTCTCTTGTATTTTTCTCGAAAAAAAATTGCGAAAAAAAAACTTTTTAGATTCTTTACAACTCAAATATTCTCCTATACTATTTTTTTTTTTTTTTGGGTGCATTAATTTTTAAATTTTTTTTTAGACCTGGCAATAGTTTCGTGTATTTTTCTCGAAAAAGCTACAAAAAACGCTTTAGATGCTTTATGACTCAAATCTTTTTTGCGGAGGTGTGATTTTTTTTCCAAATTTTTTAAGCTTAGTTAGGGCAAAACTTTCAAAAGAGGAGCAGATTTTTTTGAATTTCATTTTACATAAAAAGAACCAACCCGGTTTAATGCGAACTTACTTGTTGTTGTTGTAGTCGTAGTCGTCGTCGTTGTTGTTGTGGTGGTGGTTTTTCGCGAATTCGTTTTACTACCTCGAATTGTGCTTCTGTTGCCGTTTTTATTGTTGTTGTGGTTAACATTTGTATTACCACCATTTGAAATAGCACGCCCACGAACACGACTTACTCTCGGTTGTTGTTCAGTATGTGTGACATTAAGTGGATCTGTTTGCAATTTGTCAGATTTGGCTTTCGATCTTAATGCGGTTTGCTTGGATTGTGCAGATGCTGCAGATGTTGCAGCAGATGCAGATACAACATCATGATCCCTTGTACGATGTCGTTCACGTACACGAATTTGATTATTATTATTATTATTATTATTATTGTTATTATTATTGGTGCGTTGCATCACAACAGTCTGTTGCTGAACTGTTGATGCTGTTGGCTTTGCTGGTAATGGTGCATTCACAATTTTAATGTTGGTCTTTTTACTTCGTCTCACATTTGTCGCTTGCCAACCACGCTGCTGTTTTGGTGTTCCATTTACATCAGTTATTATCGGCTTTTCGGTGGCTTCAAATGCATTCGTCGTATGGTCTGTAGTAAGTTTAGCGCCAAATTTTGCCAAATTTTCCTTACTGCCATCAGTTTCCGCTTCAACTATTGCATAAGCAACAGCAACAAGCAGTACTAGTTGCAGCAATTGCTGCTGCACTCGCATTTCTGTAATAACTCTGCTTCTTCCTCCTCTTCGATTCGATATTTCTTTATTTTGCCAAATTTTTTGGCAAATTTAAAGGCCACAATGACCTTAAGCGGATTAACAATTCACGCAACAACAAAAAACATCTATCATTTGTTTTATTATTTGAAAATTATTTTTGGATTGGTCTTACTATTGTTGTATAATACTTTCAAATACATTTTTCAATACGACGCGCGACGATAATTTGATGTTGATGGTGTTAAATAACTAAATAATGCGCATGCGCATGTGTAGCCGTCGAGTGCTTGCCTGCAACTGACTGTTAAAAGTTAAACAATTTTATTTAATGTATATTAAGGGGCTGCTTAGTTGCTTCAAAAGCTGGTCAGCTTTGATGCATAGTGTACAAAGACAAATTAACAACAACAAGAAGGCATGTATAAACAAAAAGAAAAATTGGCAAACCAGTTTAAACATGGTTAATGAAGAAAAACATTGATTATCTGATGACGTAGGAGAGAGCTAGTCTAACACGGGCGGATTTGAAGTTGTAACTAATACTTGGATGTAAAACTTTGCATTTCTTTCAAGCAATCGGCACAAATGGAAATATCGCTTGAAAAACTTCATTTAGGAATTACAAAATTCAAATACCATGCATTTGCAATAAGCAATAGTAAGACATCAAAAATTCAAATTCAATCATTCCAGTTGTATATTTGAGAAGCCAACATTATTATCATATCTCGTTAATAGATTTACTATTATTATTTCTGTGGCCAAATCCACTCCTGCATGCAAGGTGCATATCATTGAGAAAAATTATCACTTATCTTTCTCATTATAATGCAATTAATTGCTTAGCCAACACAAAAAAAACACCACACCGAATTGAAGGTTTTCTACTTCTTCGAAGAACATATCCAATGATGATGCTAATAATGCAATTTCAATTGACAACATTAATATTTTATTTAAATGTACTTGTGATTGAAATAAAAAAACATAAACCAGTACCTTCCTTCACCATATCAATCCCCAAGAAAAATCATACCCAGTAACCAAATAAAAGGAAAATATATACAACTAGTAAGATATGCAAACTATGTAATATAATAATAGAGAGCAAAACATCCAAATAATCAGGTTACAATAAAACATTCGATACCCAATTTCCAACTTATAAACCACAATTTGCGTAGCAATTTAATCAATGCTCGTTCAAGAGTGTAGGTGCTGCTTTCGTCTCTTCCACGTTTTTTTCCATAACAACTTACAAAATGATTGGTTGACTTATATACAACACTCATATGTGCATGCTTGTGTTGTGTTTATATAAGGAAGTGCCCCGAACACAGTTATTGTTCAACTGCGAAAAGGATCACGTTTATAAAGCTTTTTTTTTTTTTTGAAAGCAAACATTAGTTTTTTTTATCGAAATTCCACATTAAACAATTTCCGGATTATAAATATTATATATACATACGCCTTGACTTTATGATATGCAAACATGATTGATTTGCAATCAGAAATCAGAAAAAATTACATATATTCCAAGAAAAAATACGAATACAAGAGTTTTCCTGGTGAAAATTATATAGAATTTACATTTTCGCATTAAATTGCTCCACAAGGAGATTTCTTATGCCCTTGCCTGACTGATGTTTACAATCTTAGCCAACATTCCAACTTTACATCAAAGGGAATAACTAACAAAATCAAACAAAATTGTATACAATTTTTTAAAAACTTGTTATATTGTTCATCTGAAAGCTAACATAAGAGGAGAACATTACTCATTCATTACTTAAAATAAACTATTTTAAGAAGTAGTTAGTCTCTTCTTCCAATAATATAGATTAATGCTAGAACTAACGAAATTTCTTATCCAAACTTTCAGATGATGTTGTTGTTGCTGCTGTTGCTGTTGCCCGCATATTAATTCACGCAGTTTACACCTTTGTTTGATCGGGAAGATCGGGTAAACTACTTGAATTAATATGCGAAATAGTGGTGATACATTTTAACTTATATGATAAAATGCATCGGTTTCTTGTTAACGATTTAATCGAGCTGAAAGTAACAAAAACATAAATATTAACAAAAAATGAGACTAGTATTAAAAACACAATCGTTAATTACCTTCTTGAACCCAATATCGTTAGCGTATTCACGGAAGCATTGTCTGCAAATATTAAGACCGTATTTCCTAATCAAACCGTGCCTGTTTGAGCACGAACGGCTGTGAAATAGATAAATTGTATGTTATTCGAGTTTTATTAAATATCTCATCATATTATTCAAGTAAGTAAAGATGTCTTTTCACCCACACCCACACTTCTGAGTCATAAGAAGTATGATGTTTACGTTCATAGAACGTTGCGATATTGAAGCTTTTGTTCTTGCCACCCTCAATTAAGGAAATTGCAAATTGAAATAACACATTTCCGTACTCAACCGGGGGCCTTATTAACTATTTTAAACATATAATGCTAAAATATAAATTTCAGCAATTTGCTAGTTTGCTATTTGCATGCTTCACCACTTCACATAACCTCACATATGTTACACCAATTAAAGTAACTACACCTCGACTAGTGGTATACATATTGAATATAAATTTCATCAAGAATTTATTATAATTGCAATAATTACCAGCATCTAGAGCCTTGGCCGTATTTTCGGGGATGTGAGTACCAAAGATTAGCGAAACCCATGTTATCTACTTCACGTCAAAAACTAGAAAGAATGCAACATGGCCGTAGAGGTGGTGAACTTCTATTTTTACAAAGTTGGCTGCATTTGTCAATGCTATGGTGAATATATTAAATACAACGAACATTGTTGCACTTCAAATAATATATGCAGAGTTGCTTTGTATATTGTTAAAAAGATATCTATTTTCAGAGAGAATTTTTGGTTTCTTATATCCTAAATAAATATTTGATTTCATACAATTTTTCTGCATTCATTGCTCAACACAACAATAATTGCATTAGTATGACAGCAAAACATAAAATTAAAAAACATTGACGGCAAAACACTAAAAATAGGAGTTTTTGTTTACAGAAATTTTGTACAGCTTCGTACAAATAATGGTTTGTGTTTACACCAAAAATTTTTCAACGAGAGGGAAAATGAGAGCATAAAATGACAGTTCGCTGTGAGAGAACTTACAAGATGTTACTTAATAAAATGCAAGCAAATAAAACCTATGATTGAAAAACATATGACAACAAAATATATTTTTGTAGTGTGCATAAATTTAAGAGCCTGCTACCAGCTGCATCATACCTTCTCTGCAGTTGTAAAATTATATGAAAACATCTTTAGGAAATGATAAAGACTTATTATTATTCATTGTTCTTACCAATCTCAACTTGCGAAATGTTCCTAGAGAACATTTTATATCAAGTTTCCTTGCCATTTCGCTGCTTTTATTTTTTTCCAGAAAATTGTTATTGACAATCAGCTGTTTGTGTTAACTTGCAAATTTTTGTAAAATGCTTTGTTTACTTTTTTTTATATTTCTGTTTGAGAGCGAATGCTTCCTTACTCTCTGAAATTCCGTTGCTAGATAATTGTTGCTGCGAAAGTAAACACCTAATGAGGATTTGAGAACAAGTTGGAATTATATTATTTTGCTTTCAAATAAAATTGTACACTATTAATGATAAACCTGATAGAGTATCCACAACTCGTTTAACTTAAATTATTTTGTTGTGCAGTTGCTCGCCCGAAAAGGCTAAAAAGTCTGCAAGGTCTGTAAATAATCTAAGGTAAAGAAGTATAATGTCAAAAATTTTGTTCTTATAGTTTCAAAATCGTGTTCTTGTTGTTTTGCTTTCGTATGCATAGTTGTTGTTTTTTCTGCTGTATTTTTATAGTTGTTTGTTCCATTCAATATAAAGTTTTTATTGTGATCCACAATATTTCTATATAAGAGTACATTAGTTACATGCAAAACTAACTACATTCTAATATTTATATTAAGAAATAACTTAATTCAGATTCGACAATTAGTTCAAAAAATCTAATAACAAGTAATTATAAACTAACTATTATAAATAATTCAAATTAAGTATTTTATGTAAACAACATTGAAATAACAAAATAACAAAGAATAATTTAAAAGCAATAAAATGAAGATATTACACAATTTTGATATTTATTCCTTACTGCATTTGTTGCATAACCTTTAATGCATTTTCCTCATCTATATCGGATATTATAGTCTCAAACATGCTTTTTGGAAAGGCCACATTGCCAATCATAATCACATCGTTTGGATCGAATGGCTGTTCTAAGGATGCTCCCCCATCTGCATTGGTGATTGCATTTGCAAGATGTGATGAAACTGATGCGGCGGCAGCGACATCCTGTTGTTGTTGCTGTTGTTGAGCTACCTGAGCCGCAGCTGCAGCTGCAGCCGCTTCCAGCTGCAATTTTTGCATTTGCATCATTAGGCGTGCATTTGCATCCAAATGCGAATGTCGAGCTCGTATATGTTTATCCCGATCGCCACGTTGACGGAAATTCTTTGTACAAAACAAACAACCAAAGGGTTTCTCGCCCGTATGTATGCGTTGATGATTTTTCAGTGCATCGGCACGGTAAAATCGTTTGCCACATTCCTCGCACTCATATCGACGTTCGCCACGATGTATTAGACGGTGTTGATAGAACACGGAACCGGTCAGAAAACGTTTACCACACACCAAACAATGATACGGTCGTTCGCCAGTATGACATTTACGTATATGATCATTAAGATCAGGTCGAATTGTAAACTTGCGAGTGCAGCCTGGCTCCTTACAGGCAAATGGTTTCACACCTTGAAAAATATAATACGTTTAGTTATGAGTCTGATTTGATTTGTACATACATAATAATGACCTTGATGGAAACGCAAATGTTGCCACAAATGACTTGATTGAGTATACGATTTACCGCATATATCACATAGATATTGACGAGTTTTGCTCGATGTACCACTACCGTCTTTGTCACGTTTATATTTCTTATAGTGCTTCTCCTCATAATGTGCTACACATTCTTGCGCATATTCGAAAGCAGCATCACAGTACTCACATGGCAATTGCAATAGCCCGAGTGTTTTATTAAGACGTGGAAAAAAATGATAGGCTGTATAACTGTATAGGTAAAATTCCATAGCAATTATAATTGGTTTTTAATCATTTCAGCCACAACACTTACCGATGTTCATGTAAAATATCAAGGGATTGAAATTTATTCTCGCAAACATTGCAAACAAAATAACGTTGAGTGGTGGCTTGATGAACCTTGAGATTTTCTCGCATGAAAACACACTCCGCCTGCCAATGTGTACAAATCTCTTTAGAGGTGCGCATATATATGTCGCATGAGAAACATTCAAAACGGCGTTCTGGCAAATGGCAAGCTGAATGCACAAATAAATAGGAGACTTCGGAGAAGACAAAATCACAAAATTCACATTGCAATATGCAGCTCAATATGACCATCTTCAAGTAAATCGGCAATTTATCATCGTGAAACGAACTAACAGCATTGTTTCTCTAAAATTGATTTATTATTCGCATATTGAGCAATATGTAATTAATTAAACCATAGGAATACCTCAACTTTGAGAAAACTCATAGCATCGTCCACATACAAATCATATGGTATTTCAGCACAATTATCCAACTCTTTCTCCTCCGGAGTGGTGGTCGGAAAATGTGCACACAAGTGCTTAAAGGCAGCAATAGGCTCAAAGAAAATACGTCCACAAAGAGTGCATTTGATGACAACACGTAAGCCATTCACACTCTGAAAGGAATTGCCTTGTGCAGCCGATTTACTACCGTTCGTAGCGCCAGGCGTGGGAATCAAATCCATGGCATGCTTTTCCATGTGACGCAGCAAACCAGAGGCATGTACAAATTTACGTTCGCACAATGTACATTCATGCGGCCCGTCTTGCTTTTTATTCGCCGAATGCGTTGATGCATTGCTGTTGGCATAAGGTGTCGATGAATTTTGTGAACCTGTTAGACCATTTCCGCCACCTGTACTATTGCTATTATTACTTGAAGCATTTACATCGTATTTCAGTTCGTCTTTTAGAAAACGTCTTATACGAATTTGATTTTCACGCAACAGGCGAATGCATGCCGGCTCCGATGGCAATATGGGCTCATGCTTGTACAATTTGGTCGGTGTACTTGTTGATGAGGGCAATATTAACTTGTGCAATTCATCGTAGTCGCAAACATGCGATTGAAAAGAGATAATATCAAAGAGACAACTACAATTGGAACACTTAATAATGCGATATGCAGTCGAAGGCAATTCGGATGGTATGTACACTTTGGAATCTATTGTAACAAATTAAAATACACGTAAGCAATGACACTTCTATTGAAAATATTCAATTAAAACGTTTACCCATAGGTCCAGCTTTTGGTTGTGATTCGAGAAATTTTAATAGTCTCATTTCTTCGTCGGTCACATTAAATGTAAGTGGTAGACCTTGTTCTTGCTGTCCATTACTGACGGCATTATTTGTCTCCATTCCAGATGTAGACACTAAGGGCATGGCAGTGGGCATCTCTAACACTGGACCACCACAATCCCTGTCTGCCGAAATACTCAAATCGATTACTTCAGTATTGTCGTCAAACAAATTTTGCTTTTTGAATGCTGTCTCAAAACTATCCAACACTCTCTTTGACAGATCCTGTGGCTGCTCATCGCCCAATATGTCAGGATGCCCGGCGAAAGCTTCAATTGCTTCATCTGTGTCATCTTTGTCTTTGTAATCCGAATTGAAATCTTTCAATTGTGCAAATAACTGCTCCGACAGCCAAGCATCTGAATTAGAGAATTCATCGTCATTTGTATTCATTTTTCAATGCACTCAATATATTTATTTGATATATTTTTTTTCAATTTCAATTTGAATAAATCGGTTTTGTATGCCGACTGAAAAGTGATAATAAAAAGTGGCGCCAGTGACAGCTTTCTCCCGCCCACTAATCGCAAAAATGAAAGCTTTTATTAGAAGTTTTATTTGCTGGGTTGACACAGGAGAGTCAATGAATCAATTAGAATTCTTTCATAAGAGAATTTGGTATAACGGAAGTAGATTTGAAACGAATTCTAATGTTTTTTGGTTTTTTCAATTTAATAAAATTGCGAGAGAGCGAAATCAATAAATGTCGCCAAAAAAAAAACATCATCAGAATTGAAAGCTTTTATTAGAAGTTTTATTTGCTGAGTTGACACAGGAGAGTCAATGAATCAATTAGAATTCTCGCATAACTACATTTGGTATAACGGAAGTAGATTTGAAACGAATTCTAATGTTTTTTGGTTTTTTCAATTTAATAAAATTGCGAGAGAACGAAATCAATAAATCTCGCCAAAAATGTCGTCATAACGTAAAACAAATAGGTGATTAAATGAATGCTTATATCATTGTGGAACAATGTTCGTTGACTTGATCAATGAGATAAAAAAAAAAGTTTGCGCCTCACACCTAAATAATACTATCGTTATTGATAAGCGTGAAAAGGTGCAAAAATGAGCAAACAACTCATGTTTTAGTATATGGTTGTGCGTATTTCATTTAATTTTAGTATTGCAAGTGTTTTTGTTGAGTGCAGTTGTTACCAATACGATGTGTATAGGCAATTTTACTCTACAGATTTTTGCAAGTAATCACATATTAAACCGTTTGCATCGATAAGCAAATTTCTATGAGGGTGAGTACATACATACATACATACGCTACTTTCTTGATGATTTTATAAATTGTTCTTTATATTTTCCATTTTTATTGAAAAAGCTTTGGACACATATATATAATTTCTATTTTAAAGAATTAAATAATTATATGAATCACACAATATTTGCGCATATACAATAGGTACATACGCATATACATATGTATGTATATATAGATATGTGTCCAAGTTGGAACAAATTCTATTGTCGTTATCTATAAATATTCAATACATGATAATTGTAATAAATGTGGAAAAACATATTTTACAGACAAACTGAGTATAGTTAATATTCAACCATGGGCAGTAATTATATTAGTGATCCCAAAACGCCAGGATACATGGAAGGTAATTCTGTGGATTTTAGAAAAACATTCGACTTAAGAGGCACTGCCAATGATGATATGTTACGATTGTACCTACGTAAAGCCGGTTTGTCAGATGACATTGAATGTTTGACGCCAAAACAGCGTCGAGCGTATATTTATGACATCATAAAGAGCAATAAAATGCCTGGCTATTGGATGGTAAGTTATGGCATATACACAAAAAGAACCAAATAACGCTTTATTCTCATAGCCATCAACAAAGAATATATCTGCTTTTGAAATACCACCACCGTCTGTTCGACCACCACCACCACCACCACAAGGTACTCGTTCAACGACATCATCACCATTTTTGGAACGCAAAGATATATCCGTGTATAATAATCCCAGAATGAGTACATCCTCATCGTGGAGTAGTTTTGAAAGTTTAGATCAAACTAGTCCATCGATAAAGCATCGTTTTGTGCCAGGATATACAGCGCCGTCATCTCCAACGACATACATTACTAGTCCGAGGGGAAATCGCTATGAAATTAGTGGTCCAATGAATTTTCAACATGTTCAAGGCGACTTGACACGCGATATGACCAGGAATGCCTTTGATCTGTCGACCACAATGAATGATAATGTCTTAAAGAAATACATGATCGAAAAGGGAATCACCGAAGAAGATGTCAGCGGCATGCCCAAGCAAGATTTAATCCGTAACATTGTTCAGTCAAAATTTACATGGATGGTATGCATAGACAATGACCGTTATTATGAGCTGCATTCGATCCGTGGACTGTGATCGAAAGTGCTGATCGAACAAATTTTTAATTTCCGCTATTATGACGCTCATTCGATTCGAAAGAATTGTGCGCTATTGTGAATTTCACTAGATTGGCTGAGATTTTCTTCCATCAGTGAAATCATAATGAAACCAAATGTTTAAAATTAGTGTTTAGTCATCAAAAAGGAAAAACATACCCAGACTAATTTCAGCAGTTTCTCACACTACGCTACACCAACGTAAACAAAATTCTGTTCGACAGTAAACCCGGTACTCAACGAAAATTTCGGCAGGTGTATTTGACTTTCAAGCAATTGATAATTCTTCCGGCAGTAATAATTTGCGATGGAAAAGCTTCTAAAAGAACTCTGTGACAAAGCTCAGAAAAAGTGATGTCGCAAGAGTTCTACCGTTCTAGTTCTGTCCAAAATTTAACACGCACAACAGTAATGGAAGAGAAGCTCGGCCAAAGAGCCCTTGGGGCTTATAAGTGCCACATATTTATTTATTATTTTTTTTTATTTGAGTTTCGATTTTCGACTTTCGATAACCAGCGAAGATTGAAAATCGCATGTAGCTCATAATAAGGGCCTATATATAGTGATTTAATAGCAGTTACCTTAGTTAAGGCTGTTGATGGTTTTTTGTATAAAATTTGAATCGTAAATTTGTTTAAAAATTATTTCAAAGCAAAATTTTAAAACTTTTTTTATTTACAAATTGTATTTAGCCTCATAAAAGATATGCAACAGCACTACCATCAAATGTAGTATATGCAAGAATTTCAAAGAACAACATAAATTCGCCACCAGCTTCACCTATAACACCAACACCAGATACAAGATCATCATTATCAAATTATGCTGCATTAACATCAAAATTTAATGATCCATCCGAATTTCCTTCACCAGATGTGTTGTTCGGTAATAATGGAAATAATGAATTAGCTACAGCGGCAACGACGACTAGAATAGTACCGCCACAAAACGTAAAACCAGCACCACCACCACGTAGACCAAAAGCATCGCCCAAATCTATGCACGCTCCACCACCTCCACCTGCTGTAATCACCGCACCGAATTCATCCAATATCCACCAATATACAACACAAAATGTAGCGGAAAATTTCTATGAATATCTTCCATCTCAACAGGCGCAAACTTTGATCGCAATGCCAGCACATTCATATTCACCACCATCTCCAACAACTCCAACACCATCTACCTTGGAAAATGAAGTAATATATGCTAAACCGCAAAAACTGTACAATGCAATGAATACAACACAATTGGGTCGAAATCCTAATGCTGGTCAAAGCGCCCCACCACCTCCTCCTCCTCCTCCAGCGCTATTAGCACCTTTGTTAGCGTCATCAAGTAACACAAATGCTGCACCACCTCCTCCTCCACCACCACCACCACCACCAGCATTATCATTGGCATCATCGTCATCATCATCGAGTAAAACAAATTTTCCACCTCCACCACCACCTTTGCCTATTTTAAAAAATACTACTGCAAGTGGAGATTCTAGAGATGCTTTCCTCGAGAGTATACGAAAGGGTGTCATGTTAAAGGTATATTCAATATCTGCACTTCCATCACGGTTGTCGGCCATAATTGAACTTTTGACTACAATGATCTATTTGACGAGTCCATTTGAGAACGACACGATGCTAGACTACCGTGACTGTTGTGATTACTTCGTTTAAAAACAATGTATAATTTCTTTTTCGATCGCTTTTTTCAGAAAGTAAATAAGCAATCTGCTACAACTAGCGAAGTGAAACCTAAGATAGAAGAAAAACCTACAGCTGCAGCAACGAATTTTCTATCTGAACTTAAAATGGGCATTCAAATGAGAAAAGTAAAATTTTCAGAAGATACCATTAATTCGGGAGATGAGCCCGAAGAATCTTACGCATAAAGGAATTCATTCCATTGAGTATATCAATCTATTTTTCCTATGTACATATAGCAAAAATAAATGACAATTGCTAGAAATAAATAATACGTGGGTGTAAATTGAATCGAATTGAATTGAATTGAATTGAATTGAATTGAATTGAATAAATTGAAACAAGAAACTAAAATATTACTTATTCAGGCTGTTCTATGCACTGCGATCTAAAAATATAATTCGAATTGTAATTTCAAATGGTTACTGTAAATTTAATCTGCTCATCTAATTTAGTACATGATTTTCTTCATAACAAAAATATTCAGTATTTTCAATTTTGTTACCCATCACTTTGACTTTATGAAATTCAAGAAAGCTGGTACCATATTTCAAAAAGCTTCGTCAAGTTGATGAAATAAACATTTGTTCGCACTATCTCTCTCTCATTCATAGAATTTACAATTTCAGATAAAAGCACAATTAATATAGGCAAATTCAAGCTGTATAAACACGGGAATCGATTTTGAAGCCGGCAGTTTGTGATCATAAATGACAAATTGTTGTTAAATCGTATCGTCATATATACACACACCCCATTAAACAATTAGAAATCAGGTAACTGATTCTCTTTCACTTTGAGGTTCAACAAATTATAAAATTGTGTAAGGACTTGAAGGAAATTTTCTTTTGCTCAAATTTGTTCTAGTAAAAAGCGGTATTTATTAAAAATGGACTTTGAATTGATTAATTAAATTTTTTGGCAAAAATAAATTGAATTGCTTCAAACGAAAAAAAAGAACTAGAAAACATGAAATACAATAAAATATTTTTTGCACATATAATGATGAATGTGTATTCAGTCGAGTGGAAGCAAAACAATTTTTGTCGTGTCACCGTATCTATTAAGATATCAACATTTTTCACATTACATCAATTTAGATATGCTAAAAGTTCATTCGTTTCTATTTTAATTTATATACCGACATGTATAGCAGAGGAGACAATCAGCGAATCAGTTTGTGTGAGTGTGTGACTGACTGCATTTGTACTGAAATTATGCAACGCATTGCGGTAATTGGTGGAACAGGCATGACTGGACAATGTGTTGTCGATCACGCATTGGAAAAGGGTAAATTGTCTCATAATTTCAAAAAATTCAGTAAACTTACATGTCAAGTTTCCAAATTGCTTTAGGTCTATCGGTTCGTATACTATATCGCACGGAAACCACATTACCAGAACGTTTCAAAGGCAAAGTCGATTTGGTGCAGGGCAATGTAACTAATTTGGACGATTGCAAACGTGTCATTGAAGGTGTCAATGGCGTCTGCATCATATTGGGTACACGTAATAAACTTGAAGCAACTACCGAACTGTCCACTGGTACAGCAAATCTTATTGCTGCCATGAAGGAGTTGAATGTGCGTAGATTTTCGATTGTGATGTCATCATTTCTATTTCGTCCCGTTTCCGAAGTACCCGCTATGTTTCATGCGCTCAATGAAGAACATCAACGTATGTTGGATTTGACTAAGGCATCCAATTTAGAATTTGTGGCAATCTTACCACCGCACATTGCAGACGAACCATCAAGTGGATATACAGTAACACATGATGCAGCACCTGGACGCATAATTTCCAAATATGATTTAGCCAAATTTATCGTGGACAGTTTGGAACAAGATGAACATATTGGTAAAGTTTGTGGTGTGGCCAAAAAGCAAGAATAGAGTGCATTGTTTATTCGTCAGTGCCTTTAAAATATATGCATATTTTAATCTTTTATATAATTGCATACATATATACGTATGCATAACGATAATACGTAAGATAGTGAACAATGAAAATGTCTGAACTTTGGAATTGGCAAACAGTTCCGCATTTGAATAAGTGCATTAATTAAAAATTAATCAAACGCTTGTAGGTATCATAGCTAATTGCAATACAATTTCTAATTCTAAAAAAGTATTATTAACTGAATAAGTAATGTGTGTGTACTGAAATGTCAAGCATTTGTCCAAAAAACGTGATTAAATTCAAATGAATTAAAAAATGATATTGTAGAAGAAAAAAAAGCAATAAAGTTGATTTAAATTCAATATTCCGTTTTAATAAATTATAGAGGTAAATACTGGTAGGTAACCTGCAATTAAACAATGCAATTAATTGATTTCAACGAAAATGTCTTCTATTTCATCAATGTACACGCTGTATTGCTATTTGAGAAATTTACTATATGCTCTTTTAACATTTGCACTTGACCATAACATTGAATAAATTAACGTTTCGAGTAATAATTTTATCTTGTATTTAGCTTTTTCTACTACAAAATTTATTGCCACCCCACATGCAGATAAAATACCATAGCTTTAATCGTCAATACTTGTATGCCAACTAAATAATTGTACATAAATATGTACTTCCGGTCTATGAACAAGTGCCAAAATTCAAACAAACAAAAAAAAAACCGGTGTTGTGAAAGTACATTCTCTTTAAAATATCTAATTTTCTATGCATCAACAAGTTCGTAGTTTAGTTTCTTGAGAGCATTCAGATAATATAAAAACTAATTTGCCAGCACTATGCAATACCGATTATGAAAGTACTGCATAACGTTCAAAATCGGCTTATCGAACTCTTTCGGAAAAACAACGTTTCAATAAAATGTACTTTTGCATTATTTCACAAAATAATTCGTAAAATTAAAAACACTATTTTGTTTAGTTTATACGAATCGGAACAGTTCTACAGAATATGTGAGAGATAATTTATTAAATCTACGTCAAATTAATTATCTCGGTTTTCTTCAAACTTCAAGTTGAACCATTTAATATGCAACACACAATTGGATAGAATAGCGTCGCGTACTCGATGATTTATGTGACATATAATCCCATAATGTGAGCGTCAAAATTAAAGAGAGCTCAGAGAGTATGTGATAGTCAACTTTTTGCCATCACTTTCCATCATCTATAGAAAAAAAATATCCAACTTTCAATTATAATCAATTTCAAATTTCTGATAGATTGGCGTTCCTGTACTTTCTGTATATTTGAACATGTCGAGAGTGTAATATGTTTTTACTCTCTCTCTCTCTCAGTGACAGAAAGCGATGGTAATGTATGCGAACAAACCTAATGCAAATTCAAATCAAATTTAAATCGACCAGTGGTACTAGAATATAACTTTGAAACAAAAAAATACAAACCGAATTGTTAAATTACCTCGATTAAATATGAATTTGTTCTTCATTGGTATTTTTTTTTTGTAGCTGCGCGAAAGAGAAAACTGATTATAGTGATGTGCACATATTGCAAATATGGAATACAATGGCAATGATGCCAGGTATATGCAAAATTATTGATGTGCGATATATTTTTTCTTAAATATTCAAATAATTGCATTAGAAATGTATGCAAATAGTGAAAAGTTAAAATCGTGCGCAAGTCGAGTACTATTATGATTACATATTTAAAGTGGAACAAAAAAAAAAACACTAACCGAATATCGGTTATTTCGGATATGCGATTATTCAAAAAACAAGGAGCCTAATGAACAAAGTAGATGCATAATTAAACATTTCTTTTTATCACTGCGCCTAAATACTTTTATAACATTTTGAAGAGAATGAGAGAGCAAATGAATGCTCTGTAATGACCTAGTGGCACATAGTACATACATACATATTCGAGATTCTATTTATGCTTTTGTTTTACTCACACTAGCTGTCGTCAAGAATAATCAAATATTTATTACTATTCACATATGTACATCTATATTATAAATATATATTTCTGCAGCTATCATCGTACTTTGTTCTCACGAGAAGACGTGATGGTACAACATCTGTTGGCGTCGTTTTTGTCCTCAACAATGTTCACGCGTACCATAAAAATGCATTTCTAAATCTCATCGGATGTGTTGTTGCTTCATCAATGTCCCATAAAAAGAAAATGAGAAGAAAAAACAAAAACGTTGTACTACCCCGAACTTGAACTTGATAGTGATGCAGATACACATATGTTGATTTCATTAGATGTGTTTGGTGGTTGGTTCTTGGTATACATACAAACCAAAATAAAAGCTTTTTGATTAATTTTTTTTTTTTTTGTAATATGGATAATATAATTTTTAAAATTTTACATTCTATATATTACGTATATAATAATAATAATCTATAATTGCTAAATTGCTGTCACAAAAATTCATATCATTATCATTATTGAATACATTTTTGATTTGATAATTAATTGAAAATGAAAAAAAAATATGCTTCAAAAAGGCATCTAAAAAGCATCAAATATTATCTAATACTTATTTGCTTATTACTACTTGTAAATATTTTTTAACATACCACATTATGGAAGATATTTATTGTATTTTGATATTATTCCGATTATTTTATTTACTATGTAAATTTCGATTTGCACTAGCTATGCCTTGATTAATGAGCTTCGTTTTTTCGTTTTTCGTTTTTTTTTAAATAATAACATTAAAAATCAATAAAACAAATTTAAAAAATATAAAAATAAAATGTATATTTTATTAATAAATATTATTTACGTACATAAAATAAAAAACTTTGATTTTTAAATTAACATAAAAACAATCAAATTGAAAAAAGAAAAACAATTACTAAATATTTATATACAAAATAAAATGTTGACACAATATACATAAGTATATATATAATTAATTACATTATAATTATAATTGAAGACAAGTACAGTCAGTTACTGTCTGTGGAGTGTGTGCCAAAAATATCAATTTCAAATTGCTAATGAAATTTTGAATTTCATTAGCTATTATTTGCTTAATCGCTAGACTACAGATTAAAAAACAGAAGAAATACAATCAAAAAAGTAAAATCAAGAAATCAATTGCAACAGTAATATTGTTATACAATATACATAAATGGAATAATTGCATCTTGTATATATTGTGTAAGCAACATTTTTACACGCAACCAATAGAGCAGCAACAATTTCATTTAGAATTCTTTCCAAGTACCTAACTTAAAGATACCTAAACAAAAGATATGTTCTTTTCTCGATGCATTCCTTTGCAGCCACCAGTGACGCTAAGCGTCACTCTGTATAGCTAGCTATTTGCGTTCCATAGTGATTATATACTAAATGTTGCTACATATTATTGGTTGCGTTTTTTCTAAAAAAAAATGTTTTCTACATATAGAATGCTTTCCAAAATGAAATGGAAAGTACGAGTCAATAAATTAAGTGATATATGTTCGTTTCAAATTACACAACATCAATTACTGGCCTTGATGTCTATAAGACTTTCTTCATGTATTTCTTCTTGGCATTCTCCAGACTCGGCAATTCACAATGCCGTGGACCATACATAGATATGGGTGCACAATATTCATAACCAATACACTGATAGAAACCATCTTGATCGATGGTTGACAAATAAATTGTCTTCAAATCCAAAACGACACGACAATAATCCTCAGCGAATTTCATAATTAATTTACCAAATCCCTGCCCACGACAACTTTTGTCCACCACTACTGACTCCACGAAACAGGCTTTCTTTCTCGCTGGTATCGGGCTCAATTTACAGTGGGCAATCACACGACTCATACCGTCCGTCGTTAATACTAAACTGCATGGCAGTGTATCACATGAAGCCTCAAGCGAACGCATGCGTGCCGTTTCACTGCGCGGCCACTCCGAATTGATGAGCACGCAAGTTTTCTTCATTAGCTCGGGGTAGGCGTGTATTGGGACAACATTGAAGGGGCTGCCAGAGACATTAAAAGGCGGAAGACCCTGTGAATAAGTAAATACGTAGTTAGTTATTAGCAATTTATTTATATCGCTGCATAAATATTTTTTATATTTAAAATCATAAAATCTGCTACTACACACCAACAGAGAAATACCTCATAATATGGTTCCCGTTTAATATATCGCATATCAAATGAATATGTTAGGAAACAATACTGATTGGCTTCTTCGCACCAAATAAAAGTGCTACTGGAGCTGAAAATCTAAGAATAGAAATTTTATGCGATTTATGTGATTTTTCATATTCTTCGATGAGAGAGGATTACTTGTTTATGTATATTATCATACAAATGAATGTAACATTTAAGTTGGTAGGTACATATGCTAAACAGTAGGTCAGGTCAGTTACAAAATGTTACCATTGCAAAAGCATGACAAATTCTCTGAGACATACTACAAATAGTATATATTAATTTGCTTAAAATAGATAATTAGAGGCCAATATTGTTAAAAACATCACATCTACAGTTTCTTCGGCATCTCTTTTTAAATAAATATAAATAGAACAATCGTGAGGAGACACAAACAATTTGTATCCAGACAAACAACAGAAGAATATGTATTGTCCGTGAAAATCAAGGTTTCAATTTGATTGTCATGACTGACGACGACGACGACAACAACGACGACAACGACAACAAATAAATGAACTGGCAAAGTAAACATATAGAATGCCTGTGTGAGAAAGTTAGGAAAATGTTGCATAATTTTAAAAATGTGCACACATTTTCAAATCAATATCATATGCTATGCAATGGGATGAAGGACACTAGTAGGAAATATATAATGTAGTATTTGGATTTAAGGTAAGCAGCATGAGTCACTCGAATAATACGATTATAATACACACACACACACAGAGAGAGACACTGGTAAGACGACAAATTAATTATATGTAATTGCAAATTGATTGAAATTTTTAATAGTTTTTAGTTTTAGTCAATTTTACCATGATAAGTTTTTTAGTTGTTTGCTGTTCCTGAGAAACGCCACGACGGAATGCACAGAACGAACTGAGGAAGCTTCCAATTGTTAGATGGCCGCGTACACACAGGCCAATCAAATTTTTTTAATAAACCAAGAAAGCAACAAGAAATTCTTTATTTTCCGCGCCTATAGTAATATCGTTTTTCCTCAATTCTGCTTTTTTCTTCTCTTTCGTTTATGCTTTTCTATTTGATTTGTTGTAATATTTTAGTTATATTTTAATATACTATAAATTAATATTTTTGATGCTATATGCTATATTTTTGCTTTGATATGTTATTACATATTTTTCTGTTTGTTATTTATTTAGCTCTCAGGAATTTCTATTGTAAATAAAAGTTGATGTGTTTGTACGAGAACGAAAAAAAAAAGCGCAAAATATTGTATGCTGATTCTCGTCGAAAGCAACAACTGTCAAAAATGCTACATAAAAATCAAAAATGATGTTTGTTTGCGAAAATGGAGAATAACAAGAATAATAGAAGAATGTGATGTATACATTCTTCACATACAGATCATTTTGTTCTGATACTATGCGAATATCATTGCAATATAATTTGCACAATTTCAATGCAATCTTAAATGCTTGCTATAATTCTATTTTAGTATTTAAGCAATTTATGAAATGATAAAAAGTGCATTTGTATACAAATTCAATGGCTTGCCATACAACGAACAGAATGCATATCTTGCTTAATTCAAGCAGTGTGGTAGTGTTGCAAATTTTCTTTGGTACTTTTGTAATATGACAATTTCGGTTTGTTCGCTACTTTTCAGTACAAATTTACAATAACTAAATTCGAGAGACTAACGCTGCGTTTACACAGGACAATTGAGAATATGTATTAGTTGTTAAAGAGAAAAATTGTTTCTGTAGTACAGACGTCCAGACAATTATAAAGACAACACACTTTTCAGCAACCGCCGTTAGTGTCGTTTCGTGAGAATTTCGTGTTTTGATTCAGTTTTATTTTTTTTTTTTCGCCACGACACCGAATTGTCCAACTTATTGTCTTCGAAGAGTCAAAGTGACGAAGGCAATGAGAGAAGTATGAATGCGTTAGTAAAAAAGTGTGAATGTATTGCGAATGTCTTGGCAAAATTGTCTTGTATAAACCATAAATAAAAAAAGGTTTTGCCGCCGAAGAGACAAATATCCAATAAAGATTATGTAAGCACAACAACAACCCATAGAATCTTTTGTACAGGTTTCTGCCAACTAACATCGTTGTTGACTATTGATAAATCTCGTTATTGTTGTTGTAGCAAGAATAAATGTCGTAAATTGCCGTGTTTCTTATTCTAACCAGGAGATGTCTGGTTTCCTGTTCCTCTTGACAAAATCCATTTGATTCGTCGTTTGTTAGGAAATTCTTATCTTTTTGAGCCTCCAGTGACCTACGATTAGTAATTTAGTATTTTTTTTTATTTTGGTGCCATGCCGTTATGACTTCACGTTCTCGACTTTCGTGACAAACAATTGAAAAATGAGAGTGAAAAAACCAAAAGACTACGAGTTTGCGAAAGTTAAGTTTTTCTACAGGTTATAGAATTTTACTGTCAAATACGAACTGTGAAAGTGGAGTTGCGAGTTTCTATCGAGTTACATTTTCTATCAGTTTTCGCACCGATAGTAAATTTTGACTTATTTTAAACCGCTGCACGAGAAGATGTACTGCAAGAGCAGACAGCTGAACAACTGATAGGTTAATCTAGCTTAATCCAGCTAGATTGGGAGCTTAAATTTAGTTGAAACTAAGCCAAATAGAGTTAAGCACGCAATGAAAAACTAGCCCCAAGGAAATTTAGACTTTATAGTAGAAACAAACAAGCTTATCGTAAAATTGAACGACACTATCACACGACGGCAATCTTTCCTCTATTTGACGGAAAACTACTAGGCTGTTCTTGTTCAAGTTTTTTGTTGTATTACAAATTTTTTTTATTGCTGGTGTTCATGCAATCGTATAATAGCCGCGTAAACCTACTCTGTTGAACACGCTTTTGTTCTGTAATACGTTAAATTATAGGTGAATGTACTTAATTTATATTAAGGATAATTAATTTTATTTCTCTCAAACAGCCGCATTAATAATTTGAATTTTTTCCATTTCTGCTCATTTTCATAATTTCTTCTGTTCCCTTTCGTTTTTCTTTAAAAAAAAATCTCATAATTTTGTACTCAACCAGAGAGTTAATAATTTTGACACGCCTGAAAAGATTCCTCCTTCATTGATATTTTGACACATAGTAGTTTTGACAATACCTAAACATGCTTTGGCATATCCCGTGAATGACAAGAGTACAAAATTACGATTGCCTTACGTTGTTAAATATACATATTTTCGATCATGTTATGTGATAAGAACAATTCATATACAATTTCATCTGTATTACGACGTGTGTGATGCGTTTAAAAATAAATTTACAAAACCGTGGAATTTTGTAAAGATCGGATAATCAGACGAAGAGTGAAGCAAGGTTTGTTCAGTTATATCAATACGATTTAGTACAATTTATGATACAACACTCTTTTTTTAGTACGACGGCAACCCTCCATTTTTAATTGTCAAAACAAAAAATTCCGCGAGCAACACAGCTGATGGTTGCTTTACTTTGTTCTCTGGCAATATAATTCTCCGCATAAAAATAGCATGTGGTAATGAAATTTCAATATCGGAAATTGCCACAAAAAAATAAATAAATAATAATATTGTACACTACAAATGTGAAAGTGAATATATATATGTATATAAACAAAAAGGTTGTGCTGCTCACCTGTAAATGAGCAGAGTTATTTAGTGCGCGAATTCCGGTACGATTCCTTCAATCTACTATCTACTATTGAATTATAATTTATTGCACAATTAAAAAAAAAAAAAAACAAAAACAACAATGATTTGCAATTAAAAATAAGTTTCAGAAAATACTAAAAATAAATGATAAACAAAAGTTTGCCAAATTTAAATGAAAACAAAAGAACACAAATAAGAAGCAGAAAACATTGACCCTTAATTCATATTTGAATGCACGTGTTATATCTTTGAGAAAAAAAAAAACAATACAATCGATTGAAGCATTGAACAACATAATAAATAAATAATTAAACAAACAGTATGCTGCCTATTCGCCCGATTTCACAACCAATTACACAGGATAACCCATTATGGGTATCCTGGCATGATACTCAAATGATGGCTTCACTCAGCCCCCAGACAGTGATGGATTACTTTTGCCGCAAATCAAATCCATTTTACGATCGTGTGTGCAATAATGAAACTATAAGAATGCAACGTTTAAGTCTAGAACATCTAAAGTAGGTTCTACTGACTTTGATTGATTTAAAATTCAACTTAGCTAAGCTTCTTTTTTCGTCCAATTCATTATAGCAATATGGTAGGTGTGGAATATATTCTATTGCATGTTGCCGAACCAATTTTGTACGTAATTAGAAAGCAACACCGGCACAGTCCTACAGAAGCAACACCAATGGCCGATTACTACATTATTGGTGGTTTGGTTTATAAAGCACCCGATTTGGGAAACGTCATCAATTCAAGAATAGTGAGGCAACATTAAAAGACAAGATTACAAGTTTAGATTTTACACTCAGTAAATGCCATTTCTTATAGCTCTCAACTGTTACCAACTTACAAGCGGCGTTTGAGGAAGCTAGTAGTTACTCGCGTTATCATCCCAATAAAGGATACACTTGGGATTTCTCGATGAATAAAGCACGTGAGTTTTTAGGAGAATTTCTAACCTGAAATGCGTTTTGTTATAATTTCATTGCATTAGTTTCAGAAAAATCAAAAGCTGCTGCAAAAAAGGAAGCATCCGCAACCAAAGAGGATAGTGGTACAGTTTTTCAAATGCAACGTGTAGATATGTTACTGGCCGAGTTATTGCGTAAATTTCCACCACCCATACCACCAATTATACATCAACAGCAAATGCAACAGCAGCAGCAACAACAGCAGCATCAGGGCCAATTGCAAGCGTCACAAGACTTAAATCTAGCGAGTGATTCCACAGCTACAAACAATGGGAATTTACCGAATCCCTCTGAGGCGAGCCCTGCGCCAGCTCAAGGTAATATTGAACCCAAAATTGAAAATGCTGACATGAAACCACCGCCAGAAAAGAAAATTAAGTTATAAAATTATTTTAGTTTATCTCAAATCTAGTTTCTTCTGTACAATATATAGCTATTAATGAAATAAATTAATGCTATGTAATATTTCGAGTCGATTCTTGTTTTGTCTATTTTATTGAATCTTATGGAATATAGGAAAAACATAGATAGATGTTTTAATAAAAAGATTGCGGAATATATATATAGCTTGCAGCCAATTCCATAGTCATGAAATGATATTATACGTTATCAACGTGAATATAATTTTGCAAACTGGTGAGAATTCCATTATAAATATGAAAATTATCGTCACATAAGTAGTACAAATAACTTGGAATTATGTAAAACGCGATGCAATTAGTCACTTTGGTTTTTTGTTTGTTTCAAAATGCACAACTAAAACGAATGCAAATCAAAATGACTCGTTGTGTCGCATTTTATATAATTCAGCCAGTAGGTCCGTGTTTTTAATCTCGGCTTGTGCTAAATTCTTCCTTGCTTGAATCATTTTCATTGGTGGAATTATTGATATTCGAGTGATTGGAATGCACTGCCATATTATGGTTGATATGCTCGAGTATACTCTTAAATGTTTGCTTACATGTGTGACATGAAATGCGTTTACTAGGTGTCCGGTACACACCTGCATGAGCATTATTCTTTTTCATTTTGTTTGCATTCAGTGGTGGTGGTGGCATTGCACCATTCTTATCCGCTTCAGCAACGACCTTATCCGCTATTTTGCTGATTTCTGCAAATACTATTTTTTATGCAATATAATAATTTAGGCAAACATATATATACAGACGCATATACTCACCTTTTCTTTCCGATAAGGAATCCATTGAGCTTCTACATGATGAGCTTACATTGGAATTTGAACTAGAAGATATATTGGATTTATTTACAGCATGTCCAAAAATGGGCAATTGTGCCTTCTCTACGTGATCCATTTCGGTAAATTGCAGTCTGCGTTTCTCTCCCGGGGGTATTTTGCTGCAATTTTGCAACAAATGTATATGCAGTGCACGTTGAAGAGCAAATCTCTTGTCGCAGTACTTGCACTGATTCAACAATGAGTTTGAAGGGGCTGCATTCGGAACAGGTTTCTTTACAAATGCTGGAATACCATCTTCGTGAGATCGCTTGTGTGCATCCAACAGAGACTTGACGCGAAATTTAGAACTGCAAACAGAACAAGTAAATTGTACTTCAGGTTTTGGATGGCTAGATACAACGGCAGATTGTACGGTGTCCTTTTTTATAGTTTTACTTGTGGCTTTTCCATCAATTTGTTGGATTGTTTTACGATTAGTTTCTGGCGCTTTTACATTAGTTTCTCGTAAAATTGTCGAAGTAGTAGATTTAACTGATACCGTTGTAATTTTTGATGTTTTTACAACGGGCAACATACTTTTCCGTCCACTTGCAACGCTAATAATTGATGCTGCTGATGGTGTAGTTAATTTCGGTGGCATAATACTCCTACGAAATTGTTGCATATTAGGCATGATACTTTTGCGAGGTATTTTGCGAGCGGGACTATTCAATGTTGTTTTAACCACCGTTGACATTCGTTGCGTAAACGTGAAACCACGTTTTTCGGCATGATTTAACGGCAGCATGGATGGACGTTTCAAATTGCTGACCATTGATTTACGTTTATCCATCATTACTGGTTTTACTTGAGTCGTTTTTCCATCTGGCACACTTAATTTATTTGAGATCTTTAATACTTTATTCATCAGTTTTGGAATGTCCGATTCAATGTCCTTCTGTTGCTTTTCACTCAGTAAAGACTGTCGCTTCGTTCGTACATCCATAATACGTGAAGGGCGATTCTTTTTCAAATCCGGTTCACAAACAGATTTTCGCACTTGTTTAGGAGCTACAATGCTGCGTCTTGATGATAAAGTTGTAGCTACAGAATAGATAATATAAATATAAAATTATATTGCACTATATGGTTACCAATAAAATACCTTTAATATTGCCTTCTTCGACATCGACATTCTCTACTATAATGTTGTGATCAATGATTTTTTCCTTAGTACCTTTATTATTATCTTCTAAAGTGGCGCCACTTGTCTCAGGAATATCAAACGCCACTTTTGGGGCAACATCAACTGCTGCAGCATCGACATCCTCTACTATTATCTTATGATCAATGATTTTTTCATTCGATGTTATTTGCAAGTGTTCTTCAAAAACTGTTGTACAAGTCTTTTGCTCAATCACTGATGTTACAATCTCAACTGATGATGACACCGATAATGTAGATCCCTCTTCACTCTCTGGCTGTGTATTCTCTTTATTCTCTTCATGCTGTAGCGAAATGCTGCTCGTATGCCCACCATCGTCCATTTTCAAGAAAGCCAATCCCAAATCGGCAACATTGTCCGCTTCTGAACCTCTCTTTAATTCGACACTACGCATTAGTTGCTCTTTTGATGGTGTCGAAGACAATGCATTATATCCTTGTAATATATTTTTAGATAGAACACGTAAAGGAGATGGAGCCACCATTGTCTCCATCTTTTTAACAGTATTCAGATTACTTATGTTGATATCATTTATATCCAATGACGGTTCTAGTGTACTATTTAAATGCGAAACTTCAACATCGTCTTTAGCCACATCTTCCGTATCCATTTCCACATTTGAGGACAACGAGGTGTCATTAAATGCTTCCAATGTTTTAAAAGCAGCGCTTGACATAGTACTTTCCGAATCGAAAGACAAATACATTGATGCACCGACGCTGGTATCGTTCATATTTAGCTGTCTGGAATTGTCCATATTAGATGAATTTTTCAGAACACAATTAATATTTTGATATCTTTTTTCTCCAAGCTATTGCGATTGCTATGTTTCTTTTTTACAAAGAAAAAAAAAAGGGACAAATTTTGATACAAACGATATAATACACAAAATTTTCGGCTACAATTTCTTATAACTGTCCGTAAAGCGTTATTTTTTAAATCCATACCCGCATTAAATGTCAATTGCACAGGGTTGCATTTTTTGCGCGCTTTATCGATATTAGAAATTAACATTTTTTTATTGCAAAACATATTGGTTCCAATTGTATATTAATTTCTTAATTAAAACAATTTTGTTCATATATTTATCTCTGCAGTTTTTTTTATAGATACTACAACAAATGAAAAACCATGATAACATTTTTTAATCGTGTAACAATTCGAAAGTATTGCCAACTGCAATTATGTTGTGAACACAACCATGACGGTTTGACCCAATGACAAGAAAAAGATTTGATGAATTGTTTAAAACTATAATATTTTTGTATAAATTATATTATTCGTTATATTTAGTTATATAATTCAATATTTTTAATAATAATTTAACTCTTTATAATTTGTTTCAAAATCTAAATCGGCTCAAGCATATAAAAAAATGACAACATTGGTGATGATATACAAATCAGCTGTGCCGGTAAAAAATTTGCAAGTCAAGTTGACTGCAGTCCTTATTACTGCTTTTGTAAAATAATTTCGATTAAAATAATTGTAGAGAAATAAAAGCTTTATTCGGAAGTTGCTACAATATACAACATAAATATCTGTAAAAATAAAACAAATACTAAAGGTAAATATTTAGAAGTGAAAATATCAGCTTTTTTTTTGGTTATTGACAGATCATGCGTGGCAATTAATTGCATCGTGGAATGACTTTGTAGATTCAATTATTAATTGCTATCATTCAGATAAGAAAGAGTTTTTATAAAAAAATACTTCAGTCATCTTAGCAAACATGTATGCATTTATTATTTTATTTCAAATTCCATCAATGTGCTTTCTGAGTATATTTGGAGTAAAAAACAAAAACCGCCCAAGTGTATTTTATGAATAATTCAGCCAATAACTCATGATGGTGCTTATAAGTCCATTCTCTTCTGTGTCTTAAATAAACTTGTCGCATAAAATGCACAACATTGTGTACATGGAATTTGAATAGCATTTATAATATAGTTTTATGAGCCGAGTCGTTTTCAGTTTGATTGTATAAACACAAAAGCCTATTGTAATTGTCTTATTTTCCAATGGCCTGAAAATTTTTGTAATATGGAGACTATATTTTTCCAATTTTCAGTTCTAACGCAGAATTATCCTATAGCTTAGTGCTATATTAATTATATAATAGGAAAATTTTAGTACAAATGTAAGTAATGGAATTTGTAGCATGTATGAGGCTTTTATTAATCGAAATATACTTTCAGAATTATAAAAAAAAACATAGAAAAAGAATGTTAAATTTAAGAAGAACTCTACTGCGCCAGCAACAATACTTCATGAAAATTAGTCGGATAGTCAACTCCAATACGTATCTTAATAATTCCTTCTATAATACTCTCCATCTTAGGCCACAAAGTAGGCATATGTCTTTTGTAAAGAACTTAGATCAAAAACATAAAACTAAAATATTTCCTACCAGTATAAGTAAAAGGTATTTAATTGTTCTATGTAGATGCATACATTCCAATATACGTTTTTTCGTTTTTTAATTTACTTACAGTTTTGCTCATTCACTTACACGCAATATGTCTACCGCCAATACATCTCATTTTGTTCTTCCAAACACCCAACCCATTGCGGACTTGGAGTGTAAAAGTGCTTTTGAAAATCTAACCGAAAAAGAGAAACTCTATGCGCATTATTTTAGTAAAGCATCATGGGACGGTGGTCTCATTTCATTAATCCAATCTAGCCCGGAAGCTCCATTAATTTTCTCTCTATTGCATCGCATTTTTGTTGCTGAGCCATTGGCTGATTTTAAATCGAATGCTCTGGCAAATGGTATTAGCGAGGATGAATTCACGGTGAGCAGTTAGATTTGCAATTTTGTGAGCATGCATGCTTATTGAACTCTTTGTTTCCAGGCCTTCCTCGTGTACGCATGTGGTATTTTTGGCAATGCAGGCAACTATAAAGGCATGGGTGATAGCAAAATCATACCAAATATTGATGCCGGCAAGTTCGAAGCGATTGTACGCTTGTCAGCGGCATATGCGAATGATAAAGATGTAGCGCCAGTATTTAAAAAAGTTCTACCGCTTATATATGAATTAAAGCCACGTAATGAAATATTGGGTTTTGCCCCGAATGGCATTACCACATATTGGTCGGATAATTGTACGAAAGAGGATTCAGACATTGTGAACGAATGGTTAACTGCTAAACGTATTGAGCCATATATGTGTCGCACATTTAAGATTGAAGAAAATGGAAAAACTATTTACGATGTTAAATTGGGTTCAGTGGAGTGTACCGATAAAGATGGTATAACGCTGCCAATTGAGTCGTACAAGGGTTGTAATTTCCGTGTGACGCGTGGCGACTATCAGAAACTTCTTGCACGAGTCAATAAAAATTTAGCAGAAGCTAAAAAACATGCTGCCAACAAGAATGAAGAGAAAATGATTGAACATTATATTCAATCTTTTCAAGAAGGTTCATTAGCCGATCACAAGGATGGTTCAAGGTTAGATCATTTCATCATTTTCCCATTATTGTCAATTTACTAATTCGATTTTGTTTTTTGTTAGATGGTGGATCAAGGATAAGGGCCCCGTAATTGAGACTTATATTGGTTTTATTGAAACATATCGCGATCCTGCTGGCGGACGTGCTGAATTCGAAGGTTTTGTCGCTATGGTCAATAAGGAGAGTTCTGCAAAATTTGCCGAATTGGTAGCACGTGCGGAAAAACTTTTAGAGTATTTGCCATGGACAAAAGAATATGAAAAAGATTCCTACTTGAAACCGGATTTTACTTCACTCGACGTACTAACATTTGCTGGCAGTGGTGTACCCGCTGGCATTAATATTCCCAATTGTAAGTGGGTTGTATGTATTAAAGCTTTTCATTACGTATTCATGATGTGTTCCTTGTTTCAGACGATGAAATTCGTCAGGATGAAGGTTTTAAAAATGTTTCCCTTGGCAATGTATTGGCAAATATTAATCGCAAAGATCCCATACCATTTCTATCCGACGATGATCAAGAACTAATGAAGGAATATAAAGTGAAATCATTTGAGGTGAGAATATATTAAGATGATGTATAAGATAAGGGTGAATAATATTGCTCATTGCTAACAGGTACAAGTTGGTTTACATGAGCTGCTCGGTCATGGCAGCGGTAAACTTTTCCGCATTGATGAGAATGGAAAATTCAATTTTGACAAGGAGAACACTAAGAATCTTATCACTGGCAATACAATTGAAAGCTGGTATCTGCCTGGTGAAACGTATGATACGAAATTCGGTGCTATTGGCTCATCCTATGAAGAATGTCGTGCTGAAGCTGTGGGCCTTTATTTGTCGCTGCAGAAGGAAATTCTGGAAATATTCGGCTTTAAAGATCCCGAAGAACAGGAGAAAATCATCTATGTCAATTGGTTGAGCTTGATTTGGAATGGCATGGGCGTGGCATTGGAAATGTTTAATCCACAATCGAAACAATGGATGCAAGCGCATTCGCGTGCACGTTTTGTTATTATGAAAGTGTTGCTTGAGGCGGGCGATGGTTTCATTACGGTCGAAGAAACAGAAGAGGGCAAGAATTTGCGTCTAACAGTGGATCGTACCAAGTTGCATACTGTGGGCAAGAAGGCAATTGAGAACTTTTTGAAAAAGTTACAAGTCTACAAATCGACAGCCGATATTGTTGAAGCCACCAAAATGTATGAGCATTACTCTGAGGTGAATGCTGACGGTCCACATCCGTGGGCTAGGTGGCGTGACATTTGTTTGGCCCATAAGAAACCACGTATTATACTAGTGCAAGCGAATACTGCTGTCGTAGATGGCAAAACGAATCTACTTACCTATGATGCCACACACGAAGGATACATTAAGTCATGGGTAGAACGTTACCCCAATACTGACGTCGATGATATACTGGAAGAGATTGTTGAATCGGATAAAAAATATTTTCCATGTGCCTTTCCTAATTAATTAATGCATTTTTATATTCATTTCTTCATTGGGCAATTGTAAAATATATTGCATATGAAATTACAAAATTTGTGACTCCTACTTGTTGGGGTGTGGTTTTATTAAAACATAAACTATCGAAGTATAAAAAATTAAATTTCAATGGTCAATTACTTAGCAATGCACAGTATTTAAACCACCTTGCGTACTTGACAGCCCACATAATTGAATATGTTGATCTCATCCTTGTTTGCTGGTGGTGTAATAATGAAACGTCCAAATGTGCCAACATTATTTGTATCTGTCAAACGTCCTGGATTAATAACCAAGCAATTATTTACAATCTATTCAACGAAAGAATAGAATAAATTATTGACAAAATATATTTGATGTCATCATTATTATATGGTACAAACCCTTATGAAGCATTTTTGATCACTTGGCAATATTAGTATATTTGGAATTTGCTCTAGATTTGCATATTTATTTGCTAGAAAACTATCAAAACACATTTTATCTTTTATGGGTGGCGATAATGGATAGAAAGAAGCTTGATTGAATAAATAGTTTACAATACGTTTCACTTTATCGCCAGCATATCTGTGAAATGAATGATAAAATTATGAAAAAATGTAAGTAATTTCAACTACTCACACAGCTAGCTCATTTTTGGCAATATGATCAAAAATATCAGTGGAAGTCATGCCCACAATTATTCCATTTAAATCGATCAACGATGGATCGGGCAATATGTACACATTGGGATAGGTTTTCTTCAAACCAATCGGCATTGTAGGATAAACAGGCTCAGCATTTGCATCTTTATGTGAAGTAACAATTAGAATTGTGGTTGCAGTTCTACAATATAAAAATCATTTCATTAAAATCGAAGTAAAATCATACTCAATTCCCATATACCCATACCCGACGATATCAACAATGCCAGCAATCATTTTCTCAAAAAATGATTCAAATGTTTCAGCCAATGTAATATTTTCACTGATTAATTTGTGATCGACGTCTAAAAATGGTCCATTCAAGATCAATACATCTGGTTGATTTTCCTTGAGATATGTCATTAAATCTTGTAATGGTTCATAGATTAGATCATCATGATTCGTATAGGGACCGGCAGCAATAACAAAACTCAATTGTTCCGTAATTGTTGGTGGCGCCGGCGGTTCCAAATTACGTTCCGCAAGCACTTCGTCCAGCATAAAAACATCACCACGTGGATTCAGACCAGATGCTATAATCACTTGGCCAGGAAATACACCAACCGATTTGGCTTTAGAGAAATTCAAACGTACCGTACGCAGACGCATCTCATCCGTGCCGACAAGCAGTGTCGATGAAGCATCCAATGGACCATCATGATCACAGCAAATTGTGCCAATTGTTTTTACGATGCCCTGAAAAATACAAAATTATTATATCGACATCCATAGAATATTTTTTGCATGTTTTAAAACCCACCTGTGAATGTACGTCGACTTGACTCAATTCATAATCATCTGCATCTGCTCCGAATACCTTGTGGCATAAGCTTTTGCCAATGTGAAAGACACGATCCCCCGCAATTTCAGCCTTCTCACGTAGATTATCGAACATGTATTTCGATTTGACAGCAGTGCTCAGTGCTTCGCCATCGTGCAACAGCAATTGTTTTATATGGATTTTCGCTTGATGCATTGATGACCATTGCGCCTTTGCGATTACTGTTGCATTTCCAAAGGTGTAAACAATTTTACCAGAGCCTGCAGCAGCGGCTGAATGTGTGCGTGGTGTACCAGTGCTGTTGCTGGTGCTGCAATTCATATATTGAGTTGATTAGTTACACATTGTATGTATGTATGTTATGTAGCATGCTTATGAATATGTTATGTACTCGTACATGTAGGTGGCTGACTACGAAGGAAATTGTAATATATTTACAACAATTTTAGAAATTACACTGTAGCAGGCAGGCATCACTACACACTACATGATAATGTGCCAAGTGTACAATTCAAATGTGATTGCACAACGCATTTATTAAAATATTTTTATTGTACACAATCAATATCGAGTGTATATACACAATTTTATGCACAAAAGTCTACAACTTTGAGTCTCAACATTTGAAGGTATCAATAATTAATGAATAAATTTTCTTGAATTTAATTTCTTATTATATCTGGATCGAACTTTTGTAAAAAAATGCATTTTTCACACCATTTCAACTTACAAATCTCGCCAGTATTATTATTATTATTATGCAAGGTAAAACTTGTAAGCATATCAATCAATACATGTTTATATACATAACAATTATTTAGCAACATGTATTGGGAACATTCATGTAAACATGTCTGTGAATTTTTTCCGATTGCGTGCAAAAATCTTTATTGCGTGCAAATTGATCGCAAACTTGTTGAATTCATTATTGAAGAACTTTAAACTTTTAATTTTGTACAAAGGCTATAATGCTCATCGAATGTATTGAGGGTTTTTTTTTTTGTTTTGTTTGTAAACATGGCACATGGTGAGCAAAGAAATCACTTAAGGGGTTACACCACTGTAGAATTTACAAAAAATGGAAAAAAATTTTTTTATCTTAAATTGTCATTAATAGTCTCAAAAATAATGTCCAAGTGTCTGAATTTCGAGTTTTGCCGCAAGACGTCTGAGGTATTCTCCGAGCACCTTTAAACTTTAAACGCGTTTTTCTCGAAACCACTTTTTTTGAGCTGGCCGGAAACATAACTCGAACAAATCTTAACCGATTGATTTGGAAATTTTTACAATACATTTGAAATCGTTTTCTTCAGCGACGTACGTTGGGGTTTTTTGAAATTGTGCATATTTTTTTATTTATAAACAATTTTTTGACGATTTTTTAGGTGAAATTTCGAACTTTTTCTTCAAAGGGTCGCCATTTTACGAAAAATCAATTAATCTAAAAATCCCTACGTACGTCTCTTGCTATTGGAATATGGAATAAAAAAATATTCGGTTTTTTGTTCCAGATCGAAAATTGCGGGCGCTAGGTTTCCGGCTGTGTATCGCGGTGAAAAAAACGCATCAGCGGGGAAATGCTGCACAGCCGCGATTTTGTTTTTGAATCGCGCAACTTAATTGTTTTTTTGGACTTCAAGATTGATATTAAAAAATACTTTTTACAGAATTTGAATATCTCCTTTTGTTTGGCCTACGAAAATTCCCGAAATATGCCTTTTTTGTGCTCTACAGTGGTGTAACCCCTTAAATATCTTCAATAAATATATCAAATATATCTAATATATTAAATATCTTCATTTAATATATTAGAGAGCCCACCACATATCACCTATTCGTCGATTATAAGGCCGCTTTCGATAGTCGGATAAGGAATTATCTCTACAAAACTATGTGCGAATTTGGTATACTTGCAAAACTCATTCGACTTTACAGAATAACACTGCTTAATTCTCGTTGTGCAGTGAATAGTGGGAAGGACCTCACCCCTCCGTTTAATACCGATTAAGGTTTTAGAAAAGGTGATTCGTTATTGTGTGACTTCGTCAACCTTACTTATGGAGAAAATTATACAAGCTGTAGATTTACGACATAATGACACTATCTTCAACAAAAGTGTCATGCTGCTGTTGGCGTATGCCGACGATATTGACATAATCGGTATCAACTTGCGAGCAGTCAGTGCAGCATTCTCTGAATTAGAACGAGAGTCAGGTTGAATGGGTGTTACGGTGAACGACATCAGTATTTTCACAGATAGTTCATTAATGGATGGCAGGGCGGGTGCTGAAATCTTCTCTAAAGAGTTGGGACTGGCATGTACTCTGTACTCTGCGACTGCAACAATCTACGATATCTTCTAAGCTGGCGCTCGAATGTGTTCAGAAGCTTAACGGGTGTGCTCGTAGTAATGCGATTACTCTTATGGGTGGGTGAAGGGACACATTGGTATAGAACAAAATGAAGCTGCAGACGCCTTGGCTAGACAAGGATCTGAAGTTGAGTTTTATGGACCGGAACCAGTAGTTGCTCTTAACAACGGGATGGTGAAGGCAAAGCTCAAAGAGTGGATAAAGAAACTCTATCTCACAAGAAGGGAGAATTTATCCATTTGTAGACAGGCAAAAGCTTCGTTGAGGCTATCAAAGGGTAGTGAATCGGGCAGGGCTCTCAGTCTAGGACGGTTAACTCTAATCTGGTTGACTGCATTAATAACTGGACATGGCAATTTCAGGTATCACCTCAGCAAGATGAGTATTGCTGAAGGGGGAGGATGCTGACATTTTCAGATTATGCACGGAAGAGGCAGAGACAGAGGCGCACATAGTGTGCCACTTATTGATGAACTCGAAATGTGGAACATGCTCCACAAAGACATGCTTGAAATAACGCGTGATGTTATTATGAGGAAGAAAGTAGAAGAATTCTGCAACCAAACAAATAATGAACACACCATTTGAGAGACGAAAAGAGACCCAGATAAGTGGTCTGATTCGGCTAAACCTGACGGCGCTTGGAATATATATATATATATATATATATATATATATATATATATATATATATATATATATAAATATATATATATATATATAAATATATATATATATATATATATATACAGTATTGTGCAAAACTTAAGCAACTGGCATAGTGCTCTCATTGATTTCAAATTTACTAAAAAATAAAAGCGCTTAGATTGAATGTTTTAATATTTATTTGTTCCTTCATTAAATACATAAAAAACAACAACAACAAAAGTTCGGTATTCTTACGAAATTAACTGTAAACAACAAAAAACAAATTATACTCATATTTCATCTGTGCAAAACTTAAGCAACTCGGAGTGCAAAGGTGTTCGATATTTCTTTGTTCAGAAAATAACGGATGTTTTTCGGAGTTTTTTCTGCTTTGTGCATTAACATTGATCTAACTCAGTACAAAAAAGTCTTTCTTAGCACACAGTTCTTTCAAACATATTGAAATCCAAAATGCAACGTGTCCGTTATAGTCATCTATTTAAGATGAAGGTTATATCGTTATTTAAGGAAGGAAAACCACAGAATGACATTGCAAAATCATTAAATATCAACAAATCTATGATACCAAGATGGATACGATTATTTGAAAAAACTGGTAGCGTTACAGATCGAAATTCAGGAGAAAGACCCCAAAAAATTTCTTATAGGAAGCTATTCAAATTAAAAAATTGATTAAAAAAAATCCGTTCATGTCTTCAAAAGATATAGTAAATACTCTTAATTTAAATGTCGATTCAAGCACAGTAAGAAGGCATTTGATTAAAGTTGGTTTAAAAAGCTACAAAGCGGTAAAGAAACCAATGCTTACACCAAAACATGTAAAAAAAAGGTATGTTTGGTTTAATGCCTTCAAAACAAAAACAACAACATATATTTTTTTTTTCCAGACTTGAATTTGCTAAGAAGTACGTGGGCTGGTCCATAAAAAAGTGGTTTGGCGTACTGTTCAGTGATGAAGTTAAAATAAATTTATTTAATTCAGACGGAATAATAAGAGTTCGACATGCGAAAGGTGAAGGCCTCAATCCGCGATACTGTAGAAAGACTTTAAAGCATGGAGGAGGGAACGTCATGGTGTGGGCGTGTTTTTCGGGGAGTGGACTTGGTCCGTTGCATAGGATTGACCACAAAATGGACAGATTTATGTATAAGAACATCTTAGAAACTGCAATGTTGCCTTTTGCGGAATGGAATATGCCACTTCGATGGGTGTTTCAGCACGACAATGATCCGAAACACACATCGAATTTTGTGAAGGATTGGCTACAGTCAAATAAGATTCAAGTGCTTGATTGGCCGGCACAATCGCCCGACTTGAATCCTATTGAAAATTTGTTTTCAATTTTAAAACGAGGCTTGCGCTCAAAGCGCTTTAAAAATAAAGACGAACTATTTTTAGGCCTCAAAACTGAATGGGAAAATATAAATAAATCATATTTAACGAAATTAGTAGCTACTATGCCCAAAAGGTGTGCTGCAGTAATTAAAAATAAGGGATACTACACAAAATATTAAAAGTTGCTTAAGTTTTGCACAGATGAAATATGAGTATAATTTGTTTTTTGTTGTTTACAGTTAATTTCGTAAGAATACCGAACTTTTGTTGTTGTTGTTTTTTATGTATTTAATGAAGGAACAAATAAATATTAAAACATTCAATCTAAGCGCTTTTATTTTTTAGTAAATTTGAAATCAATGAGAGCACTATGCCAGTTGCTTAAGTTTTGCACAATACTGTATATATATATATATATATATATATATATATATATATATATATATATATATATATATATATATATATATATATATATATATATATATATATATATATATATATATATATATATATATATATATATATATATATATATATATATATATATATATATATATATATATATATATATATATATATATATATATATATATATATATATATATATATATATATATATATATATATATATATATATATATATATATATATATCGTGGTTCAATCCCCGGCTCATGCATAACAAATTTAATATCGAAAAGATTTTTCTTTCGAACGGTACCCACCTATCGGCAAGCAATTGGCAATTCTTCCGACAGTAACAACTTGCCATGAAAAAGCTTCTAAAAGAACTCTGTGACAAAGCTCAGAAAAAGTGTTGTCACAAGGGTTCTGCCGTTCGGAACCGGCTGAAATAAGTAGGTCCCTTCTAATACTGTCCAAAATTTAACACGCACAACAGTAATTGAAGAGAAGCTCGGCCAATGAGCCCTTCGGGGCTTTAAGTGCCACATATTTATTTTTATATATATATATATATATATATATATATATATATATATATATATATATATATATATATATATATATATATATATATATATATATATATATATATATATATATATATATATATATATATATATATATATATATATATATATATATATATATACGGTGACCGAGGGCAAGACGAAGTAGCTAGTGTCTACAAGCAGAGTCCCGGCGTCTTGGACAACACGTCACTGTTGACAATTACACTTTCGAGGTGGTGAAGGACTTCGTCTATCTTGGAATCAGCATCAACAACTGTAATGACGTCATGACGTGTGGAGATCATGCGTAGGATAACTCTTGCTAATAGGTGTTACTTTGGGCTGATGGTAAGCAATTGAGTAGTTGAGCTCTCTCTCGAAGATTGAAAATCACACTCTACCTCACACTCCTGTCCTAACATATGGCGCAGAAGCCTGGACAATTTCCACCACAGATGAGAGGATGCTTGAAGTTTTCGAGAGAAAAGTTCTGCGCAGGATCTTCGCATCTATTTGCGCTGATAGCGAGTATCAAATAAGGTACAGCGATGAGCTGTATTAGATGTACGCTGACATTGACATAGTCAGGAGAATCAAAGTCCAACGGCTGCGCTGGCTAGGACATGTCGAGCGAATAGAAGAAGACGCTCCAGCAAAGAGGGTATTTAATTCGGCACCCGCTGGAGGACGCGAAGAAGAAGTCTTACTACTCACATTTGTTCTGAAGGGCAATCACAATATTAGAAACGATAGAAAACTCAAAACTAAATGTTCATATTAATGCGCTTATTTCAATTTGTTGGTTTTTTGCCCATAAAAGTGTAAATAATTGTGGAAAATTGTTTCCATCAAACGATTTAATATAGCCATATAAAATACAAAAAAAAAAAAAAGTAATCGATTTAACATCAATTCGACCAAATCGAAATAACCATTTAAAAAAATAAATATGTCTGAATTAAAAATGGGTTTCGGCATAAATAGCTGAAAAACTCAAAAAATGCAAAAAAAAAAGATGTGCAACAAATTTCTGTAAAGTTGTTATTATACCCTGCATAATGCAATATGCATGGTATATTCATTTCGGTCAGATGTTTGTGTCCACTTGAAGGAATCTCCGGAGATATAGACATAGATATATATTCGTGATCAGCGTCGATTAAATTTTCGATTTAACGATGTCCGTCCGTCCGTCCGTCCGTCTGTCTGTCACCTGGCTGGTTCGCACGATAACTTGAGTAAATATTGAGCTATTTCGATGAAATTTGGCATAAGTAATCTATGATCCAAGGGTACGGAGGGGATTGATATTGGGCATGATCGGTCAATAACCACGCCCACACCAAGCATTCAAAGCGACTAACCTCGAAATTTTCAAAATATTTAACTTGCTATAACTCACATAATATACGACTTGGGACAACAATATTTGGGACATAGACTTATATTATACTACTATATAACGTCGCCAAAAGTGGTTGAGCCACGCCTACTTTTTAGCGTAGCTCTCATACAAAGTGTCTGTACTTCTTTTAAATTGAAACAGCTGTAACTTCTACAATCTTCTGTCCAGAATAACCATAATTGACACTTAGATTAACATGGTAGTCGGAAATAATCTAGCAGAAAATCAGTGTGCCACGCCCACTGCTTTTTGGGTCTCCCATACAAAGTTGCGGAAATTAAAAAAAATGTTACCGGTTATAACTTGCAAACTATTCAGCGTAGAATAACGAGATTTAAGGTATGGATTAGTATTGTACGAGCAACTAGGCTCACTTGAAATGGGCGCGCCACGCCCACTGTTTATTGTAGCCCCCATACAAATTTTAAATTGAAACAGCTGTAACTTCGGCAATCTTCTGCCTAAAATAACCATAATTGACACTTAGATTAATATCGTAGTCGGCAAAAATCTGGCAGAAAATCAGTGTACCACGCCCACTCCTTCATGAGTCTCCCATACAAAGTCAAGGGAATTAAACTAAAACTTTTAAGCTCCATAACTTACAAACCATTTAGCGTAGGACAACGAGATTTAAGGTATGGATTAGTATTGTACGAGCAACTAGGCTCACAGAAAATGGGCATACCACGCCCACTGTTTATCGTATCCCCCATACAAATTTTAAATTGAAACAGCTGTAACTTCGGCAATCTTCTGTCTAGAATAACCATAATTGACACTTACATTAATATCGTGTGCCACGCCCACTCCTTCATGGGTCTCCCATACAAAGTCGAGTGAATTAAACTAAAATTTTAAGCTCCATCTCTTACAAACCATTTAGCCTAGGACAACGTGACTTAGGGTATGGATTAGTATTGTACGAGCACCTAGGCTCACAGAAAATGGGAGCACCACGCCCAGTGTTTATCGTAGCCCCCATACAAATTTTAAATTGAAACAGCTGTAACTTAGGCAATCTTATGTCTACAATAACCATAATTGACACTTAAATTAATATCGTAGTCGGAAATAATCAGCGTACCACGCCCACTTCTTATTGGGGCTCCCATACAAAGTTGAGGAAATTAAACAAAAATGTTAACCACCATAACTTAGAAACTATTCAACGTAGGACACCAAATTTAAGGTGTGGATTAACATTGAAAAATTAATTGGATTTACTAGAAAGTGGTAAGCCACGCCCACTTTTTATATAGCTCCCATACTAAGCCTCGGAATTATCTTAAAATCCTTTTACTTCGTCAAAGTCAACCATATTTCGGGTGTAAATTAGTAGTATATGCAAAAATTGTTTCTCGAAAAGTGGAAATAAAAGAAAAGTTGGATATTCGAGTAAACTTTTTATATATAAATCTACATATGCAGGGTATAGTTTGGTCGGCCCCAGCCGACTGTAAGGAGATTTTTAATATCTAAACTAACTTTATCATGTTCACTATATATTCATTTGAATCATACGTTAAATTATCAAATGTTAATTTGATTTTATGGTTAATATAATGTTCAAGCAACAAATAAAGTACAGGTATACAAGTTTCAAAATATATAAAAAGAATTTATATATTTTTTTTTATATGTTGAAAATATCAACTGAATGACTGACCCAAAGGTGCAAACATACATAATAAGCAGTTACAACAAAAATGACAATTGCCAAATATTAAATGCTACATGAAGCATGAAAAAAAATCATATAAACGTATTACTACCGTAGCGTGTGTTAAAACAACAATCAGCTATGACTTTGGAAAATATAAAAAAAAAAAATTGTTATTGCAAAATATGTAGGTAGGTAGGTAGTAGATACCTTAGATATAATAATGAAATATTGTAAATAAAATGGAGACATAAACCAAAACATATGATTTGTATGTACAAATAGAAGAGTTTTATTGCGAATTTCTTGGAAATTAGGCACACATTAGTATGATAATATGTATTGAAATTTTACGGTGACTTCTAATTTTGAATTTCAGAAAATAGAAACAGTAGAAATTTTTAAAAACAAAGTGTAGTCGATTACAGTTTCGAAATGATGTAGATGTTAACCTCGGAGCTAGTGGGTGCCGTAGTTCAGTGGTTATTACGTTGGCCTTCTGATCTGTAGGTCGTGGGTTCAATCCCCGGCTGAAGTATAACAAAATTTGATATCGAAAACATTTTTCTTTCGAACGGTACCCAT
Source organism: Megamerina dolium (assembly GCA_963854835.1). NCBI lineage: Eukaryota > Metazoa > Arthropoda > Insecta > Diptera > Megamerinidae > Megamerina > Megamerina dolium. Next base: position 8,283,210 of record OY978526.1, on the reverse strand, counting down.
CTGCCGGCAAGAATTGGCAATTTTTCCGGCAGAAACAATTTGCAAAAAATGCTTATCAAAAGAGCTCTGTGACAAAACTAAGTTAAACCGATGTCACAAGGCTTCTGCCGTTCGGAACCGGCTAATATAAGTGGGTCCCTTTTAATGCTGTCCAAGTGTAACACTCACAACAGTATTGCAATTGAAGCTCGGTGGTATCACAATGGGCCTTTCTGGCCTAAGTGTGTCCTCTCAGAAAGAGGGCAGTCTCATTAGATTATGTGTCTCGGAGCTAATATTATTCATTACATCAATCTCAGCGTTGAAAATTGTAGGAGAAGAGCAACCAATAGATGATATTATGGTCTTAGTATTCCTGAAGGTGAAGTCATAGAATAATAGCAGCAAGTTTATGGAACTTCATATGAACTCTAACATTATCAATATTCGCTAGTTTAAAAATGTATTGCGGGCACAGAGACTTTCAATATTGCAAGGTGTAAATTTAAACACTGAAGAAAACGTTTCTTGAACAGAAAAGAATTTAAAATGGAGTTTTATATGCCAATCAGGAATGATAAGCTTATTTGTAAACAAGTAATAATTATTTCAAAGGTGCCGAAGAGAGCTTTGAATATTGATGAATGAAGATTGGAGATTTGCCTATGTATATGCCAATTAGAGATAATAATATTGATTATAAAAGTGTAATAAGTAATTACTAAACCAATAAATAGGAGCTCTGAATGAATCGTCGCATTTATTTTTATCAATGCCATATGGGCATTTCTGAGAAAAGATCAACGGCAGAATTCTTCCGACATCACTTTTTCTGAGCTTTGTCGTAGAGTTCTTTTAGAAGCTTTTCCATGGCAAATTGTTGCTGCCGAAAGAATTGCCAATTGCTTGCCGACAAGTGGGTACCGTTCGAAAGAAAAATCTTTTCGATATGAATTTTGTTATGCTTCAGCCGGGGATTGAACCTACGAACTATAGATTAGAAGGCGAACACACTAATCACTGAGCCAGGTGATTGGCCTGCTGTTGCAAATTTGAGTAAGATGCATCATTCGGTATGCGCTTGAAAGCCTAATAAAAAAATGTTTAAATTGAATTTCTTCAATCAAGCATTATTTTTATCGTAAAAAAATCGTAACCGAAACCAAGAAAGGTTTGATAAATACTAAGGGGGTTCTGCATAATCAATTTCAATGATTGAGAACTGGTTTATAGCCTAGACAGGTGATTGGCCTGCTGTTGCAAATTTGAGTAAGATGCATCATTCGGTATGCGCTTGAAAGCCTAATAAAAAAATGTTTAAATTGAATTTCTTCAATCAAGCAATTTTTTTATCGTAAAAAAATCGTAACCGAAACCAAGAAAGGTTTGATAAATACTAAGGGGATTCTGCATAATCAATTTCAATGATTGAGAACTGGTTTATAGCCTAGACAGACGGCAGCCTAATTCCGGATTACCGAGTTGATTCGAATTAACTCGGGCATTAACTGCAGCTAATCCGCATAAACTCTATGAGTTAATTCTCAAAATAAAAGAGGATTAGGGCAATTTGCTATGGCAACACTGCTGAAAATTGTCTATTGTGAATTTTTCTCCATCCATTTTACAAAATATTAGGTGTGTTCGCTATCAAAAAACTTTCAACAATTGTTAATAGTTTTCAACATGAAAAGTTAGAGTATTCCGTTGTGGTCGTACCAACACAAGTAACGCTGAACGTTCAGTTCGCCCAAAAGAGGTCACTACGACAGAAATCATCAATAAAATCCATGGAATAATATTGAACGATAAGAGAATGAAAGTGCTTAAGGTGGTTGAGGGAGTAGCCATCTCAACTGAGTGGGTATACCGTATTTTATATGAATATTTTGCGTTTGCTAACAACTGAAGACAAATTAAAACGTGTGACTACTACAAAAAAGAGTGTTTAGCGATGTTAAACCGCAATCCGAACGAGTTTTTGTGCCGTAGACGACACATGGATTCTCCTGATTCTCATGATCTCCATCTAGTGCTATAAAATGTGCTTTAAAATGTGTATGACATCCTTCCACTAAGCTTTGTTTATTTTTTTATGTGTACGAATGTCGCATTCGTAATCCAGGAAATGCCCATACATACACACAGATGCTTATGTAGCGACATTATTCTTGCAATTACATATAAAAACAGCAGAACAAATTAGAAGATCAATAAAATTTTTCATACTTGTAGGTTTTTTATTTAAAAGGAAGCAACAAACGACATGTTATACACTATTAAATATATATATGATATGGTGAAGTTGTATGTTGCTACGTGAAAGTGTAAGTACGCTTGAACAAATAATAACTTGTATTGGGATATATTCATGCAAAACATATGTATGTACATTAGGCCGTTTTACAAAAAAAAAAAAAATTTTTTTAACATGTTTTAGTTGTTTCGAACTTGTTTTCGAATACTTACACCGAGAATGTAAGTCAGTAAGTTGTAACGGTATGCCACTAAAAAGTTGTCTCGCAAAATCATTGTAGTATGACTTTAAATTCTATTATGATAAAATATTTTTCAACAACGATAATCATTCACAACTAAATTTAGTACAAAATTCGGTAAAGTATAAAATTTTTTCATCTGTGAAACATTTTTGACGAAACATTTCCAACATGTTGCTCCATACATCGTAATACGTCCTAATATACATGTGTATATGGCCCCATGTATATATACATGTTCGTTATTATTCTTAACATCCTCACTTGATCTTCAATGTTGCTGTGTTCATTATTATTCCCCATCTATGCATACTACATATAACGTGTTCATAATTATTATGGAACGATATTTTTCTTTAACACACTTTTATTAACATTTATTTGTCATAAGTCTTAGTGGTAAAATATATATGCACATATGCATATATACATAGTACATATGTATGTAAGAGTAGCATTGTAATCTGTAACCATGATGGTCATATATGTACATACATAATACCTACATATAATACAGGAAGGAAGGTGATTTGAGTGAGTGTTTAAAGTAGACATTAATAAATGAAAATAATTATGATTAGTTTCTTTTCGCTATTTTCTTCTTTTATGGGTTCTTACTGTTTTTATTATTATTTTTGTTTTTTTTTTGAAATAATAAATCGTCCAATGAGCGGTAAGGCAATACCAGTCAAAAGCAATGTCTTTCGAGTTACATACTGTTGTTATGTATGTATGGTATGTGTTTAACTAGCCTTCGGCCTTAGAGCGTTATTGTAAAAGATAAAACGGAAAATATGTAATAAAATAAGAAATAATAAAATGCTGTAAAATGCTATAAAAAGGAAAACATAATTCATGCTTGCATTTAGCAGTTGGCATTTGGCAAAAGATCACTAGTTGTGATTTGTTCTTCAGCAATATCAGACATTATGAAATTTATATATTTAATAACATAAATATGATATTGATTATTTCTTCTATTTATTATTATTATTGCGCTATCGTTTCTTGATGATGTTTATTATATAATATTTTTGATTATTTTTCTGAAATTCCTATTTCATGATTTTTTTTTTTTTTTGAATTTATGATTACAATATTTTTAAAATTAAATGTTGGATTTTTATAAAATGATTTAATATGTTTTTTATGTTTTATTATTACCTATATTCAATGTACTTACATTGGTGAATAACTGACAGGACTGAAAAGTACATCATTGTGGCGAGCAGGTGTTCTAGCCAAAGTGCTTTTGGTCTAAAATGAAAGAATAAGAAAATTCATTTCAATTAATGTATTATTTATATGTAAGTGTTTACAGTAGCATATATGTATGTGTATGAAAAAAAAAAGAAAAAAATATTTGGAGCCATATAACAACAACAACAAGTATCAAAATTTTATTGCATCAACGATGCTGCTTAAATATGTAGTAGAAGTATATACACAAGAAAATTGCTGATACTGGCGGAGTTGTGTAAGAAAAATTTGTGAGGAGCCAAAAATTAACAATAAGAATGTTAACAACAACAAAATTGATAGTAGAATTGTACAAGAAATGTGGTTATGTGGCTGCTCTCTCTTTGAGAGGACACACTTAGGCCAGAAAGACCCATTTTGATACCACCGAACTTCTCTTCCAATACTGTTGTGCGTGTTAAATTTGGACATCATTAGAAGGGACCTACTTATATTAGCCGGTTCCGAACGGCAGAACTCTTGTGTCATCACTTTAACTTAGTTCTGTCACAGAGCTCTTTTAGAAGCATTTTTGACAAATTGTTACTACCGGAAAAATTTTAGCCGGCAGGTAGGCTTCAGCCGGGGATTTGAACCCATCACCAACATATCAGAAGGTCAACGCACTCACCACTACGGTACCCATAGAACATAACAAATTTGCTTTATAAGCAGTTATGTCTAAGTGAAAAATGTCCGGAGCTAAAGAACAACAATAACAATTAAGAATATTCTTAAACCTCAACCCTCAGCAGTAAATCCAATTAAGATTCATAGCATTCTCAATGGAAACTGACTAGTTCTCAACTTGCGAAAATCATTATCCCCAACGTTATCAAGATTGTGATAATCGTTTGAGAATTAACTTTTTCCTCAAGCGTTTCCAGTTTATTTTGAGTTTCCAGTTTTCAATAAGAATCATCAAATTGAGAATCAAGAATATTTTTCTCAAATATTTCAGATTACATAATTTGGTGCTATGAATCTTATTTTCCGTATTCATACAATGTGTAATAAAATATTTAAATAATATAAAAAAATTATTTTTTCTCCTTTTCTACTTTTCTATAAATTTTATTAAAAATTTTTATTGAATTTTTAAGCATTTATTATCGAGCTTGCAGGTTTTGTTTTTTAAAAAGATTTACTAGAACTGATTACAATTAATATGATTACTGATTGCAATTATATAACCCCGAAGTGCTCTTTAGCCGAACTTCTCTTCCAGTATTGTGCTTAATTTAAGACAGTTGTAGATGGGACGTACTTATATTAACCGTTTCCGAACGGCAGATCTTTTGTGACGTCACCTTTTCTGAGCTTTGTCACAGAGCTCATTGTTTATTTTGAAAATTTCAATAAGAAAATTCAACTTGGGAATGAAGAAGGTTTTTCTCAAACAACATTTCAATAAATTTTGAATCAATTGTTATCGAGTTTTCAGTTTTTTTTTTTTTTAAATTTACTACAACTGATTACAATTAAAATGTCATCGTTCGAAGCAGAAAAATTTCACTTTGCCCCGCATTATTTCGAAGCAGAAGAATGTCACTTTACAATGCGGGGTAAAGTGACATTTTTCTGCCATTTTTACCATTACAATAGAGTGGTATTATGAATAGCGAAGCGGTTGTATCAGTGAAGATACCCAAAATCTATTTGCGCTGCATGTTCGCCGAATTTTTGCAAATATATGTTTGCTTCACTACTCATAATAATAATTATTATTTTTAAAGAGTTGTATTGCACTGCGACCGTAGGTCTATTGTGCACCCCATCATGGACTAGAGTATTTCTCTAAGAAAGTTTAGTATAGATCCTACCCTTATGGATTTCCGTAAATTTTCCAGTATTATAAATTCCCCGAAGTTTTTCTTTTTGTGTGAATAAGTGCTTGGCACGTTCCCAACACATGTTTTGCAGTTTCATACTCCTCCCTGCAATGTTGGCAGGTTTCATCCGAGATGATTCCCAGTTTCGTTAGGTGATAATTCAGCCTGCAGTGTCCTGTCAATAATCCCGTGATGATTCTTATATTCTTTTAGTTTAAACTGATACATTCCTTAAGTCGTTTTAGGTAATAGGTCCCTAAAAGTGTCTTGAACTGTGACAACCCTGGCAGGTTTTCCCAGTATGATTATCGCTGTTTCGCTACACATAATATAAAGCAGATATATTCGTGTGAATGCTCATTCGCTTCCCAACTCATAAAAGCTGTATCAGCTGTTCAGTATCAAACTGAACTTTTAGTTGGTCAGAGTACTGACTGATTCATAGTACAACTCTGGACTACTCTTAATATGCTCAGAAAAACAATTGACAAAATAATAGTAAAAGAACAGCACAAAAAAAAAAAAAAAAAAAAAATATGTACAGAGGAAAAACAGATAATAGATTATGAGTTAGCTATACTGAATAAACTGCATCCATATTAAAAAAAAAAAAATAAATAAATAACTACAAAAACGAAATACTCTTTGGCAAGTGGGAAATAGTCGGAGTGTATTGCATGTACATACATATATAGAGTTATGTTAGTTGTAAGTAAAGTGGTGATGCTGTAAAGCGTTTTTGAGATACGAATAACTAACTGCCTACATAATAAACGTCAATGGAGAACGGAAATGTTGAAAATACTTAGTCAATTGAATATCAGTTCGTTAGTTGGTTAGTTAGTTAGTTAGTTAGTTAGTTAGCTAGCTAGCTAGCTAGCTAGATCGATCAGCTTAAGAACGTTGTTAGAGAGATATGTGGAATTGTTATACGTACAGAATCAAACATAGCAATCGATTTGGTCGGTAGGTAGGTATGCTATCGTATATATAGAAACAGAAGCAGATGTTCCTATTATTCCTATTATTATTATTGCATAGTGTCGACACTAGTTATTTACATATATTTCATGAATTTAACAAATATTGCAGCTAACAGAATGCTTGTTATCTTTTTTCCTGGTTACTGTAGGTACACACACACACACACACACACACATACTGATACATATGTTGGGGAGTTTCTATACAACTTCATATTTCACTTTGTCTACTTCTATATACATACTACTATACTACTATATGCATTTAAAATTAAATGATATTTCTAATACTTACAACTAAAAGCGATATTTAAAGAAATGATTTACAAATACTTACAAAACTTTTCATCTGGCCTGGCCAACATCAGCCATTGTGTGGTAAATGTTGATTAACGCAAAAATACTTACTTACTATACCTATATTTATTTATGCAGTAAACAAAGATTACGTTGGCATATGCCAAAGAATAAACACTTGTTGTTCGATGCTGATGCTGTCGCAGATTGGCATCACCACCAGCTGCATGAGTACATAAATACGCATGCAATGAACTTCATATATAAATATACATTTGCCCAGAGTGTTCTTAACTAGTGGTGGGCTATAGTATATAGTGTTTATAATGTGAAAATAGATTTAAAAGATATTTGCTCCCGCAACTTGGCCATGGCCAATGTTGCCACTTCCATAAGTCGTAAACTTAAAGTGTCATTAGGAAGTTTAGATAGGTAACAAGCTAAAAGAGTGTAGTTAAACAATCTATGGGCGGTATAAAGAAAAATATATATATAAATATATGGAAAAAGCGAAAAACAACAATAATAGCCACAGCAAACAACCAACCCACCAACAATAATAATAATAATAATAATAATAATAATAATAGTAATGGCACATAAAAAGAGCGGATATGTGCATAGATGTTTCATCTGTCCAGAACTAGTAGAAATATATATTATGGGACACCAACAAAATCTGTATGAGGCGGAAATCTAGTCAGTACTAGTAAGCAACATGTTGCGTAAAACAGAGAAATTCGAGTACACAATAAAATGTATGCATGTTTTGAGAAATTTGTTCGCTATTTTATCTGCTTTCAGTTATCACATACTATGTAAACGTATGCAAACGACAGGTGAAACCAACAATATATGTATGGGCATAACATGGCATGGCTAAAGTTCAATTGTGGGAAGAAAAAATTGTACAATTTGATGCTTGGATTATTAGAAGAGGCAACATAAGTATATACATATGTATATACACATATGTATATATACATATGCATAATATTCTACATTTTGATGTCGAGTATTGCATAGCAACTTATTGAATAATTTCATTGCACGGTTGAGTACAGTGGTGCTAAATTTCGATGATGACAATTGCATTTCCTCAGAAAATGTAGTCCAAAATAATCATAGCTGCTAGCTGCCATTTCGCAAATCATATGTTGGATCGAGCGAAAGTCATTTTTCATTACATGTCGGTATGAAGTCATGTTGATTACTTATTCAGGCTATTCAATGCACTGCGTCCGAAGAGATCTTTTGTGCGCCTATTCCCCAACTAAAACAATTCTAGACTATTTATAAAACTTGCAATCGCTGTGGGCTTGATTTTACCTATGTGTTCTGGAGTCAAGATTCCATTACCTAGGTAACCAAGTTTACGTCTTGCCACCGCTGGGCAATTGCATAGAATATGTTCCGACGTTTCCTGCTCCTCATGACAGAGTCGACAGGTATCGTTTTCTACCACACCTATTTTCTTCATATGGTAATTGAGTCTACAGTGTCCAGTGAGAAGCGCTGTGTAGAGTTTTATGCCATTTCTGCTGAGGTTAAGACCAACGTCCGCCCTGACATGTGCGGGATCAATAAGTTCCTTCGACTGCCGTATGATCGTTTGGGCTCTTCAGTAGTTGAGTAGATCTCGTTTCTCCTCTTCACATATCAAGTTGTTTATGAAACTGTTTGTAATCCCGCTGGTACAATGAAAGGATTGCTTGCGCCCTCCTTTGAATGGGAGTCATGTTAAAAGGATCCCCACAATTTGTTGGCGAACAAGGTCCCTCTGAGAGAATTTAACATATTTTTTAAAACGATGAACACAAACGACTTGTTCGTTGAAGTTTTCATCATCCAATTATTACACCAACAAATGGATTTTATTTGTGAGCTCAAGTATCAGGTCAGTCCATAAGTTTTTCTTAAGTGGCTTTAAAATAAATAAAAAAAAAAAGAGGTTTTCAATATTTATTAATCAATAATATATTTTCCTGCATTATTTACAATGTCTTTCCAACGCTTAGCCAAATTTTTAATTCCCTGCTCAAAAAATTGTTTATCCTTGTAGCCAAAGTACGCATCGATATCCCTTTTTAAAGCTTCTTTTGAGGTGTAGTTCTTATCACTTAAATGGGACTGAAGTCCACGGAAAAGGTGATAATCGCAAGTTGCAATATCCGGAGAGTATGGTGGTTGCGGCATTAGCTCCCATCCGACCTTGTTCAGCTTGCCTAAGGTCTGTCTTGCGGTATGCGGTCTTGCGTGGTGTCCTGGTGAAACAAAACTTTGCATCTATTGACTAAAGACAGACGATTTTTTTCAAGTGCTTCATTCAGTTTGGATAGTTGATGGGACAATGATAATCAGCTGTGATCGTCTGGTATGGTTTCAGCAGATCAAAATAAATTATACCGGCCATATCCCACCAACAGGAGCCCATATCTGGGGGTTGGATCTGATGTTTCATCTTTATCTAACCACTGGCGTTTGCGAACAAGATTATTGTAAGGGACCCATTTTTCGTCCCCAGTAACAATACGGTTTAAAAAACTCTCATCTTGAAGCTGAGAACACACATTCACTCCCAGCTGAAGGTTTGCGACGGAAAGTTTATGGGGAACCTATTCTCCCAGCTTTGGAACCTTGCTCAATTGATCCAGGTGTCTGTAAACTGTTCCATGTGATGAATTTAACCTTTCAGCCATCATATCGACTGTCAAACTTCGCTCAGCTCAGCGCCTACTGTGAAACTATTGAAAAAATAATGCACGAACTTATGGACTGACCTGATATATAGATGTACGGTGAGATCTTTGTAATCGTTATCAATATCTTTCATCAATATTCATGGATCAAACTTCGTTGAATTCTATTCGGCATTACTTTAATAACTATATGGAATTATGAGTGGACATAGATTGATAGGAAGTGCTTAGTGTTTTCCATTTTTCTTTCTTTCCACTGAATCAGTTTTGTGTGTTGTATCAGAATTTTTGAAAATACTACTCGTACATACAATGCTTTTATATTGGGATCTAAACGAAAGTTTAGAGATATTTTGATTGTCTTTAAATAGAGACTTTTTGAGAACAATTTTTACTTAATATTTATTTAATGTTTAATTTTTCTCTTGCGTCATTGCTAACTTGTGCTTCTTCTTGCTTCCTTTTACATAGTATGTATGTAACGTACATAAATGAATATGTATGAATGATAGCTGACCCCCCATTAAGATGGTAATACGCTTTCTACTCGTCACAATTGTTGTTCTTCTTATTCTTGTTGTTCGTTAATTATGAGATGCCACCTTTATGATAAATATAATTAAAAGAAAACAAAAATTACCTAGTATCTACTACAACAAGGCAACAATCAAACAAAGAAAGATCATTTAAAGTAGTACGATGAATATGTATAATGAAAGCCACAACAATAACAACAGCAATACAGCAACAAATATTGCAACAACAATGGCATGAAGACGAAAAAAAAAAGTCATTACCATGCGATTCCTTACGCATGCTTATTATTATTAGATATGCCTGTTGTTGGTGGTTTAGCTAACGCTATTACTATTCTTATTCTCATTATTATTATTATTATTATTATTATTATTATTATTATTATAATTTTTTTCTCATTATATCTACATAAAGATATGCATTGTTGGTGTTGTTCTTAATTTACTTTCTGCCATATTATACCATTTCTACCACATTTGTACATACATCGATGCTACGTATACAATATTGTGTTGAAGTATGCGTGTAGTTACTACATACTACTATTAGTTTGTATATGGCCAAGTGTGGCAGTGCATTTTGTTGATGTTGATGTTACTGCTGATGCTGTAATATTGTATAGTATGGCGGTAGTTGTTGCAGCAATGCTGTGCACATAATTAATTGCAGCTATTATGGGACTACCAAAGTTGCTGTTGTTGGAGTAAAAATTTATTCGTTAAATTTTCCATCGAATTTTTAGGGCTTTTTCTAGATTTGTCGTGTTTTTTGTTAAATCTTTTTATTTATTTATTTTCTTCTTTGTGGATTCTTGATTTCTATTATTCTACGTATTTCTTCGCATTGTAAGCTATAAAGTTACATACAACTGTATGTTTGTATGAGAATGTATTGTTTATGCTTTGTTGCATTTACAACTCCAAAAAAAAAAAAAAAAAAAAAAAATACATACAACTACAATAGTAATGCAAATCAAAATAACTAAAATGAAAAATGTAAATGAGAGAGAGAGAGCGAGGGGGGAGAGAGCGAGAAATAAAAAACAAAATTAATTTTATTTATGCATGAAGAAAAGAAAGAAAAATGATTAAAAAAAAAACATAAAGCTTTTCTAATTTTCATTTACGGATGAATGTTATTATTGCTGACACTGCATGGCTTGTTGTTGCTATCATTGTTACCCGTATAATTATCAGACTTTACAATCTGTTCGAGTCAGTGCCGTTATTATTATTATTTTTTGTTTTTTTTTTTTGAAAAACAGATTAATGTTATTTTTATTTTTTAGGCTATTGCCACCATCATTGTAATATGTATCTATTTTTCTGCGGATTCACACTTGAACAAAGAATTATTTAACCAGAAAAATATATACATATATAAAATAATTTTGTAAAATACAATTTTGTAAGGGGAGGTAGAAGTGGTTTTAATACAATTCAGCTCCTTTTTGAATATGTTTTTTAATTATAGAAAAAATAGAAATGTACTGAGTTTCTGCCTAAAAACTTTATAAAAACATAAATTCAACAATATAATTTTGTATGGGAGGTACAAGTGGTTTTCATTCGATTACGCTAATTTTCTAGTATATTCATTTTGGGATCAGACAAATTTTATCGACCAAGTTTTAGTTCGATAGCATCACATCTTCGTGCATAAAATAGAAAATACACATTCAATAACAATATTTTGTTGTTGTTGTTGCAAGTTAGCTAAATGAGTTGTTGTTGTTCATATCGGAAAACGGCAGCCTCCAGGAGATGCATCCACAGAGCAAAGGAGGCCAAACTGGTAGGCCTTCTGGGGCTGGCGAAAAGATGGCTGGTGTCGCGTGGGCTCTGTTGGCACCGCGGGCATCGGTCTGGTATACAATATTTTGTATTGGAGGTAGGTGTGATTTTCATCCGAGTTTGCCCATTCACGAATGTATACGTTCATTGGTGAAAATAATAAGGTATACTCATTTTCAGGTCGATTGCTCTATAATTTGATTTGAATGACCGATATGGTTAAATCGATCCAGAGCTTGATTGCAATCCATAATTATATATATATAATTTTCCATATCCGCAACCTATCCTTTTGTACGTTGCACAAACACAGACTAAATATAGCCTTAACACTTTGGGTGTAGCATATACAACTATCAAATAGGTCTTAACTAAAACTCGAATATGATTTTATTTTTTCAAAACGATCATTTCTGATTTTTTTTTTTTTTTTTTTTGGTCCCTTAAAAGGTACAACGATTATTATAATTTGCATTATACATACATATATTTATATCCATAAGTATAATAGAGTGTTCCTTAGCTCAATGAAGGATTGTATATATAAAGCTATTAGTATTACGATTAAAACACTACGAAAAGTTTATGAGAAAAAAAGTAACGAAATTCAGATGTCTCATCTAGGATTGACAATTGGTATATCCATCATGTTCTAAAATGTGAATAAAAATATATATGAAAAAAAAAAAATATGAAAAATCGACAACTCTCCTTTTTGCTTAAAATGAACCGATAATATTATAATTTTAATATATAATAAAATTTGTTGTTGTACTTAAGTGACTTTAAACGTCGATTGTTAAGGACCATTCTAGTGGCTATACGCATATACACTGTCGGACAAAATAAAGTGCAAAGTAAAATGAAAAAATTCAATGTAGCTTAAATTTTTTTTTATATATTTTTATTAAAAAACGAAAACAGAAATAGTTTATATACTTCAATAACATAAATTAAAAAACAAAAAATGGGAATTCAGTCTCTGAAATATAGCACAAGGATAAAAGTAGTATCTCATTGTCAAATTATATTAGACAAAATAAAGTGCAAACTAAAATTTTCAACTTCAATTATTAAAAAAAATATATAAGTTAGTATTTTGTATGGCCTCCTTTATTTTTAATTACCTCAGCCAATCCTTTTGGAATACTTGTTACTAAATTTTTCAATGTATCCTTCGATATTTCTTTCCACTCCTTCTGCATGCTTTCCCAAAACGATTTTAAGTTAGTACGAGAGTTAAAAGGAATTTTATCATCTAAAATGGTCCACAAATGTTCAATCGGATTTAGATCCGGTGATTGTGGAGGCCATTCTAATTTTTCAATTCCATTTTCATGAAAATACTTAGTTGCGATCTTGCATGTGTGCTTGGGATCATTATCCTGTTGAAATATAAAATCACCCAAACTCATTTCCTCAGCACTTCTTCCTAGGTTGGCCATCAAAATGTTGACATAATGCTCTCCAGTCATTTTGGTATCTATTTTGACAATTTGTCCTACACCGCTTGAGGAAAAACAACCCCACACCATAAAAGAACCTCCACTGTGTTTAACTGTGTGCGAAACGTTCTTCGACTTCAGTCTCTGCGAAGGCTCACACCATACTCGCTTTCGTCTTTTTGAGTTTTTTAACTCAAATTTAGACTCGTCAGACCAAATAATGCGATTCCAGAAGGATTCTGGCATGGAAATATACTTTTTTTGCAAACTCAAGCCGTTTTTTTATGTTTGCAGGTCGAAGGAGAGGCTTTTTCTTCGCATAGAAACTCTTTAATCCTTTTTCGTTGAGCCACCTTTGTACTGTTCGTGAAGAAATATCCAAATTGGTTAATTCTTTTATTTCCCTTGCTGAGTTCAAAGGACCTTTTTTGGCCAGAATTAAAATTTGTCTGTCATCCTGTGCTGTTGTCTTGCGTTTTCTTCCGCAGAATTTCTTTAAACTTTCATTCGTTTTCAAAATTCGATGTTTTTGAACAATTTTTCTGGCTCCAGATATTGATATTTTATATTTTGCTGATAGCTCTTTATACCCATTGCCATTATTACGGTCCTTGATCAGCATATCCTTGACATCCTTCGACAACGGCTTCATTTTGCAAATCTTCACAATCTATTAATCCATATTCTAATTATTTTTATGCCACACACTATTTTAATTCATAAAAATGCATTACCTTTCAATTTCCGGTGTAAATCAATGAAAAGTAGAAACAATTATTTAATTATTCTCAGCGAAATTGCACTTTGCACTTTATTTTGTCCGACAATGAAACAAGTAACACTACTCTTTGCATGTATAGCTAAAAATAATCAAGAGTGTGTATAATTTTTTTTTTTCATTTGTACACTTTTGGGGAATCCCCCAATTAGAAAATAATATTTAACAGAGATGCAACTATTAATTGAGTACAAAATATTCAAAATAATTTCGGCATAAAGGGTTTGCACTTTATTTTGTCCGACAGTGTATATATATATATAATATATATTTTTTTTAATATATAAGCATACGCATAATCCTATAAAATATAATCTTTAGCCATGAGAAGCTGTCAAATTAAATATCATAATTGCGTATATCATAAATGCTATAGAAAAATCACTTCAACTGATATAATCTGTTATGAATAATAATCATCAACAACATACTACTACATGCATACATACATATCACTGCACAGCATGTTGCTCAACAAACTAGAAACAAACAACGAAAAATACCAGAAACATTAAAATACAAACAAAAAAACTGCAACTAAAGCAGAAGCCTCAGCTACAAATGGCAACACAACTGTTCGATGTTGTTGTTGTTATTGTTCTCGTTTTTCAACCGCATAGAAATAATCACAGTAGTATGCGTTGATAGATTTGCAAAATGTGATAATGATAAATGATTTTTTCAGCTCGATATACAGTAGTATTGCAACTTTATGAATATATCTTGATGCAAAATAAAGGACAAGTCATCTGTTGGTTTCTCCATAATGTTATTACAACAATAAAAAAAAAAACAAACCATATTTTCAATGTTTCTGCTTTTTCATTCAATTTACAGCTGACTTAAGAGTAACGCAAATTATTGTAGTACATTTTCGATATACGAGTGATTTTTTTTAAAGTTCTAAAAAATTGGGCTACTGTATTTTAGCTTAGTGAAGAGCATTTTACTATTGCAACATTTACAAAATTGATATACACTTATTTTTTTATTTATTTATTTATTTAACTAAAATTCTTTAATATATTTATAAAATATTCATTGAGGGCTGGGCTACGAGGCCATATTGCCCTGTTGTTTAAAGGCTCGTTTAAACTTCATACGTCAAATTTTGACAGAAAATTCCTCTAGGCCGTGGAGATAGGAGGTTATTATATTTGGGGGAAACGTTAGAGTAGAAAAATTAATTGGGTGGGGTCATACATTTCATCACTCTAGGGACGATTCCTCAAGCAATTATTCAATATTTCAATTCTCTAATACTTTTAAGTTAATTTTCTAGGGAAACCACTCTAAGGAGTAAAGATAGGAAGTAAGTATGTTCACAACAAATATTTAATAGTAAAAATTAGTGATGGTCGGTTATATATTTTAACCCTGTAAAAGCACTCAGGGAGCAGTGGGAGAAAAATTGATTCATAAAAATGTCACTTTTGTAGGGTAACCACTCTAAGAGGCAGATATAGTGGATGAGTATGTTCAGAAAAAATGTTATGTAGGAAAATTAATGGGAGTCGGTTAATGGTATTGGACTTTAGGATAGTAGAATATTAAAGGTTCGCAATATTTCCCACCGCTGTTCAATCTATTTCATACCACAAAAGTTTAATACTAAGCGACTTAGTTGATGTTTGGTTTAGACTGTTTCCAAATAATATTTGGTAGCATTGTTCAAGCAAATATCGCCTATATATCCATTAAGTATTACAGACAATTAATACCTAGTCAAGTCAAAAATATTGATACACAACTAAACGCATTCATTCATGAATGCCATATAGGTCTCATCCATTTCATTTTGACTGCGATTTGACAGTTGACATTTATGCTTCATTGCCATGTAAAAAGTTTTTGGTTTACAATTACAACCAACGTATTGTTGTAGTTGGCCTACTAAAATGCAATATGGGACAAGGCGATGTCTTTCGGAGGTTGCGACCGTCTGTGCATTGTGAGAACTTCGAAAGCGAACAAAGCCGTGAAGAAAGGAATCGACCGAAAACCGCTGCGAAAACAGAAAATCTTGTCACGGGAAATTCAAATTTCGCAAATATCCATGTCCATGAAGATTTGGCACTCAGCGCGTACAAGCGACACACACTGGATACCTGCTCACGGCCACATTGGAGGGAAAACACAAGCGAAAACCGAAAGCTCACAGACCAATTTTGTTTACTGACGAGAAAACCTTCACCGTAGCAGAATCGTTCAATAAACAGAATGATCGTGTGTATGCTCGGTCATCCAGAGAAGCATCCTAACTCATCCCGAGGATCCAAAGAGACCTCTGCTCCAGCTAACAAGGCTAAAAGGACTCAACTGTGCTAAAAAACAACATTCCGGGCATCATATCAACGGATGATTGGCCAGCTGGTAGTCCAGACCTCAACCCGTTGGATTACAAGTAGTGGTCCATATTAGAGGGCATGGCTTGTTCTACTCGACACCCAAATATTGAGTTGTTGAAGCGATCCCTTGTCCGTGTAGTGGTCAATTTTTCCATGTATGAAGTGTGTCTCGCGATCGATGAGTGGCCAGATCGTCTCAAGTCGTGCTGGAAGGCAAATGGAAGTCATTTCGAATAAAAAAAAATAGTTTTGAAAAATATTAATTCGTTTTCATTTGGCGTCGATTTTTCTGTGTACCAATATTTATGACTTGACTAGGTAATAAATGCCTTTGCATATTTTAAGCATACATAGTTGAAAAATAAAGTAACAAACAACATGCCCTATATAATTAATGCAAAATAATATTAATAATATTAAAAATAACAGCTATTTATACTATCATAATGGAACATAATTATAAAAATAAAGATCATTACATACTCGTAAGTAGGTGGATAGTACACATAATCATCTACAACTTTGATGTTAGTTTTTTTTTTCTCCACCCAGCTTTCTTGATTTCATTATTGCTTGTTCGTTTTCTTGCCAAAGATCACATGTAATGTACATGTTTACTCTTCCACCACTAAGTAAGCATCCATTATAGACTATTACATACTCGTACTACGATACGTACCATAATAATAGTTTGGCATGACTTTATATGGATGATATGGCCTCACTTGTAACAACAATAACAACAATAACAACAACAACAACAACAACTAAGCACTTTTTAGCAACAAAATGAAATTCTATGAAGATATCCCGGAAAGATTTATCCTGTTTGTGTACATGTGTATTTGGAGACGGGCAAATATGTAGTATAATCACAAAGAAAAGGCACTCCTCCACCGTCATCATGATACGAGTAAATGGTTGCATATTGTTACAAGTAACAAGGCGAAACATTTGCAAACATTTCTTTTGTAAAACAATTTCGTGAAGATCATTTATGCATGTAAAAGCCTGTCTTGGCTTACTTTTACATGAATATACTATTGTACATACGAGTACGAGTACATATAAATAAGTGTATAGTGAGCTGTTACATAGTTGCAGTTGTCGGAGAATCTTTGGCTTTTAGCAAAAGTTTGATTATTAGATGCGATTAGAATTGTGTCTCTTAACGTTGACGTTAAATACTATTTATGTTGTTACTGTTATTTTTTTTTTTTTTTGTAATGCTATTACAATCATGTTATTGTTCTTTTTTTTTTCTCTGCTTGTTTGTTTTGGTATTTTTATACACATACAGTGGCTCACAGCTTATTTCGTACAGTGTATATATTTTTATGTAAATGGCTGTAACATCGAAACTAAAAAACTTATCGATAAGTTTTGAATGTAGATGTCTGTGTATGTGTTTAGTAAACCTAATAAGAAAACGGGGAACCCCAAAAATTGTTCTTTTTGTCATGCAAGAGAGAAAAACTATTGATCAGCTGATTTTCAGCTCACATCTTATTTCGTACACAAACTTCAATGTAAGTAAGTTTCATTCTGCCGCGCAGTTACAAAGTTTTTTTGAATTGTATGAGTTTTTGGACCTTTTTAACTATTATAACAATTTTTATTATTCTTATTTTAAATAGTTAAAGTGCTGTAAATTAAACATTTAGCGTTATGGGTCGTCGTACAACGATGGAACAGCGTAAACTGGTAATTAACCATTTTAGGAAAGGTCAGAGTGTGCGAAAAATTGCTGAAATGACAAATTTAAGTGCCTCAACTGTCCAATACATCATTCAACGCTTCATTCGCGAAAATCGGTTGGAGAACAAGGGCAGAGAAGCACCTAATAAGATTTTCAACGCATCAGACGAGCGTTATATTGTACGAAAAATTAAGAAAAATCCAAAGTTATCCACTCCGAAGTTGGCTGCAGAGGTTCAGCGTGAAATAGGAAAATCATCCAGTGCTGAAACTGTCCGACGTGTGCTGCGCAATCATGACTTGAACGGTCGAGTAGCCCGAAAGAAACCATTCATTTCAAAAATGAATATACAACGCCGACTTGACTTCGCCAAAGAGCATATTATTAATACTCCTGCGTTCTGGAATACCGTTATTTTCGCGGATGAGTCTAAGTTTAATATTTTTGGCTCGGACGGAATGTCATATGTTTGGCGTAAAGCTAATACCGAGCTAAACAAGGAGAACCTTAAGCCCACAGTGAAGCATGGTGGCGGTAGCGTGATGGTTTGGGCCTGTATGTCAGCAGCCGGAGTAGGTGAATTGGTTTTTATTGAGGGAACAATGGACAAAATGAAGTACCTCGAGATTCTGAAAAACAATTTACTTCAAAGTGCAGACAAACTGGGTTTGCGGGAAGAATTTCGGTATTACCAAGATAATGACCCAAAACATAAATCTGGGATTGTGCAATCTTGGCTTATTTGAACTGCTCACACTTGATGTCTCCACCACCACAGTCACCTGACATGAATGTGATTGAAAATCTTTAGTCTATTTTGGACAATAAAATAAGAACACACAAGATTTCTAATAAGCAAGACCTAAAGAAGGTACTGATGGAGGAATGGAAAAAAATCACACCAGACATCACTCAAAAATTGGTGGATTCAATGCCAAGTAGACTCCAGGCTGTCATTAACGCTAAGGGATGTCATACTAAATATTAAAATCAACTTACTTTGTTTTTAGTTTGAACTTAAAGAGACTGTACGAAATAAGCTGTGACATGAATTTTCCTATTTTTTTCTTATTTTATTTTTTTATAGTGTCAAACACTAAAATTTTGAAAAAGTAAATTTTGGAAAATAAAAAACAAACCTTCCTTTCAAAAATGGCATTTATATTTTGTTCAAATTTTTGCTATATTAGGAATTACGACTGCAGCAATTTTTAAACTGTCACTGTACGAAATAAGCTGGGAGCCACTGTACATAAATATGTACTACTTTACTAATGCAGCTTTGTCATTTGGGTGACTATCGGCGGCAATGGATCTTTTAGAGCAGATATTAGATAGTAAATAACAATAACGAGATTCGGAGTAAAATAATAATTTGGAGTGCCATGAAGTTAAATCTGAGTATAACGAATTAAGATGAACGATAAATATTTATGGCAAACCGGCACCCCCTACATTCAAGCTCATAGTGATAGATATTTTCTAATTTTAGCCGAAGACTAAAAGCATGCAAATTTTTTTTGTAACATCACATATTTGACTGCAAATTATTATTGTCGGAAGACGTGCACATTGCTTGAGAATAATTTAATAATTGAAACAAATTTCAATAATCGTGATAAACATAAAAGCATAGAATATTTTAGGGGAATTGTTTGAGAGAAGAAGTGTTTACTCCTAACCTGTAAGTCTTTGAATCATTAACTTCCTCTAGGGAACTGAGTAGGCAATCTTATGATAGATCCTTCATCAGTTTCATTCATATATCGTTCTTTCCTCCACGTAGGTGAATCTCTAATGTATGGAATCAAATAGGATAATCGTATGAAGGTGTTAGTCATAAAAACCTTGTCCCATGATGGTATCAGAAATAAGATTTCGGTCTAGATTGTTGAGTTAGAGTTTCTTCATCCATTTTCCTTATTCCATTGCATTGTTCCGAGTTTGATCTGGATAATTCTGTGAAGGTGTAATGCCTTAATGCCGAAAAAAGTGGAATAAAGCCATGGTACAGGTTTTCTCTTTTTGAAGCCATGAGGCGTCTGCTTCACCTACTAGTCTAGGCTTCACATCTGCTTCCGCATTGCCACTATGATCTTTCATATTCTATTTATCTTGTTCGATTCAGCAATTTTGTCGCAGTTTAGATGGCGGTCAAGTTTTGATTTTTATTGAAACATATTGCCGTTTAGAATCTTTCTAAGCTCCAAGCTGTAGTCCACATAGTGTAATATGTACGAAAAATATCAACAATTAGCTTACTAAAATCTTATTGTTTTTTTAATTTTAGGATAGACAATAAAAATAGGAAATTATAAAATGCTACCCCATCCATTACATGGGGACTTGCGAGGATGGAACACATAGGTCTCATTCGGTTTTTTGAACGGAACGTATATGTCCCGACATGGGTTTCTACAGCATGCAACCAAATAAGAAGAGAATATTTTATTGAACATTTCTTGTCAATTCAAACATATATTTGTTTAGAATCCATTTAGAACTCTCTATACACTGAAATAACAAAATTTTTAGAAAAAACTAGGAGCAGTTGTTGTTGTTGTTGTTGTAACAGAAAAGGAATTCGAAATCACCAATATCTATATATGTCAGCTGTTTAGTTGTTGTTGTTCACTTCTACCAGCTTCAGGAAAACGGCAGCCTCCTGAGGGTGCGTCCACAGTGCAGGGGGGGGTCAAACTGGTAGGCCTTCTGGGACACGCGAAAAGATGACAGGTGTCGTGTGGGTCTTTTTGGCACCGCGGGCATCCATCTGGTATGGTATCAGCCAGCCGTTGCATGTAGCAATTCAGATAGGTGCTCCAGCCAGACCTTAGCTGTGCCAAAGTGGCTCGAGGGAATCTAGGGAGCTGTTGCTCGCAGTCTGAAATTGGCGGTGGTCGACCACCCAGTACGATGTTATGATGGCCGCCTTCACCGCGCACTGATGTAATGAATTCAGGGTCGCCCTATGCGTACTAGAGCTCAAATCATTGAGCAGGTGACTCAGACATGACCATCAAACGAGCGTAAGCCATCGCGGATGCTATGCGGGGGAGGGGCAAGCCGGCGATGTGAACATTGCCGCGTTGAGAGAACAACTGAGCAACTTGAGTGTAGCTGTGTTGCATGAAAATTATTTTAAACCATTATTTGAGTGTTAAAATACTAAACGGGACACATTTGAACCAATTGTAATGCTTAATTTCTATTTTAAAAATAACAAAAATCGTCTAACGGGACATATGGATCCCATTCGGTTCGAAAGAGTTAATAGATATTGAATATATTTTTGAAAAATTTAACCATAAACAATTATTAAGAAGTTTTCAGATTTTATTTACATTTTTCTCCATCTATTGCCAAATAAATTACAACTCCACTGACAATATGTTGCAACAAAATTTCGAGTACAAAATAAATAAATGATATCATAAGTACGCTATCAAATGTTAATGGCTTTAAAGCCATTGTGATTCTGGAATAAAATTTAAATAACATTCAAGTTGGTAATAAAGAATAAATTGCACAATCATTTGGTAAACGTAGGCGACTTTATCAGAAGGCAGCTATTATTGTTATAAATTTCTATTAAAACAAAAAAAAATTGAAAAAAAAAAAAAAACAAATCACAAGACAAAAGAGTTGAAAAATGAATGTCATTGAACCGATTTACAGATATACAAATGTGCTACTCTCAAGAATTAACCACATGTCAGGCCAAGTATAGAGAGAAAATATAAAATTTTTACCACAATTCATATCACCATTTCTCTATCATCGTCAACAATGATAAATTGAATTGATTGTATTTTGTAATAAATCCCTTTTCCAACATTTATAACTTCTATATACAATGAAGCTGACGATGCTGATGATGATGTTGATGATGTTGATGATGCCTTTGACTTGAGACGGAGATCTTAAACACACGAATGAAAGACCTACCACAATAAAACAATGGCAATAACAATGCTGCTGCTATTGCACTGACGTGGTTAATGGCAGAATCATCTTGCATACAAAGGCCAATATACGACAATGAGTACAGTTAAACCTCTTACATCGCGGTGAATAGGTTCCTAAAAAACTCCGCGTTATAGGAAATCGCGTTGTAGGAGACTGTAACTCCATACAAAAATCAGAGTTTGGTTCCAAAGTAAAAAAAATTTCAATAAAATATTGAAATTTGTATAGTAAAAATATGTGCTTAATATAATTTTGTGCATTTATTTGTTGAGTCATAAGAACATACATATTATGTAATTTAATAACACTCCATTTATTTAAACAAAAACAAAACAAAACAAAATAAAATAAAATTTCAATTCTACGTAAAATATTCAAGTTGAAAGATTTAATAAATTAAAGCCAAAACAGAACGATAACTTTCTACTCCTCCTCATCACTTAGTATGATTTGTTTCGAACGTTTTGTTCGTACTAGTTCAAAATCTGAGCTTGATCCACTATCATATTCGGGCATCCTTTCCACGATTATTGGTTTGAAAAAATCATGCATTGAAGTTTGTTTGCTCTTATGTCGCAAATCTTTATAAATTTCTTGATAGGGAGCTAAATTGTTTTGAAGATTTCGTTTAAATATTTCTGCTCTGTCACTTAAAGGGTCGTTCTCCAAAATGTATTCTTCCAACTGCTTTGCCATATTTAAAACTTTTTCGATATTTTTTAGTGAAAAGTTTTTATTTTCAACATCGGAAAGATCGTCAGAGCTATCTCCAACTGATTCTTCATTTGTCATTGCCACTAAATCTGCTTCGTTTATTTCGTCGTCCGCAATTAATTATTGAATATCAGCCATTGTTATTTCATCAAACCCATCACCTTCTACTGCATTCACCAATCTCACTATGTTCCTATATTCATCTTCTATTGATGTAGAAACAGTCTATTTCCGGTATTAGTGCTTTCCAGCAAGCTTTTAGTGTTGAAGGACGAATTTCATTAAGTGACGCATCAACAATTTCAACGGAATTTAAAATTGTAAATTGTTTCCAGACTTCTTTAACCGTAATATTTGCTGACTCCATCTTATCTAATATTACCTCAAAGGATTTTCGAATGTAGTAAGCTTTGAATGCTGCTATTATGCCCTGATCTAAAGGCTGTAATAGCGATGTGGTGTTGGGCGGTAAAAATTCGATTTGAACATTAGGATGACTTAAATAAGTCGAATGGGATGGCGCATTATCTAAAAGTAGTAAAACTTTAAATGCTAAGTTCTTTTTTTTTAGATAATTTTCTACGTCAGGAACAAAGCAATGATAAAACCAATCATTAAATAAACTGGCAGTCATCCATGATTTTTTGTTGGCTCTCCAATACACTGGAAGGTTGTTTTTGTTGCATTGTTTCATACATCTTGGATTTAATGATCGGTTAATAAACATTGGCTTGGTCATAAAATCACCAGACGCATTACTGCACAGCAATAATGTTATTCGATCTTTCGAAACTTTAAAGCCAGGAGCTCTTTTTTCGTTTTTCGAAATAAAAGTTCTTGAAGGCATTTTTTTCCACCACAAGCCTGTCTCATCTGCGTTGAACACTTGTTCAGGTAAATAACCGTTTTCTTTAATAATTTTTTCGAACTCTGCTGGATATTTTTCTGCTGCATCTGCGTCTGCGGATGCACTTTCTTCCTGTATTTTTAAAAGGTGAAGTGCATGTCTTTTTGTGAATTTTCCAAACCATCCATTACTAGCTACGAATTGATGATTGTCTTCATTGATTGACGATTGTCCTGTTTCCTTTAAATAATTAAATATTTTTAGTGCTTTATGCTTAATTACATTCCCATCTAAGGGCAATCGTTTTTTTGTCATGTCTTCTATCCACACCATAAGCGATTGCTCCATTTTCTCCATTATCTGCGGTCTAGGACGAGCAGTTACTTTCGCGACTACAGAGGATCCAGATGCTACCGAACTTCTAATTTTTTCTTCGTTTTGTTTGATAGTTCTTATTGTTGACTCATTTAAGTTAAAATGTCTGGCAATATCACATATCCTCTTTTGATGTTGAAGTCGATCCAAAATTTGTATTTTTAATTCAATGGATACAAATTTTCGTTTTAACGGCGTTTTTTTTTCATTCGGCATTTTTGTGGCTAAATTAAAAAATTTATTTGCATTTAAATAAAGTTACATACATAGGTTTAAAAGAAACTTACTTATTCACCTTAAAATAATTTTATCAAAACTCTTTTACGAAAAAACAACAACTGTTTCACAAATTTTTTATAATTTAACTGGAATTAGACTGAATATTTTTTCGCAATTTTTTACACGCTTCAGATTGATGCTTTTATTTGCAATGCCGACAACAAACTAACAAAAAAAATTATTACATCAAATGAAAGTAACGTAAATTGTTGTGTGATGTTAGAACCGCGGGGA
This sequence comes from Megamerina dolium, assembly GCA_963854835.1. Taxonomy (NCBI): domain Eukaryota; kingdom Metazoa; phylum Arthropoda; class Insecta; order Diptera; family Megamerinidae; genus Megamerina; species Megamerina dolium. The sequence goes on along the minus strand of OY978526.1, from coordinate 8,258,665 downwards.
AACCCCTTTTTTTAATTTTGTCGTTGACTACACAATTACGTATGTATTTGTTTGTCACTTTGTAAACACATGTTCAAGTGTAGGGTGGCAATGCTATAAAAAAGATAGGTATCAAAGTATGAACAAAATGCAAAGAATTTTATTTGGGCAAGAAACCCTTTTTCAAATTAAAATAAATAGTAAATATTTGAAAAAATTTTCGTAAAAATCGCGTTGTAAGAGTAGCGTTGTAAGAAAATGTCCGCATTTTGGGAACCGCGTTGTATCGAAAACGCGTTATAGGAAACCGCGTTGTGGGAGGTTTAACTGTATATAGAAACTATTGCATGTACGATACCTAGGTATACCACCATCGCTCTGATGTTGTCAACTATTTAGAAAATAAAAACAGAACGTCGCAAAAAAAAAAAAGTTTACATAATACATACACACATACATATGTACTCGTACTTACATATATGTAATTGCATATACTACATGATCTTTTACTCATACTTACGTGTATTTATATAAGTTCATATGTATGCATGTGTACATCTAATCGCATTTCAGCGACATTAAGCGGATGCATCTTTCAAATATTGTGCACTTAAAAAATGTTTATTACTTGAAGGAAGCAATAGCAGCAGCAGCAGCAGCAGCAGCAGCGACAGTTGTTGAATAAGAAAAGAATGAAATGTGCGCATGTGCGCCAGCAATAGTCTTAAAATATTATTGTACGAGTAAATGATGCTTGAAGAAAACGCTTTAGGAGCAAGATGACCATCCCCATCATCATCATCATCATCATCATCATCATCATGATGATGAAAAACTGTTGAGCAGTAGAAATGATGAACGTATATGTATAAATGTAAAAATGATGGCATGGATGTTAATGATGAGAAGGATTGATCATGTTGGTGACGATGATGTGAATATGTCGCCATGCTCGATGGACATGGCTATTGTTTTGTAAGACATTTAAACTAACTCTTAGTATATACATACAATACATATATACAATAAGCTATACTATAATAGTATCATAGCCATAGACAACTACAGCAATTACAGCATCATAAGATACATATGCAATAACAATAACAAATGGGGCTGGTGGCAATAGTTGATCTAGTCTGCAAAGGAATATATACATAGTAGTACACTTTTGTTTTATATTGTCTTTTGATTGTATTTATTTCTTTCTGTCTTGAGAGCTTGAGAGAGTATGAGCGATACACGACTACAGTTGCAGTCAGTTGTTTTACTGATTTATTGAATATTATTTTTGAAATGACAGCATTCATTGTTTTTTTTTTCTATTTTTTTTTTTTTTGGTATTTCTTACTTGTTTCAACAATTGCAATTCTTCTTCGTGAAATATCTTGCGAACGTATAAAAATGAAGTGACAATGTCGTTTTTCATGTTGCTATCATGATGACGATGATGATGATTATGATGCTGATGATTATGATGACGATCATTATGATAATGTTGTAATGTTGTAACTGTAATGATGCTATAGTTATATTTTTGTTATTGTTATCATTATTTTTTATTATTTCTATCATTATGATGATTTGTTTTTATATAACAATACCATTGTATGGCATTTGTATATTAGGTTGGGGAAAAAGTTTCGGGCTTCCGTTTCTAAACTTTATTAAATAAAATCTCCCTAACTTGAGATTAATAATAATACTGGCGGAAAAAAAAAATCCATCCTTTTTATTTCAATACTTCATTTAATATGAAGTGCCGATTTTAAAGATATCTTCATAATGCCTTTTTCATAGAAGCCCTGGGCATTATTGGCAAAAAATGCGACTAAGCGATTATGATTTGGTTTTATATAACAATTTCATTGTATGGCATTTGTATATTAGGTTGGGCAAAAAGTTGCGGGCTTCATTTTGTAGATTTTATTAAACAAAATCTCCCTAATTAGATTAATAATAATACTGGCGGAAAAAAAAAAAATCCATCCTTTTTATATCAATACTTTATTCTTTAACATGAAACGTTTTGTTTTATAATTTGTGCCGATTTTAAAGTTATCTTCATAATGACTGAGCGATTATGCTTTGTTTTTATATAACAATTGCATTGCATAGCATTCGTATATTAGGTTGGGGAAAAAGTTGCGGGCTTCAGTTTGTAGATTTTATTAAACAAAATAACATACGTGAGCAATAATTCACCATTTTCCCCTAACTTAATATAAAGACATACTGGGGAAAAAGAAATCTATTCTTTTTATTACAATATTTTATGTAGTATGATCCGTTTTGTTTTATGATTTGCGGGACTAAGCAACTGTGCCGTGGCTCAGTGGTTAGTGCGTTGGCCTTCAAATCTGTAGGTCGTGGGTTCAATCCTCGACTGAATCATAACAAAATTGAATATTGAAAAGATTTTTCTTATGAACGGTACCCACCTGCCGGCAAAAATTGGCAATTCTTCCGGCAGTACAACTTTGCCATGGAAAAGCTTCTTAAAAGAGCTCTGTGACAAAACTAAGTTAAAGTGATGCCACAAGGGTTCTGCCGTTCGAAACCGGCTAATATAAGTAGGTCCTTTCTAATGCTATCCAAATTTAACACGCACAATAGTATTGGAAGAGAAGCTCGGTGGTATCACAATGGGCATTTCTGACCTAAGTGTGTCCTCTCAGAGTGAGAGGGCAGCCATATAACCTAACCTAAGCTAACCTAAGCGATTTTTGTAATTTTATTTTGATGCCAATTTCCTATTATTAAGAAAGTTTTGCAATACTAAACTATAGGGTAATCGCTTAGTCGCAGGTCCGGCCTATAAGGTGGATGCAAAAAAAAAAAAAAAACTTTTCAAACAAGCTAGCGGAATTCCTGGTGACTCGCTAAAGATTTCAGCGTCTAGCAATGTCTAGCGTTATTCTAATGTTGTTGTTGTTGTTGTTGTAGCAGCAAAAATACGAAAATGTTTTGTTTTGTTTCGTACAAAGCACTTTTGTATTATATTGTGTTGAATGGACCTTGGCCGACTACGTGCTCGAGTGCTTCCGGGACGTAGAGCCGTCCATTCCTGGGAAACAGCGTTGTTCTAATGGAACAGAATACCTCTTTTATTGCAAAATTTGTTAAATTTTTGACAATAAATGAAAAAAAAAAAAAAATTCTTTCTAGTTGCATCAAATGCATAGCACAACCTTTCTAACCACCGTTTCTTCGGCCACCGTTTGATCTCACATAATATTGTCGTATGTGACGCATTTATTATCTTCAGTCATCATTCATTATTTTCATGATTTTATCAACATTTCCGATGATGGATCTATCTGTGTGAGATGAATGTTCGAAACGTAAAATTTTGCATAATTGCCTGCATTGCGAATTTTCTCATCGCTAACTTCCATCTTTCCCCATACTATAACTCACAATTAAATCGAAAAATGAACAAATAGAGCATTACTTTGAATTTATTTGATTCACTTCCTTTGCCCCCAATCGAATATTTACATACAACCACAATTTCTAAGTTCGCAATCATGTTATTTAACAAATTGATTCTATGTAGCGAATAATTCAAAATGCAACTTTTTTTTTTTCCATAGCTATAAACATTGTATAATGCTCATAAATATCAAATTTCAACGTGTATTATTTGCTGCTCCAATATGGAGAGGGGGTAAAAGCAACAGCAACAACAACAACAACAACAACAACAACAACAAATGCATATAGCATGTACGCATTGTATGTGTACATAGATATCAAAACGTCAACTACATAACATATAATACAATAATGAATTATTATTATGTACAATAGTTGGCAACATGTTTGCAAACATCTTCACACTGAGTTTCAAAGAAATTTTAATGTATATTTAACTTCCTGAAGTCATATAGTCACACAGCCAAATACAAGACAACACTCACGCAAGTACATAAAACAGCATCACAAACATACATATATACACACACACACACACATAAACATTATAGCAACATCATCAGTACCACCATGGAGTATTGCTGCAGGATAGCACAAGCAACAGCATTTTTTCTGTTCTTTCTATAAATCTTAATGCTATAGAACAAGGAAAAAAAAAAAAAACAACTTAAAATAGACAATCTCATTTCGACAAAAAATAGAAAAAAAAAAAAAACACGGAAAGAAAATTGCAAAAATAAAATGAAGTAAAAGAAATCGTGCATTCGTGTTACATCCAATGAAATGCTACTTTTGTTGCTGATGCTGGTTACTATTATTATTATTTTGTTCCCTATAATTTTATAATTTCTATCCATTTCATTTTCTTTCTATGTGTATGTGTGTGTGTGTGTGTGTGTGTGTGTATGTGTCTGTATGTTGTTACTCGTATTATTAACGCTTTTGCGTATATTGCTAGGCATAATTGACGCTAAACATTCGTTCCGTATTGTGTTTTGTTGCTAAAACTTTGTTACGATGCCAAGTTTGGCGCTTAAATCTTTTGTTTCATAGTGAAACATCATAAGGCGTTTGTTCGTTCGTTCGTTCTTTCATTGTTGGGGCTAAAGTAATGATGCCAATGCAAAAATTTATGTTGGTTCAATTTATTGGGATATATAGCACATACATATTTATATCCATATACTTTTGTCTAAACGAAACTTAAAAATAATAAAAAAAATATAAAAAAAAAAAACTGTTTTTAACCAAGTTTAAGCAATACAATACTGTATTCCATTGAACATCCACAGTCAATATATGGTCATATGCGATTGTGTATGCATTTTTTATGGATTTTTTTTTTCATGTTTATTCTTTTTATTATTCTTAAAATAATCGAATGCGCAACGAATTTTTCAATCTTAAAGTAATTTTCTCCTTTGGTCATCATTAATTTTAGATTTCTTATCTCTTGTACAACCGTTCAATATCAGTAGATAGTATACAATATGTTTGTATGTATATAATTGCACAGTCGCATTGCAGCAGTAGCATTAATAGACACTATCGATTGGCATCGATCGAGCATAATTCTTTCTTTTGCGTATGCTTCGATACGCTTGATGTTGTTGGTGTGTGCTACCAATTTTTGTCTTCCTGTAAAAGACTATATAACATTTAACTAGATTTTCTATACATATGAAAGCACATGAATGTGCACTATTTCTATTATTAAGCTTGAACATATACTATTGTAGACGTCATCATCATTCACACAAATAATTTTGATCCCCTTAAAAAATTTTTTTTTTGTGATTTTCTTCTCGATTTGAGATTGAAACAATTTGCTATGCATTCTTTCAGATGCATAATACAAAAAAATCACCTAAAATAATAATACGATAATAATAATAGGGTGTCTTTATTTTAATATCATACTTTTCAATAGAGAAAAAATGTAAAAAAATTCAAATAAGAGTCTCAATAATATATCATGAACTCAGCATCGAAATCGGACAAATTTTCTACTAAATATATTTTTTTTTCAGAGATTATTGAGAGAAATGGTTGAGGATGGTAGTACGGGTTAGGCTAAGGCCTTTATGCATTGCCACCAACTATTGGTCTATTGTGCACCCCTTTATACTTAGATATTTAGCATATTTAATATATCGAGGAATCGAACCAGCTCCTTCGGGGGAAGCATTTGAAGGTCTTCATCTTTTAGTATGTATGAATTTAAGATTTTGTGCTTCCTGTGGCCTAGTGAATCACACTAGGTTGTGATTAAGTGTTTCATGGACTCTTCCTCATCACAGCAGAATCTGCAAGTACTTGTGTTTAATACTCCTATTTTATGTGTTTATTGCATACGAAGTGGCCCGTTAGTGCTCCGGAGAGTAATCTAAGATTCGTTTTGTTTAAGGAGAGAGCGGCATTTGCTCTTTTAGCATCAAAGCTCAGGAATTTTTTCGGAGTGGTTGCAACTGCCAATGTTATTCCAATATTCTCTGATTTTATGTTGGATCCATTTCTTGGTATCCAGTTAAATGTTGTTTTTATTCAAGTCAAAGAACGGGGTTGGACCGATAAATGGCCCTTTAGCCTCCTTTTTTTTTTTTTTGCATAAAGGTCCGCCTTTTTATTAGTATGGATAGATATTAGCTCTAAACGAAGTCATTGTTGTTGAGTGCAGTGTTAACAAAGAAGCGAATATTGAATCGTTTCGTTACCGTTAATTGATAAGTAGAACTCTCCTAATTCCATTAACCAATTGTTATTAGAAACCACCCAGAAGTCTTGAAGAATTTCTGGAGTCGATTGAGCCCGGATTTAATAATCTCTCGAGTCTGTTTCCACAAATTAGTATTTCAATTTCCAATTTTACCAAATAAATGTTAACCATACCAATAAGTAATTTCCCGTTTTTTTCTGGTTGAAAAATTTATAATTCAATTAAATTGCTATTGAAGTCTAATATGGGTATCTGACCTTGGGGTAAGGATCCAACTCGTGCAATAATTGATCGTATAATTCAATAATTTACCGCTAATATTTCATTTAGCATTGCGACTTTATTTTGGTTGAATTGCAACGTTCACAAGCAAAATTACTGCAAAATTTGGAGTAAAAAGATGTCACTAGAGATATTTAGACTCAAAGGAATTTACTATTCGATGTGATGTGTGTATTGAAAGAGTCATTGAGCCGTATGTACTTCTTTCTAGAAATAATGCAATTATAACCAAATATTTCATCCTCTGATTGTTGTTCTTGTTGTAACAGACAACGATTTCGAAATCACGAATAGGTATGTATGCCAATTAATTGAATTGTTGTTGTTCACATCGACCAGTTCCAGAAAGACGGCAGCCTCCAGCGGGTGCGTCCACAGTGCAGAGGGGGCCAAACTGGTGGGTCTACTGGGGCAGGCGAAATGATTACGGGTTTCGTGCGGGCTTTGTTGGCACCACGGGTATTGATCTGGAATTTTATCAGCCAGCCGGTGCATGTAGCAGTTCAGATAGACGTTCAACCCAGATCTTAGCTACGCCAAAGTGGCGCGAGCGGATCTAGGGAGTTGTTGTTCGAAGTCTGCAATTGGCGGTGGGTGACACCCCAGCACGATGTTATGAGCATGAAACTCGATGGCCGCCTCCACCGCGCGTTGATGCAATGAATTCAGAGCCGCCCTATGCGTACTCGAGCTCAAATCATCGAGCAGGTGACTCACATGCCCATCAAATGAGCGTAAACCACCACGGATGTTACGTGGGGGAGTGGCAAGCCGCATTAAACGGTTGTTGGGGTGTGATGGAGGGTGAAAGGAAAGAAGAAATTGCTACGAAAGCAATTCGTTGTGCTCACACACTTTTAGCATTTGCGTTTCCTGATGTAGGTGATCCTCATGCGCCATCTTATGGCAGCCTGTGATGATGCGCAAAGCAGTATTCTGCCGTTTTTGTAGAAGCCGCCATTGCGTGTCGCTGATTGTATAGCATTTATGTTGCAAAGTTATGGTTTCAACAGGACACATTATGCACTTCACAACCAAGTGATTAAGAGATCTTTAGACGATCAAAATATTTTAAGAATAATAGTTTGTGATAGATTCTATTTACTTCTTTTACTTCTTAGTCAATGTTTGTTGTATTATTGTCGAAATCGGTTGCCAATAGAATTGGTCGAAAAGTAAAAGAAATAAAGCAATTAAATAATAAAAAAAAAAACAGAAAATGTTACTACTTGGTGTGATATCTGGCTTAAATGAGTCATTGAATCGTACTACTTTGAAGAAATAAGCCTACAATAACAAACTATTTCATGGTCCCATTTAAAAGCATGAATGTTGTGAAGCTGTGGTTTCAACAGAGCGCGCTACGCTCTTCACCACTAATTCACTTTACTGTAAGGAATCATTAAACGACCATACTATGATATTTCAAGTAATATAGCTTGTGATGGTTAATTTAATTTTTGCCTCCGCATTATATTTTTCGTCGCATTATTGTCAAAATACGGTGTCAGACGATAGCAGCATATTTTGATGTTTTTTTTTTCTTTTTTAATAAATTTTTAAAGAAAAACGCCCTTTCAATTCATTTTTGTTTATTTTATTGTTATATGTATGGTATATTTATTTTACTTTGCATTTTTGATGCAATCTCATTTCCGCTCTCTGTGCTGATAGTAGTAGTACGATAGTAGTAGTAATAATACTACTCTAGTAGAGCTCGTAGTAAATAGTCTACGTAGTAGTGGTAATAATGGCAGTTATTGTAGTTACTTTTTTTTTTTTTGGATATTTTCCCATAATTTTCCCCTTACCCCTTACCGCTACACAAACACACAAACGTTTGTTGTTGTTGTTGTTGTGCGTATTCATTGAAAATAGAGCGCATATAATTCTTTTTACAAGTCACTGCATTAAATTTTTGTTTAATTAAAAAAAAAAAAAAAAATGTTAATACCATATGCATATTAAAAGAGAAATGCTTGCTACAAGTCACATACCACTACAATGCATACGAACTACCGCATTTCTTATTGAAATTGTTATTGTGTGTGGTTAATTTTACGCACTAGAAAATATTTGAAATGTTACCACACAATGCTTTCCATATATTCAACCATTTGCTACAAGTAGTAATTTCTTATACAAATATCTATTTACATATACGAATAATATTTGTATGCAATCAATGTGTTGGTATGTGTTTCATAATGCATATGTATATGGTATGTTTTGGTATGCGCGAGTGAACATCATGTGAAAAAGGTGTTTAATTTAATGTCATTTATGCTGTGCCGTCTCACTTTAAGCTGATATATCCATTGACCTAAGTAAAAAAAAAAAACAATAATTTTAAACTATTTCTATGAAAGAAAATATATGATTTAGCCATAATGGGTGCTACGCTTTTATCCAGTAACGACCGTTATACTTTTTGGCCACTGTACCTAGTCAAGTCATAAATATTGGTACCATTGCCACGTAAAAAGTTTTTGGCATCAATTGTTTACAATCATGGAATGGAGCGACATCGAAAATCGTATTGTTGTAGTTGGCCTATTAAAATGCAGCATAGAAAAAGACGATATCTTTCGGACGTTGCGACCGCTTGTAATAACTCGCAATTTTGTGTATCATGCTGTGAAGTTGTTTGAGGATACTGGTGGATGGAGTACAAGACCGTCAAAGATCCGGCCGTCCGCGCACTATAAGAACTCCGCAAGCGATCAAAGCCGTGAAGAAACGAATTGACCCAAAACCACTGCGAAAATAGAAAATTTTGTAGCGGGAAATGTAAATATCGCAAAAATCCATGTCCATGAAGATTTTGGACTCAGCGCGTGCAAGTTCACAGGCAAATTCTATTTACTGACAAGAAAATCTTCACCGTAGAAGAATCGTTCAATAAACAGAACAAATTGTGTGTATGCTCGGTCATCCATAGAAGCATCCTAACTCATCCCGAGGATACAAAGAGGCCTCTGCTCCAGCTCACAAGGCAAAAATGACTCAACTGTGGCTAAAAAAACAACATTCCGGGCATCATATCAATGGATGATTGACCAGCTGGTAGTCCAGACCTCAACACGTTGGTTTACAAGTTGTGGTCCATATTAGAGGGCATGGCTTGCTCTACTCGACACCCAAATATTGAGTTGTTGAAGCGAGCTCTTGTCCGTGCAGTGAAGTGTGTCTCGCTATCGATGAGTGGCCAGATCGTCTCAAGTTGTGCTGGCAGGTAAATGGAAGTCATTTCGAAAAAGTTGTTCTAAGATTTGTAGCCATTAAATAACCCAAATAAAAAGAAAAAAAAAACAAAAGTTTTGAAAAATATTAATTCGTTTTCATTTGACGTCGATTTTTCTGTGTACCAATATTTAATCCAGCGGCTGCGTTGGCTAGGTCATGTCGACCGAATGGAAGAACACGCTCCAACTAAGAAGGTATTATATACGGAACCCGCTGGAGGACGACGCAGAAAAGGAAGACCTAACCTTCGGTGGAAAGTCCAAGTACTGGAGAATCTGAAGGCGCTTGGAATTTTTAACTGGCGCCAACTAGCGAAGAACAGAGATGGCTGGCGAAGCATGTTATATTGGGCCTAAATCGATATTCTGTTGTTATGGTGTAAGTAAGTAAGTAATATTTATGACTTAACTCGATAGATTCCATTATACAAAATTATGGAGTTTAAGTGTTGGTTTTTCTAAATTTATCATCACTTAAGTCAAATAGACGCCGATGTATGGGAGTGCTCAAGTACTGCAGAATATTGACCACCTGTCTACAATTTTATTTTTTAGATTTCTTTGGCTATTTCTTAGTCCTTGAACTAGTTATAATTTGAAAGTTTGTTTTGTTGAACATTTTCCCACCTCTCCACATGATATTGTTATAAAAAGCAATAATAGAAATTCATACAAGACTAAGAGTCTATTTATATAAAGGGTTATCCATTTTGCGGTTTCAAAAGTAAATGTAAATAAAACACTTATAAAATATTTTTTATCATGATATTTTCTTTTTTATTATAAAGTTTGAACGTTGACATTATGTGTGAAATACTACATCATTTAAATGACCACCACGCGAATTGTTGCAAGCATCGATTCTTTTGAGATAATTTTCGACCACTTTTTGACACATATTGGGCGGTATCTCAACCATAACGTGACGAATGTTGGTTTTTAGGTGCTCAAGAGTTAAAGGTTTATCTGCATAAACACGGTCTTTCGCGTAGCCCCACAAAAGAAAGTCAAGCGGTGTCAAATCGCATGATCTTGGTGGCCACTTAATATCGCCACGACAAGAAATTACGCGGCCAGAAAATTTCTCTTGCAATAAAGCCATATTCGCTCGAGTTGTGTGGCATGTGGCACCGTCTTGTTGAAACCACATATTCTCTAAGTCGTATTCTTCAATAGCAGGCAAAAAAAAAGTCGGTTATAATATGACCATAATGCTCCGAATTGACGGTGACAGTCGTTCCATCGTCGTTTTCGAAGAAGTAAGGTCCAATCACACCTCCGGACCAAAGAGCGCACCAAGCGGTGACTTTTTGTGGATGTAGTGGCCTCTCTTCAATTACTTGAGGATTCTCAGAACCCCAAATACGACAATTTTGTTTGTTAACATACCCACCGAGTGAGAAATGTGCTTCGTCGCTGAAGAAAATTTTGTTCGAAAAATCGCCGTCCACCGCCTGTTGTTCAAGCACCCATTCGACGTATCTACGACATTGTGAATGGTCAGCTGGCTTCAGTTGTTGTGTGAGCTGGATTTTATATGGATGTAGGTGTAGATCCAAATGCAAAATACGCCATAATGTGCCATAAGACAGTCCTAATTCCTGAGAACGACGAGGAATCGACACATTCGGGTCTTCGGCAATACTTTCACTTACAGCAGCGATATTTTCGGTGGTACGAGCGAAACGATGATGCACAGGCCTTACAATATCTGTAACCGATCCAGTCTCTTCATATTTCTTCACAATTTTGCCAATTGCTTGCGTAGTTGGACGATTATGTAAACCATAATCTCCTCTTAAATCACGATATGTGGCTGTGGCAGAATCAACATTTTTGTAGTAGGTTTTTACAATTTTAATGCGTTGTGCGATAGTTAAGCGATCCATTTTCGCAAATGTCAGACTTTAAACTGAAAAAGAAAGAAATTGTTTTAACAACTCAGTTTGACAGATGTCGAATTCTAACCCTATACTTTTGAAACCGCGAAATGGATAACCCTTTAGTATGAATCGACTTCTCAATGGGCGATATTTTACGATATTACCTTCTCATAGCATTGCGATGGACATAACCAATAACACCAACGTATGTGTAAATTGGTTTTCTTTCTACCACCATTAGAGTACGATATACACACATGGTGCATGCATGTAATTATAGAATTATTAGAAAAATATTATTCACAACCTAACGAATAAAATATGCAAATTTTTGTTGGAATTTATACATTTTACTTTCAATTCAATGCACTTACATACTAAACATTTCCCTCTTTATTGAGCTAAGAGAGTACATATTTGCATATCAATGCATTCTGTATATAGTTATAAAATTATGTACTTTTATACCTGTACGGTTAGTAAATTTTGAAAAATTGAAGCAAAAAAAGAAAAAATAAACGTAACTTTCTTGTTGGCTTGGCTAAAATATATACATATATGCACACATATAGTAGTCACATGTTTATATGTATGGGGTATTACATTTACAAAAAGCAATTTCAAAATATAACGTCGTTGCAATCGAATGATTTTACCGCCATATAATAAATGATAGTGACGGTGGTTGATGATGGTGATGGTAATAATGATAGCATTTATACACATACACCTACACCTACAATTGCATTGAAATAAAGAAACAGCAAAATGTTTGTTTGATTCGAGGCAAAATAACAAAAGTGAAAATGTTGAAAATGCCATGCAACAACAAACAAAAGCAGCACCATCAACACCAACACAATAACAATAATAACAACGGCTTGAAAAAGAAGCAACATTGAAGCGGCATGTGTGAAAATTGAACTGTAACAAAAGCGGCTTACAACACTGTTACGAACGAATGTTGTTATAACTATGTATGTACTTGCTTACAAGCTGCTGGTAGTATGAGAATTATGCAAAATTCAAATGCTAAGCCATATAGATATAATAGTATAAATTAAAAAATTATGCGTGTCTGATAGTACCAAGCGCATGCATTTCATAGAAATATTCAATATACATGCAAGTCATATAGAAGCAAGTAAAAAAAAAAAAAGGGTGTGAGCGAAGAACAAACTACCCCTCGTCGAGATGAATTATGCAGAAGCAACATTTTTCTATTTTTTTTCACACGCTACTGCCATACGACATACCTATAGGTAGTACAGTACAATGTACAGATATTTTTACAGAAATGTTTTTAATTAATTTGCAATGCAATATTATAAAACATTAATTTTATTATAATTAATAATAAAAACTAAATTGTTACAACATAGCAAATGGCAGCAGTGCAAAAAAAAAGAAAAAAAAATGATACAACAGTAATTCGTACATTAACCTCCTTTTTATGGAGTTTTTTTTCTGTTTTTTCTTACCTCTTTTTTTTTTTTTTTTTTTTGCTTAACGTTTCAAGTAAAAACAATTAATTTTAATTACGCGCAAAAACACATTGCTATGTACATGGCGCATACGAGTAAGTAACAAACGGTAGCTGAAGCTGTACCATAATAGGTATTGCTAGCTAAAAAAAAAGACACCTTTAGTCCAACAAATGTACTTGTACATACGAGCGCGGTCCCAGAACTACCCGACCTAACAAAGAATACACAACAAATTTTGGAAAATTTTTCTTTATTCCTCAACATAATCTTCTTTTAGCTTTGTACACTTTTCCCAGCGATATTCTCTAGTTTCGATACCCTGTTTATAGTATGAAATGTCTAGCTCATTAAAATAGCCATCTACCGCAGACCATCCACCTCTTCATTGTTAGCAAATCTTCTACCAGCAAGCCATTTTTTTAAATTTGTAAATAGAAAATAATCCGAAGGAGCTAATCTGGCGAATGAGGTGCATGCTGAAGTGATTGGAACTTTAACTCATTGATTTTGGGAATCGCAATAGCGGATGTGTGAACTGGTGCATTGTCTTGATGAAACAACACTTTTTTTTTCGCCAAATGCGGCCTTTTTTCTTTAATTTCATTGCTGAAACATCGCCGTTGATTGTTTTCCCTTTTTGAAGATAATCAATAAAAATTATCCCACGTGCCTCTCAAACAACAGACGCTATAACCTTGATTGCAGATGGAACTGTCTTCGCCTTCTTTGGACACGATTCTCCCCATACACTCCACTGTTTTGACTGCTCTTTTGCCTTAGGTGTGAAGTGGTGGACCCATGTCTCATCCATGGTTACGAAGCGATGCAAAAACTCGGCTTTATTACTGTGAAACATCGCCAAACACCCGATAGAAACATCTTTACGACGTTGTTTTTGTTCTTTTGTGAGCAAACGCGGCACCCATCTTGCACACAGCTTTTTCATCTCCAAATTTTCGGTCAATATACGATATATAGCACTTTTTGAAATGCCTGTAATTTCACCGTGGGTGCCGTAGCTCAGTGGTTAGTGTGTTCGCCTTCTGATCTGTAGGTCGTGGTTCAATACCCGGCTGATGCATAACAAATTTAATAGCGAAAAGATTTTTCTTTCGAACGGTACCCACCTGTCGGCAAGCAATTGGCAATTCTTCCGACAGTAACAACTTGCCATGAAAAAAAGCTTCTAAAAAGAACTCTGTGACAAAGCTCAGAAAAAGTGATGTCACAAGTGTTCTGCCGTTCGGAACCGGCTAAAATAAGTAGGTCCATTCTAATACTGTCCAAAATTTAAGACACACAACAGTAATGGAAGAGAAGCTCGGCCAATGAGCCCTTTGGGGCTTTTAAAGCCACATATTTTTTTTTTTTTTTTTTTTTAATTTCACCTAGCTCACGCACCTTCAGCTGGCGATCATCCAATACCATTTTGTGGATTTTCTTAATCGTTTCTGGCGTGGCCACCTCAATTGGTTGACCACTACGGTGTTCGTCTTGGCAGTTCGTACCACCTCGTTTAAACTCTGCCACCCAATATTTTATGGTCGTAATCGAAGGAGCAGACTCCCCCAGAGTAGATTCTAGTTCGGCTTTAATATTCGTTGGACTGAGCTCTTTCAAATGAAAGTATTGAATTACATAACGGTGACCAATTTTTTCCATGTTTACAAATTCACTGAGTTCGTTAACTTTCGATGGCTCCAAAAAAATATTATACAACGTGGCGCCTTGAAACTCAAAACATATATTTTATAAGGTTGCCACTTTTCATCAAAGTAATTTCTTTCAAACTACTGCCGCCATCTATATGTCAGGTCGGGTAGTTCTGGGACCGACCTCGTACACATATGTATATACATATACATATAGTATGTATGTGGCCTGTTTGGCCTAACCGAATGGAAATCGTTGTGGGTCGCATGTTATTTCTCAATAAATTTACGACGAAATGCTACACGTTGACATGCATCTCTTGGTTGACACAAATGATATTTGTCGCATTTTACGTGGCAGAGCGGATAACTAAATATAATTTCATCAATTCGATAACCGTTAAATATATATTGGTGACTATGAAAATCTGAGATGAGATGAGATGAGACATTCAAATGTACACTCAGCTCACTGCAACTCAATACAAACGGTAATATAAACAGTCATTTATCGACAAATTATAGGGGCTTACCAACGGGTGCAGGACAAATATTCAAGTAGGCAGCAATAAGTATCTAACACGCCATGGGTGTGTGCACACTCTGTCATCAATAAAATGTGCAACTTATGCCCATTGCAATAGGATAATAATGTGATGCAGCATTAGGTTTGTGAGGTTTTTCCTCTTTATATGCATATGTATTTACCAAAACCCAATTCCGATCGATTGTCATCATATTGCTACCGTTATTGCTTCCATGTCATCGTTATATGTAGGTACTACAATATTGTTGTTATAAGAAGAAGAGGAAGCTCTTCTTCTTCTTATTTTATGTATGCGGGTCAGTAAAAGGGGCCAGCATAAAAAAATAATTTATTTTTTTGATATTGCTGGTATTGCTACTTGCTGTCGTTAATGTTGGTGGTGGGTGAGGCCATAAATATAGCATAGTATGTTTGTATTTTGGAAAATAAAACTTTCACGAGACCAACAAAGCAAAAAACAAAACAAATGAGGGTTTATTCAACAACAACCATATACTACTATTTATGAGATCCTTAAATGCAATTGATGAATGTCAAAAAATTATATTATCGAAACTTAATAGTGGTTGCTACAACAGTGGGAAAATCTTTGAAATACACATTAACGCTGTTAAGAGCTACATAGGAACTGTTTTAGTAATTTTGCACTAAACTCATATTAGTAGTAAATGTAAATTCATGAATATATATGGCAGATAATGAATTTAATAGCTCATGCAGAAGTTTATTGCGATTATGGGCATATTAGAGTTGTCAAAAAAAACTACCGAATGGTATGAAGTGGAATTGGCCAAATCATAGCAAAGTCCTAGACATAACGCTATATAACTATAGATGCTAAGTATATGTACTTAGCATGGTGTTTAAGTTCAGTGCCATCAATTATCTTAAATTTTTCTATTCTACAGGGATGTTACTTATTGATCGAATTTTTTTAAAACGTGTAACATTTTCTAATTGACATGAGGTGAAATGGAACAATTTAGCAGTAAAATTATTTCACTATTTTTGAAATATTCTATTAATAAAATAATCAAAATAAGTTTCTATTTGAAATTTATATATATAAAACATAAAATTAAATCAACTCTGATTAGGAAACTAGGCATCTTTGTCATTTTATTGGCACAAACATTGCTTGCTGGCGAATAAAACATGGCTTGTATTTTTTATCAAGTCTACTATTTTAGTCCTACTACTGCATTATAGTAGGTGACGCTTTTCCAACTTTCCAACTTGTCAACAGATATGATTTTGAAGCGCTAAACATTTTTCTGCAAGCTCTTTATAGGATTAGGTTAAACAGCCAGTCTGAACTGACCGACTGTCAGTCCGAAGAATTAAAAAGAGGGATGATCACGTCTTAATTTTTGCAATTTGCAATTTCAATTTTTAGTAACCTTAACAGTCATCTTTTAGGAAAATTAAGATAGTCAAAATAGTGATTTTGTGCTAAGTATATAAAAAAAGCAATTCGTAATTCTTCAGGCAGTAACAATTTGCCATAGAAAAGCTTCTAAAAGAACTCTGTGACAAAGCTCACAGAACCGTTCGGAACCGGCTAAAATAAGTAGGTCCCTTCTAATACTGTCCAAAATTTAACACGCACAACAGTATTTGAAGAGAAGCTCGGCCAATGAACCATTCGGTGCTTATAAGTGCCACATATTTATTTTTATTTTTTTATTTTATATAAAAAAGTAGCACAATTTTTTCCAAACGCGAGGCATACAAAAAATAGAGGACCTATTTGTTATTCAACAATTAACCATTATAATATGGGTGTTGCGCAGTCATTTTGAATGGGAAATTGTGATATCACAACAATGACTTTGAATGGAAGCTAATGAAATAGCGGGCGTGGCACTATTATTTCCCAGCAATTATTAAAACAATAAAATATTAGTGTATATACCAAATATGGTTGTTTTAGATAAAATATTAAATATTATTACGTTTTTATTTTGTGAACGTTTAATTCTATTTGAATCAACCTTGTTCGATCACTGGATTCTGTCAACAATAATTGCAATAATTGCAATAATTTACAATCAACTATTTACAATAACTCTTTAATGTACTTGCAACTTTTGCCTCTGATACTGTATCAATGTTTGCGCGATCACTTTCGGGTTTGAATTGATTTCATTTGTTAACAACTGGTCCTATTTATATTCTGTGGCAACACTCCAGAATCTTATTTTATCGTAGTCGAAATTTTTCTCTTTCTTTCTCGTTGGCTTGTTGTGGTTATCGACTATTTCTTTTTGTTGACGTTCGTTTCGATGCTGTCAATATTCATGCCATTCACAATTAGTGATGAGTAACCAACCATGTGGGTGCCGTAGTTCAGTGGTTAGTGTGTTCGCCTTCTGATCTGTAGGTCGTGGTTCAATACCCGGCTGATGCATAACAAATTTAATATCGAAAAGATTTTTCTTTCGAACGGTACCCACCTGTCGGCAAGCAATTGGCAATTCTTCCGACAGTAACAACTTGCACAACAGTAATGGAAGAGAAGCTCGACCAATGAGCCCTTTGGGGCTTTAAGTGCCACATATTTATTTATTTTATAACCAACCATCAATACTCGTTCCAATATGTTAGAGTTTCAAAAATTTCAGAGTTTAGATCCTTTATTTGCTGAGTGTGGACAATGTGGCAAATCACACCCATGATCAATTGGTTTAGCAAGGTGCAGTGCCCCTAAACTCAGCCTATAGGCACCTTATGCAAACTTTGCCACAAAATGCCACAGTTGTGAAGTTATCGTGCGAAGAAGTCATATATCGGACATCGAACAGATTTAATGATAATATATGTATGTATGGAGAAAAATTACCGTTAAGATATATTTTTATGCAAGCACATTTATTGCCAAATAGACAATATAATGCATGCAATGTGAGATTTTTTTTTAAACTTGTGCACAATTAATCTTAAATGCACTACTCTAAGTTTGTAATCTTTTTTTTTTTTCCTTTTTTCAGCTATAATTTTCTAATATCGGCTATTATGAAAAGATTTTAAATAATAAAAATGTAACAACTGATTGTTGCAAAATAAAACCTTTTAAACCATTGACCTTCTTTATTTTTAAAAATATGTTATAAAATAACAATATAAATCAAATGGGAGTTATTTTTCAACATTTTATTATTACTACATCTTTTATTGCTAATAATAAAACATATAAAAGACATAAAGGCCAAAGGCAAAATATCAAAACAACTAAAAATAGCTACATTAAAACACCGAAAGCATAAATTATATATTATAATAAATAAATATATATATTTATATACGAGTATATGTAAAGGGTTATCCATTTCGCGGTTTCAAAAGTATAGGGCTAGAATTCGACATCTGTCAAACTGAGTTGTTAAAACAATTTCATTCTTTTTCAGTTCAAAGTCTGACATTTGCGAAAATGGATCGCTTAACTAACGCACAACGCATTAAAATTGTAAAAACCTACTACAAAAATGGTGATTCTGCCACAGCCTCATATCGTGCTTTAAGAGGAGTTTATGGTTTACATAATCGTCCAACTACGCAAGCAATTGGCAAAATTGTGAAGAAATATGAAGAGACTGGATCGGTTACAGATATTGTAAGGCCTGTGCATCATCGTTTCGCTCGTACCACCGAAAATATCGCTGCTGCAAGTGAAAGTGTTGCCGAAGACCCGAATGTGTCGATTCCTCGTCGTTCTCAGGAATTAGGACTGTCTTACGGCACATTATGGCGTATTTTGCATTTGGATCTACACCTACATCCATATAAAATCCAGCTCATACAACAACTGAAGCCAGCTGACCATTCACAACGTTGTAGATACGTCGAATGGGTGCTTGAACAACAGGCGGTGGACGGCGATTTTTCGAACAAAATTTTCTTCAGCGACGAAGCACATTTCTCACTCGGTGAGTATGTTAACAAACAAAATTCTCGTATTTGGGGTTCTGAGAATCCTCAAGTAATTGAAGAGAGGCTACTACATCCACAAAAAGTCACTGCTTGGTGCGCTCTTTGGTCCGGAGGTGTGATTGGACCTTACTTCTTCGAAAACGACGATGGAACGACTGTCACCGTCAATTCGGAGCGTTATGGTCATATGATAACCGAATTTTTTTTGGCTGCTATTGAAGAATACGACTTAGAGAATATGTGGTTTCAACAAG
The DNA here is from genome assembly GCA_963854835.1 of Megamerina dolium. Classification (NCBI taxonomy): domain Eukaryota; kingdom Metazoa; phylum Arthropoda; class Insecta; order Diptera; family Megamerinidae; genus Megamerina; species Megamerina dolium. The sequence goes on along the minus strand of OY978526.1, from coordinate 8,239,252 downwards.
ACGGTGCCACATGCCACACAACTGGCTTTATTGCAAGAGAAATTTTCTGGCCGCGTAATTTCTCGTCGTGGCGATATCAAGTGGCCACCAAGATCATGCTATTTGACACCGCTTGACTTTTTTTGTGGGGCTACGCGAAAGACCGTGTTTATGCAGATAAACCTTTAACTCTTGAGCACCTAAAAACCAACATTCGTCACGTTATGGCTGAGGTACCGCCCAATATGTGTCAAAAAGTGGTCGAAAATTACCTCAAAAGAATCGATGCTTGCAACAATTCGCGTGGTGGTCATTTAAATGATGTAGTATTTCACACATAATGTCAACGTTCAAACTTTATAATAAAAAAGAAATATCATGATAAAAAATATTTTATAAGTGTTTTATTTACATTTACTTTTGAAACCGCAAAATGGATAACCCTTTATCTTCGACAATATTGTAATGCCTCGAAATAATCAACTTTTTGCCAAAATCTTTGATATTTGACAATCCTAATATTGAGGGCGGATTAAGGTATAATTTTGAAATAAAAAAACTACCCATATCTATAATCTGTCAAAGCAACTTTCAGCTGTCAAAGTTAGTTAGCCACTATTTTTATTCATTTTTTTTACAATTTCATTATCGAAAGACCCATGCCTCTAAAGCAATGATTTTTTCAAATTTAGTTTTGTGTCTTTTTTAAACGATATGTTATAAAGTACAAACACTTTACAAAAAAATTACACTACTATAACAATTTTACCGATATTATCTGAAATTTAAATAACTTATAAAGCTTTCTGTACTTTCTTCTGTTAATGTGACTTTGCCGTAGATAAGCGCTATTGCAATTAGCACTTGAGCGGTATTGCAGTATTGAGTGTATCATTGACCGATGAAAACAAAAAAAAAAAAAAAAAAACAATAAAAATTCATCAAATCAACGTAAGATCAGTTCATCTTCATACAAACAAACAACCACCACCAATCAAAAATATGCATTTCAAGTAGCTTGCAATGTATGCGTGTGTCTATAAGTCAAATAAATATTCTTTAATGAACAGACAACAACAACAATCAAGATATGAGTACATATTCACTAACAATAGTAACAAATAAGTCAAACAATAAAACGCATTTGATGAGCACATTCAACTTCATTCAATACTGATTGCAAGCAAGCATTTAGGTACATACGAGTATACCCTGTGTACAGACACATGTGTGCAATACTCGTGCATGTTAGAGTGGACCTGAAGTGGGCATAATTTTCAAAATCGAACTCTCTTATATATTTTATTTAAGCAGATTCTGGCGTCAAATTAAGTTGTGTCATCTTGGAGTCAAAGATATCGGATATATTACGATTTTCTTATTCAATTTTTGCGAATTAAAAAATCTATTCAAAATGTGCTTTATAGGAGTAATTTTTGAATACATCTGGTAGATACTCTAATTTCGATTCTGTTATTGGATCTGTTGTGTCTGTGATATGGTTTATGAGATTGCTTGCTTACTTTTATTTCTATCAATTATAAAAATCGAAACTAATATAAAATAATAAAAGGTTACTCACAGTTGCGGTACACTGATGGGTCTAAGATGAAAGATGGCAGTGCCCGAGGCGGGAATTGTTGAACCAAGATTTCGGAAAACAATCGCAATGGGGAAAACAGCTTCCATATTTCAGGCGGAGGTCCATGCCTTAGAGGTATGTGCATCCTCTCAGACAGCCAGGCGGCTCTAAAGATTCTGGCAAATTTTTCGTTTCAATCGAAGCTAGTTTGGGAATGTTTTAAACTTTTCAATGCCCTTGGCAGCAAAGAATCCTGTCACCCTAATGTGGATGCTGTGGACATGAGTGCCGCGAGTGAAACGAAATGGCCGACTCCCTGGCAAAGGAAGGCACAGGCACTCTTTTCATTGGATCAGAGTCCTTCTGCGGGGTTACAAACAGTTTCATAAACAACTTGATATGTAAAAAGGGAGAAACGAGATCTACTCGACTACTGGAGAGCCCAAACGGGCATGCGGCAGTCGAAGGGACTTATTAATCTCACACATGTTAAAGTGGATGCTGTTTTTAACCTCAGCAGAGATGACATAAAACTCTACACAAAGCTGCTCATTGGGCACTATAGACTCAACTACCATATCAAGAAAATAGGTGTGGTAAAAAGTGTTACCTGTCGACTCTGTCATGAGAAGCAGGAAGCTTACTTATTTACTTATGTGGCCATAATAACCGAATATCGATTTAGGCCGAATATAACATGCTTCGCCAGCCATCTTTGTTCTTCACTAGCTGCCGCCAGTTAGAAATTCCAAGCCCCGTCAGGTTCTCCAGTACTTGGTCTTTCCACCGGACTCCTCGGTTAGTGGTTGTGCGTTGGGTTTGGGTCCCGCCACATAAAAAATTCCCCCCAGTGAATAGTATAAAAATGCATCGGAGTAGGAAACATCGAAACATATTCTATGCAATTGCCCAGCGGTGGCAAGACGTTGACTTGGTTACCTTGGTAATGGAATCTTGACAGCAAACCACATAGGTAAAATCAAGTCCACAGCAATTATAAGATTTATATACATATAGTGTAGAATAGTTTTAGATGGGCAATCAGCGCACAAAAGATCTTTTAGGTCGCAGTGCATTAAATAGCCGGAATATGTAAATAAATATAAAATAATTTTGTACATAATAAAATTGAAATAAAGACTATGACATTATTTTCTCACATAAATAAAGAAATTTGAAACAATAAAATTCAATATTTTAGGAATAAATTATTGACTATGATCGTTTGATACATTAAAGAAAATAAATAGAGAAGTCTACTAACTTAAGTGTAACCAAAAGACGATGGGTAAAGAGAACACTCTAATCTACATACAATAGAATTTCATATAATCGCAATAAAAAAGACTTAATTTCAAATGAATAAGAGTTGGTGGTTGTAAAGAAGAATGCATGTAAAGAGTATTAAAGTAAATCTGTATGTTGAAGACGAATTGTAAACGATCGATACATATGTATGTAAAAACCACATAAGAAAAACACAACACAAAAAGGAATTGATCATTAATTTTAGTTAATTTATTATTGAAGCAACTGTAGTGTATACATTTATGTACAGACACACACACACACATACGCACACACGCAATGCGTCTTTTAAAATATTATATTGTATTCAATAAAATCTGTAAATGGGGGATGGCTGGAAGGTAGAAAAACGATCATATATCACAATATGTATATAATCAAATACTATATGCAATGATGAATGCGTTCTAATGCACATGAAATATGTATGAGGAATGAGTCACAGACTCCAAGAGAACTACTAATGGCATTAATATTGCCTCTTACGTTATACTACAGGGTTATATGTATTGCTCATTTAACTCTTAGAAACTAGAATAGATATTAGATAAAAATTGCTCTTTATTCACTGATTGGTTAGTCTTTTTCTCATCATATTATATTTTATGTAGTATTTATAATCGATTTCTGCATAAATTGAAATTGAAAACAAATCGAAACAATGATCTAATATGAATAAATTTATTATTATTTATTTTATTAATATGCTTAAACATATTAGCAGCTATTATATTATAGAATTAACTAGTTATAGTTTAAAATACTTGAGAAATTAATTTAAATTTACATACGTTACTAAGAAAATAACTATTTGATGGAGTAAAATGGAATTAATTAATCAAATGAAATATAGGATATTGTTACAATATGCTTAATATTATTTAAAATATATTGAAACTGTATAAATAGAATAATTTTCTTAATACATGACAGTTTTGAATTTCATTGTTATTTATAATAGTAAATTATCGTATTAAATCTATGAAATTTTTTCTATTACTTTTACAATTACCACCCAAAGATTATTATAAATGCAGTTACATTCTAAGATGTCCTAGTTGTTCTCACATACATTAATTTTTATTTTATTTTTTATTTTTTTTTTTTTTTGTACTCGTTAGTAATGATACCTTTCCACTTTATTCTATAGGAGGGTGCAGCAGCTACATTAACAAGTAAATTGTATATAATCAAATAAATAAAAATCTCCTTACAGTCGGCTGGGGCCGACCAAACTATACCCTGCATATGTAGATTTATATATAAAAAGTTTACTCGAATATCCAACTTTACTTTTATTTCCACTTTTCGAGAAACAATTTTTGCATATACTACTAATTTACACCCGAAATATGGTTGACTTTGACGAAGTAAAAGGATTTTAAGATAATTCCGAGGCTTAGTATGGGAGCTATATAAAAAGTGGGCGTGGCTTACCACTTTCTAGTAAATCCAATTAATTTTTCAATGTTAATCCACACCTTAAATTTGGTGTCCTACGTTGAATAGTTTCTAAGTTATGGTGGTTACCATTTTTGTTTAATTTCCTCAACTTTGTATGGGAGCCCCAATAAGAAGTGGGCCTGGTACGCTGATTTTTCGCCAGATTATTTCCGACTATGATATTAATTTAAGTGTCAATTATGGTTATTGTAGACATAAGATTGCCTAAGTTACAGCTGTTTCAATTTAAAATTTGTATGGGGGCTACGATAAACACTGGCCGTGGTGCGCCCATTTTCTGTGAGCCTAGTTGCTCGTACAATACTAATCCATACCCTAAGTCTCGTTGTCCTAGGCTAAATGGTTTGTAAGCTATGGAGCTTAAAATTTTAGTTTAATTCACTCGACTTTGTATGGGAGACCCATGAAGGAGTGGGCGTGGCACACTGATTTTTTGCCAGATTTTTGCCGACTACGATATTAATTTAAGTGTCAATTATGGTTATTCTAGACAGAAGATTGCCGAAGTTACAGCTGTTTCAATTTAAAATTTGTATGGGGGCTACGATAAACAGTCGACGTGGTGCGCCAAAATTCCTCGAAATAGCTCAATATTTACTCAAGTTATCGTGCGAACCAGCCAGGTGACAGACAGACGGACGGACGGACGGACGGACGGACGGACGGACGGACGGACGGACATCGTTAAATCGAAAATTTAATCGACGCTGATCACGAATATATATCCATGTCTATATCTCCGGAGATTCCTTCAAGTGGACACAAACATCTGACCGAAATGAATATACCATGCATATTGCATTATGCAGGGTATAAAAAGAACTAAATATAATCAAGTTTATACATATTAAGCATTCATTGCTTTCCTTTCTAATATTGCAATGCATTCGTGTACATATATTTAAATAGAACAAGGCAAGTCATCGAATAAATGAATATCACAAATGTATGAAGTTATGTACGAGGGCGGTCCCAGAACTACCCGACCTAACAAAGAGAACACAACAAATTTGGGAAAATTTTTCTTTATTTCTCAACATAACATAATCTCCTTTTAGCTCTATACACTTTTCCCAGCGATATTCTATAGCTTCGATACTCTGTTTATAGTATGAACTGTCGAGCTCATTAAAATAGCTCCATCTACCGCAGACTCTACCTTTTCATTGTTTGCAAATCTTCTACTTCCAATCCATTTTTTTCAAATTTGGAAATAGAATATAATCCAAAAGAGCTTAATCTGGCGAATAAGGAGGTGCATGCTGAAACAATTCGAGCTTTAACACATTGATTTTGGCCATCGTAATAGCGGATATGTGAACGTGGTGCATTGTCTTGATGAAACAACACTTTCTTTTTCGTCAAATTCGGTCTTTTTTCTTTAATTTCATCACTTAAACGCTGCAACAACAAATTAGCATAATACTCGCCCTTGATTGCTTTTCCTTTTTGAAGATAATCAATAAAAATTATCTCACATGCATCCCAAAAAACAGACACCATAATCTTGCATGCAGACGAAACTGTCTTTCCCTTCTTTGGACACGATTCTCCCCTTTCAGTCCACTATTTTGACTGCTCTTTTTCTCAGGTGTGGAGTGGTGGACTCATGTCTCATCCATGGTTACGTATCGGCTTTATTACTGTGAAATATCGCCAAACACTCTATAGAAACATCTTCGCGAGGTTGTTTTTGTTCTATTTATAGCAAACGCGGCACCCATCTTGCATAGAGCTTATTCATCTCGAAATTTTCGGTCAGTATACGATGTATAGCACTTTTTGAAATGTCTGTAATTTCACCTGGCTCACGCACCTTCAGCCGGCGATCATCCAATACTATTTTGTAGATTTTCTTAACCGTTTCTGGTGTGTCCACCTCAATTGGTCGACTACTACGGTGTTCGTCTTGGAAACTCGTACGACCTCGTTTACTCTGCCACCCAATATTTTATGGTCGTAAACGAAGGAGCAGACTCCCCCAGAGAAGAATCTAGTTCGGCTTTAATATTCGTTGGATTGAGACCTTTCAAATGAAAGTATTGAATTACATAACGGTAACGGTAATTTTTTCCATGTTTACAAATTCACCGAGGTCGTTCAGTTTCGATGGCGCCTTGAAACTTAAAACATATATTTTATAAGGTTGCCACATTTCACCAAAGTAATTTTTTTCAAACTACTGCCGCCATTTATATGTCAGGTCGGATAGTTCTGGGACCGACCTCGTATATAATGTACATTTATACATATGTAGTATATGCAATCACATTAAGTAGTAGAAGGAATGAAAGGTTTTAAGTTAGATAATCGTGTCATATGTATATTTACAAAGTATTAAATACAAAAAAAAACAATAGTAATAACTAAAAAAGAAAGATATCTGTGTACAAAGTTCATTTTCACGTTAACAATATTTTTCACAAATAGTAATGGCAAGAAAAAAAAAAAAAAAAAGAGATACACAACAAACAATTACATAAGCAGCAAAATGTGCACAACACATTTGAAGGGTACTAATAAAGGCACGAAGAGACATTATTTTTATATAAAATGTTATTACTGTTGGTTTTTTGTTTGTTTGTTTGTATGTTTAGAAGTCGGCTATAATATTGTATTACAAATGATGATGTTGACTCTGCAAGCGCAAAAAAATGAAGTTCATCTTGTTGTTGTTGTTGTTAATTGTTAGTTAACATTCACTCACATATTGTTTAGTTATAATCATGACTATTCAACATCATCATCATCATCATGATTGTTATACATTATCATCTTCGTCACCATTATTGTCTTGTTGTTGCAATAACTTGTGGTTTTTGTAATATTTTGTTGTTATTTGTAATTTATTTTATTCTTTCTTTTTTTTTTGTTTTGCCATTACCATAATTTATTTGCTGTGGTGTTGTGCAAAAAAAAAAAATGATCATGTAGAAATCATACTTAAATTTTCATTTTATAATAGATACATATTTTTACAGATTTCTTCAGATAACATGGATGGGATGAATAAGTGCGTTTTATTGAGTAATTCATTTCAATAGATTTCGAACATAATCATAAATATCATACATATCTACAAATGGGAGAAAAATCCATTATTTTCTTGCTAAATAGTTATGGTGATACAGTGGCGTAGCCAGAGGAGGGGACTCAGGGGGTAGAGATCCCCTTGGCGGATGGACTTGCTAATGAATAAAAATAATAATATATAGATATTTAAAAATCAACCATTCCCCCTTGCCAAAATCCTGACTACGCCACTGTCGTGATATATGCTTATCTCTTATAGCATCGATAACATAAATTCCAACTTGTAGTCTGTACTACAAAAAAAAAATCACTTTTTCAATATTTTATTGGTCGATTTAGTTGTCATCTTTGGGGGGAGAAGGAAAAAATGGAAGTTAATAAAGAGAAAATTCTCAATATTTGTTGCCAATTTTACTTTGATAAAGGCGAAAATGCAAGCTAGGCGTCTAAAATTATGAATCTTTATGTTCCCCATACTGTCACAGCCAGTTACACCGAATTTTGGCTTCCTTGATTCTTTTCCGGTATATTCAATGTTAAAGATACAACTCTCCCGGGTAGGCCCGTCATTGAAAATGTCGATAAATCGATAAAATCATAGAAATGATCGAAGTAGACTGCTATGTTAGCAGTTGTAGCTCAGAAGCTAAAGATTGTCCGCAAAGCAGCTTTAAAACTTCGGCAAAAAATTGAATCCAAAACATTTAGTCGATATTTGACACAAAAAAAAAAAAAAAAAATGAATGGATTTAATGTCCATCTGCGAAAGCTGTGGCCAGACCACGACTAACGGCCAAAATGGGGCATCTGTGTATTTAGCGGGACTGGCAAGCAATCATCTATCATGAAATGCTTTTACTATATATGGCTAAACACTAAATTCGAACCTCCAGAAGAGGCCAGAATTTTCTAACAAAGGGAGAGGAGTTATGTTCCATTAGGACAACGCAAGGCAACGAATCCACATCTTTAGTGACTCACTAGAAACTCTGGTAGCTTGTTTGGCTGGTTTTCAAGCATCCACCTTATAATCCGCAACTTGCACCTAGCGATTACCATCATTTCTATCATTGCAAAATTTTCTTAGTGATAGGATATTAAGACCATGAAAATATTGTGAAAATAACATAGTCAAGTTTTTCGCTAATAGCGACCATGACTTTTATGACAGACGTATTCTGAAATTAGCTTTAAACTCGGACAATCCTAGCAGCCATGTTGAATAAAGTAAATGTTAAAAAAATTAAGGATTTATTTTTCCCCAATCTAACATTAAATATTTTGTAGTGAACTTCATTTATTCCACAACTTAATTTCATTAAGATGGGTTTTTAATGGGTTTTTAATTTATAATATTTTATTTTTATTTAGACAATTTATATATTTTAGGACACATATTGTATTTAGAGCTAAAATTATTACATTATATGCATATATGGTACATGTAAGATCATATGAGCCCTTTATGTATCGAGAAGACCAAATCAATTCATCCAAAAAACGGGTGTGCTACTGGAGTTCATGTGAGAGAATTTATAAAATGTTGCTCAAGTTGGATTTTTTTGGTTATCGCTTTTTGAGAATATCATCGATTTAGTTTCTTTTATACAACATAAAGTATACTAGCGGACGTGATATAACGACCGTTACAGCTTTTCATTTTACAATAGCCGTATTTTATTCGACACTTCGGACTTACGATAACATCGAGAAATATACAGTGGCTCCCAGCTTATTTCGTACAGTGACAGTTTAAAAATTGCTGCAGTCGTAAAAATTTGAACAAAATATAAATGCCATTTTTGAAAGGAAGGTTTGTTTTTTATTTTCCAAAATTTACTTTTTCAAAATTTTAGTGTTTGACACTATAAAAAAATAAAATAAGAAAAAAATAGGAAAATTCATGTCACAGCTTATTTCGTACAGTCTCTTTAAGTTCAAACTAAAAACAAAGTAAGTTGATTTTAATATTTAGTATGACATCCCTTAGCGTTAATGACAGCCTGGAGTCTACTTGGCATTGAATCCACCAATTTTTGAGTGATGTCTGGTGTGATTTTTTTCCATTCCTCCATCAGTACCTTCTTTAGGTCTTGCTTATTAGAAATCTTGTGTGTTCTTATTTTATTGTCCAAAATAGACTAAAGATTTTCAATCACATTCATGTCAGGTGACTGTGGTGGTGGAGACATCAAGTGTGAGCAGTTCAAATAAGCCAAGATTGCACAATCCCAGATTTATGTTTTGGGTCATTATCTTGGTAATACCGAAATTCTTCCCGCAAACCCAGTTTGTCTGCACTTTGAAGTAAATTGTTTTTCAGAATCTCGAGGTACTTCATTTTGTCCATTGTTCCCTCAATAAAAACCAATTCACCTACTCCGGCTGCTGACATACAGGCCCAAACCATCACGCTACCGCCACCATGCTTCACTGTGGGCTTAAGGTTCTCCTTGTTTAGCTCGGTATTAGCTTTACGCCAAACATATGACATTCCGTCCGAGCCAAAAATATTAAACTTAGACTCATCCGCGAAAATAACGGTATTCCAGAACGCAGGAGTATTAATAATATGCTCTTTGGCGAAGTCAAGTCGGCGTTGTATATTCATTTTCGAAATGAATGGTTTCTTTCGGGCTACTCGACCGTTCAAGTCATGATTGCGCAGCACACGTCGGACAGTTTCAGCACTGGATGATTTTCCTATTTCACGCTGAACCTCTGCAGCCAACTTCGGAGCGGATAACTTTGGATTTTTCTTAATTTTTCGTACAATATAACGCTCGTCTGATGCGTTGAAAATCTTATTAGGTGCTTCTCTGCCCTTGTTCTCCAACCGATTTTCGCGAACGAAGCGTTGAATGATGTATTGGACAGTTGAGGCACTTAAATTTGTCATTTCAGCAATTTTTCGCACACTCTGACCTTTCCTAAAATGGTTAATTACCAGTTTACGCTGTTCCATCGTTGTACGATGACCCATAAAGCTAAATGTTTAATTTACAGCACTTTAACTATTTAAAATAATAATAATAAAAATTGTTATAATAGTTAAAAAGGTCCAAAAACTCATACAATTCAAAAAAACTTTGTAACTGCGCGGCAGAATGAAACTTACTTACATTGAAGTTTGTGTACGAAATAAGATGTGAGCTGAAAATCAGCTGATCAATAGTTTTTCTCTCTTGCATAACAAAAAGAAAAATTTTTGGGGTTCCCCGTTTTCTTATTAGGTTTACTAAACACATACACAGACATCTACATTCAAAACTTATCGATAAGTTTTTTAGTTTCGATGTTACAGCCATGTACATAAAAATATATACACTGTACGAAATAAGCTGTGAGCCACTGTATGTCAAACCAATAAATGTGCTAATTTTAGCGCATATAATTACAGACGTTCATTTTTTCTACTAAACAGGGATGTTACTTATCGATATCTTTTTTATTTAAATTCCAAAAATGTTATAATTAAGAAGAAACGGAAAGGAAAAATATTTGCAAAACGTTTCTTTCATTATTTTTGAAATATTTTATCAATTAAATAATACAAAATTTATTTTATATAAAATTTTGAAATAATCAAATCAATCCAAATTTTCCAGTTTTGACAAAAATTTTCCTGGAAATGCCCATATATAAATCTTATTCAAAAATTATACTTGTAAATATGTTGATGCAATAATTATATTTGTACAAAAATAATCAATATTTGATAATTGGCAGCACAATAACGATGATGATGATGATGATGATGATGATGTTGGTGAAAATGTCATTTTATACTTCCTAATATATATATTTTATGATCATTATTGAAATGTATGGAGACATCCACTTCAATTACTTGATCACTTCGATCATCATTATTAATATCACTATATATTCCCTCCTCTCTCATTCTCTGTCGCGTTTTTCATATACATATGCATATATGCTCACCATGCTATTGGATGCTCCTGCTGCTGATGCTGATGATGATGATGATGATGATGATGATGCTGGTGAAAGTACTATACTATGTAGCCAGTTACATGTATACGACCGACGTGTACGTATGTCAGCATTTTGAGCTGGAACCTGGGGCATCGCTTTATTCATTTTGTATACATTTTCATGTTAAACCGATAACAATAACAACAACAACAAATACTGGCTATACATTCTAGTGATACTTTTTTATTTTCTGGCGTCAGCATCTATGAGCACTCAGTGTGTATGAAACTACAATTTAAACATGCCTGTGTTGCCTGTTACTATTACTGTTGCTGCTGCTGCTGCTGCTGTTGTCTTCATTGCTGAAAGTTATTTATTAATTTATACAATAATAGTACTCGTACGTACATTGATACTACTTTGATTTGATTTTATTTATTTTTATTTGATTTTTCGTTGTTTTTATACTCAAACTTTATTATTATTATTATTTGTTTTTTTTTTTTTTTTTTTTTGCTCCATTCTATTTTTGTGTACATACATGTTGTTGTTGTATTCCGTTTTTTGCGTTGTTTTGACCCAACTTAATAGACGAGCATGAAATCTAGTCACGAACTTGATTATGAATAAACCGTGCACTAGATCCATGTTCGCCGACAAAATAGAGTCAGCGAAGAGATCACCACAACCAATAGTGAGCAGCAGCAGCAGCAGCAGCAGCAACAACGATAACAATAACAACAACAACAACAACAACGGCAGCAGCAGCAGAAGCAACTATTACCGATTGACTCTTGTCTAAGCGCTGCAGTTTTGTTGTAATTGCTGTCATTGTTGCTGTTACTGTAATGTTGTAGGGGAGAAGTGGTGCTGTTGCTAGATTGGCAGGCGGTGGTATCGGTTGTGATGATGATAGTAGTAGTAGTAGCTAGTAGTAGTAAATATAACTAACTAGCAAAAATAAAAATGAGATTAAATAAATTATTGAAAATAGAAGGTAGGAGTAGAGTAACAGGGAAATGAATGAGACATGAGCAAAATGTTGCTTTTAGAAAGAAGAAGGAAGAAGCTGTTATAAATTGTTGGCAGCAACTACGATGACAAGCATCAAATAGAAAGAGAATGTACGCAATAATAAAAAATTCTAAATTGTGTTGTTATTGTATTCACTTTGTACATTACAACAACAACAACAACAACAACAATCACTGTTGCAATGATGATGATGATGATGATGATGATGATGCTGATGTAAATAACAACTGGCTATATACTCATATAAAATAATAGGAGGAACACTTTTGGCAGCAATAAGAGAAATTTTACATTAAAGAACATAACATCAACATTAACAGCACAACAACAAGCTAATAATGCAACTAACAATCTTTTAAAACTAAATAACAACATACATTTTTATAGCGCAATACTTGATTTTGTTGTTACAATGTTTTGAAGATCAATTTAAATTACAAAAAAAAAAAAATAAACAATCACTTCCCTTGATGCTCTCTTTGGCGCAGTTACCAAACATTTCAAAAAAAAAAAAATCTACAAAGCAACTGACTATAAAACTGACATTTCCATTAAGAGTAGATGAAATGTTTAATGAACAACAACAACAATAAGTTGAAACAGCAACATCAATTAATTTGAAAAAAAAATTGCGATTTTTAAAGGAATAGTAAAAGAAAAAAGAAACCCAATAACAATATACTCGTAGCAGTAAAAGCTCAAGCTTACTTTAATTATACTTAGTACAACACGTTTTCATAGAAATAATCACACTGAGGTGACATACCAATCACAATGATATGTACGAGTAATAGGAAAAGGAGTAAATTACTTGCAAACGAGATGAAATGTTGTTCATGAACATTGATCTTTGCCTCTTTTGAAATATAATACTTAGAAAGCATATTACTAAACAACTGACATCGCGTTATATTTGCAGCAACATTTTTTTCTTTTTTTTTTGACATCCATGAAGTTCAACTAATTTCAAGATTAGACGATGTCTTGTTAGAAAAATGATATACTAGTTGGTCTTGGAAGAACACGCTCCAGCTAAGAAGGTGTTATATTCGGAACCCGCTGAAGGACGACGCAGAAGAGAAGAAGACCTAACCTCCGGTGGAAAGACCAAGTACTGGAGAACCTTACGGCGCTTGCAATTTCTAACTGGCGTCAACTAGCAAAGAACAGAGATGGCTGGCGAAGCATGTTATTTTCGGCGTAAATCGATATTCGGTTGTTATGGCCACATAAGTAAGTAAGTTGGTCTTAGCAAATTTAGTTGATCTATTTCATTTCTATAAAGATAAAGGAGGTCTTAAACAGTTTCACTGTGTACAATATTTAAGTTGACATTTTGGGTCGGCGAAACCTTTGCTGCATTCGCTCACAGTTGAAACAAAAAACAAATATTCGAATGTGACTTTCTCAATATTTCGATCGTTTTAATAAGAATAAAAAAGATTTCGTACGACAATTCATCAACAAAGATGAAAATTAGTACTATCACAATAATCATGAATCGAACGAAATAGCTAAGGAGTGGTGTAAGCCCTTTACTACAGTTTCAAAACGGGTTGAGGAGGTCCAAGGTTTTTTTGCGAATCAGAAAGTAATTTTATTGGGTGAATTATTTAGAAACTGACAAAATAATTACATCCGGTTTAGGAAAGAAAACATAGTTTACGAACGACTCCTTGACTAATGAAGGGACCGGAGCAGGAGTGATAGACTCAGGGATAAAATACTTGGAGCCTTTAGGTAACAATACTATTGTATTTCAAGCGGAAATATACGCAATTGACAGGTGTGCCCACTTCAACATCATGCGCCAATACCGGAATAGAAGGATTGCAATGCTGACACAGACAGTCAGGCTGCAATCAACGCTGAACTCTAACTCAATCAAAACTGGTTTGGGCAAGCTGAATCAACTTGATGAAAATAAGCAATTATGGATCCTTTGGGTTCCAGAACATATTTCAGTTGAAGGCAACGAGCTAGCGGATAGGCTTGCGAGGAAGGGAGCAGCAACACCCTTTGTAGGCTCAGAACCCTTCTGTGGTCTGGGCAAAGGCGCTTTATTCATGCTCATTAAAAGAAGTGAAAAATCAGAAAGACAATCATACTGGGAAACCCTACCAGGGTTGTCCCAATCCAAGACACTTTTAAGGACCTATAACCTAAAACGACTTGAGGAATGTATCACTTTAAATAAGAATAATATAAGAATCATCACGGGATTATTGACAGGACACTGCAGGTTGAATTATTACCTACCGAAACTGGGAATCTTATCGGATGAAATCTGCCGACATTGCAGGGAGCAGAACGAAACTGTAAAACATGTGTTGGGAACGTGCCCAAAACTTATGCCCAAAATAAAGAAAAACTTTGGGGAATTTATAATACCGGAAAATCTGCTGATGTCCATTACGGTAGGATCTATATTAAACTTCCTTATGGATGCTGGACTTAGAGAAATACGCTAGTCAATGATGGGGTGGACAATAATTGGAAAAAAAAAAAACGAAGAAAAATGTTTCTTCAAGACAATGCTCCAGCTTATAAAAGTCAAAACATTTGAGTTCTAATGACTTCCTTCTGCTTCAAAACACTAAAAATTCACCCCAAAGACTGAAAATAATTTTACAATTTTGTTTATAATGCACACTAAAATCATAGGGCAAGATGAAATCGCTTTTTAAATTGACTTGCAACAAGATATGGCCTCTAAAAATTTATACAAGGTCATGTGGCAAAGCCAGGGGGGATCAGAGGCTAGATCGCAGCCCATAGATATTTTCATTCATATAATATTTTATCTTATACATCTTTTTCATCTTTTCTATACATCTTTTCAATCTTCATCAGTAAACTTCGTGATTAGTTTTGAGTTTTCATGTGTCAAGATATGGGAATCTCTCGGGTTACGGACGCTACATTCGTTCGTATAAAATTTAAAGAAATACAAAAACTAATGTTGGATGGGGTATTACATTCTTGTTGTTTAATAGCACTAGATTATTACTTTATCAATAGATTAAACAATCACAGTTGAGCATTTGATTTCAAGATATCAGCCAATGTGATGCAGATACTGAAAAAATCAAAAATTCTGCGAAATTTAAAGAATAACTTTTTTTGTTTTTAAAGCAGCAAATTAAGCTATACGAGCTTGAGATGTCTCGTCAATACGATTACAGAAGTTGAAACAATAATTCGGGCATTTTTAATAATTATTTTCAGCTTTTTTTAGAATAGCGGTGTTTTATTCGACACTCGTACTTAGCTAACACGGATGAATACATGGCAAAACAACAACAAAGGTGTTAACTTTAGCGCGCATAATTAGACGCTAAAAAACTTAGAATGTTCGCTAAGTTCAGTGCTGCCAATTACCTGCGTATTTTCTGCTGTACAGTGATGTTATTTATCGATATTGTATATTTTTACTTAAATGTCAAAAATCTTATAATTAACCCTTGCCATGTAACGTCGTTTTTCGCACCTCTTCTGTGAAACGTCGGTTCACTTGTGTCTGGCTTTTAAAAAAGTATGTAATAGTGCTCAAAAAAATATTTGAAAAAATCACGAAACTTTATTGAGGATTTTATTTTAAGAATCAATCGCTATATTACCGATTTTTAATTTATTTTAACAATATAACTGTTTAAACACACAAAAAACGTGGAAAATGTCAGTTTCGGCAGGACATAAGTGATCCGATGTTACACGTTAAGGGTTAAGAAGAAAAGAAAAAGGAAGAATTTTGCAACAAAAAATTAAAAGGTGGTGTGGAATGAGCAGCTGATATCGTCTTTTTATTGCTTTTTTTCTATTCATCTCAAAGTATGTTTTTGTATTGCTCTACATGCTGTCAAGATTTTTGTCTATTATACGGAACAATTTGGCAATAGTTGGCACTTGAGTTTTAAAAGTAATGCGCACAAATCAAATATAGATGGTTGTTGTTGTTGTTGTTGTTTTACCTACCCCTAACAAGCAATATCTAATAATCATATAACATATAATAGGAACAAATCGAAGCGAATAAAATTTGTATGAAATTGTGGTTGAATGCATAGTACAAATGTATACGAAATTAGTCGATCGAGTTACGATAATAAGTAAATAAATATTCTAACATTAAATTCATTACAGAATTTTTATTACACTCTCAATAGAGCAACAACCACAAAGAGATGTAAAAAAATTTTTTATTATTTTTGTTTTTTCAATTTTTATGATCACGTTTGTTTTTGGTTTTTTTTAAGAATCATTACGCTCGTATCAATGTGTATTTTCAGTATTTTCCCCATTAGAAAGTAGAACGTATGGAATATATGGTATGTAAGTAGTAGAAGCAATAGTATGGTGGCGGCAATAATGTAATTTCTTGTTGCTGGCCGAATTAGTGGTAATCGTGCTTGAGGCTAATACAGGCATAAAAAGTAGGCAAAATGTAGACAAATGAAATACGAAACATGATTGGGACGAAACCAAAATCGGTTTAATTTCTAAGGAAAACTATTAAGATTATACATATACCTGGGTACATGTATATATGCATGCATCTACAAATGCAATAGATGTGTATATTTGTTGTTGCTGTAGTTGTTATTGCGGTTGATTGTTGTGAAAGGGGCGGATATACTTTACTACCTATCTACCTATTTCTATTGATTGCATCAAATCGTAATCACATACTATTGATTTGGTGGGTTGGCAACTACATGCATATATACATATGAGTATGTATAGATACATAAAGGTATAAACATGTTCTCTATGCATATCACTATTTTGAATCTAACGATTGTTGCTGTGGTTATGCGGTTGCTGGATTCGAGAGAAATTCGTTAATTAAATGATGGCAAAGAAAATAAAACACCAGAAGAAACACATCTAGACAATATTGAAACGTGTTGAGAAAAAAAAAATAGATTTTCAATTTGTGGTAAAAAGAAAATTAATGCAGAGATGATGGCACATCAATCCATATATGCATATACTTTAAATAAGTGAAATTTGCTTAGCAATGGCATCTTTTTATATTCAAGATATTTTCAAATATTGCTTTATTGTGTATCTACTCTTGCGAGTGATCAATGCGATCAATGTGATCAATGTTAATAGTAGAATATCGACTTGTATGTGTATACATATTCGCAACCCAAGTTCAATAAAATTATTGAATAGAAGACAAGACAATTCAAAATGTAATAAATTTGAATACAAAAAATTTTTTTTTTTCAATTTCTATAAGCCTGGTTTCAATTGAAAACACCATATTGGCTATGATGATGTGAAGCATGGCGTACTCATTCATATCTCCATATAATATTTATTATATGTACAATACATATTGTAATTTAGCAGTTAAAGTTGACATGGCGTTGCAAATAAGTATGTACATATAAAGTGTAGTAAAAAGAAATCCATTTTTTTCCAATAGATGGTTTTATTAATCTGTATCTCGCGTTGTATAAGTGCGATCGGGTTACACTAGATGGCGTTATAGCCTACATAGACGGCAGCCTAATTCCGGATTATCGAGTTAATTCGAATTAACTCGGGCATTAACTGCAGCTAATCCGCATAAACTCGATGAGTTAATTCTCAAAATAAAAGAGGATTAGGGCAATTTCCGATGGCAACACTGCTGAAAATTGTCTATTGTGAATTTTTTTCGATCCATTTTACAAAATATTAGGTTTGTTCGCTAACAAAAAACTTTCCACAATTGTTAACAGTTTTCAACAACAAAATTGTTGGCAAACAAATAAATCCAGCTGTCAATTACGAACGGTGAATGTCAATTTACAATTTTCTGATAGTTTTCAGTTCACGTACTTCTTGTAGATTTTCTCATATCGATAGTGATAGATGACAGAAATTGATAGTGATAGTAATGTAAGTGGACAGACCTAATAAAACAGCGATCAGCCGTTTAGTTAATCCGCAATACTGCCGTCTGTCAGGTTATTATTTTATTCGGATTAAGTGCGCCGGTAATCCGGAATTAGGCTGCCGTCTGTCTAGGCTATTAGAAAGATAGGATTTCGTACTAAATAAACTGTTCAGGCAGTTTTGTGATTGCTTGACTCAGTTTTGTTTGAGCACGCATCAAAGATTTTACAGTTTTTCTTCGATAAAGGCGAAAACGTAAGCCAGACGGCTGAAAATGTGAATAGTGTTTATGGTCCTGATATTGCAACAGCCAATCACGTGCAATTTTGTTTTCGTCGATTCCATTCGGATAATTTTGATGTCAAAGATGCACCACGCTCTGGATGGACAATTGTCGAAAATATCGATAAAATAATGGAAATTGTCGAGTCTGACCGTCATGTAAGCACTGTTTCTATTGCCCAGGAGCTAAACATTGCACAAAAAAACCCGTTTGGAACCATTTAAATAAGGCTGGATACAAAAGGAGGCTCGTTGTATGGGTGCCACATGAGTTAACGCGTAAAAACCTCATGGACCGAACTTCCATCTGCGAATCGCTGCTGAATCGCAACAAAATCGAACCATTTCTGAAGCGGATGGTTACTGGTGATGAAAAATGGGTCACTTATGACAACGTCAAGCGAAAACGATTGAGCCAGGATTGTCGGTCAGGAAGGTTTTGCTATGTGTTTGATGGGAATGGCAGGGAATCATCTACTATGAGCTGCTCCCCTATGGCCAAACTCTTAATTCGGACTTGTACTGTCAACAATTTGACCGTCTGAAGGAAGCAATCGACCAGAAGCGGCCAGCTTTGGCCAATAGGAGAGAGATAGTGTGCCGGCAGGACAACGCCAGGGTACACACATCGATAGTGACTCGCCAGAAGATTCGGGAGCTTGGTTGGGAGGTTCTTATGCATCCACCTTATAGTCCAGACCTGGCACCAAGTGATTACTACCTCTTCCTGTCTATGGTGAATAATTTTCTGGTGAAAAATTCGCCTAAACAGAAGCTTGAGAAAATCGACTGTCCCAGTTTGTTGCCAATAGGGATGAGGATTTCTATGAGAGTGGCATTTTGAAATTTTACATTGAAAATGGCAACAAGTTATCGAACAAAATGGTGCATATTTGATCTAAATCGGATCATTCTAACTATGCTAAATAAATAAATTTTGAATTTAATTCAAAAATAATGGATTTCTTTTTACTAGGCCTTATATTGTAGACGTATATATATATATATGCAAATGCCAATATAACCATGTTTTATATGCTAGTATCATACATATGTACAAACATATTCTTCTAGCAGTGTCGTGTTTAAATTTTCATGCTCAATGACATTATTCATTTTCGGTCATTACCTCTGGATATGGTATATCGTACATAGGTAAGTAAATATTATGTATTTGTTATATGTATGCACGCATTACCAACGGCTGGCTGTCTGTTGTGTTGTACGAGTATGTAGTTATCAATAGTTGCTATTTGAGTGGTTGACAATTTCAACTTTTGTATACCTGCAGCAATATGTATGCACAAAATGCATACATATGCGGTCGTATCTATAAATTCTTATAGCATTTATGCATTCATACAAACATATTCGTTCGTTACATATGAAAAAAAAAAAATTGAATGAGTAATACATTTAAAATTTATTTCTTCAACAATATTTACTTTAGATAAAATGGCAAATATAAAAAAAATTGATATACGTGAGAAGGTGTTGTTTTTTGCCGCTGCTATTAGCTGTTACCATGTTATATTGTATGTATGTGTACAAAAAACTACTCGTTGTACTTGTATTCGTCTTTGTACTCAATAAATAAAATTGAGGAGTGTTAAAACAATGTAAATTGCCGACAACTTTTCAATTAAAATCATGTTGTCATTTAAAGTAAGTATACAATTTTGTAGTTTTGAATGATTTATATAAATTTAAAGTTGAAATTTATAATTTAAAAATTAAGTATAAATAAAATTGTTTCAATCAAACTATATTGACTTGAACTACACTCTGTACCCCGAAAAATGGGGAAATTTTGAAACATTTATATGTCAAAATGCATAAATCAAATGCTATATACGACAATATTTCTATTCCATAATATTTGTAATACAACTGAACTTAATGATTTGTCACAAGGCGATGTGTGACGACTTATTATAAAAAAATTTAAAAAAATATACATTTTTTGTTTTATTTACTTAATAAAAGTATGAGCAAAAAAAAAAAAAAAAATAAAATAAAAAGTAGCAAACTCAATGTTATCAAGATTAAAAAAAAAAAAAAAAAAATTGTGTACAAATATATACGGGTAGTAAATAATAATCGGTAGAATAGTCATATGTATATTGTATTAAAAGTACATACTACACAGGACACAAAAAAAAATAAAAAAATATAAAAACACAAACAAAACGTTAGCAAACAACAATGGCAAAAAAAAAAAGTACAAAACTTGAAGTTTTAAGGTGAAATATTGTCGATTGTAAGTTGACATACAAATAAATTTGTCATTTCGTAGAAAATGTTAAGCAACAAAATAACTGACCCCAAAATGTTAAAAATCCCATATAAAATATAATAATTACGTCATCAAATAATATGGAGGAAAAAATGAGACACAAAGTGAACTTGTCAGATTTTTAAAATTGTAAGGCTGTTCGCAAAAAATGTTCGCATCTATGAAAATTCATAATATGAGGCACAAAACGAATGCTAATAATGGTGGAGTGATATATGATATGGTAGAATCAAAAATCATCTTCAGAATTTCAAATTTTTACAGAAGAACAAAGAAAGTTCGTATTTATAAAAATGTACAATATCTACACACAAAAAAGAAAGAAAAAATTTGTGATAGAAATCCAACTATGCGCACTCATTCCAAAAATTGGCCCATTGTCAGTCCATAAGTTCATGCGTTTTTTTTTTGCAAAAGTTTCACAGTAGGCGCATTTTGCGTACAAAAAATGATTCGTGGGAGATAAAGGAACTATTTTTTTTTTTTTTGTGATGTTAATCGCGGATAGAAGCAAGCGTTGTTAAAAAATCAAATGTAAACTTCGAAAGAGCATAAGAGGTATATTTTGTATTTTTTTTATAAAAGTGGAAAAAATGCAACAACTGTTGCTGCAGAAATAAACGCAACTCATGGGGAGAATATCGTGAGTGTAAGGGATGCGCAAAAGTGGTTTTCCAAATTCTGAAGTGGTGATTGTGACGTTGAGGATGCCCCACGATCTGGTCGTTCTGAGGCCTTTAACTCTGACGCCTTGCTGGAACTCGTGGAAGCTGAGCCCAGTTTGACAGTCGATATGATGCGGCTGGAAGGTTAAATTCATCACATGGAACAGTTTACAGGTACCTGGTTCAATTCAGCAAGGTTCCAAAGTTGGGAAAATGGGTTCCGCATAAGCTTTCCGTCGCAAACCTTCAACAGAGAGTAAATGTGTGTCCTCATCTGCTGCAGCGGCTTGAAAATGAGAGTTTTTTGAACCGTTTTATTACTGTGAACGAAAAATGGGTCCTTTACAATAATCCTGTTCGCAAACGTCAGTGGTTAGATAATGATAAAACATTAGTATCAACCCCCAGAGATGGCCTCCTATTGGTGGGATATGGCCGGTATCATTTATTTTGATCTGGTGGAACCAAACCTTTACAATAATCCTGTTCGCAAACGCCAGTGGTTAGATAATGATGAAACATCAGAATCAACCCCCAGAGATGGCCTCCTGTTGGTGGGATATGGCCGGTATCATTTATTTTGATCTGCTGGAACCAAACCAAACAGTCACAGCTGATTATTATTATTGCCATCAACTATTCAAACTGAATGAAGCACTTGAAAAAAATCGACCGTGTTCGAGTCAATAGACGCAAAGTTTTCCTTCACCACGACAACGCAGGACCACATACCGCAAGACCTTAGGCAAACTGAACGAGATCGGATGGGAGCTAATGCCGCATCCACTATACTCTCCAGATATTGCACCTTGCGATTATCACCTTTTCCGCGGACTTCAGTCCCATTTAAGTAATAAGAACTGCACCTCAAAAGAAGCTATAAAATGGGATATCGACGCGTATTTTGGCCCCAAGGACAAACAATTTTTTGAGCAGGAAATTACAAATTTGCCTAAACGTTGGGAAGACATTGTAAATAATGCAGGAAAATATATTATTGATTAATAAAAACCATTTAAGAAAATCGCACAAACTTATGGACTGACCTGATACTACAAAGCTTTCAAGACTATTTTGTTTGTACGGAATTTTAGAATTTCAACTATCGTAAATTGATGAAAAAGTTATTAGAATGTATTAGAAATTGTACTTTCGAATAATCAAAGCAATTACAAACCCCCATTGGAAAATAAAACAGATTCGTGGGTGTTTTTTGTTATTAATGATACACTATGTTACCTTGTCATGTAGCGAAGAAGTATGCTTGAATGAATTTGAATTTTTGTTTTACAAAAGAATATTTGAAGTATTACGTGTGGCATATAAGAGACTAACGTACATATTTATGAAGATATGTATTCTATACTAAACATACAATACATTAGCGCATTAAAATGAAATATGATGTAATTTTGAAAAGAGAAAAAAAAAATAATAATAATAACAACAACAACCTATCGTTTGTTCAAACTACACTTAAATAATAACAGCAAATTGCATCAATTCAATGAATAATCAATCTTAATTCCCATGAATTCAATAAAAATATAAATATAAATAATACAGCAACATACACAAAACAAAAGTGCATTGAAATAAATTTAAATTAATTAAAATTAAGTCAGTCAATAAGCTGGCTAACACTCGTGTATGTAGTAGTAATAAGCTGCATAGGACTAGCAACAACAGTAGTTTGCCACACAGAGAGCAAAATTATAGGATTGTATATAGTGAATTTGTATGTGTATGTGTATATTAGAAATGTCCAATTAGTATATGGTGGTTTTCAATATTTGGTTTTGCTCTATGCAAAAAAAAAAAAATAAAATAAAATAAAATAAAATGTGAATAAACAAGCAAATATTCAAAACATTTTTTTTTATATATCGATTTTCGCTTGAAGACATGTTAACATAAGAGTTGAATTTTTGGATGTACTCCAAGTGAGACATGAAGCAATTTTTTGGAGGAAAGATGTTGAAAATTTTTTTTTTTTACAATTTAACTAATTAAAAAAAAATACTAAAAATGTTAAAAATCTTTTTTTAAAGTTCGCGACTGAATTTGACAATTTTAGAAATCCAAACTTGTCCTAAAATATTTTTAAAAAAATCGTTCCATGTTTTAAACTCATTTTTGATATTTTGAAAACTAAAATTTTTGATTCAATATTTTTTTAGATAGCACAAAATTTTGTTGGTTTTTGGCATGGTCAAAGATATGGTACATATAAATATTAAATTATCGAAAAAAAAAAAAACAAAATTATAATGTATATAAATTTCCTTCAAGCAATTATTATCATTAGCTTAATTTTTTTTTCAAATTTTTTTTTTTTTTACAAAAATCCTTTAGAAAAACTACGTGCATTGAAAAAGTAGAATTTTGAATTTTTGAAAATCTCTAATGTAGAAACAACATATATGGAAAAACATACGACTGTGTTCTCGTTGACAATATTTTTCAATTTTATTTATTTCGATTACATATAGTAATGAAAAAAAAAAAAAAAAGAAAAACATTAATAAATGTATCAGAAGGTCATTAAATCAAAATTGATCTCATTGTAATCCGCAAGAGAGTACAATGTAATACAGTGCCAGATTGAGAACAAATATATTAGGAGGGATTTGGATTTTATTTATTAAAAAAAAAGCTATAAGCTCTTTACTCATGAGAGATTATAATGGATTTTTTTTTACATATAAAATTGGTTGATTGGATGAATCGTATAATTCCATGATCTTTATCTGACGTTAAACAAATCAGGAAATGGTAATATATTACATGTGAAGTGTCTTAGACAATTGGGCATCGCATGTATTACACAACCCAAATAGAACAATTTCTAGTGACAAAGTTGGCAATGTCATCCTATATGGAAAATGATCTTCGAAAAGAATAACCCAACCCCTAAAGTTCTAATTTTGATTACAAGGTGTGACAAATATGTATTAAGACTCGAACTATATCTCAGCAACCAAGCGCGCCATCTATGTGTGAGCACGTTTTGCGTTTTGAAGCTTCAACTTTCCTCTACTAACTGTCAAAATTGCATGGCATTTGGTTGACATTTAATATTTATTGACATTCATTTTACAAAACACGTGTTCGTTTGGTGTTGAAATTATAACATGAAATTTAACATGAAATTTAATACACAGCACTCATTGTTCGTCAATTTTTGGCTCGGAATCAGGTCTGTATGTTGAATCACTCGCCGTATTCACCTGATTTGGCACCATGGGACTTCTTTTTGTCCCCAAAACTGAAATTGAAGTTGAAAGGATGACATTTTTGATGACATTCAGACCATACAACGGGCTTCGACGAGGGCACTGGAGGCAATTCCGAAAAATAAGCTGGAACACGCGTTTGAATCACTATTAAATCGATGTAACAAGTGTATTGAATCAGGAGGAGAATATTTCGAATAAATATACCGAAAAATTAGCAGATATCGTGTTTTAATTGTGTTTTCTAGAGGAAGTCTTAATACATAATTGTCGCACCGTGTATATCAGGAAACAATTTATAGTATCCAACAACCGAAAAAATCATAAAAATTACAGCATTTATCTAATAAATAGCGCAGTAATAAAAAATTTGTACAATTTCGTTAGTTAACATTGCCATGCTAGAGTAAAAACAAAAATGTGATTGATGAAGGCTGTGTGTGGCATGTTACATTTTGACTGAGTTACGATCTTTAAAGTCAAAATTATTTTTCGCTTATAATTCTGACATAATCTCAATGTATGGTCAAGAAGCGTTTTCCTTAACCTCAAGCACAAAAAAAACAAGAGCTAAATTAAAGCGATGTGTTACGTTCGGTTGCCATCAAAAGACTAATTTATTATATCAATTTTAAACAAAGTATGATTTACAAAGTAGAAAGCATGAGAGAATTGACTAACGGTTAAATATCATTTCATGTATTCTTTATAATTGAATAGACGAATATTATTTAACATAATTGAATACATGAAATGATATTTAACGGGACAATCGTACTACATACAGGGGTTCTCAAACCATGGCCAAACAGTTATAGTACATATGTACTTAACGTTTGGGTATATGACCCAACATCCCGGCCCCGTTGAAAGGATTTTCAAGCAGGTAGTATTGCGATCTTGTGAATAGGACGACGAATGATTCCTCTCGAAGTGCGTATGTCGACCACTCGAACGCGGGCATCCTTCCCATATATAGTGTTGACGACTCGCCCCATTTGCCATCGTTGTGGTGGCACGTTGTCTTCATGGATGATGACCATAGTGTTGTTGTCGATGTTCGGTCGATCATCAAACCATTTTGAGCGTACTTGAAGCTCATTGATATACTCGTGTGACCACCGCTTCCAAAACGTTTGTTTGATGCCTGTTATTTGTGTCCATTGTTGTAGATTGCTTACGTTTGGTAATATATTTCGCTCCGGAAGACCTTGTAAAGCGCCGCCAATGATGAAGTGACCTGGAGTCAATGCTTCATAGTCGTTCGGATCGGATGATAATGGTGTTATTGGCCGAGAATTTAGTATAGCTTCTATTTCTATTAAAGCTGTTGACAGTTCCTCATAGGTAAGTCTCGTGTTTGCGATGCTGCGATTAAGGTGACCTTTAGCTGATTTGACAGCCGCTTCCCAAATACCGCCAAAGTGAGGTGCTCTAGGGGGTATAAACCTGAAGTTGACAAATTCATTAGAACAGTACCTTATAATTGTATCTTGATTTTCGCTTTTAAATAAAAATGTCTTTAATTCCGCAAGTTTACTAGAAGCGCCAACGAAGTTTGTTGCGTTATCGCAAAATATATCGGAAGGTAAACCTCTTCTTCCGATCATCCGCTTAAGTGATGCCAAGAATGCGTTAGTAGAAAGGTCTGATACTATTTCAATGTGTACTGCCTTTGTTGCTAAACAAACGAATATTGCGATGTATGCCTTGTAGGGTGTCTTGCCTCTAATTCGCAGATAAACGTTGACTGGTCCACAAAAATCAATGCCGCAGCGCGCGAAAGGACGTGAGGGAGTTAATCGTTCAACTGGCAGGTGTCCCATTACTTGCTGCATCAGTTTTGGCTTGTACCGTACACAATGTATGCATGATCTAACCACTCGCCTTGCTATGTCGCGCGCGTTGATTATCCAAAATTTGAGTCTTATCAATGCTATGAGCGCTTTAGCTCCTGCATGGTAGTGTTTCCGATGAAGATGACGGACGTAGTTTACGACGAATTCGCACTTGCTTGGCAATAGTATGGGGTGTTTCCTTTCTTCTGGAATGTCTGCTAAATGCAACCGTCCACCAACCTTCATTAGTTGAAATCCTTCGACAGATTCAAGGAAAGGATTCAAATAACGCAACGAACTATTTGTATTTAAATTTCTCTCTAAAAGATGAATATCATTAGCAAAATGTTTTTTTTGGATATTCCAAACTATGCATAGCAGGGCATGACGTAGCTCTTGCGGTGAAATCGGTCCTATGTCGTTGGATTCAGCTTTATGTCGTAGTTTATTTACAAATCGAAACATCCAGCTAATTAATCGAAGACTGCTAGTGAACGAACTCCGATGACTGATGGTTTCAATAATGTGATTGTTGGTTATAGTGGTGTTGAATGCCGATTTACGCTTTTCGCTTTCTATGACTTCCATATCAATGTCATCGCTTTTATTTCTAGGCCATGTTTCCATGCTTTCGTATAAGAACGTAGGTCCAGTGTACCAAATTGATCTGCCGAGTTCTTCAACAGTGCAACCTCTAGAGACTATGTCTGCAGGATTGCTGTATGTAGGCACATACCTCCAATGGGCTCCCGCAGATAACTCTTGGATTTCAGAAACGCGATTGCCAACGAATGTCGAAAGTGTTATTGAGTGCATTTTTAATCAATATAAGACTATTTGTGAATCAGTCCAGAGAAAAACATTAATAGATTTATTTGAAAAAATTGATTTAATTTTTGCGAAGAGACGAGCTAAAAGAAGAGCACCACAAAGTTCTAGCTTCGGCAACGACTGCTTCTTGATGGGAGCGACTCTCGATTTTGCGGTGAGTAAGCGAACGATGGTGTTGCCGTCCTTGTTGATTATACGCGTGTATATTGCACATCCATATGCTCGGATGGATGCGTCGCAGAACCCATGTAATTGAAGCGACTGTGTGTCTGTCGAAATACAATACCTTTGCACCTTGATCGATGAAAGATCCGATGCAGAGTTGAGGAAACTTGTCCAAGCGAAATTAATATTCTGAGGCACGGATTCGTCCCAATCTAATTTAAGCAGCCATAACTCCTGCAACAAAATTTTAGACGTAATAATGATAGGAGCCAAAAGACCAAGAGGATCGAATAATGATGATGCAATTGAAAGAATAGAACGCTTTGTTACGCGACTTGTGGATCTTAGCCTCGGTTCAAAAGAAAATAAAAAGTTATCATGTGTGTGATCCCATTGTAGCCCAAGCGCACTTGTAATAGATGAGTCCAAATTTAGATTCTTCGCAGAATTATTCTCCCCCAGACACTGGTGGTTAGAGTGCCACTTTGCGAGCTCAAATCCACCTAAAGCTAATAATTGTGTTACCTCTTGCTTTATCTGTAGAAGGTCGGCCAAAGAATCTGCACCGCACAGTAAATCATCAACGTAAAATGACGATTTGACGATGCTTGACCCAAGTGCAAATTGATCATGATGTTGTTCAGCCAAGTACAACAAGCTTCGTATAGCCAAATATGGTGCACAAGCCATTCCATATGTTATCGTGTTAAGTTCGTACGTACGAATTTCTTGAGTTGGGGAATTCCTCCACAAGATATATTGGAATTTTTTATCGCTTTCATGCATTAGCACTTGCCGATACATTTTGACTATATCAGCGGTTAACGCAAATTGATGTAAGCGAAAACGAAGAAGAAGAAGAACCAGCTCACACTGAATTGTAGGACCAACCATTTGAATATCGTTAAGAGATTTTTGAGTTGAAGTTCGACAAGAAGCATCAAATACGACACGCAACTTAGTTGTTGTACTCGTTGGTTTCAGCACACAGTGATGTGGGATATAGTAGTGCGGTACATTTAAGTTTGGATTGTCTACCACGCTCATGTGTCCCAAACGTTCGTATTCATCCATGAATTCCACATACTGCTCTCTTATTTGTGGTGATTTCGCCAAATGACGTTCTTGTGCATTGAACCGCCTCAATGCCGTGGTATATGAGTTACCCAGGCAGGATGGATCATCTTTGAAGGGTAGTTTGACAATTATTCTGCCAGAAGGATTCCTTGAAACCGTGTTGTTGTACAAATGTTCGCAAGTGGTTTGTTCACGAGTCCAAGATGCTGGGGTGACAGAAACTTCCTCCAATTTCCACAATTTCTCCAATTTAGCATCCAACGGGTCATTGGCAGTAAATAAGCATAGACGTCGAGTTAAATTATTGCTTGATTGGTAACGACCTGATACAACCCATCCTAATAATGTTTTCTGCAAAATTGGTAGATTTGATCCAAGCTTGATTTGACCTACTGACAGCAGGCTAAAGAAGGTTTCTGTACCCAACAACAAATCGATTTTCCTTGGTACGTAAAATTTGTCATCAGCAAGAACAATATTGCTTGGAATATTCCAAGATGAAATATCGATTTCTGGATCTGGCTGATAGGCAATGTGAGGTGTGATGCAAAATGTTAGCGGTAGTTCGAATTCGTTTACTTGCGATTTGATATTAGTTGTGGTCTTGTATTTTATAGTCGTTGACGACGTACCGACACCTTGGATCTCAATGTTTTGTTTGATTTTTGGTAATAGTAACCTTTGCGAAAATTCTTCTGTAATAAAATTTACCTGAGAGCAAGAGTCCAGTAAGGCCTTGCCCAATCTGTAACCACCCGACGAGTCACGAACTAAAATGTTTGCAGTTGCTAGAATTATGTTGTCAGACGACGAATTGTGCATGTGTGTATGTACTGTTGCCTCGCGTGATGGTAATGGCTGATTTGTGGTATGTTGACCTGGCGCAGACCCGAAATGAAGCAAACTGTGGTGCTGCCTTGAACAGATGTTGCATCTGTGTGTTGATGGGCAATGAGCCATTTGATGTCCCTTCGAAAGACAATTGATGCAAAGTCCTAATTTCTTTGCATGATCAAAACGCTGTGTGGTATTCAATGACTTAAAACGATCGCAACTGGATATCTTATGATTTGTGCTTGAACAAACTGGGCACGGCGTATTGGAGCATGTAAATGTGTAACCTCTAATCTGATTTCTTGCCTTACTTGTGTCTGGTTTTGTATTACCTCGAGCAACGTAAGTCGTAGCATGTGTATGGTCAATGGATTCCAAATATTGGCAATGCCTCTCCAACACTTTAGTACAGTCTTCCCACGTCGGTAGTGTCTTAAAATCCAACGATTCCTTCCACTTTCTATTGGTCTCTACATCAGATTTCTGCAATACTAAATAAATTAACATAGTTTGCGAAATCTGCCTATCATTACCCAGTGACAAAAGAGATCCGTAAATGGCTGAAGCCTTGTCAATAAGACTTCTCAACTGCAGAGCATTCGGTTTCGAGACTAGTGGTAGTTCAAACAAGGACGAAATGTTTTCCAAGAAAATTAAAGTTTTGTTATCGTACCTTGCCTTCAGCCGTTCCAATGCCTTTGGGTAATTTTCGTTTGTCACCTGAAATGCCTCTACTGTTTCTAAGGCCTGACCTTGAAGTGAATTCCGCAAATGGTTAAACTTTTCAATGTTAGACAGACTAAATTCACGATCTATGATCTGCTTGAAAGATGTTATAAAATTCTGGTACTCTGAGTACTTGCCATTAAAGGTTGGAAGTTTGAGTTGCGGTAATTTTGTGCTAGCTTGTGTTATGCAAGCTGTTTCCGAAAGTGAGACATTATGGTCTTCTATTAATTGTGCTTGGATGGCTATTTTTGTGGTGACGTAAAGGTCTTCCAAGTCAGCGCGTGCGCTATCGTTGGTATCCAATTTTTCAATATCCGTTTGAATCGAGAATATTTGCTTAAAATATGATTCAAGAATGCCCAAACGGCATTTATATTCGGCACCTGACAGGACCTTTCCACCTGGTCGCAAACTAGCATCCACTATATTCTTAATGCGTGTGATATTTTTCTTCACGCTTGTACGTTGTTGTTTCAACTCGTCCAAAGACATTTCCAAAACCAATTTAAAATTATGCAGGTATGTGATCGAGGACGTAAAGCTTACTTACAGTCAGCAAACAATGTAAACGCTAATTGCAAATTGTGTAAAGCCCTTATTTGAGGGTATAGAAAAGCGATATGTAAACGAAAAACGACAATGGTAATAATGATCTACCAGAGATGGGCAGTGTAGATGTAGTGTAATGTAGCAGCGATAACGACGACTCGACAGCGGTAATGTCTATATGAGACAATCTATGTGCGTTCTAGTTCAGTGACAAATAACGTCAGCGATGAATCGAATGGATAATGTAGCAACGATAACGACGACTCGACAGCGGTAATGTCTATATGAGACAATCTATGTGCGTTCACCAAATGCCAAAATGTTATCAATCGCTCAATACAATATATGCAATACGTCGTGCCCCACGTTGGGCGCCAAAAAATGTATGGTCAAGAAGCGTTTTCCTTAACCTCAAGCACAAAAAAAACAAGAGCTAAATTAAAGCGATGTGTTACGTTCGGTTGCCATCAAAAGACTAATTTATTATATCAATTTTAAACAAAGTATGATTTACAAAGTAGAAAGCATGAGAGAATTGACTAACGGTTAAATATCATTTCATGTATTCTTTATAATTGAATAGACGAATATTATTTAACATAATTGAATACATGAAATGATATTTAACGGGACAATCGTACTACATACAGGGGTTCTCAAACCATGGCCAAACAGTTATAGTACATATGTACTTAACGTTTGGGTATATGACCCAACACTCAATATGTTTTAAAATAATTTCGACAATGATGTCCGATAATCTCTAACAATATTACTAAATATGATTTTAATTTGAAAATTATTTGTAGGAATCTGCCAAAAAAAAAAAAAAAAATCAAAATTCTGTGATTTGATTGGATTACACTATTACACTGAGTGATATGAATATCAATAGATTTAAAAATTAATACAAACATTAATTCAGAATAAATCGACTTTAAATTCTATGCTATAGCTAATATGTGCGTCATATGATGATTTTTGTTCACATAAAATATATTTAAATAAATTAGACATTATTAATATTTAAATGGCATTATTTATTTATGATTATTTTCTTTTAATGTTGTTTTTGTTTTTTCCAACGAATTGAAATTTAATACATGGTCAACGTTTCACTGGAATTTTACTAATTATCGCATTAAAATAAACACATACGAGTTAGTAATTTGATACCAAATAAAAAAAAAAAAAAAAAAATAAAAAAAATAAAAAATAAAAAAAAATAGAAAAAAGAAACAAAGAAAATTAAAAAAAAAAAAATAACAAAGAAACAAAGCAAAAATGAAAATAATTGTTTCAAGAAAAATATAAAATATACCTCAAAAATTAACACATGCATATACATATGTACATACATACATACACATGATACTCGTTCACCATTTCTATTCTTCATACATGTGTAGTGAGAAGTAGTAAGTACAATTATACGCCCTCACATGTAATATGGGGGGATCAAATACACATAAGGAAATGTACAAATGTGTATACATACATCATATGCATCATTGTATTTGAGTAAAGTGTCATTAGCTTTTGTTATTGTTGTTCGTATATTATATATATTTTTATATTGTTATATTTCAATTGTTTCAAAAAAAACAAAAAAAAAAAAAAATGCTACGCACTGCTGATGATTACAAACAAAAATGAAATAAAAACCAACAAGTAATGACTTTCTATAAACACTTGTGACTTTAGAAAAAATATTTTACAAACAATAAAAAATGCTGCTACAAATATATTGTATGTACACATGTATATATACTACATATATAATATAATACAATAGAATCAAATGAAAGAAATGTAAATGACCTCTTTAATGAAATTTTTGTATTTCTACATTTGTGAATATTCTTCACTTTTTTTTTTTTTGTAGGTACCTACTACTACATGGGTGAGTGATTAAGCGTATGAACAATTTGAAAAAAAAAAATTGTTTCTTTGTTGTGAACTAACACTTTTGTCCAGTAATTTTGAAAAAAAAAATTTTTTTTTTTCATTAATATTTATTATCCCACATACGCACAAACATACACAAAATTTAAAACAATTTCAAAGAGAAACTTGAATAAAATAATACAGAATCAGGTAAGTACTCTCCTAATGATAATTTTCATAACAACAATGACCAATAATAGTGTATGAGGGATGAGTCATTTGTGAACATATTTTCACAAAAAAAAAAAAAAAAAGGCGATGAAAAATAAAACATTATATTATTTAGTTTAATTGTTGAAAAGTTGAAATAAAATTGTAATAAATAGCAATAAATAATGTCAGTGTTCGTTCTGGTGATAGCAAATAGTAACAGCAGGTGTTGCACGCAGCACTAAACACAGTGTGGAATCAATCAACGCATCGAGGAATGGTATTTTTTCATAGTTTATAGTCTTTTTTATTGCCACTTTTTGACCAAAAGTTTTACAACTATACATACGAGGTCTGTCCCAGAACTACCCGACCTGACATATCGATGGTGGCAGTAGTTTGAAAAAAAAAAATTACTTTGGTGAAAAGTGGCAACCTTATAAAACATATGTTTTAAGTTTCAATGCGCCACGTTGTTTAGTATTTTTTTTTTTTGAGTTATCGAAAATTAATGACCTCAGTGAATTTGTAAACATGGAAAAACTAAACCGTTATGTAATTCAATACTTTCATTTGAAAGGTATCAGTCCAACGAATATTAAAGCCGAACTAGATTCTACTCTGGCGGAGTCTGCTACTCCGTTTACGATTATAAAATATTGGGTGGCAGAGTTTAAACGAGATCGTACGAGGTGCCAAGACAAACACCGTAGTGGTCGACCAATTGAGGTGACCACGCCAGAAATGGTTAAGAAAATCGACAAAATGGTACAGGCATTTCAAAGAGTGCTAGACATCGTATATTGAGCGAAAATTTGAAGATGAAAAAGCTGTGTGCAAAATGGGTGACGCGTTTGCTCACAATAGAACAAAAACAACGTCGTAAAGATGTTTCTATAGAGTGTTTGGAGATGTTTCACAGTTAGAAAGCCGAGTTTTTGCATCGATTCGTAACGATGGATGAGACATGGGTGCACCATTTCACACCTGAGACAAAGGAGCAGTCAAAACAGCGGACTGAAAGGGGAGAATCGTGTCCAAAGAAGGTGAAGACAGTTCCATCTGCAGGAAAGGTTATAGCGTCTGTTTTTTGGAATGCACGTGGCATAATTTTTATTGATTATCTTCCAAAAAGGAAAAACAATCAACGGCGAGTGCTAATGTTGCTAATTTGTTGAAGCTTTTCAGTGATGAAGTTAAAGAAAAAAGGCCGCATTCGGTGAAAAAGAAAGTGTTGTTTCATGAAGGCAATGCACCAGTTCACACATCCGCTATTGCGATGGCCAAAATCAATGAGTCAAAGCTCGAATTCCTTCAGCATGCACCTTATTCGCCAGATTTAGCTCCTTTGGATTATTTTCTATTTCCAAATTTGAAAAAATGGCTTGGAGGTAGAAGATTTGCAAACAATGAAAAGGTGGAGTCTGCGGTAGATGGGGCTATTTTAATGAGCTAGACAGTTCATACTATAAACAGGATATCGAAACTATAGAATATCGCTGTGAAAAGTGTATAGAGCTAAAAGAAGATTATGTTGAGAAATAAAGAAACATTTTCCCAAATTTGTTGTTTTCTTTGTTAGGTCGGGTAGTTCTGGGACCGTGCTCATCTACTATTAATACATAGTAACAGAAATTAACTATTGCAAGTGGACTACTTAAGTATTATACATTTCTATGCAATATTACATTTGCGCATGGGCGCATGCTTGTGTATGTAACATTTGTATGTAAGCCACATCTCTCATATTAATGATGTCGTCATCATTGATATGATAAAATTAAAAGCATTCACAGTGAGAAAAACGCCAAATATAACAAAAATACATAATCGGCGGACAATTAAATTTATTGCATTAAACAACATGTGGCACCTGCCACTTAAATCGTAACAAACCGTCTTTCGTTGTCTAAATAACAGCAGATTAATATAAGCCAAGTAGTAGTGTGTCTCTTAGGAGTGATTTATGGTAAGCGATTCTTCAAATTGTGATAGCAAGTGACATGCTATGTGTGTGTGCTTGAATGTAGAGATGCATGTGATCAATGTGAAATAAAACAAAAAAAAAGAAAGAAATCACTTTCAGATAGATTTTATCCAACTGTATAAATTCAGCTGTAAAAAATAACAAATCATTAGTTAAATGATTACATTCACAGTAAAAATCACGAGATACATTTTAACCGGTTATTTCGCAAAGCAAAACAAAAAGTATTTTCAAACAAATTTAAAACAATATTCATTCACATTTCCTGTTCCGGTTTGTCAGATTGTTATACTAACGCACTAACGCTGAAAAGATGGAATATATAAATAATTTATTTTTTATATAAAAAAAAAAACGATTTAGTTAGAAAAATTGTATTTTTTGTTTAATTTTATGCCGATTATATATTTGTTGTTCGAGTCAAATTTGTAGCTCTTATACATTTATTGTTTGAGTACAGGGTGATTTTTTGGCAACTTTTTTTCTGGCAACACTGTTTTTGGCAGCTCAGCTGTTTTCGTGTAACATGTTACGGTCAAACATGTTCACTTTGGTCTATAATTTAATCATGAATTGACCTACAAACGAACAACGCTTGCAGATTATTGAATTTTATTATCAAAATTCATGATCGGTTAAGAAAGTCCATCGTGCACTTTCTTGTGTTCAGCGACGAAGCTCATTTCTGGTTGAATGGATACGTGAACAATCAAAATTGCCGTGTTTGGTGTGAAGAGCAGCCAGAAGCATTGCAAGAACTGCCAATGCATCGCGGAAAATGCACTGTTTGGTGAGGATTATGGGCCGGTGGCATCATTGGACCGTACTTTTTCAGAGACGATGAAGGCAGGAACATTACTGTGAATGGCGAGCGCTACCGTGCGATGATTACAAACTTTTTTTTACCCAAAATGGAAGAGTTGGACTTGGCTGACATGTGGTTTCAACAAGAAGGTGTCACATGCCACACTGCACGCGAAACAATGACCCAATTGAGAGGCGAGTTCGGTGAACAGTTTATTTTACGTTTGGGGCCGGTCAATTGGCCGCCTAGATCGTGCGATTTAACGCTTTTAGACTATTTTTTGTGGGGCTATATAAGGCTCATGGCTATAGCGACAAGCCCGCAACGGTTGACGCACTTGAAGCCAATATTGAAGAATTTATTCGTGAGTTACCAGCCAATATGTTAGAGAGTATGCCAAAATTGGACCCAGCTTTTGAACCATATGAGGCACAGCTGCGGTCAACATTTACATAAAATAATCTTTAAACATTGAATTATAGCGATCGTTCTATCGACTAAAATAAAGATTTCATACATTTCTCGAAATTTTGTGTTTTTTTTAATCAAATCCGAAGGCTCGTAAAAAATCACTCTATATAACAGTTTGTAGGCAAACTTCACATTATTTCACCTCAAAATTAGACAAGTTTAATATTTTTCGCATCATTGGGAAATGATAAGTCGATCCTAAAGGGTCAATATAAATCGTACAACACTTTCGACTGTAACATTTTGAAGAAAATGAAGTATCCTCATATCCATGAGAGCTAAAGAGATCGGAGATCGACAGCTTTCACAATTTAATAAAAATTCTTTAGAAACATCTGAGTTGGACTGATGACCATCAGAGGGCAAATAATTGTTGTTGGTTATGTTGAGGTTCTGAAAATCGCAAAGCAGCTAAGAATTCTGATATTCTAGCCACGTGTAAACTGCAAACACAAATATAACTGAAAAAGAGTTCGGTCAAAGTTGCTCAATGTTGTTAGTATTTAATACTTATAT
The DNA here is from genome assembly GCA_963854835.1 of Megamerina dolium. Taxonomy (NCBI): domain Eukaryota; kingdom Metazoa; phylum Arthropoda; class Insecta; order Diptera; family Megamerinidae; genus Megamerina; species Megamerina dolium. The sequence goes on along the minus strand of OY978526.1, from coordinate 8,202,642 downwards.
ACACTTGTGTAATATAAAAGTTTACAAGTGTGAAAGTAAATAGCAAAATAAATTGCAAACGAAAATTGTGAAATTAATCATCAATCGAAGTACAAATAATGAGAAGAAAACAATGAGAAAAAAAACCACCTGTAACCGCAAACATTATATGTATATAGAAAATAAATTGAGCAATACATGCAATAACAACAACAACAACAACAACAACAAAAATGAAAAGAAAAAGTAATCAAAAGTAATTGCAAAATCAAAAGAAAAATAAATAAGTTGAAAGCAAAGTTGACTGACGCAAGGAAAACAACTCATTTAGAACACAATATAACGATAATACATATGTACAAAGTAGGTACCAAAGAAAAAAAAAAAAAAAGTGCAACAACATTCAGAATTTGTGTAAAATAAAAATGAAAACTAAGAGTAAATAAAGCAAAGTAAAAAAGACAAAGCTACAAATACGAATATCAATAGTAGGTATAGTAAATATACCAAGTATAAATGAACATACATAGGTATAGATACGATAAATAACAAAAAAAAAAAAGGGGGAAAAGTAATCAATCTGTTTGCGATAACTGTGTGTGTATGAATATATATACCTATTAAGCGAATGAACGAATGCAAAAAACAAAAACATGTATGAAACAACTTTGCCACTCTTAAAAGCGCATTTCTATATAATGGAAACAACAGCAGCAGCAACAATAAAAGTTATTATTAATAAAACAACAACATCAACAACAAAATACAAAATAAAAATTGCAAAAAAAAATACAACAACATATACATCAGTCACATTATGTGATTATATACATTGAGCTGACACAAAATTGTCATAGTTGCTTGTCGATCGAATCACTCTCTCATTTTTCTTGGTCAAACAAATCGACAGAATCATATATAAAATTATATACATACGAGCTATGTATTTATATTAATAAACTTCTGTACACACACAATGTATATGAGATGACGAGATGCTATACAAGTAACCAGCCAGTATACATATATTGTATCAACATGTATATAAATATGAATATATACATTGACAATAGTATAGGACTAAAAAGCAGGAACAATCAGGGTAATCAAGAACATAAGCATATGAATGGGCATACAAAAAGTATACGAAAAAAAAATATGATCTCGTAAATCTTGTTTCTCCCCTAAACTTAACCAAAGAATGATGTAAAGGCAAAGGAAATGATGAAGTTTAAGCAACAAAAGTTGCTATACATTTTTATACGAGTATGTATCTACTCATAAATCTACTGTATACATATGATTGCATACAAAAGAATAGTAATAACTCTTTCTGCAATACAATGGAAACATGTTAAGTAATGACAATTTCACTAGTTCTCTTGGAATTTACTTTTCTTAGCATCAATGTCATTGGAAGTGATCCTTTAAAATTCAAAATTAAAGCATTCGTTTAATTTACTTCTGCTTCACTACTTTGAACTGCAATATGAACTAGTTCCCAAGGAGTTGTAGCGTACTTCATGACATACTGCGACCAATTCCTTTTTTAACTAGAGCATTTCTAGTACAAAATCTCATCTTATTGTTGTTGCAACTCACTCACTCCAATATATGTAACTAGTATGTACAAAGAACAATTGTCTAGGGATATTATGGGGACATGTGTGAATAAACCAGTGCAATGAAGGAAAAAAAGTAGAAAATAATCGAAAAGAAGTACCTACAAACAATAGAAAGAAAATGTTGAGAGCCGTAGAAATCTCTTCTTCTATACATTTCCGATTCTTTAGTTTCTTCTACTTAAGTCACAAAAGTATTTCAATTGAAAATTCAATTCAATTATGTTGACATACATATATATCTTCTTACTACATAACATATGTTGTATGTAAGTACACATCAATGTGTGTATTCATGCGTTCATTTGTCGCAGCATTCGTATGAGCATGTACGAGGATTATTGAGATTGTTGCATAGCAAAATAAAGAACTGATGGAGGGAAAAAAAATAAAAATAAAGACGAAGTTAAAAACTTCTCATTAAAACCATTGAAATAAGAAATATTATGCTTCCATTCACAACAAAAATTCATGAACGAATCTTATTCGATAATATTCCTATAGGAGGTTGTTTATAAAAGAAGGTTCTTCATTAAGGAAGATGCAATTTTTTATGGATACCATTAATTATATAGCCCACATGGAGAAAAAGTATTGTCCAGTAGTCGTCCTTAACCTCAAAAAAATGGAAAAGTTGAAAAATTCATTAAAAAATACCTAGAATCGTCGCTAGAGGTGTAACATGTATGACCGACCCCCATTAATTTCTTCCTCTCAGTATTTTTTCTGAACATATTTACTCCCTATCTCTTACCCTTAGAGGGATTCCACATCAAAATACGTTTTTTGTTTTTAATTCGCTCTCACTGGTACCAGTGTGTACATAGAAGGATAAAATATATGATTGACCCAATATTTTTTCTGAACATATCTACTCCTTAGGATTAAATGTGTTTAGAAAATTAACTTAAAAGTGTCAAAAAAATCGACAAATAAGCTCACAATTTACAAGGAATCGCTCCTAGAAGGGTGAAATATATGAATGAGCCCCATTAAATTTATCTGCCACAACATTTCCAGCCCATATCATTCATTCCCTTTTTCCACCCCTTAGTAGAGCTCTTCTACAAAATTGATATTTTAGTGATAGGAAAAAAAAAAATTGCATAAAATATGCAATTTTACATATATAGAACATGTAAATATGCAATTAATATCAATTTGAATTTTGAATCCGTTACAAAATGGAATTTATTTAAAAAATCAATTTAGGATTTGAGCTCATGATTCAATTTCCTTTAAATGCATCATTGATTATTAGTCTTTGGATATTCTTTTAGTGCAATATTGCAATAAAGTATATAAAAAAGTGATACATAGCAATAATCATTTGGTTTGTTGGGTGTGACTAAAAGAAATACAAAACAAAAGTCGACGATGAACGAAGGAAAATAATGCAAAAAAAAAAAATGCATACATTGTAAGTACCTACGAACTCACCATTAAATTCATATCACGCACACACACACACACATACTATACTATACATAACATACATATGTCATGAAGTAATAAAAATAATATGATGACTTTTCAAAGATAAAATTGCATAAGAGGAAACAAAAAAAAAAAAAAAAAACAAAGAGAAAAATAATACAGAAATACAAGCCAGATACGCACTTGAAATAATTCATACAAACACATTTGAGCACATACATATACACATCTCATCAAGCAAACAGTAAATACATACTAGTATTTCAGTAAAATGTCGATTGTAAATTGTACTGCGAACAAGAAACACACTTCCAAACAACACATATTATCACACACATACAGATGCGCGTACACAAGCAGCAAATTTCTGTAATTTTCTCGCAAGAACTATTGTACGTATACTACGTGTGGTGACCCTTAACACCTTTTTTCTAGATACACATTTATGTACCCTACGTGCGGCTGTTGCTCTGTTAATGTATCATTCACTACAGTGGTGTAGTCAGAGGAGGGGTCCAGGGGGGGGGGATAGATCCCACCCTTGGTATTGATAAAGTAGAAAAATAATAATATATAGATATTTAAAAAATTATTCATTAACATTTTTTTCTTATACATCTTCTTCGTCTAATTCACCCCCCCGCTTGCCAAAATAATAGCTACGCCTCTGATTCATTGTATCATTTCTTCGTTTTGGTAAATTTCTACTTTGTTCGTCTTCTTTTTGGTTTTTTTTTTTGTTGGGCAAAATAGAAATCAGTCAAAATGACAGTGATAAATTAAATTATAACTTCAACAAAATGTATATAATTACAAAAAACACATTCATACCTAACTACATACATTTGTATGTGTAAGTGTACACGTACAAATTTCATATAAATAAAATCACACGCATAATCATCAACAATAATAATAATAATAATAAGGTATAATAATAATAACAACAACAACAACAACACAAACAGGTTAAACAAAGTAATAATAACAACAACAACAACAACAACAACAACTATAGCATTTAACAATTCTTGATACAGGGCATATACATATGCAAACTCATTGAAATTATTTGTGGTCGTTGTTGCTGTTGCTGTTGTTGTTGTTGTTGTTCAATTTTAAACAAAAATAAAACAAAACAAAATAAAACGTCAATACTAAAAATAATAAATTACGCAAGCATATGTATGTTTATACACATGTACTTAAGCAATATACATACATATGTATATATACATGTTGATAGATAATTATTGTAGGAAAATTTAAACCAATTTTATCAATCCATCACAAGTCACATTATAATTAAGCAGCAACGAGTCAGAAATCATGAAAATCTCAAATAAATGCAATAACGAATATTTCTTTGGGAAACAACAACAACAACAACAACAACATCAAACCACATCATGCAACATGATCGAGAAAGACCAAATAAAATAATTTCAACTTGAAACTACAAAATGCAGGTGTTTCTTTCTTCTTTGATACAGTTCAACAATTTTTCTTCTCCCTTCCTACTTGATTTTACCCTTCTTATTTTTTACAAAAAAAAAAAAAAAACAATTTATACAATTTATTGCATTACTACTTTTGTATTGAGGTTGCAAAATGACGAATATGAATAGTTTTACTCATTCAGACCGAAAACTATACAATCAGGATAGTCAGCCGCATGGGAATGTTAATTTTGGACTTGATGATCATAATGATTTAAAAGAAATTATTAGTAAAATTAACTGCGGTGAGATAAAAAATGAATGAGTGGACATACTTGAATGTAATAAAATTTGGTATGGGAGTCAGTAAAATATATTCAAGAGTATACTGTTTTTTCGAAGCAAAACCCAACAACAACAACAACAAAATATACCGTTTCCAGATGAATGTTTCCAACGTGAATATGAATATCGATCCCTTGCAAAAGGCAGTTCCTTAAGAAAAATTTAACGCAAATGATTTTCCCCAGCTATTTATATAAAGGGTTTTCCATCAGGGACATAACAATTTCGTATCTTTATATGAACGCACCCTTAAACATTTTTAATCAACTGTCAATGTCAAAACGTTAGTTAAAGTCAACATTTTCATCATGGTAAAATTCACGAACCAGCAACGTTTGGAAATTATTAAAAATTACTACCGAAATTCTGAGTCGGTGGTAGACAACTTTAAGAGCGAAAAATCATCTTCAGCGACGAAGCTCATTTCTGGCTCAATGGCTTTGTCAATAAGCAAAACATGCATTATTGGTCAGCAACAAACCCACAAGTGCTTCTTGAGATACCGTTGCACCTGCAAAAAAATTACTGTTTGGTGCGGTTTTCATGCCGGAGGTGTGATTGGGCCGTATTTCTTCGTGGATGAAAACGACCGTCATGTTACCGTCAATGGAGAGCGCTATCGTGCTATATTGGAAAATTATTTGTGGCCAGAATTGGATGAACTTGACATCAGCGATAAGTGGTTTCAACAAGACGGTGCCACTAGCCACACAGCATACGTCACAATCGATTTATTGCAAGGCAAATTCGGTGAACGTGTTATCTCGAGAAATGGTCCGGTCGAATGGCCGTCTCGTTCATGCGATCTAACACCATTGGATTTCTTTTGATGGGGCTTTATCAAGTCACTGGTCTATGCCAACAAGCCAGCAACTTTAGAAGAGCTCATAGACAACATCCAACGCGAAATTGCCAACATTCCGGTCGAAATGTGTGCTAGAGTGGTGGAAAATAGGGCTCGTGGTGATCATATGACCGAAATCGAATTTCATTCATAAAATGTAATGCTTGCAATATATCCACAATAAATTTGAACTCAATATCTCAAATATGTCTGTGTTTTATTAATAGATAAAATTGTTATGTCCCTAATGGAAAACCCTTTACATAACGTTAAAGTTTCAAATGTAATTTAAGAGAACAATATGTGATATTAAGCGACTTTTTTCAAATTATTTGAACAACCTTTGTACTCTCTCGTACTCTTCTCTGCGATGGGGTTTGCCAACAATTTATAACATTGCAATTTATGTAGGGAGTGCCTGATATTTTGATAATACATATATATATATATATTATAATTAAAAATCATCAAAGAAAATAATCGTATACGAAAAAACTTCATCAAATAACGACGTACAAACGACCGTTTTTAATGAGTGTGGATCTAGTCACAATATCTGAAAACAAATGTGAAATCACTGGACCCTCACTCACTAAAAACAGCAGTATTATTTTTTGATCTTTGATTTGGTTTAGGCAAATGATGATGAAATCGCAACAAAAAAAATCAAACTCAACGAAATTCAAATAGCACATACCGACACTTTTGAGCAAAAAAAAAATAATTTTTTTTATTTTTTACAAATTAAATACTTATCGATACATCGTTTGTTTTTTTAAAACTTTTATTCAAAACTATTTCTTTTGGTTTTTTTGTTTTTGTTTTCTCCTCTGTAATTAATCTAAATTTCAATATTAAATATTCTTTGCCCTACAATCATATTCACAATGTAAATGGCGAGCAATAAAAAAAAAAAAATAGCAGAAAAACAAAAAATGACGAAATAAAACAAATACAATTGTTTAAATAAATACGATGTAGGTAGCCGCCGATGTATGTACATACATATGTATGTACGTTGCTCGGTTAAAAGCAAAAGTCATAATTTAAGAACGTAGTTGCTAATGATAAGCTTTAAATATTTCATGTTATCAGTAAAAAAAAATATGTATGTATGTATGTATGTATTTATGTACATATATGTACATATATGAACAGAAACAGTTTATTTTTAACGGCAAATTTCTGACTTTGAATTCTTGGCGCGAAAATGACAATGACCAATGTTCATATTTATACCAGCATACAAAAACAATATATGCATAAAGTATTTTATGAAAAGTACTACTAATAATATTTGATTTGAAATTTGCAATTAAAAAAAAAAAAAAAAATTTTAAATAAATGTGATATTATTAAATACGCAATATTTAAATTAAAAATTTTTTAAATTATTAAAATTTAGGTACATACACATACATATGTATTTATGCATTTATTACACCATACTCATTTATATTTGTATATTTCGTCTCTATGTACAAGTACAAGTACGTGTGATAAACGGAAACCAACAATAACGACAAGTCAAGCGTAGCGCAAAAAATTAACAAAACAGTAAATAAAAAAAAAAAAAAAAAACAATTATTTAATAAAAATGTATTTGTTTTTTTATCATAATAACGGCAGCATACAAACATGTAGATGATAAAAAAATATCAAGTGAAAAAATTGTTGAAATATAACAAATCACAAAAGTTAATAAAATGAACGAGAAATATTAATCAGTTAATTACTAAAAAAAAAAAAAAAACGTTAAATTAAAAACCAAAAAATTTCATATATAAATTTCAATGTTTCTAAATATTTTATGGAAATTAAACAGTTAATTAAAAAAAAAATTAAATAAAATTAAAAATTTTCATATATGAATTTGAACAAAATTCCCTTAATTTTCAATGCGAAAATTTATACAAATACTAAATTTGAAACCAAAAGGAAATTGTTTAAAAAAACAAACGATGTACGCCATATTAATTTTTAATGTCAATATTTCAAAATAATAAATCAAATCAAATTGCTGATATTTGCAAATAATTGTAATCAGTATAGGAAAAGACGAACAAAAAAAAAAATAAAAAAAAATATGTCAACAATATACGTGTTTCAATAAAAGAAAATAATAAGAATTTTGTATAGAACAAAAAAAAAAAATGCTTATACATAAATAGGGTTACCAGATAACAGCAATCTTGAAATGCGTATGCATAAGGTTGATTGGCTGGTTGATGAAATGGCTGTTTTTCGTTTTTTTTTTTTTTGTTTCTTCCTCCGTTGTGTATATAACGACGATCAACGGCAATAAGCAGCAGTTATTATAAATGTGGTAGTAGAATGTTGAGAATTGTTGCAAAAAAAAAAAAAAAAACATTGTTGCAAAGTAAATAACATTAAAAAAAAAACAATTACAGCAAAAAAATGGGCAACAGCAAGTCTCCAAAAGCAATAATGATATCGTTTCTCCCAGTTCCTTTTCTTCAGACGACAATCAAAAGAACGTTATATATTTTTTTTAATAATAAATATTAACACGCAATTTTTGTTTTTCATGTTTTTGTGGTTTTTTCCTTATGTTTCTTTTTTTTATTTATTTTTTTTTATGAGCGGGGGTTTCATTCTATGTTCTTCTTGATTTCTCTCGTTCTTGCTATATCCATCCATGCTAATGTACATATTTTGCTCTCCATCACACAGTGATCGTACGTATTGTTGTTCCATATGTTTATGAAATTTCTCCAGCCATAAGCTATAAATGTCTTGTCGGCTTCTACTTAAAAATGTGTTTTGTAATATAAGTATAGTCTCTCACCAACTCTACACTGTTGAATCAATCTATTTGTTTTTTTTTTTTTTCTTCTTTTCTTTTCTTTCATTTTTCTGTATATACACGTCTGTATATAAAAGTTTATTTGTATTAGTTGTGTGAATACATATGTAAAAGGCGGCAAATAGTTTGACTGTATGTGATGAATGCCATCACATATCACATACATACACACACACACGCAGACACATAGTGTGTTTTAATTTAATATACAATATAAATTGAGTTTTTTTTCTGTTTTTTTTTTCCATCCGAGTTTTCATTACCTACTATTAAATTAAGAGATAGAGTAAGAGAGGGAGGGAGACGAAAACAAGAAAAAAAAAAAACGTATCGAATTTGTGGCGAAAAATAATTATCTCGTTTACAAAAGAAATAAATTGAAAAATACTACTTTCGAGGGAATTTTTTTTTTTTTTTTAGTTTTTTCTCTTTTCAATCGTTCATTTTTTTTAATGTAGTATTGAAATTGGTTATTTGCACGATTTTTCTCTGAAAAAAAAAAAAAAAATAATCACGAACACACACATACACATATTTAAATTTTCATTGTTATTGTTGGTTGTATAGAGTTTATATAATTACTTTTAATTAAACATATTCAACTAGACTGCCGTCTGAAGGGATAGATAGATGACGGTAAATATTCGTATGCGGCGACAACGTAGCAGTTTTTCTTTTCTTGTATTCAAACATACACATACACACACACACACACTGAGAATATTATTATGTACAGTATTTCCTTATATTAGTTAGTCAACAAGTGTGTCTCAAATTTAGGTAGTTTTTTGTAAATGTTTCAATATTGATCCTTTTTTGTTTTTTTATTCACACTACATCAGAATTTATTTAGTCATTAATTTGTTTAAAAAAACAATTTTTTTTTTTCATTGAATATTTTTAATTTATCATGTTTTTCTTCTTTTATTGTTGTTGTTGTTTCGTTTCAGAAAAAAAAAATCGTTAACAGACTGCTGCATCGGATCGCCACGATCTACACATCAACGTTACTCTTATGAGACTAAACTCTAGTTTGAAATTGGTATAGTAACAAAGCGCTCGTTGGCAACCCACAGTTTGAAAGAAGCAAAAAAAAAAAAAAAGAAACACTGACATAAATACAACAAATACAATAAGCGAAAGAAAAAAAAAAACAGAAATAATAAAAGTAAAAACAAGAACAACTACATATAAAAACAATCGATCTTTTACTTGTGTTGTTGACGCTTCTATTTGCTTGTCGTCTCTCCATTTACAGTACATATGCATCACTACTCTCTCTCTCTCTCTCTCTCTCTCTCTCTCTTTTGCTAGGTACTCTGGCTTCTCAACCCTCCCTGTCTCCCTCTCTACTATTTAATTATATATGTATATACAGTAATGATTCGATAAATCCGAAAAATACCCATTATGGCCCGTAGTTAGAGTCAAAGCTAAGATGATCTTCAGGTTAGAATCGAATTGTTTGACATACTTTCCATACAAAAATTTGCCAAAAAGTCCGGCCATGGACTAAGGGACAATATTTCCATTTCGATATTAGCTGCATGCAGAACACTTCGCTAGTTGTATTAGTATTTCGGCTAACTGCTACAATTTTCAAATTCAAAACTAGGACATTTTGTGAGTTATTTATATTATCATTCTTCTCTTCAGCGGCATCCATCATTGGCTTCTGGTTACAATGCCTTCTTTAATAGATCTCCTTTTTCCATTCAAGTTGCTCAATTTTAAATACACTTAATAATAGCAGTGCTTTATTCGACAACTCGCTATCGTTGTGTGTATTATTCAATGGATAAAATGTATCAAAAATTGTGAAATAATTTCTTTGCATCTTTCTTCTTTTTCCTTTTCTTCTTAATTATAACATTTTTGACGTTTAAATAAAATGATATCGATAAGTAACATCTCTGTACAATAGAGAAAATGAAAGTAATTGGCAGCTCTGAATTTTGGGAGCCAAATAGTGAAATAATTTTGTTGCAATCTTCGTCTTTTTACTTAATTACAACATTTTTGACATTTAAATAAAAATATATCGATAAGTAACATCCCTGTACAATAGAAAAAATCAAAGTAATTGGCAGCTTTGAACTTACCGAGCAAAATAAGCTTTTTAACGCCTACATACGCGCTAATGTTAGCTTTTGTTGTTGTTACGATATATACGATATATACGATTAATATTAGTATCGGCATACAGATCAACGATCATACAGATAATAACTTAAAAATATCAAACATCAGCTGATAACATTTTTATGTGTTTTTGATAAAGCGAAAAAAAAAACTATAGCCCTCCCATTAGCTTAAAAAAAAAATAAATATGTGGCATTTAAAGCCCCAAAGGGCTCTTTGGCGGAGCTTCTTCTCTTCCATTACTATTACGAGTGTTAAATTTTTGGGCAGTATTAGAAGGGACCTACTTATTATTTTAGACTGTTCTGAACGGCAGAACTTGTTGGGACATCACTTTTTCTGAGTTTTGTCACAGAGTTCTTTTAGAAGCTTTTCCATGGCAAATTGTTACTGCCGGAAGAATTGCCAATTGCTTGCCGACAGATGGGTACCGTTCGAACGAAAATTCATTTCGATACTACATTTATTATTAGCTTACTTAATCTAAAATTGCATCTGCTAGCAAGTGTTATCCATCTCATGATCCCCAGACTATTGCAATTATTGGTATACATGTTGGCTACAAATCCAATGAATTCTTTTACTATTTCAAAAGCTTAGTTTTCAACAGTGTGCCTTCATTTGATAACGCCAATAAGTTAATATCAGTGACATACAACGTTCTCAAGATATAAAAAAGTTTCTATTCAAAATATTCAATTTCAAGAATTTTATATCTCTGAAATTTTCAGTTTCACATCACTAACAACATTATGCGAGTTATTACTGTACATATTTACGAGTACTTTACCTACACGAATAAACATTTTCACGATTCTTTCTTTCGTCGATCGAACTTACTCTCTTTTGCTACCTTTTATTTTTATGTATGCGTACGATGTATTTGTTGTCGCTCTCTATTGTATGGATGGATCTCCTAAATGAGGGTCGTTGTGCTTAACTCCTTTATTCACAGATTATACTGGTATTTTATGCAGATATTGCCGCCTGTGGTTTTCTACGTTACATACATACTCGTATGTATCGACTTGTTTGTATTTTCGTTATTAGCAAATGTGAGTACAAGTATAAGATTTTTGGTCAAAATCACTTATAAATCCGCCAAAAATTGAACCACTAATGTGCAGTCATCTTTATAAATAAATTCATATTTCTGAATTGATTGAGAGCTCATGTATGATATGTAAGTCTGAAGAAGAAGAAGAAGAATAACCAAGGAAATAGGATAAAGCAACGTATTAAAGGAGTAAAATCAAGTAGACGATACAAATACGAAAATGACGACTATAGGAAATCAGAAATAACCGAATCAGATTGTATATGTAGAACATATGTAAGTGCGGAGCGGGTAAGAAAGCGTCGAGTCCAATAAGTACGAGTATTAATATACTATATACACTATTATTGGAAGTGAAACACTCACGAAAAATGAAGAATGAACAGAAGAATATAGGTATATACTTATATATGTATATACCTACAAATTAACCCTAGATGAAATTTGTTGGAACAATATTTTTTCAGTTTAGGCAAACATCAATACGAAATATAACGTACAAGTATGCATGGTACATATTCATATAATGAGCTCGAAAAGGAAGAAACAAAAAAAAAAAAAACAAAAATGTAAACGATATCAAATAACATCAGAATATATAAATATATTGTACTTTTCACTATCTTTATCTTTCTCTCTCTCTCTCTCTCTCTCTCGCTCCCTATCTTGAGACATACTATTAAGAAGATAATTATATGTATATAGAGAGTGGGTAAGGAGACGATCGTTAAAATATAAAATTTCAAAGTACATGCCTACATACATATAAATCTCATTTCAAGAGGGTTGTTTGTAAGAAGAACAAGACCAGAAAAAAAAAACGTTTATGATTTTAAATAATGAATATAAAAGAAAAATACAAATACAGCTCTTCAAGAGTCTTAGAAAACCTTAGAAGAAATTATGACTAATTTTGTTTCTGGTTCTTTACGAATCGCAAATGAATTCAATAGTGTATTTGATAGGAACTCTTTAAATACGGTACAATGCTTCGTAATTTTATTCTCTCAAATGGTTAGTTATATGTAGTGCTCATGTTATTTAGTAATACAATTATCTACACATATACATATATATAATATATAATGACTAATACTAAAGCAATTTTCAAAACAAGTCACCATCACATTACAATAATTGTCCGCACGACAACAATAGCAGCGTTTAGTACAATTGCCTACCGGCATAATACACTGAGATACAAACTTTTCGTTATAGATCTATCAAATAACAACAACAACAACAACAACAACACGCTCAATTATATACAAGCTAAATTGCAACAAGAGCTACGAATTTAAGTATACAGACACACACACACACACACACACACATCTATTCGACGAATACATTGGGTTTGTAGAGTAACTTTGTAATTAGAAAATATTTCTCTGAGAAATATATTAAATACGCATATGGGCTATTCCCAGGAAATGTCAAATGTGACAGCACGAATTTTAATAAGAACTGAAAACTGAAACAAAAAATATTTTTTAAACATGAGTCATATATGAGTGTTCATTCCCAGTTGTCTAATCCCAATTTAAAATTTAATATCGATAACCTGAGCTAAAGTACCCAATTTCAGCGCTATAGCTTATACCGTTAGCCTGGTTATTTACATACATATATGCTTTTACATAAAATTTCTAATATGAAAACTGTTTCTTTTATCACGTCAAAAAAAACTGGCTTAACCAGATTGATTTCATTTAATTCGATAACTTTTAGAAAACTTTTATTTTAAATAGATACTTTCCACATTCGGAATATCATCATTTTGACCTAAATGGCATATAAAAAGTTCATCCAAAATTTGTAAAAATACCGCATAACCCATTTCTACAATTCACAAATTCCACATGCAGCTCAAAACTCTTCTATCTATTCTTTCTGGCGTCCAATCGATTGCATGATAATTTTAAGCCAAACACTCGACCGTGCTCAATTTCTAGTCAAAATATGTAGATCACAAAATTCAAATTAGTATTATATCCATGCATTTGACTGTGATTTCATTTATATTTTGTGCATTTTATGACAAAAACAAAAGAAACTGCGGACGACCAAAAAACACTTGGAGAAGGTCAACCCTGCGGGAACTATCTGATGTCAACATCACATGGGATGGCGCTAGAATAACAGCCCAGAATCATGTGCGATGAAGAAGGCTTGTGGAGGCCCTATGCTCCCATTAGGAGTATAGAGGAGAAAAAAAAAAGGCAAAAACCACGTCTGTAACCTAGGAAATGCCCCAAGTCTTCCCCATACATAGTAAAAAAAATCATATTGAAGCATGTATTTATGAAATTTGGAGTTTTCACTTAAGAATTATATAGAATGCATAGAAGTTCACTGCTAAAATTTCATGAAAATATATTGAAATTTTGCGTCCTAGCTGATACAAGTTATCAGCTAGGACGCAAAATTCGCAGATTTTACGATATTTCTTCAAGTGTAGTTTTTAGTAGCTACGCGTTTTTTGTAGTTCTGCGCTTAAAATTTTTAAGTTGATCGATTGATATAAATTATTTAGGGCTGTACGATTAATCGTTTAATCGAATTCGATTAATCAAAATTTTGACTAATCAAATAATTATGAATTTTGATTAAACTGGAAAAAATTATTCGAATAAAATATTTAAAAGATTTATATTTTTTCTCCTAATATGGAAAACATAGCATAGACTGTAAAGTGCGTTTGAAAATTTCATTTTAGAATAAAATAAGATAAGAAAAAAGTGAAATTTTTTATATTAATCAAAATTCGAATTAATCGAAAAATTTGAAAATTGTAAATCGCACAGCCCTAAAGTTAATAGACGACTCCGAAGAGACTCTTTCAGGAGTGATTTTCATGAAAAGAATTGCACATTATAGATGGGCGCGTTTGAGCTAAAATTTTACTTTCAGAAAAAATTTTGATAAATTGTTTAAGTTTGGGGTTTCAAACAGGAAACATATGTAGAGAATGTCAAGGCAGTACCCGATGGAAGAGATGAAGTAATATCAGTGCTTAAGCCTAAGACCTTCCCACATATGAGTTACTTGAAAGCGAACGTTTTATGGTGGGTGCCGTAGCTCTGTGGTTGGTGCGTTGGCCTTCTGATCTGTAGGTCGTGGGTTCAATCCCCTGCTGAAGCATAATAAACATTTATTATCGAAAAGATTTTTCTTTCGAAAGGTACCCACCTGCCAGCAAGGATTTGATATTTTTCCGGCAGTAACAATTTGCCAAAAATGCTTTTTAAAAGAGCTCTGTGACAAATCTAAGTTAACAAGGATTCTGCCGTTCGGAACCAGCTAATATAAGTAGGTCCCTTTTAATGCTGTCCTAATTTAACACGCACAAGGGTATTGGCAGAGAAGCTTGGTGGTATCATAATGGGCCTTTCTGGCCTAATTGTGTCACCTCAAAGAGAGGGTAGTCACATAACCTAACCTAAGCTATGGTCGAGTGGCAAGTTTTCGAATTTTTTGATTTGAAGAATTTTCTTTTTGTGTGAAATTCCGTATTTATTTATAATAAAATTATAATAAATATCATCAAGATGGTTACAAAAGTGTTTCTATTTCGCCACTTCGAAGAAAATCTGCAAATATTTGATTTGCAAGTACAAAAATACAATAAAAACTAGTAATAGAGCAGGAAAAAATTCAAATTTAAATAAAAGTTACAAAAGAAAAGAACTCCAAAGGCAAAATATGTATGTAGTTATGCGAAAATAAAAAATGGAAAGCGAAAGCCATTTAAAGACAACAATGAATGCAACTATTAAAATATGCAGATGTGCATATGCAAAAAAATAATAAAATAATGCAACGATAGACTATAACAGAGAAAAAAAAACATTTATTGAAATGTACAGTTTGCTTGCTTCGGCCCTTGTTTTCTTCTCCGTATCTTCTTCTTACAGTGTGCAATGCGGTAAAATAATTTTTAATTTTTTTTCGATTACATTACGTTATAAAATAAATACAAAAGCAAGCCATATTTTACATTTCATAATTTTTTTTTTGTTTTTTTTTTTTTTGTTGCTATTTTTTAATTAAAATATTGTTACATGCAACAACAATTTGTAATATACATAGTATATGGATATGTATGATATATAGAAACAAAGAAGAGAAATCAAAACGAATGACTATAAAATGAAAAAACAAAAAATAAAAAAATAAAAATAATAAAATAGAATTTAGCAACGTTGCATAAATGGATTCGTCTTTTCCGTGGAGAAAGACACAGTAACATAAAATGAAATTAAATAGAAAAAATTTAATATAAATAAAACTAATAATGCTGATATTTCGTTCTTTGCATTTGAACGTGTAATTTAATATAAATAAATGTATAAAGAAACTGTTTGAGCTGTTTCAGCATTACATATGGTATTTATCTACCTATATACATATGTACATTACACATACATATGTCGATTTATTATTTTAACTCAGCTTACGCTTAATTATTGAACTGAACTACATATGTATATTATAATGTAAACATATTTTAAGAGTATTAAATACTAAGCTACATCTCATACATACATATATGCCCATATATGGTATATGGTGCATAAATCCGTACATGCAAATCTCCATACAATAAATTTCATGCATTGATACTCGTATATAGATGCTAAATATATGTATGTAAATACCCCCAAAACAACTAGTTCGCTACTATTCAATAGACGCTAGTCCTTGGGGTATATAATCTGGGTACAATTTTCCTTTGCAACAACTCGATAATCTATAGCAACTTTTAATAGTGCCTAGTTTCTTGGCTATTAATAACATAAATCTTGCTCTTTTTCTAGTAATAAATTAGCTGGCATTTTCATTAGTACTTTAGTAATCTCTGTTTATACTGTTGCTTTAATATCTATTCACTAAATGATTCCAATTTCACTGCAGGGCACATCATGTATATGTATATGCATCATCATTATCGTGCAAAGTCAAGAGGAAATGTAATAAAATTATTTCTTTATCATTTCACATACATATATACATGTATATACAATACGTGTGCATATACTCATACGTAAATGCATTATATCACATACGAGTATAGCACAACGCATCATATCATACTCGTATCATGGTTTTGTGCGTACATGTTGATTGAGAAGTCAGCAACATGAGTATAAACATTTATCGTATACCAAATATGTTTCAAGTGTTTGACTTGAGAGTTTCAAGTTCTGGATTACAAGATTTTTTAACAAATTCACACTGAAAAAACTCATATATTTTAAAGAAGTTCGCTCACAGAATTTTCGATAATTTCATCATGCTCTGGCGATCACAAATTTCATCGATTTTCAATGCTCAAAAGATTAAATAATAACTATTTTATTTTGTTTATTCATTAAAAATAAATACGAAATGTCTTCGCAAGTTAAGAATTTATGGAATTATTCACAAATGTGCATATGTGTAGTTAGTAGGGATACCAACCCCGGTATTCCGAATTTAGGCCTTAAATACATTTCCAAAATCTGGAAGTTTATATTATTAGACAAAAATTCTACAAGCATAAATGAAAGAATCAATGCAAAATTAACTAACAATTTTTCATAATTAGCTTTTACAATTATTTTTTAGGTAGAAAAATTACTTGATAGCCTAGACAGACGGCAGCGTTAATCCGGATTACCGGCGTACTTAATCCGAATAAAATATTAACCTGACAGACGGCAGTATTGCGGATTAACTAAACAGCTGATTGCTGTTTTATTAGGTCTGTCCACTTACATTACTATCACTATTGATTTCTGTCATCTGTCACTCTCGATATGAGAACATCTATAAGAAGTACGTGAACTGAAAACTATCAGAAACTTGTAAATTGACATTCACAGTTCGTAATTGACAGCTGGATTTATTTGTTCGCCAAAGCTTTTCATGTTGGAAACGGTTAACAATTGTTGAAAGTTTTTTATAAGCGAACACACCTAATATTTTGTAAAATCCTCTTTTATTTTGAGAATTAACTCATAGAGTTAATGCGATTAGCTGGAGTTAATTCGAATTAACTCGGTAATCCGGAATTAGGCCGCCGTCTGTCTAGGCTATAAGAGACGATTGTTAATGAATAATCTTCTCAGTATATTTAATTTGCGTTTGCATACAAATTTGCTAATTGTTTTTAATTTATTGGGTGTATGAATTAGTAACCGGTAATTTTGATATCAAATTCAAAGAACACTCTGGACAGCCGAAAAAGTTTAAAGACGAGGATTTGGAGACATTACTCGACGAAGACCTTCTGGTCGAACCATTACGGGAGAACTCTAGCGACAACAATTGATGCGGTTGAAGAGAGCAATGATCGAGAAACGGCCGGAATATGCAACCAGCCACGAGTTGGTAATTTTTCATCATGAAAACGCACTGCCATACATTGCTATTCCAATCAAAAACTATCTTGCTAATAGTGGATGGGCAGTTTTACCCCATCCGTTTTATAGCCCAGAACTGGCGCCTTCAGATTACCACTTGTTCCGGTCCATGGAGAACGCCCTTCATGGAATACGCATTACTTCAGTCACCGGAATCCAAAATAGGCTCGATTCGTTTTTGGCCGCCACGTCGGCGTAGTTCTTTTGGGATGGAATCCAAAAATACGAGGAAGATGGGGAAATGTCATAGTTTCTGATAAACAATACTTTGAATGATAGAATTCTTAAAAATAAATGATTTTTGAGGACTACAAAAGGCCGATTACTAATTCACACATCCAATATAATATTTTATTTACCAATTTATTTTGTTGTTTTTACATATCGCTTTAAAAAATAGTGCTTAGTTATAAATTTTCACATAATTTTTAAAAATTCTAATATTTTAGCATAATCGCGGGATACAGGGATTGTGTTTGAAAATACATATGTATGTATATAATAAAATAAATGCTTTCATATACAACAAATAACCTAATTGTATTTATATGTATTGTGTTTTATTCCAATTTCATATACATATATTCGCTTAGCGATATTATCGTATGTCCATCTCTAAATATTAGCCAATGTGTTGTTATTGTTATCGTTGGCGTTCTGTATATTGAAATGTCGCAACATATATGCATACATACGTATATATATGTACATTTTCATATAAATACCATAAATATGTGTAACACTGCCGCTTCATCCATTGTAAACTCCCAACACAGTAGCACCAGTAGTATAGTAGTAGTGTAATGCAATAATTTACAAGTGCATATGCATGACTTCTTAATACTTACGATTGTACATATTATTGTTACAGCCATTATTGCAATATGTAATAATCATCGCCGTCATTTTCATTATTATTATTATTATTATTATAATTATTGCTTCGTTTATATGAATATGGGAAAAGATATGTAGGTTGGGATGGGTTTTGTTAGTGCAAAAATACTTGAAAATGAATCAAAAGTAATGTAAATAAATTTATTTGAATTTTTATAGAAATTATGAAATAAGTTGTAGTACATGCTTGAAGTTTGAACTTCAGAGCAGTCTTTTATTGCTAAAATTGTGTACAATTTTATTTTTTAAACCATATTAGCCACTACTATAAAATAGATTGTTTTAGATATTACATTTTAATTACAACGTCAACTTGCTCTTTAATAATTCTAATAATACAGGGTGATTTCTTAAGAGCCTTCGGATTTGATTAAAAAAAATCATAAAATTTAGACAAATGTATGAAATCTTTATTTGAGTCGATAGAATGATCTATATAATGCGCCTCAAATGGTTCATACGTTGGGTCCAATTTTGGCATACTCTCTTCAACATATCGGACGGTATCTCACGAATAAATTCTTCAATATTGGCTTCCAGTGCGCCATCCGTTGCGGCGTAGTCTTTATAGGCATAAGCCTTAATATAGAACCACAAAAAATAGTCTAAAGGCGCTAAATCGCACGATCTGGGCGGTCAATTGACCGACCCAAAGTGTGAAATAAACTGTTCACCGAACTCGCCGAACTCTCAATTGAAAAAATACGGTCCAATGATGACACCGGCCCATAATCCACACCAAACAGTATATTTTTCGGAATGCATTGGCAGTTCTTGCAATGCTTATGGTTGCTCTTCACACTAAATACGGCAATTTTGATTGTTCACGTATCCATTCAACCAGAAATGAGCTTCGTCGCCAAACACGATGCACTTTCTTAACCGAGCATGAATTTTGATAATAAAATTCAATAATCTGCAAGCGTTTTTCGTTTGTAAGTCGATTCATGGTTAAATAATAGACCAAACTGAACATGTTTGACAGTAATATGTTACACGGAACAGCTGAACTGTCAAAAATAGTATTGCCAAAAAGAAAGTTGCTAAAAAAGCACCTTGTATTAGAAATTTCAGTGTAAAAAATTGAAAAAAAAAAAAAAAATGAAGTATTTGATCCCAACTCGATTATCACACATCCTATGGATCATTCACCTACATAAGCATGACTTTGTATGCATAAATAGTGGAAGTACGTCACAGTTCTTTAAATAAACTTCAAATACAATAATACGAAGCGTTAATGTGCTATAGAAAAAGAAATAGAGGAGAAGGAGGTTGTTTGATTGCTTTTGTGTTCTTGGATTAAAAAAAAAAAAATATTTTGAACACTGAAACGGTAAAACGAATTAATCATTTCGAGGGTACAACCCTTGCCCACATATAGCGAAAGATTATAATTTTTAAAATTCCATCACCAAAAGTTATGTGGATGGCAATTTAATAGAAATTGTTAGATTCTTTTCTGTGCAAAATGTGGTGGCATAGTGACTGGAATTGTCTTTCCATATTGAAAAGCTAGTTTCTGAAAAGCTGGTTTCTTTTTCTATTATTTATTATTGTATAGCATTTATACAACCACTTAAGCAATATTCAATATCATTTCCATTAAACTACATACATATTTCTAGCTTAATAATTATAATTTCTAATTTCAATGTAAAGTAACTACGTATGGAGATAGTGTGAACAATGAAAGAGTACGTTAAAAAACGTTCAATATTTACATATCTAAAACAACAATAACAACATCAACAACAACAATAGATGATAACTTCAGAATTAGACTATGCATTCTGTTAGTAGCAGTCAAACCATTTTCTTATATGTACATACTCGTATATCAGTTTTTTTTTTTTTTTTTTGGTTGACGTCAGCCATAACCCCTTTTTAAATATTTCAATTGTATTTTCGCAAATTAAAATTTTATATTTACTGCTTCTTTTATTCCTTATACGAGTACAACGACTATTCAATTTATCTATCTATTTGGCTATTCATCATTGCCATTGTTTATTTTGTAAATCAGTCAATGAACTATGGTGTTGAATGTATTTCAACACCACAATGAATTTTTTGGAACAGGAAAAGGGATATAGAAATCTATATTGTTATAGCTGTATATGTAATATCCATTTATACATAAGCATTTATATAGTCTTGTATATAATGTTATACTACCTTTTTCTTATTATATTCTTGCATTTGACATTTTCTACAAAGCCATCCGAAACATATTAAAATGAAATGCATGGTTAGGTCATCCTCGATGCTCTACCAGAAAAAACAAAAATTTATTATCTATTTGGGTCATATGAGATCTGCTACTTAGGTACTCCTAGTTGTGCAATTCCACCATTCAATAGAAATTAGTTAATGAAATAATAGTGGTATTCACGAAATTGGTCAACTGATCTGAAAGATGATCTAATGACGGAATAGCTAGTGGACACTCTCTTTTAAAATGTGGTATTTTTGCTGAAGAATAAGAAATTATTGAATAAAATCACCAATTTTGATGATGTCTATGTTGTTGGTTTCTCTAAAATGATAGCTTTGGATACAACCACTTTTTCAGCAAAGCAAACGACAAATACAGAGTTGCATTTCGTTGTAGCAGATCAGCTGCTCAAAATCAACCAAATCTACCAAACCTATCAACCAAATCTACTCAAGGATTTCTGTATAGCAAAGATCGTGTAGCTAACATACACTAAATGTATATTTTTGTTATTCCTATACTTAGTGAATACCTCTATACCATTGCTAATAATAAAAAAAAGGAGAAGAAAATAACAATGATTCTGCCATAAGGTGAATACATGAAGTAAATAATGTATTTTAACTGTCAATTTTTACTAGAAAAATTAAACAAGGAAATTAACCTTTGCATAATTTGAACTTTAGCTAGGGTCGGTACTAATATTTGATATACAAAATGCAATTGAACTATATTGAAATTGTTATTTAACGACTTTCTAAGATATATTTTACATAGGAGCTAATAAATAATAAAATGTATCTAAAATTACCCATTATTCCTTACATTATAACATTTATGTTAAGTAGCAAAATATTATTTAGAACATATCACTTGGCGCCACACTATATTACAACGGCAATTTATATCAATATCCTGGAATTTTATGTACATGAAGCAATTTTTTAAATTTACTTACTTACTTACTTATGTGGCCATAACAACCGAATATCGATTTAGGCCGAAAATAACATGCTTCGCCAGTCATCTCTGTTCTTCGCTAGCTGGCGCCAGTTAGAAATTCCAAGCGCCGTCAGGTTCTCCAGTACTTGGTCTTTCCACCGGAGGTTTGGTATTCCTCTTCTGCGTCGTCCTCGAGCGAGTTCCGAATATAACATCTTCTTAGCTGGAGCGTGTTCTTCCATTCGCTCGACATGACCTAGCCAGCGCAGCCGCTGGATTTTGATGCGCTTTACCATGTCAATATCGGCACACAGCTCGTACAACTCATGGTTGTACCTTATTCGGTACTCGCCACCAATGCAAATAGGTCCAAAGATCTTGCGTAGGACTTTTCTCTCGAAAACTCCAAGCATTCGCTCAGCCGTGGTGGAAATTGTCCAGGCTTCAGCGCCATATGTTAGGACAGGCATGATGAGAGACTTGTAGAGTGTAGTTTTCGTTCTTCTAGAGAGGGCTCGACTTCTCAATTGCTTACTCAGCCCAAAGTAACACCTGTTAGCAAGAGTTATCCTACGCATGATCTTAAATTTACATAGTTTAAATTCTATTACTGACAGGGGCGAACTCAGGGAAGTCTCACAGGAAGACCGCCGGGAAATGATGATGCATAAATTATCCCCGTTGAAATTGTTGAAGAGCGTAGAATTTAGCAAATGATCAATATTTAATAATTTCCCGATTAGCAATGAAAAAGTATAAATAGGGGCTTACAAAGAGTGGCTTGCCGCCTAACTATTACAGGAGCAATACGACGATCGACACCACAAGCAGAGCTGCAGTTGCTACTGCATCTTCTAACAATTGACCTCTATTTTAAAAGTACGACAGTAACAGGAAAGGAATCGTTAGACCTAAAGGATCTACAGTGAGAGGTTAGTAACTACCGGATAGCAGTACTGGATTTTAATGTCCACTATAACATTCATCTTTCATCTAGAGAAGATTTGGAAACAGCTAGATTTCTTGCAGGAAGAATACTGGTAATCTTTACGGGTGAATGCAAGATGGAATGCGGTACAGGAGACACTACAAAATTAAATTACCAAACGTTTGTAGCGTCATCCAATCCGATGACTGAAAGATTATAAAGATCAGGGAGTTACTTCCTCGGAAATAATAATTCGATGTTGTTGTTGTAGCAGCAAAAATACGGAAATTCTTAATCTTGTTCACGTACAAAGCATTTCCGTATTGCGATGAAGTGAATGAACCTTGGTCGAACACGTGGTCGTCGAGTGCTTCCGTGACGTAGACCCGTCCATTCTTGAGAGGCAATAATAAGGACAATTAGCAGCGATCAAGGCACTAGATGTGGTGAAATCAAAGAAACGACAACACGCGATTGAACTCTGCTAAGCCTCCGGTCATCGAGGTATACCCGGCAACGAAAGGGTTGACGAATGTGCTAGATATGGATATAAACAATCGGACGATCAACATTTAGACATTTTTATGTTACTTATGGAAATATAAAATTAAATTGAGACCACAACAAATGGACGTTTTCTCAACTGCTTGTGAGCGATAGGCTGCAAATGTGTCGGTTAGGTTAGGTTAGTTTATGTGGCTGAACTCTCTCTCTGAGAGGATACACTTAGGCCAGAAAGGTCCATTGTGATACCACCGAGCTTCTCTTCCAATACTGTTGTTGTTGTTGTTGTTGTTGTTGTTATATTAGCCAGTTCCGAACGGCAGAATCCTTGTGACATCCCTTTAACTTAGTTTTGTCACAGAGATCTTTTAAGAAGTAATTTTGGCAAATTGTTACTGCCGGCAAAATTGCCAATTCTTACCGCCGGATGGGTACTGTTCGAAAGAGAAATCTTTTCGATATTAAATTTTATTATGCTTCTTGAGCCGCGGATTGAACTTATGACCCACAAATCAGACGGCCAACCCACTAACCACTAAGCTACGGCACCCTGTACCCGTGAACTTTCATCGGTTCATCGAAAACACTAATAGGCAGTTGAGTAGAGGAGTTGTTGGAGTGCTTACGAGGCACTGTATCATATTTCTAACAGCCGCCTGATACATGGGTCCTTACAAGAAGTTTTGAAGCAGTTTTGAAAACGAGTAGTAATGGGGAAATGGTAAAACACCTTCTCTACGACTGGCCGAACATTCAGAAAAGACGAACTAAATACATTGGTGCGGTCTACTTTGATGAATTTAAAGCTCTAACGAATTTGGGTCCAACCAACATTCTAAACTTTTAAGACAGTCATTTAAAAACGTTTGCAAATGCTCTCTGCTGGAAAGCCTTGAAAACGTGATACCACAAGATATTTGAGTTTTAAAATTCTTCAATCAGACTTATGCCTATTTTGGCGCTATTGAAATTCACCACTTACAACAATACTAGGGCAATGTACTGCATCACTGTTAATGCCAAATATTAATGATAGTGTTTATTAGTTTATTATTAATTTCAACATTTCTTTAAATTCATTAGAAAATTATATGGGCAAAAACAATACGGGTGTCATTTTTTTTTCAACGCTCTACGAATATCTAAAAATTTGCGAAATAAAACACGTTGAACTTTGTCTTCTACATTTGTTTATGATTACTCGAGCAGCAAAACATAGCAATTCTCTACGCGTGGTTAAAAATATAACAACAACAACAACAAAATTGTGTCAAATTAATATTCAAAATTATTGTATATATTTTAAGATGAAAGTAACACTATCTGTGTTAATATAAATTCAAATAAATAATTTAGCCGCTGCTGTGACTGATGATGATTAATTAATATATCATAGTTACTAGTAGTAAAAATTGATCAAAATATTACAAAAAAAAAAAAAAAAAAAATAGCGATTTCAGAAAGACATATGTAAATTCATTTGAATTTGAAATTTAATTAATAAAAGTATAAACCTACTGTCAGTCATTAGTCATATTGATATGATATTATTGAAAAACTATACCATTAATATTATGATTATGTAAAATTTCATTAAATTATGCATTTCAACATATACTTGCTCATATTGAAATTACTCTAAATGCAATATTACCTCACTAGCTTGTTGTTGTAATATGTATTTCATTTAAAAACAGCATCCCTACCACCATTTTTCAACGCTCTAAATGGCAAAGTTCAATTGAGTTCAATAACATTTTATTTCAATAGCTCCCCGAGAGCAAAAAAAAAAATAAAAAAACACCAACACACACACACACACACACACACACATATATAGAGAAATAAATTCAAGCAATGCTAAGTTAGCTAAATCTAAGCAAGCAAGTACGTAACGTCAAGTCATATAGTCGAATCGAGCCAAGCCTAAGCCAAGCTTAATACAAATAAATTTCTATAAATGTATATAGAATACTTACTATACGAATAAATATACACATTTGTATACGCTGGGTAGTAGATAAATGCAAAAACAAATCTCTACAAAGCTGAGATGATCACACAAACATTATTCTAACGACGATTGTTCTTACCAAACGAATCACGAGAATTGAGCACAACTTGCCATAAACTATGTAGGTACATAGTTTAATGTGAACAAAAAAAAAAAAAAAAAAAATAGAATATTATGAGAATGAAATAATAAATACAATAGTAGAAAAAAAAAAAAAAAAAAATCGCCTACTTCCTTCTGGATCACATGGTAGGTAGTAGAGTACCGTAACCCGCTTTGCTTTCTCACATCACCCTAACATACACAATGCTCTCTAATGCTACTTTTTCTTCATCATCCACATTAACCATGCTGATATTGCGCTATGGTTCGCATTCGAGCTTATTGCTTGCCAACCAAACAATCAATGTGTATCTATGTGTGTGTGAGTGTGTGTGTGTGTGTGTGTGCCTGTGTAAATCTTACAAACGATTTCGAATTCAAAACGGCCAAAAAGAAGTAACAACGACGATGACGACGACAACGGCAATACCAACAAATTTCAAACCAAGAAAAATAAGTCAAGAAAGTAACAACAACAACAACAACAACCACAACGCCAACAATCAACCAAGAAATACATACATACATACATACATACAACCGTAAGACGTAAAGCTAACTAATAACAAAATGCTGTACTTCGGCTGAAATGGTGTTGCCGCTACTGCCACTCTTGTGGTTAAGCAATGCCGCTTGCCGATCTTACCGCTTACCGCCCGCTTATCATTTACCACTACTGACGGACGGCTCTTAGCTATGGGCTTCAATAAACTACATACACACACACACACACACACACACACACACACACACACACACACACACACACATCTATCTACCATGAGTACTGACTGCTTGCTCTTAATGGCTGGCTTCGGCGCAGCACAGGGTTACCATCGCTATGATAATACCTTCAACTTTATCATACACCAACAACAACAACAAACAATTTCTTTGAAAAAGTTAAAATAAAAGAACAACAACAACAACAACAACAAAATATTCAATTTTTGTGCTGTCTAAAAATGTATGCTGCTGCTGTTGCTGGTGTTGCTGATGTTGCTGCTTTGCTTTTATTATTTCAAATGTACGAAAATAATAACCAGTTTTGGCCGAAATAAAATAAAAAGTTAACAGAAAAACCAAAAAATAAAAACAATCGCAACAACAACAACAACAACAACGAAGCAGGAGCAACGAAATAACGAAAGATAAATGACGCAGCAAAACATCAACAACTACAACAACAACAACCACAACAACAAGAGAGTACTTAATGCCAGCAAAGCTAGTGTGTAGTACTCAATGTTCAGTTTTTCGGCCGTTCGAATCGGCTACAAGGGGTCTTCAATGTTTGAAGCACCAAAGATGGAGGAGCAGCAAGTTATATGTGTGTATGTGTGTGTGTGTTTGGCTCTGATGGCAGGGCAATGCAGATATATATACATATTTGCATGCATGTGTGTGTGTGTGTGTGTGTGTGTATATGCATTTGTTGTAAGTGAAGCCTTCCCTTCCCCTACTTTAAGCACCAAATTTCTATATAAAATCTTTACTTGTGCATAATTTTTGTGAATGTATTGTATGCGTATAGATATGTGTGTGTGTGTGTGTGTGTGTAGTGGTAACACCAAGAATACATTAATTTAGCTCCTGCTGCTGTTGCTTTTTTTTTTTGTTTGTTGAATGTTGTACACCAATTTGGTTATTTAGATTTGAATAGTCGAAAAATATTAAAGTAACGGATTTAATGAGTTTACTTCTATATTTCTGTGTAGGTATGTTAATCTTGTAGGTATGTGTGGTGCTGCATACCTTTTATTATCATACAAGTATATGTACATAAACTTAAATGATCTTTTCATTTCTTTTTTTTTTTTTTTTTTGTTACTTTTTATTATTCCAAGTCAGTTGAAAAATGAAGTTATTGACTCTTCACCCACACAAACTGCATCAGCATTTATGCATGAATGTAGGTATGTACGATATGTAATGTTGTACATAGTTACAGTGGGTACATATGAGATATCGAGAAGCTCACGTACAGAACACCCACTCAAAAAGAATGGTTGCTTATTGGAGTTTTTGATTGTAATCTAGATTTAATTAAAACAAAAAACAAAAACAGAAGAAGAAGAAAAACAAAAAAAACCCATATACAATATATAAACTTGGTAATACAGTAGACAATAACGATGGCAAAGCCAGATTTGTGACAAGTGATTTAATGTTATTGTCACATACATATATACTACTACTCATACAATACTTATGCATATGTCATAGAGTTCTACGACGATACATGTACCGACTCTCATACATTCATACGAAAGCAATATGACAGTGAAATGAGATAGGAAAAATGTCTGCAAGGCAATTAATAGAAACCGTTAAATTGAACGTCAGTTTTAAACACAGTGAGTGTGAGTGTTAGTAAGACTATGAACTTGAGTGTTAATAACCCACGGGGAGATCATGTTTCATACACACAAACATACGCACACACAAACACACACACACTTATAGAGAGGAACTTTAGTCAGAAAATTAGTCAAATGTATGTTATTTATTTTGCATAACATCACGAAATTCAACCTCTGATCTGACATTTGGTAATTTAAATACTTAAACATTAGTAGGTGGTAATCTAAGCTGTATTAATATGCCCTTGACTAAAATTACCAAATTCAAAAGGGCACATGTTAAAGTATACAAATATAAAAATCAACGATTTGGAAGTACAAAAACAAAATAAAGGTAATAATAATAAAAAAAAAATAAACGATATTTTTACAAGCACACAAGCATATGTCCATATCGACTAGTACCTTCGAGACAGTAAAATGTAAAGGAATTGTTGGAAAGTTGGGATGCCCATTGTATGGGATTTGTCGATTTTGTGAGTTGATTTTTTGAGTATTGTTATTATTGCAGTTGAAGTACTTTGTCACCTGAGATTTATCATATGAGTAAGACGAAACAGCTCTTGAGTTCCATACCAGGCCCCAGAGAGGACTAAGAAAGACTTGCATATAGGTAGAATTTTAAGTGATAAGGTTTATAGAGGAATTGTAAGTACAACGTAGATCTCTTGATCACAGTACATACACACAACTATTATACTAGTCTGGCTGACCTCTACAAAACTAGGCCACCCATAGACTTTCAAGGGCCGCTAGTGATATAATAGCTTAGACAGACGGCAGCCTAATTACCTGCAGCTATATGAGTTAATTTTCAAAATAAAAAGGATTAGGGCAATTTGCGATGGCAACACTGTTGAAAATTTTCTATTGTGAATTTTTCTCGATCCATTTTACAAAATATTAGCTGTGTTCGCTAACAAAAAACTTTCAACAATTGTTAACAGTTTCCAACATGAAAAGCGTTGGCGAACAAATAAATCCAGCTGTCAATTAAGAACTGTGAATGTCAATTTATCAAGTTTCTCATAGTTTTCAGTTCACGTACTTCTTGTAGATTTTCTCATATCGAGAGTGACAGATGACAGAAATCGATAGTGATAGTAATGTAAGTGAGCAGACCTAATAAAACAACAATCAGCCGTTTAGTTAATCCGCAATACTGCCATCTGTCAGGTTAATATTTTATTCGGATTATGTGCGCCGGTAATCCGGATTAACGCTGCTGTCTGTCTAGGCTATAAGAGTAGAACAAAACCTAGTAGCAAAATGTGGATATCTTTGAAACTGTCAATATTCAATGCCAATTTCAGTAGTTTCAGTCAGTTTTAGTCAAAATCGCTGCTTTATCTAAATCATTAAACCGTGGGGTTCCTGCGCAGTTTAGGTGGGTAATATTTATAAAAAATTTATATGTACTTTCATCAAAATTGAAACTTATGGAAGTGGGCGTGGCAAAATAATTTTCTCATCGATTTGAAATATGCAAAACATAAAAAAAACAATAAAAATGTGGAACTTATAAGCCCTGAAAGGTTCTTTGACCAAGCTTCTCTTCCACTATTCCACTGTGCGTGTTGAATTGTAGACAATATTAGAAGGAGCCTACTTATTTTAGCCGATTCTGAAAGGCAGAACCGATGTGACATCACTTTCTCTGAGCTTTTCATGGCAAATTGTTACTGCCGGAAGAATTGCCAATTGCTTGCCGATCGGTGGATACCGTTCGAAAGAAAAATCTTTTCAATATTAAATTTCTAGTTCAGCCGGGTATTGTACTCCCACGACTTACACATCAGAAGGTCAACGCACTAACCACTGAACTGCGGCATCCACGCAAAATATAAATTTAGATAAAAACTTAAAATAACAAATATTTAATAGTAATGTGTAAATAAAATCCTAATAATTGTGTATTTTAGTATACAAAAAATCGTACAATGGTACGAAATGAGTTTAAAAAGTTAACAGAGTTGCAATAGAATGTATAAAAATAATGCTTAAGAAGGCAATTTCAAGTAGTTTCCCTCCCTTTCAATTCGTATAAAAAATATAATTTCAATATTGAAATAAAATTTACAATTTACAATTTTTACAATATCAATTTATCGTAAGGCTAAAGGTTTACAGTGCTGATATAATCTTCTTTTAAATTCATTTATATTGACACAAATCTTTATTGTAAATTCATAACGATGTATTTTTTGTGGTTTTAGTAGGATTTTACTGTTCTTATTAAAAACAAAAAATAAGTATATTTCAGGGAATCGGATCATATAAAAATTTTTTCTTCTACAAACTTTTGCAATGCGAATTAATTTTTCAATGATACCTTTGCAAATTAACGAATCAATTGAAGTAATATTTTATGCTATACAAAAATATAACCAATACCAACCTAATAATCTATCCCCTACAAGTATATAAGTAAGAAAAATTTCTCCTACATCAAACTGGTAAAATGTAACAGGCATTAGGCTGACCAATTGTTTATTTTCTTGGTTGTTTATGGCATAAAGTGCTTACGACATTGTTACACATTCAACATATAATGATGTTTTTGTACACGAATAGATGATGACGATGATCAATCAACTTTAAGATTTCAATAGAAAGAGCCTTGGTAACAGTCAAAACAACACCAATAACAACAACATTACAAATGGAAAGGTACATACATAAGTAGAAAGAAATAAATGAATTAAAATAAACCACGGGAATTTATGTAGTTACAAACATACATCCATACACACATACATACATATGTACGTACATATAATGACTTGAACCTATTCGTTAAGACACGAAATACACTAATGAGAAAATAGAATTAATCCAAATAAATGGATTTTAACTATGAAATAAAATTGTTTAAATCGTGAAATTATACATACAAACATAGATTTGTATATATGTATGTACTTATGTTGTTATTTAGAGAGCAGAGAGTGGATTTGCCTATTGAAAAAATCGTTTTATTTCAAAATTGTTTGATATTTTTCATATAAAATTTGAATGAAAAAATGAATAAAGAAATATAATACAAACTAAAAAATATAATTAAAATAAATTTGCAATTTTTATTTTGTTTAATCATCAAATATATGGAAAAGTCGACGCATTCAATATAATTCTTTTAGATTAAATATTACATTATGAGATGGGATAGAGTAGAGAATATTACTCTGCCTCAAACTTCCTAGTACACTTAACGTATCTAAAAGGATCGGATAGAGGGAGAGACTGAACTCCCTCGGTCCCTTCCCTTCGATCGGTGATGACACCTATAATGGCCATATGATGTCCACAAGTGTTGTGCCCTGTAATGATCCCAATCAGCATTCGGAAGTCCT
This sequence comes from Megamerina dolium, assembly GCA_963854835.1. NCBI lineage: Eukaryota > Metazoa > Arthropoda > Insecta > Diptera > Megamerinidae > Megamerina > Megamerina dolium. The sequence continues at coordinate 8,171,222 of OY978526.1, read as the reverse complement.
TCCTACCTGATTGTAGGAAAAAGTTCGTTCGTTTGCTGTCAGATTCATTCACAAAATCTTTGGCAGCCATGAAAGTCTTCAAGGTGTACCATCGAGTCTTGTGGATCATGTCCACAGAGTCTTTGATCCACTGTTAGATCCACGCAGAGCTCACGGCAAAAATAGTTTCAGAGCCCATGGGCGTATCAGCTGAGCCCGCATTGGCCAAACCATCTGTCAATTCATTCCGTTCGACACCAATAGTGTCCTGTAACCCAAATAAGACGAAGCATGTTACGCTTTGCAACACTGTTCAGCCTCATTGCATTCACTGATCACCTTTGAATAGATGGCAGGTGTCGCAATAGCTTTGAGTGCAGCCTGACTATCACTGCAAATGCCAATTCGCTTCCAATGCCATCTCCTCTCAATAATGCAGTAGCTCATTTCTAGAATAGCATATACTTCTGTTAGAAATACAGTCGCCATACTTCTGGTGTAGAAAGAGTACTTGGTATTTTCATTCTCCTATGGTACCAACCGGCCCTACAACCGTCGGTGTAGAATATGTGAGTCAATCCCTGTAGTAGAGTCTCTGGACTTAACCATTGATCTTGTTCCGGGAAAATAACCTCAAATCTACATCCGACGAGTATATGAGCCACAAGATTGTCCACGGGCATTGCAAACAATGGGCACTGCTCCAATGGCTGGTGATATATCTGCATGTGTCCCGTATAAGCTCCGTCATGGCAGACTCCGTAATTTTTGAATCTAAATGCAGTTCTTATTGCCTCCTTCCGGATCTGAAGATCCAATGGGCGCAAATTAAGTAAGGCATTTAGTGCGTCACCAGAAGTGATGCTCATAGCATCAGTGATGACTAGGCATATACTTCTTCGGAGTCTGTTCAGAGAAGAAGCAGCGGATTTAATCACAATTCTGCGCCACCAGACCACAGACGCATACGTTACAATGGGTCTAATTATCCAATGCACCATTGCCGGTTTTAAACCCCTCAAGTTTTGTCAACTTTTAGTGCTCTAGAGGTTTTCTGTTCAACATGAATCTTCATTTCAATTCAATTCACCAATTTGTTTTTGTAGAAATATTGTCATTTAAAATTGTAAAAAAAAAAAGCGGTTAGGAATTATGTTAATCTAAAGGGATTTCAATTTCTCTTTTCTGATGGATTACCATTACTTAAGACTATATATTGTATATCTATGTATTATTGCAAGTCTAACATTTTACATTTTCACTTTGTCAACTTATTCAAAAATCAATTAACAACTAAGCAAGCAATCCAACAACGTACAAAGTACAATAAACATCTCTAAGATCAATGAAAACAGAAAATCGTGAGAATTGCAATCAAAAAATGTTGTCTATATAAAAATGTATAAAATAAACACACACACACACACACACAGAGAGAGTTATGCATGTGTGATTTTAAAACAAAACCGAATGACAATTATTGCTGAAATCATTCGGCATTGTCTTCATCACCACCACCACCACCAACCATCTCTATGTTGTTGCCATCATTATTATTGCTGTCAGATCAACGAACGATCGACTTGATTACAATAATTACAATCAGCTACGCGCGCAAGTAAACACACGTTCACACACACACACACACACACACACATATAGTAATAACACGAAAAAATTATTAAAAGAAAAGGAAATAAAACTAAATAAAAATAAGAATAAGAAATAAATAAATAAAATATAACGAAATCATCATCGGAGAAAACAACAGAACACAGTCGTCAAAAACATCATCACCATCATCGTCGTGGTCCTCATCATCGACAGTTCAAAACATCAATTCAGCCAACCACCAACCGTTGAGTCAACCACCAAATCAAGCAACACATCAACAATAGTACCTACCAAAGTTATTTAGACAGCAATATATGCATAACATTGGTAACAAATCGGCCAAATCGCGCAATTTGAAACACACACACACACAATTGCATACTCATACAACAGTCAGCGCCATCATCATCATCATCATCATCATCATCATCATTGTGACACTTCATTACGCCGTTTCTCTATATTGAAAATAGAGAGCAAACGTAGTATGAGTAACTAAGGCATTAGAAATATGTGTGTATATGTAGCATTTATACATGGGGTTACTATAGATATTGCATATAGTATCAAGCTTCATGTCAAAATTCAGTAAATTTGCAGAAAAATGGCAAGACAGCATAATACTTATGTTTATTCTTGTACATATGTACATATTTATACATATGTATATGCATGTATTTGTAAACTCCAAGCATTTTTTGTGCTTATGTATTTGAATATATGTACATATATCCATAGTATTTATTCGTAGAATCGTGATCATTGCATATACATAGATATCATACTATACCTACACATACATAGATTGTATATAGAAATTAGTATATAATGTAAGTCCATAGTCAAAAGTCACGAAGAGATTAAGAGAGCAAAATAGCATACAATGAGAGAATTTATACATATTAACCCGCATGTGGAGGTGGATTTTGATATAACCCAAAAGTCTATTTTTTCAAAGATGGCTTTAAATCGAACATAGCTTCAAGCAATAATATTGTCATCATTTTATTGAACATTTTTGACATTCCAATTTTCCAATAGATAGTGAACTTAAAAATATGTTTATATATTTTTTTTTTCAGTTCTTTCAGTTTTAGAGGACCTGGTTTGCCACAAAATATTCTCCAACTTCGTACTGTGGCCAATTTTCCAATGGACGATATGCATCATTGCATATTCGGTTATTGGTCAATCCGACTGAAGTTGTGCGTGAATGTGAAAAGCGGACATTTCGAATGAATATTTGCTTTTTATATATACAATATCAATATAAATATCAATAAAGATGTAAAAAAATGACCTTACAGTCGACTAGGGCCGACCAAATTATACCCCTTATTTGCACTACTTTGTATGGAAGCTACATTAAGAAGCAGGCGTGGCACGCTGATTTTTTGCCATATTATTTCCGCCTACCATATTAATCCAAGTGTCAATTATGGTTATTCTATCCAGAAGATTGTTGAAGTTACAGCTATTTCAATTTAAAAGAAATTCAGTCGATTTGTATGGGGTCTACTATAAACAGTGGGCGTGGCATGCTCATTTCTCTTAAATCTGATTATCCTTACAATACAAATTCACACCTTAAATATGATGGTCCTATGCTAAATAGTTCGTAAGTTATGACGTTTAAAATTTTTTATTTAATTCCCACGACTTTGTATGAGAGCCACATAAAGGAGTGGGCGTAGCTTGCTGATTTTATGTATGCTTATTTCCGACTACCATGTTAATCTAAGTGTCAAAAACGATTCTCTTAGACAGAAGATTGACGAAGTTGCAGCGATTTTAATTTGAAAGAATTTCAGGCACTTTGTATGGGAGCTACTATAAAAGTAGACGTGTCTCGCCCATTTCTGGCAAGAATATGTAGCAGTACAAAAGAACTCTATGTGCCAAATATTATTGTCCCAGATGGTATATTAAGTGAGTTATAGCAAGTTAAAGATTTTGAAAATTCCGACGTGAGTCGCTTTGGATGTTTGGTGTGGTCGTGGCTGTTGACCGACTATGACCAATATCAATCCCCTCCGTGCCCTTGGTTCATAGGTTACTTATGCCAAATATCGTCAAAATAGCTCAATATTTGCCCAAGTTGTCGTGCGAACCACCCAAATATCGTCAAAATAGCTCAATATTTGCTCAAGTTATCGTGCGAACCACGACAGGTGACGGATGGACGGACGGACGGACATCGTTAAATCGAAAAGCGACGCTGATTACGAGAATATACATATATATTTCTATATCTCCAGAGATTCCTTCAAGTGATTAGAAACGTCTGACCGAGATGAAAAAATGGTCCAAAAACATTCATTATTTTTATTTTTATAACATAAAATCTGTAAGTAATTGTTGAAGTTGCTTGGTTTTGTCGCATATGCTACTATGCCTCACCACCATCAAATGTAATTATTTTTTCCTAACACACCAATGTCGGGTTAAATATGACAATAAGATCATTAATTTGAGTAACAAAGTGTGAGCAACTTTTTTGTGTATGGATACATGAGCATGTAGTCATATATAATTCTAGAATAAATTTCTCAAAGAGAACATGCCAGTTATGAAGAGTTTATTATAATTACTTGAGATTTGTTGAGTAATCGCTGTTATTTCCATAGAGACATTAATTTTGATTCCGCAATAATGCAATAATGGAAGTTGAATTCTCTCGCTCTCTCTTGTTCTCTTTTCAAAAAAAAAAAAAAAAAAAATTGAAACAATCGTTAATAATATTATTGCTTATTCGTATATTCAATTGTTAAACAATATTTTTTGCTTTTCTTTTAGAAACGAGTCTCGTTCATTAACAGCAACAGCGACGTTAACATTAACTTAACAGCACGATTAGAACATGTTAAAACAACTGTGACAGTCCTATGTAAAATAGTTAATGTAACGAGAAATTCAACTTGAAAACATTCTATAAATGATTTAAAAAACTCTATAGGTGATTTTAATTAAATTTGATGAATCAATCTCAATGAATCTTGAAAAAAAAAAAAGATTGCCGAAATCTTTAAAAATATGAAAATATGTCAAGTACTATTAGAATGCCGTAGCCGTGGATTTCACTCTCGCCTAAGGAGTGATTTCACAAGAGTTCTGCCATTCGGAGTGGGTCAATATAAGAAGGTCTCTTCTCATGCTATCCAAAAATTTAACACAGACAAGAGTACTGAAAAAGAAGCTTGAACGATATCGAAAACAAAAATTTCGTTTTTTAATAGACCTTTGCTATCACAGAAAAATGCATTTTGAAACCACTTCTAAATAAAAGAAATAAATGATTATGTGCAGAATTTACGCAATAGCTTGAAAAAATGTTTTCGCAATAACAATCAGTTGTCGAAATGACGGCAATATTAGAAAAGGTGACTGAAAGAAGATTTGACTTGGTAGATTCGATAAAAAATTGGTTCATTTTTGCGCTGATTCGTCGAAAGATCAGTGGTTTAACAAAGTTTTTTTTTGTCTTTTTAAACTAATTTAAAAAAAATTAAAGTTGTTCGAACCGGAAGCCAAATCACCTAGGACCTAGGAGTGTTTTTAACTTTACGCTTAGGCTCCAAAACGAGCTTACGGCCAAAAGTTAGCCAAAAAGATTATGAGAAGCATTGTAACCTTTTACATCTGTTGATGGTAAAGATTCTTCAGAAAAAAAAAAAAACTAGCAAAAAACGTCGAAAACGCCAAGTTCTTCCAAAACCGGTTTCCAAAAGTCAAAAAACCATAATAAAAGTGACCAATTATTGATATTTTCATCTTATTAATCACAATTGACTCCTAGTGATGTTATTCTGGCGAAATTTGAAAAGATTTATGCGCTGATAAGGATTCTCATCAAATGAAGAGGCCATATCAGCTGTAGAAGTTTATTTTGCAGACCAACCGGATTCTCATTGTAGAGGTGGAGTCCGTAAAAATTTGTTAATCTGAGAACAAATGGAGTAAGTAATAAGTATGAGCACTTCCCTTTGATTTGCTGGACATTTTTCCAAAGGATAGAAGTCGCTAAATCGATAGTAGGATATTTTCAGAGAGAAAATAAGAAGGTATATGTGGCTGATGCCATTTAAAGAAATCATCTTATCATTTTATGTTATGTTTTGAGAAGCTGTCTTATGTTGGTGAAGTGTTCTAAATTATCCTGACCGTTGGTTTGTTGTTGTAGTTGGTTTTACCTCCATTTTTTTTATTTTTTTTTTTTATTATAATCGTTGGATATAATGTCAGCATAAATAATATTGAGCCTGATGGAGGAGTGCATGAGACATTCTCCTTAGACTAGCTAACTTGTGCAAGAATCTAAATTAAATAAATACTTATACTATGAATAAGATATTTTGTGGAAAATGAAAAAATCTTAAATAATTCATTTAAGTGATGTTGTTATCGAATGATTTTATCTTTTTAGTACAAAAATAAAAAAATAATAGAATACTTCCTCTGTTACAAATGATGATGATGAAGCAAAACATGAATTAATAAATAATAATAATTTAAATAAAGCATAAAAATGCTTGATTATAATGAAATATTAATAAGAAATGCAATGAAAAAATAATATTGACTAATGTATTGTACCAGTAACAAAATACATACATACAACATCCCAACATCAGCTGCAGCACTAGCATTGATCTTTTGAACGACTCAGCACATTTTACTTTGATCAAATCAAAATGAAGCATGCAATAATTTTAAATACTTGAAAAACAAAAAAAATTTTTTTTTTTATATATACGAGTACATATACAATAGATGAAGAGGCTAGAAAAGCATTACAAATCTAACAAAAATTATATGTAGCCGTATACATATACACTTATACAATAGCTTTGTATGTATGTATGTATGTATATATATTTTTTTGCTGGCTCAGCATTATTACATGATGCTACTCTACTGTACCAACTAACCAACCAACCAACAACAACAACAACAACAAGAACAACAATCAAAGTGAATGGACGGTAGGCCATAGTATGTAGTTGTTTCGTATTCTTGATTTCTTGAATTTAGTTACTTCTCGTTTTTGTTATTATTGTTGTTGATATTCTTCTTCGTTTTTCCATATGATCGCCATCATCACCATCATTATCATCATCATCATCATCATGACCATCATGCACAAACAAACGACAACAAAATTGCAACTGCAGTCCAACCAATGTTGGAGACCATACACATGCAGCATTTCGAAGAAGCTGGCTGGCTGATCTGCTGCAAGCAATAATTTTACAGGAAGTATGAGTACAGCATGTTATAGCTTACCACACAAAAAACGCCTTCGTTACCAAAAGAGCTTCTTTACACATACTACTACAAATATATGTGCATATGTATACGTGCATATGGTTACATGGCTCCGGCAGTAGCAGTGGTTTTAATGTTGATGACGATGCTGGCGATTGTAATGATGGTGATGATGGTGGTAGTGGTGGTGGTAGTGGTGGTGGTGATGGCGGTTGTGACGACAACGACGTTCAGTTTGATGTTCTGACAACGAATGAAGTATTTACACTCAAGTTAACGCATATTTATATACTAGTTGCAGGCTTCTTATACTCGTAACAACAACAACACAAGCAACATTTTGTGGGCAAACGGGCTTACTTCTTTCTTTCGTTCATACTTGTATTCTCATTTTTCTTTGCGAAAATATACTCTGTACTGGCATGGACCAATATATACATACAGTACTTGCATCTAGATTTTGCTTTTACTTTTTGCTGTTGCCATGCTTGCCATTGCGCTTTTTGTTGCAGTACACCATGGCACGAGTACAACCATGAAGATGACCCTTTTGGTCATCTGTTACTCATTGTGATATACTACGTAACATATGTGTATGCAAGGTATTATGGGTACATAAGCTTAGGTCTCTTTTGAATATATTGTAGCTGTACATAGTAGTATGTATGTAGGTACTTGAAGTTCATAAGTTTTTGTTCTTGATGATTGTATGTATTTTTATGTTTATTGCAAAAAATATGCACATTATTTTTTTGTTTTTTGTTTTAACATACATCACATATTAGCACAGCAACTTGTGCATGTGTACATCTACACTTTTGGCCTTGAATTTATGGTTTTAATGATGTTGGATCTTCTCTTGTTCTTGTTATGGTAAAATCGACATAAAAAATTTTGGAAAAATAAAACATACGAAAATCAATTGATCTTTTATTTACAACAAATTAATAAAATATCATATTTACCTCAAATTTGTATGTAGACAGGAAAATTGAATTGCAAGAGCAAGAAATTATAATTTTCCAACATTTTGTAGAGCCCACAATAATGCCAAATGATGAAAAAATGTCATAAGATGACCAATTTATATATATGGAATGGTGGTAGAGGGTCATGAAAACTCATCTGATAGATGTCTATGACAATGGTTAATGAATTTTCAAAAATTAACACTGTTCTAGATGGTTTCCTGCTATATTGAAGACTGTAATGGCAGCGACATAAGGGCTGTCGTCACATCTTCTAATGAGAGAATGGATATCAGTGAAGCCTTCGGCGAATCCGTCACGTTGGCGAATATGGTGCCTAACATGTGTGAAAAGCCTGGAAAATGGAAATCGGTGCAAGCTGCAGCAGCAAAAATAATTACTAAGCTATTATGCTTTGAGAGACAGAGAGCGGTGGAACGTGCGTGTGAACGTGATAGTTAGGAAATCAGCGCCTCTACGCTACAAGGGACGGTAACGAATTAGACCGACCTAAAACAGACGATTGAGCAGAAATGCTCAAGACGGTCTCCCGACGAAATACTTAACGGTGGTCCGGGAGGAGCTTCCCGTCGGACGAGAGGAGTTTTTAGCGGGTTAAAGCCCCGCACTGACTTTGGCTTTCGATGCTTTCGTCGTCGTTAAAAAAAAAAAACATCTAAGTGAAAGCAATAAGCTCAATTGTATGAATATGACAACTTTTTTCCACCTTTTGTGCATTTAATGATAAAAGGTAATGAGAAATTGATACTTAATATCAACGAATAGTAACAGATGACACGGGAAAAAACGATAGAAGGTACCAGAGTTCATTGTAAAGGCTGGCTTGCATCTAATAAAGGTTTAGCAGTGTCTTTGTTAGGCTAAATGCAGTTTAGGTTAGGTTATATGGCTGCCCCTTCTCTGAGAGGACACACTTAGATCAGAAAGGCCCATTGTGATACCACCGAGCTTCTCTTCCAATACTGTTGTGCGTGTTACATTTGGACAGCATTAAAAGGGACCTACTTACATTAGCCGCTTCCGAACGGCAGAACCCTTGTGACATCACTTTAACTTAGTTTTGTCACAGAGTTCTTTTAAGAAGCATTTTTGGCATAGTTACTGCAGGAAAAAGTGCCAATTCTTGCCGGCAGGTGGGTACCGTTTGAAAGAAAAAAAAAAAATTGAACCCACGACCTACAGATCAGAAGGCTAACACACTAACCACTGAGCTACGGCACCCACTATCCTTTCCAATTATAGAAAATGAAAGGCTACTATTTATATTTCGGGAAATAGCAAATAATAACAAACATTTTTAAATGAAAACGGCTTTATTGTTTTTCAAAATATTCACCATGATGATCAATGCACTTTTGCATTCGTTCAAATCATTTGTCATAGCAGTTTTTCCATTCCTCTTGAGACACTTCCAAAACATAGTTTTTGAATGCTTCAACTGCTCCTTTGGCGCTCGTAAATCGTTGACCACGCAGTTTATCTTTGATATTCGGGAACTAGAAGTCATTGGGTGCCAAATCACAACTCTACGGAGGATGAGTCATCAATTCGATGTTTTGACTGCTCAAAAATTCACCTATTTGATGAGATATGTGAGAGCTCGCATTGTCATGATGGAGAATGATTCATCTTTGACGAATCATCTTTTGCAAATTTCTCTGAAGACTTCTCGCAAACAAATGGTCGTGTACCATTCAGAATTGATCGTCCTACGTTGCTGAAACGGAACAGTGGATTTGGCAACTTTTGTTGGATTTGGCTCGTCTTGGAACACCAACACGGTCGATTGCTGTTTTGTTTCCGGTTCATACGCATAATTCATCACCTGTCACGATTTTATACACATCTTTTGAAGAACGGTCAAATTTTTTAAGCATTTCCTTACACCAATCGACGCGAGCCTTTTTTGCTGAGCTATTAATAAATTATGGGGTATCCAACGTTTGCAAATTTTTTTTACAACTAACTGTTCATGCAAAATCGAATGTATTGAAATGGAACGATATGTCACATGACGATCTTGGATCATCAGTTCATGCACTGCATCGATGTTTTGTGGCACAACAACCGATTTTGGAGGACCTTCATGGAATTCGTCGTTGACCGAACTACGACCACGATGGAATGCACAATACAGGCGATATACTGGTGTGAACTGAGTTCATCGACACATTCTTGTTGAGATTGATCCACGTCGAAAAATGTGAAAAATTATCCAACGAAAACTTTCTCTTGAAATTTCCATTTTTTGGCGAAATTTGCTTTCTTAACTTACTGTAAACGAAACAAATAGCACTTGGATATCAAAACGTTATGAGTACGTTTCTGCTAAAAAAAATGTCAAACTTTATTATGGTGTTGCCACATTTTAACTATTGACATTAGTGTTGCCAGATCCCGGAATATGAATAGTAGCCACCTTGTATAATTACTTAATAAAAGTTGGTTTCTTTAAAATTGCAACGATTTAGTGTACTCTTAAATTGGAGAGAAACTTATGCAATCAACCAAATATGGCTAACATTTTTCTAAATCTAAATCTAAACATACAGACGAGCATTGCTTAAAGCTAAGCTCATAAAACATTCAAATCGATATTCATGTAAGCTGCATTTTTAGTTGCAATTGCTTAAGTGTAGTGTTTTTTTTTTTTCATTTTGTTTTTGCAATTTTTTCTTGCATTATGCTGCAGGGGTAGAGCCTAAATCGATGATTTATTTAAATTGTATGTAAGCATAAATTTTCAAAACAATTTATAATACCTCCTACTTCATGTAATCGCTGAATGTAGGTACATGCTTCTCCTTCCTCCTTCTCTTATTGTCTACTACATTATTCTTGTGAAATGTATGTATGAGCGCTAGTAATCCTATGCAATATGCATATAAAGTGGTAACACAAATGTTGTATTAAAATTTCTCAAATTTCTAATAACCGTATTCATAGATAGATAAAGATGAAATGAAAAAGAATCAAAGACCAAAAATTATAAAGCATTCCATCGGCATTGCAATGAGCACATTTAAGGATATCGCTATGCATGCAACGTGCATATAAGTATAATAATATGACTGCAACAGCAATTTAAATTCTATATATTTTCTTCAGCTTCTTTCTTTCATCTTATTTCTCATTCATTGAATTTGAAAGGCACATAAAGGCACATCTTTTTTTACTTGTAGCATTATTTGGTGGCAACAATGTTAGTGTACTTAAGATTTGCATCTGAAAATTATTTACGATAACCATCAAGCAACATTAAGCACTTAATAGAGAAAGAAGCCTTAAGTACCATAACATTTAACATTCACTAATAACAACAACAAAATAGCAACCTTAAGCTAAACATTTGTATGTACAGCATTGCAACAAAAGTGTTACAACACAAATGTATGTTGTATTGTAACATTTAATTTGTTTACGCATCAAGTTATTTAATTTTTTTTTTTTACACGCATCACAATATACTTCTCTATACGGGTGCAAGTAGGCAGATTAGAGTGGTCCCTCGACTATCGAGATGGGAATTCATCACTCAAGTAAATCGTGTTATTTTTTTTTTTCTTATTACAACAAAGGGCCATTGCCCATATTCGAAACAATAATATTAAATAAATTAAGCAATTTCGAATTGAATAGTTGACAGATTTATGAGATTTTTTTTTTTTTTTGTGATGTATTTTATTATGTGAAAAAAATTTCTCCCTAAAATGTTTTGCATTAAATTGAGCAGTGGATCATAAAGTTTGGAATAAGAGAAACAAGAAAAAATTGCTTGAACTTTGAAAGCTCTCCAAAATAGGCCTACATTTCAGTGATTTAGTAAATCGCTTATAGATGAGCCATCTCTTTAGGTTTAGAAATAGGTAGAAGTCGTTCTGCGGGCCAAAAACTTCTTCACACCCAAAATATCATGGTCTCAGCTAGCTAGTGGAATAAGTCTCCTGAGCATCGCATACAAGGTCCTATCAAGCGTATTGTGTGAAAGATTGAAGCCCATGCTCAACAACTTGATTGGACCTTATTAGTGTGGCTTCAGACCTGGTAAATCTGCCATCGACCAAATCCTGGAGAAGACCCAAGAAAAACAGATCGACACACACCACCTATTTGTTGATTATAAAGCCGCTTTCGACAGTCCGGTAAGGGATTACCTCTACGCAACAATGTCTGAGTTCGGTATTCCTGCAAAGCTCATTCGACTTTGTAGAAAATTGGGAAGGACCTCTCCGCACCGTTTAATACCGAACGGTGTTTCAGACAAGGTGATTCGTTATCGAGCGACTTCTTCAATCTTATTATGGAGAAAATAATACGAGCTGCTGATCTACGACATAATGGCACTATCTTCAACAAAAGTGTCATGCTGTTGGCGTATGCCGACGATATTGACATAATCGGCATGAACACGCGAGCAGTCAGTGCAGCATTCTCAGAGTTAGAAAGAGAGTAGCGTCGAATGGGTCTTACGGTGAACGAGGGCAAGACGAAGTACCTAGTGTATACAAACAAAGAGTTTCGGCGTCTTGGACAACACGTCACTGTTGACAACTACGCTTTTGAAGTAGTAAGGGACTTTGTCTATATTGGAACCAGCATTAACAGCATTAATGACGTCAGCCTGGAGATATTGCGAAGGATCACTCTTGCAAACAGGTGCTACTTTGGGCTAAGCGCATCAAAATCCAGCGGCTGCGCTGGCTAGGTCATGTCGAGCGAATGGAAGAACACGCTCCAGCTAAGAAGGTGTTATATTCGGAACCCGCTGGAGGACGACGCAGAAGAGGAAGACCTCCGGTGGAAAGACTGGAGAACCTGACGGCGCTTAGAATTTTTAACTGGCGCCAGCTAGCGAAGAACAGAGATGGCTGGTGAAGCATATAATTTTCGGCCTAAATCGATACTCGGTTGTTATGGCCACATAAACAAACAAACAGCTAGCTTCCTCACATTCATTTTGGGGTCGTTCAACATAACATTATGGATTTTTTCTCATTTTCTGGTGAACTAACACTTTTTAGGTTTCCAGATCGTCCAACGTTATCGGTGTTTGTACGGCCACAACGAAAGTCAGAAAACCACTTTTGAATCATCTTCATCGACTGTGCAGAGTCTGAACAATATTTATCTAGCTTGGCTTTGCTTTCGGTTATCGTTTACTTGCGTACATAATATAGATGATCAGAACATGAAACTCAAATTTTCCCATTAAAAAAAAAAAAAAAAAAAAAAAAAAAACACGGAGCTTTGTAGCTCCGTACCTTGTACCACAAAAAGAGAGTGTGTGGAAGGTATAAACATGTTCCACTGAGTTTTTAACCATCAAAATGTGGGCCTAACACCACATGGGTACCTCAAGGTCACTTTTAAGAAAATAACGATTATATGAACAAATCATTATGTGAAGTTATTTTTAAGGATATAGCGACTACATGAACGAATCATAGTATTGACTTTGTATTGGAACTATATGATATAGTGGGTGTGGCTCGCTCATTATTTACGATATTATTATTCACTAAAATGTTAACCTATGCACCCAATATGGTTATCATAAGTTATGTTTAATGAAGCCGCAAAAAAGTGCAGCTGCCAAACAAAAAAAAAAAAAAATCAATACAGCAAGTTAGAACAACTCAGAGCAGAAATCTCATGAAATACTTTGCAGGCAGTAATTCTCAAAAAAGTTGATTGCTAGTTCTGCTAGAAAAATTTCATTGTTTGTTCTAAGATACTTACTACTTACTTATGTGGCCATAACAACCGAATATCGATTTAGGCTGAATATAACATGCTTCGTCAGCCATCTCTGTTCTTCGCTAGCTGGCGCCAGTTAGAAATTTCAAGAGCCGTTAGGATCTTGGTCAGTACTTGGTCTTTACACTGGAGATTAGGTCTTCCTTGTTCTAAGATACTTCACCAAAAAAAGCTGGTGCAGAAAATCGTTTTCTCAGTTGCTCGATTTCCACTTAGAGCAGACTTATGAAACAAAAAGTAGAGCAAATTAGAGCAAGCAAAGCTCTCATGAAAAAGAATTTGGTGAGATAACCCAGCTCACTTCATTAAATGAAACTATAGATAAAGTATCAGGGGCAATGAGAGGGTTTAAAAAGTCCACGAATTCCGATATCAGTCCCATTGACAACTTCGACCAGATGTGGTAGTTATTCGATTATGACAATTTTTTAATGGGTCCATTACCATTTGTTTGAGTTGATCGGTACGAAACGAACCTATTTGGAAAATTGGAGCGAATTGGAAGCTCAGACATAGCCCCTTCTGACTTCCACGATACGATTAATGCAGAATTCGTTGCCCTTAGAATACGCTTCATTTCAGTTGAAGTTATAAAAAAATTTGCTGAACACGTTCTTTGCCTAAAAAAAAACAAGCGGTTCTATTGGGACGGAATTCATGCTCTCCCTCAAAAATTGGAAAAAACCTTGGAAAGTTGTAGAAATTTCAATTTCAATATTTTTACATGAACCTTTTGTAATGGTTGATTCACTTGTATATTAATCATATACTATTTTCCATAGAGCTAAGGGTCACTCTAACATATGTACCATACCATATGCATGTACATATAAATTTGTGAAGATCAACATAAGAAATGTCAAAATGACATGTCTTATATGCGTATGTCATTGCCATCACCATCATCATCATCATTATCATCACCATCACCATCATCATCATCATCACCACCATCGCCATCATCATCATCATCTTCAATGCCGACAGAAATGAGTAATATATATATATATATATAAAGAACAATATTCATATCAAACAAAAGCGACTGTTAAAAAGAGTTAAAAACGCTCAAAGCACAGCGCAAATGATAAATAAAAAGAAATTCTACGAAAACTAGCAAAATATGTAGAGACAAACTAACTAACTAACCAAGTACGGTATTGTATGATATTGGTGGGGGTAACCTTAGCTTGGCTAATATTTGTAATATTACAAAGAAGAAGAATTGGCACGAAAGTTTATCGTAATGCCGGAACGACATCAAAGTCACTATGTGACACAAGTGAAATAAGAAAAAAAAAATGATGCTGAAAAGAAACACGTACACACACACAGACGCATGCATAAAGTGTAGTAATGTCATAAAACGTTTGTTTGCAATAAATGCTAAAATGCGTTGTATAATGCACATTCATATATGTATATAATGCAGTACACAGAGTCAGAGTGAGGCAATTGCAAATTGGAATCGAAATCATTATCTGATGTTGTTTTGACGCATTGACGATTAACTTGACGAATTGTGATGACGATGATGATGATGATGATGAAAAGACGACTGTAATAAAAAAATATCAAACTGCATACAATTAAATTTGAAAAATAAATATAAATAAATAATATGGCAATTTCATCTATGCGCTATGATAATCGTACAAGGTGCGACAATTATGTATTAAGACTCGAACCATATCTCAGCAACGAAGCGCGCCATCTATGTGTCATCATGAAGCTTCAAAACGCACATGTGTTTTGAAGCTTCAACCTTCCTCTACTAACTGTCAAAATTTCATGACATTTGTTTGACATTTAATGTTTATTGACATTGGTTGACATTTAATGTTTATTGATTGTTTATTAAATTCCACACAAAAATTAGTAAAAGTGCATCAGAAACATTTGGAATGATGCAGAAAGCGTATGGCGATGCTTGTTTATCAAGATCAAATGTTTTTATATGGGATAAACGGTTTGTGGATTGTAGAGAAACGCTGGAAGATGAAATAAAAGAAGGAAGGCCAATTTCAGTGCGGACGCCGCAAGCGATCCAGACAGTTCGTGATTTTATTACAGAAGACCGCAATGCTTCAGTGAAAATGGTGGAAGAGACCTTAAACATCAACAGAGAAACTATCCGACTCATCCTTCACGAGGATTTGGGTAAAACAAAGGTCTGCGCGAGATTTGTTCCACACACATTGACCGAGGACCAAAAATTAATGAGAGTCAGTCATTCTAGAGACATGGTTGCAGCTATCAAAAAATGATCTAAACTTCCTGAAAACAATTGTTACGGATGATGAAACATGGTGTTTCCAATACGATCCAGAAACCAAGCGTCAACGTTCAGAATACGTTGTGTTCGACCAGAATACCGCCATCCAAAAACTTGGTCTCTGTTGCACGATAATGCACCGAGTCACACAGCACTCGTTGTTCGTCAATTTTTGGCTCGGAATCAGGTCTGTGTGTTGAATCACCCGCCGTATTCACCTGATTTGGCACCGTGTGACTTCTTTTTGTTCCCAAAACTAAAATTGAAGTTGAAAGGATCCTTTTTTGATGACATTCATATCATACAACGGGCTTCGACGAGGGCACTGGAGGCAACACGCGTTTGAATCACTATTAAATCGATGTAACAAGTGTATTGAATCAGGAGGAGAATATTTCGAATAAATATACCGAAAAATTAGCAGATATCGTGTTTTAATTGTGTTTTATAGAGGCAGTCTTAATATATAATTGTCGCACCTTGTGTTTCCTTAGCTTACAATAAGTCGTAGTTTGTGTAAATTAAACATTAGAATACAAGTTAGGTAATGAAAAAAAAAAAAAATATTTAAATTGAACATAGAATATAATTTGATACTTGATAGAGTTGGCTAAAATTTATTGATACCATATCCAAACTAAGTTTATAACTCAAATAGATGGAAGAAAGAATTTTTTTTAATGATAATTAAATTTAAATAAATAAAATAAAATAAATAAAAAGAAATAATAAATAAATATAAAATTAATTGTGTTTATTTATGGGACATTATAAATAAACACAGTAAATAATTGCAATTTATTGCATTCTCCAAAAAGATTTCGATGTTTAATTGTTAAAAAAATTCAAGAAAATTAACAATATATTGCACTTATAATTAAAATGCAATCAAAAAAAAAAAAAAACGAAAAAGAAAATTCAAATAAATTATCAATAAATTTAATTTATTTTCCATGTTAGTTTGCATCACGAACCATTGCAAACAACTGCGCAAACAATTTAAATACGCGCTACCATTAACAATGCTATAATTTCATAGAAAATCACTATCAACCATTAACAAGTTAAAGTATGGACGAGGAAGAAGAATGGTTAAATTGCTGCAATTGGTATCGTAAACCATAGCATCTCGCCTTATGCAATACCAGCAAAATTAATGCTTACAAATAGTAAAATAAATGTTAACAAGATTGGGAGCAATTGTAAGGCCTAGTGCGAAGGAGTGGTGTCGAAAAAGTAAAGTAACGAAAAAAAAAAGAAAGAAAATCTTAGCTTTTTATCATGAAAAGATTTAACATCCAAATGGAGATTAAATGAACCAATGTATGTACACATGTATGTATTTACATGAATATATGTATGTATGTATAAGCGTATGTGCAAACGACCCACTCAAATCACGCTCCCATTTTCAATGCATACAAATTGTATAGGAGGGAACATTCAAAACTTCTTCAAGTCTACCTTCGGTTAGTTTGCAGTTACAACGCGATTAAAGTGCAATAAATGTCATCATCATGTTGTTGTAGCAGCGGTACGAGTGCGGTGGGAATAAGAAGCAATGCTATACACTATGTATTTCATATGCGCAATTGACCAAATAAAATATACAAATAGGTAATATCAGGCATATTCTCACGGAAATGTTGGAAGAAAATGCCATTTGCAAACCTTTATTTTCTTTTTTCTCCTCGTTTCTTATTTTATTGTTTGGTCTAGAAAGCTCTTCCCTGACGTTTCAGCTTATTATATTGAAAATGTTATCGTAGATTAGCAACAAATGCCCATTTTTTGAAGATGGAGGTCAATAAAAATGGGTTTTTCTTGAGTTCTCTTTTTTTATTGCATTAGTTTTGTTTTGCTTGCTTGCACTATCGACCATTATATTAGTTTGAATTGGCTTTTTTATTTGTTTTTATTGTTATTATTGCTCGATTTGGATTTAATAATATCTTCTTTATGCTATTTGACTTGTGAAATGCAAATTGTTAGTTTCCCACGATACCAAAAATTATGTGCTTTCCTTTTTGTACAAAATAATACGAAATGGTAGTAGGTATATAATCGTAATAAAATACTGCTCACAAACGTATATGTGTGCATGTAAGTATATTCATACATGAGATCTCCAATTTTTGGTCATTAAGTGAAACGGTGACATTGTGCTGATTGCACTCAAAATGAAAGCACAATTTGCAAATGCATACGCGCTAATTTAAAGTAGAAATGTTAAATACTTCAATACGTAATTGCAGCATTGTATAAGGTATATTATATTATCTGTGTATGTACTCACCTTTGGTGTGTGACAGACACTATATGCATCTAGCATATCATCATCATTATCATTTGCTTCACGTCCACTACCACTACCTCTGGCAATTTCATTCGCATATTGACTATCGCCAATGCCATAAATAGCAAGCGGATTCGATTCGATTGAATCCGTTGTGGTGCTTGTTAAATGTGACAAGTTCGAAATGGCCGAAGGATATTTGTTTAGTTTCTTTTTGCTGGAGAAAGTCAATTCTTTTTCTCGTTTCGCCTGAAAAACTTTTCTCTCGAATTCCAATAGATGATCAACTGTCGGCTCATCGCCATTCAAATTCGATATGCTAAAAGCAATCCATTGTTCCACAAATTCAACAGCATCCACATGATACATCAATGCCAATTCAGTTGCTATAATTAATTATTCATACATATTTGAATGTATATAAGCAAATTATTCAAATTTACTTACATTTTGCAATTACTTCTGCTGTTGGTTCGATGCCTGAAACGTCACAATAATGTTCATATAAATTAAATGAATTGTACTTCACATATAAACTATTACCAAGTTCATCAAATTGTTGTTCTATTTGTTTATCCATTATGTACACGTTTATTCAGTGTAATTTTAATTAAAAATTTACACTTTCTAACTAGCTAGCACACACTTTGAAATGTTTTCTTTTTCAACAAAACTGTCAAGATTTGCGCGCCAAAAATTTGCCGTCACTTTTTCTCTATGACACAGGTATGTTATTTTTATTTGATATATGAGGAAGTACGGAATAGAATTTGAAAGAAAAGTTCAAATTCATAAAATATTTTGATAATTTTCTAAGCTACTATATACTGATGTACTCTAAAATTACATTTGTATAATTTGTAGTGAAAATGATGGAGTATTTGGCAATAATTTCGTTAGCAGCGTCAGTGAATAAAAGTTATTTCACATGTTCTCATGTACAGTTCAAAACAAAATTGATATAAGTATGAATTTCCATGAGTACTATTGGAATTTAACGTCAACCATATTCAACAGCTGATATTTTGTTTGTGTTGTTAAAAAGCGTCAATTATTTTTATTAATAACATGTGTACATTTTAGGGCGCAAATTTTCAAATCAAATCGCTTATATTGTTCGAAATGGCATCTACAATCGATCTTACAGATGTAACAACATATCGTAATGCAATTATAATATTTCTGTTGAACAATTCCGTGTCAAAGATACCAATTAAGCATAGTGACATTATTGAGGTGGTGGATAAAAAACAGAAAGCATTTGTTCAATGTTTTCCTTTGGCACAACAGGCTCTTAAAAATGTAACCATCCATTTATCTAGTTTTACAGTAGTTTTATTAGTATACAATCGTTATACGATAAATTAATATTATTTTCTTCACAGACATATGGAATATTAGTGGCAGAAGTTCCTGACTCAACGGGTGCTAAAAAGTATATTTGTTATTCGGAAATATGCTCAAGATCAATACATGAGTACGATGTGGAACAGAGAACTCATATAACATTATTGTTTCTGATACTATCGTACATCTTTATGATGGGATGTGCAGTAACGGAGGGTTAGTCTTTCTTGGGTATATTTATTTATTTATTTATTTTCTAACATATCCACAAATGTATTTATTGCATTCATTAACAGATCAGCTAGAGGATTTTCTTAAAGGTTTAAAGATTTATTTCGACACAGATCATGAATATTTTGGTTCAAATTTGAAGAAATTAATTACGGACACATTTGTTAAACAGCTATATCTAAAGAAAGAAAAATCTGAATCCGAATTTGACACCGAAGTCAAGTAAGTCGATTTGAGTGCATTGCGAATGTATATACATAAATATTATATGATTTCCCTATAGATATTTATATTCCTGGGGCTTTCGCAGTGATAAAGAATTTCACAAGAAAGACTTATTGGAAGCAACGGCAAAAGTAAGTTTAACTGTTGTATATTTTAAACATTTATAATGTACACTTTTCATGCCAATTCTTATCAGATTTTAGGGAAGCCGTCCAGTTATTTCTTGGCACAATATCACGAAGCATATGGAGATGAAGTAGTCGAAATGAATTGAGATTTTTTAAAATCAGTTGTAAAATAATAAATTGTATGCGAATAACTGAAGTACTATAGTGATCAAAAATTTTCTGGAAACGGAGTGAAACAAACGATTTATTATTCAAAATTGGTTAAGTCGTCTCCAAAGTAATCCGTTAAGCCCTTAATATACATGAGAAAATAGATTTTGTTAATTAGATAAAATCAGCTCATTTCTGTACCGAAATTTCTAACTACCTTCTTTCTATATACTTGATGAAATAAAATCTAGATAATTTTTGTTTCTATTTTTAAACATTTCTTTATAAAAAATGTTAAATGAGATCTGAATTAAATAAATTTTTGTTTAATATACACATATTATATTTGTTCAGGTATACCACACAGCTTAATTTTTTTTCTCCATAGGTGATAGTAAACATTTTACTATCACAAACTATCAGCTCTCTTTAATTTTTACGCTCTCATTTTTTCACCACTTTTCATCACCTATAGAAAAAAAAACGAGCTGTCAACTACGTACCGTATTTGTGAATTCGCAAGTTTCTGTTTTTGTATGTTGTATACTCTCACATTGAGAGTATAATATGCTTTTATTCTCTTAATGACAGAAAGTGATGGTAATGTACGCGAATAAACTTGGTTTTTAAAAATCTTTGCTTAATATTTGCTGATTCCCAAGTTGATAGCCTAGACAGACGGCAGCCTAATTCCGGATTACCGAGTTAATTCGAATTAACTCGGGCATTAACTGCAGCTAATCCGCATAAACTCTATGAGTTAATTCTCAAAATAAAAAAGGATTAGGACAATTTGCTATGGCAACACTGCTGAAAATTGTCTATTGTGAATTTTTCTCGATCCATTTTACAAAATATTAGGTTTGTTTGCTACAAAAAACTTTCCACAATTGACAACAGTTTTCAACATCAAAAGTGTTGGCGAACAAATAAATGCAGCTGTCAATTACGAAATGTGAATGTCAATTTACAAGTTTCTGATAGTTTTCAGTTCACGTAATTCTTGTAGATTTTCTCATATCGAGTGACAGATGACAGAAATTGATAGTGATAGTAATGTAAGTGAGCAGACCTAATAAAACAGCAATCAGCCGTTTAGTTAATCCGCAATACTGCCGTCTGTCAGGTTATTATTTTATTCGGATTAAGTGCGCCGGTAATCCGGAATTAGGCTGCCGTCTGTCCAGGCTATTATCTTTAAGTGCACGTAACTCCTTATTATTTATTTTAATGCATTTTAAATTCGTAATAATTCTAAAGTAAATGTAAAATTGGTGTTGGCATCCCTGCTCAACAGCGACATTAAAAATTGACAGCTGGTATCGAACAGCTGTTTGAACAATGAAGTCACTACCATTGAGCGAAATCGGCGAGCATATTTGCTGCTTAGGTTATTTTCAATTGAATTTGCTGAAATAAGATGGTAATTGGAGCATTCCCCGCTGCCAAGTTGGGATTATTGGCGATTAAACAAATTAGTAAGCCTATAGCAAATGTAATAAAGAGCAATGCTAAGAATAGTCCTGCATTTCGAAAATATGTATGCATGCCACCGGCACAGTGTGAGTGATCATGATATATATGATAATTGCATAATTTTTCACAAACAAATAAAATCGTTTTGCTTTCAGTTTACAATTGGGTTGAGGTGAAAACAAAAATGTGGGCTTTAAATTTGGGTAAGCCAGTGGCAGTGCCACCGTTGAATGAAGCAATGGCCATTGAGCTGGGTGCAAATTTATTGGGTGAATTCATCATTTTCGTTATTGGTGCTGGTGTGCTAGTATTTGAATACACAAGGTTGGTATATATTAAAACGAAAAAATCCACTAAATACAATCTCCTTTTGTAGACAAACAAGTAATGAGACCAAAAAGCAGGAAGCGTTACGAAAAGAAAAAGCTGAACTCACAAATACGATATCAGAGTTGGGCTTTCGAATTGAACGACAGGATGCACAAATTAGAGAAATGACACGAGTGCTAGCAGATTTAGGTACGTCGCAGATAATTGGTGAAAACAATTAAGTTCATTATTTTGTGTTTATAAGAATGTTGGCATGTTCATACACCTTGCCCTTCCAAACTCCTACAGTATAATTTCACATGTTGCATTTACCCGAATTTTAGTTTTGGTTACTTTTTAACGAAAAACTAAAATATTTCTAGCAAAGCTATTATTTATAATTTATTTTAATATATTCTCAGGTCATAAAATGAGGGTAAAGCCTTTTGATAAATCAACAGAAATGAAAACTGAAACTGATTCAAGTCAAAAGAATATTCCAAAACAACAAGCCAATCCAGCAAAAACATAGAATTCTAATATGTACTTTTTTGTTTTTACCACTTGTACCTCATCTATTATTTAGTCACAAGCATAGGACATTCGAATCGTTTTCACTCATAATATTAAATGTATATTTTCATCGGTTCCATCTAGATTCCCGTTCTATATTTGCATGGAATAGAGAGCCTATTAGGGAGTATAATCAATTCGATCCAAATAATCCTGACCAGAGTGCAGTACAAAATTATGATGGCATATATGATCCCGACCGTGGTTTAGTTTTTAAAGCATTAAATTTCCTTGAAACACAAATATTCGTTGACGGCAGAAATGGAAGCAAAGCAGTACCACCACCACCACCACCTGAGGAGCAGTCAAGAGAATTGCAGCCCTATGTTATTACTATGCCACAAGAGGAGCTGGAATTGGCAGAAACCAAGTGACTGAGTTTGTTAATCAAAAATGAATTAGTTAAGCTAGAGTATGCCTTAGCATTGGAGAAGGATTGAACAAGGTTGACATTAAAATGACTAGTTGTTGGTACGTGATTTGGTTAAATGTTCGATTAACGCAAATACCAACATTTTATATTGTACATTTTCTCGAAATTTCATTGTTATACTGCACATACTTAGTTTTTATTTTTATTACTCCATGCAGGTGTATGCTTTTCTAGAATTATTAGAAAGTGAAAAAAAAACCATAATTTAATAAAAACAATAAACAAACTACATATGTATGTACTTCAAAAAATTAATATTATTAGTTTTTACAAAAGCCTATTTAATTATTTATAGACATATGTCATTGTCTTATATAATATGAACTTAATGCTAATTTTATCGTAAGAAATATGTTAAAAGTTGAATGAAAACAAAACGAGGTACAGTATTAAATTAATGATTGAAATAATATAATTAGATTGAAGAAAGTTCTTGAAAGAAAAATATACATAATTCTTATTTATAGTCACAGCTTAAGAAAATTGCAAGTTACGTAAGTCTTCATGATCATCGATCAACTCTCGCAAATAGTCACCGAAAACTGTACATATTTTATATAAACTACGTTTAACTGCACTTCTCAGTGTGATTAGATTACGATCCGATTTTTTGCCATTTAAATTAACATTATTCAGTTTGTCCAATTCCAGTTTTAGTTTGAGCATCGATTTGATAATTTGCGGAAGTTTCACTTGAACAACACCGTATTTATCCTCCACCAAGGAGACAGCACAAATTCCCGACAAACCCTGTATCACCCAAATTATATTCTGTGAATTGGAGAGGAGAAATGCCGTTTTAGCACCATCCGATTCACCAAATAAATATAATAATCCAGGTATTGAGCGAAATGCAGTGCGACATGCTTCCTCTATTTGACGTGACAACTGCTCGAATTGTTCATTGATACGTTCGAATGTGCTCGGTGACGATGGCATAGGCTGTTTCATTGGGGATGTAGTGCTGCAAGGATCTGGGATTATACGTCTTATGCCGTGTGTTTCGTTGTATTGGCGTAACAATATTTTGGCGGCAGCATCGGTAGCAGTTGGTTTTATTGTGGCAAATAGTGGTGTTGATTTTATGGCTGAAATATTTTTCACTGAGGCAGAGAGTTCATCGGTGAAGGCGTTTATAATCACAAGGCATTGATCAGCAAGCTGATGCCAATTATGTGGATGACCACCTATAGAAATAAACCGCAGTTATACAATTATATTAACAATTTTAACTTCAGTAACCGATTACCTGGCAATGAAAGTGCAAATATATCTTGTCTCATGGCTGGTGATTTGCTTACGCCAATATTATACAGATCTAATGCAGCCAGATTTTGTATTATTGGCATTTGGGTCATAGATAAGGCATCCGTCAACGTTACCTCGGTGCTCTTGGTAAGGACTGGATTTTCAATTTTGAAATGCATTTCTTCCGCCAAGTAAATGGAAAAGAATGGTTTCATTAAATGCATATTGCTTAGAATTTGTGACGACAATATCCATCCATAGAAAAACAAACGTAAATTGGATGCAATTGCAAACAGCGAAATAAGACTGTTATCAACTTCGACATTGAAAATGTCCGCAAAGAGACTATTTATGATTCCGCCCAGTAACCAATAGGTGGCAGTGAAGCATAATGTCGGAACAAATGACTTAACCAGTGACATATATAATGTTGTGTACAATGTTGAACGAATTTTCACCCATTTATGCTCTTGAATGATTGGAAATTCAACTTCTGGTTCCTCACGTATATTTTGCTTGACAAAATGATAACAGCCAGCCGCAATTCCAATAGACAATAAAAATGTATAGCGACTATTGATGCAGTATGTACCAAAACAATGTAGAATTAAATTTCTATAATTGCAACAAATATTAGATGTTAAATTCTGTACGTTGTGAAGTAATACAAACCTATAATCTGTATGTAAAAATCTTGCATATAGCCAAGCTGTTACAAAGCCCATGCCAATATGAAGAAATAAGAATCCCAATTTTCGCAATGCTGTACCGCATATCCATTTAAATCGTGATGGATAATATTTTTTCACAGCCAGCAGTGATTTGCCTAGTATTATTCCATATATAACAACAACTGAGATGAGGGGTATGATTGAAAGCCAAGTATAGAATGAAAATATTAAACCGATTGTTTCCGTTAACCAATTGATAGGATGTAGCATATGGAAATTGACGAATAGTAGATATATGAATAGTAGAAAAAATTGAGTGCATGCACTCAGTGCCAGTGCACTTAGACATCGTACGAGGCACAATCGTTTGCATTCCAATATTTTTGACATTCTCGTAGAATTTTGTAGTGTTCGATAGGATAGGTGGTATAATCAACCGGCTTTTTAGGTTAGACTTTGTGTTGATCTATGTTGCTGAAAAGATTAACATGATGTTACAGTAGCAATTACAATTAAATGTTTAGTTTACCTGCTGCAATTTATCTTTCTTAAGTTTTAATTTATAATTCCCGCATATCTTTAAATTCCTATTGGATTACAATTGCATATATTTTCATTGCGTTTTCGATTTCGATCACCTTAAACTTTACTTTAATTTATTTCAACAAGTACTTTGCAATAGTCTAGAACACAAATTACACAATTAATTTGATTCTATCTTTAAATGAATCAAATAACTATAATTAAAAATATCCAATGGGAAAAAGCGCAATTTTAAACTTACAGCTGTATGATATAGTGTTGCCATGTATCTGAAACAATTTTGCTATGAATTGAAAAATTAAGAAATATGTTTAATGAGCTGTTTATTATACAAAAAGTACACTTCCTACTACAAACACAAAATAGAAAAATTATAAAATTTCTGCTTTTGCGAAATATTAACAGAACGAGTTTAACAAATCGACAAATTTTTGACAACATGGCGGCATTAAAGAAGAGTATTCAACGCCAATAATTGTTGCAGTTGGTAATCTAATTGATGATTAAACCGATCAACAAAATATTCAAATTAATAAATTAATTAATTCAAGCAGGAATTACCTTAATATGGCAATAATGGTAAGTCTCTCGGCACTTATTTGAATATGCAGCAGTGGTTAATTAGCTTGTGCACATTAAACACACCTCATAGGCAATTGACTTTTGACAGTAGGCAAGAGAAGATGGTGGTCCTTCTCTCACTCTGATCTCTTTCTAAAATAACGGGCTGTGCGCAGTAAAAAGCTTTTTTATGAATGGGAATTTGGTTGTTGTAATAGGGGTATATTCCAATGACAGCAATTATTGTCAATATTGTGTTTTGAACTCATTTTCGTAGTGAAATCGTGAGCGTTCGGTTGGGTGAGCGTGACGCGGATGTTTTATTACGATTGAGATTTTATTGAAAGAATATTTTGAAAAAAAAAAAAATAAATATATGTGTATTGTGAAATATTTAAAAAATAATATTGTAGCAAATCTTTCAAAAGTATTTGAAAAATTGTTTTAATATCTCCAAATGCAAAAGTATGCAAATGCATAGAAAAGTGTTGAAACGTGTAAGTGATTTTACATAAAAAAAAAAAAAAAATTTTAATACATCAAAAAGAGCATAATAATATTGAGAAAAAGTAGAGGAAAGAGATGATGATGATGATAATGATAATAATAATGATAAATAAAAAGAGTGCAAAATTGCTCAACTCGAATTCAATTTGATAATTTCAATTGGGGAAAAGTGATTTTCTACTATTGTTGGGTTGGGATGTATTTTCTTTTGCGGTTTTGTTGCTTTTCTGCATGCTTGCATGTGTTTGTTGTAGAAAAAATTAATTTTGTAAAGTAAGAAAGTTGTAATGTAGAAATATTACTCGAGAATTATATAAAAATCTACTTGGAAT
This sequence comes from Megamerina dolium, assembly GCA_963854835.1. Lineage (NCBI taxonomy): Eukaryota > Metazoa > Arthropoda > Insecta > Diptera > Megamerinidae > Megamerina > Megamerina dolium. The sequence goes on along the minus strand of OY978526.1, from coordinate 8,144,313 downwards.
GAATTATGAATAATGAAATAAACGTGCATATTAAGGTCAACATATGCACATAGAGTGGAAATAACCTTACCTACTATTACTATTGCCTATTGAAAGAGCAAACAGCTGCTGTTGCTTACATATTGTATGCTGTTCACTGACGTTGTAAATGATAGAAGACGTGGTGCTGGTGGTGGTGGTGGTGCTGGTCAATAGAGCATAAACCAAAGCCAGGTGTGAGCGTGTGTATGAATTCGTTACATTGTGTCGATGTGGACAATAGAAAAATATGGTACATACATAATACATATTCATGAAATATGAATATTGTGGCATTTAGAAATATATATTCATGGAAAATGTGCTTTCTGGAGTAGAGAAAAAATGTGTTGTGAATGTGTTGAAACGAAGTAATGCGAATGAAAGTGAAATTTATTATTTAAATAAAAAAAATTAAATATAAATAATATAGGGAGCCAAATTTTAATAAATATCTCCTTTTCTCTCTCTCTCTCTCTCATTTGCACATTAGTGATTAAAATACGTGTCTTGTGTATACAATTAAACATAAAAAATACATATTTAGTAAAAAGTCAAAAAGTAAAAAATGAGAAAAGCGTGAAAAACTAAAGAGCGAAACAATTTTTAGGTGTGTGTTCGCTCTACTCACCTACTTTTATGATTTTGTTGTTGTACACATCGTTGTTATCGTCGGAGTCGTAGTTGCCGTAGTTGTTGTCGGAGTCGTCGTCGTCGTCGTCGTCACCACTGTCGTCGTCGTCGCAGTCGTTGTCGTCATCATCATTTTTGCTCTCCGACCATAGAGCCATACTCTCAGTCTCTCACTCCTATTCAATTGCATTTCATTAGTAAAATTAATTTTTGTTTTTGTAATAACAACCACACGAAGGAAGGTGATGAAAACGAAAGAATGAATAATGGAAGAAATTGAATTAAATTCTGCTTTAACATTGTTTTTATTGAATTTACAAAAAATCCCAATCTGATAAAAAGAGTGTAAGAAAAAAAAAAGCGAAATTTACGTATTAAATTTGCCTATATCAGTCGTCGCAAAGCTTTGTGTTTATAATAAATCAAGGTCGTAAATACGTAAATTCATGAAAAATGAAATTGGATTTTAACACATTTGGATTTTTACTCATTGAGTACGTTTGTGGAATATGAGACTTAATTAAAATATGTATAATTATTGCTTAAACAGGTGAGTTTTTGTTTTTTTTTTTCAATATCGATAAACACATTTTATTAATAGAATGATTAGTTTTAAATATGTATTGCATGCAGTTTACTTTATGTACTTTATCTGAATGCTTACGTAATTAAAATGTATCTGCGTAAAATTAATTGCGAGAAAAGATATTATAGGTAGGTATTTCATATCTATTTATCGCGTGCCTCTTCACACTGCAATATACAAGTATGTATGAATGTACGTATTAGCAAGCCGGTTTAATTTTGAGGTGCTAAGCACAAATATTTGCTTAGATTTGTTCATCACATAAGAGTTTTGAAACATGTGTTAGGTTTCGAAATGTAAAAAACACACCGTTTTAGTATCATTTATCAGCCTATAATAGAAATATTGTGCTGAGGTTATGTTTTCGAAACGCGGTACCTTCAATATCACTATTTAAATCTGTGTGCACCTGTTTGCAAGCAATTGTTCGTTTTTTCAATAGTTAATGCATGACTTGAAAAAGCTTCTACAAAATCTCAAGTCACAAAAACTCTAACGTTCGAAATCGGCTTACTTAAATATATTATTTCAAATATCGTACAGGAATAGCCTTTTATTTGAAACCAAAATTTCCGTAACTCTTTAATGCGCTTTAATAAATGCTATTCAATAAGTATCTAGCTTATATTATATACATATAATCTATGTATATTCGAGTATTTTTCGCTGAAGTATGTATAAAGTACTAAAAAGGTGTCACAATATTCCTATAAAAAATAGGCTTTTTGTAAAAATATTTCGTAAAATTCTTTTCAATAGTAATCTGACTAAAATTACGGCGTCAGACAACAATTAAATAAAAATAAATATGTGGCACTTAAAGCCCTAAAGGGCTCTTTAGCCGAGCTTCTCTTCCAAATACTGGTTTCCTAATCTAGGTGTGCATATTAGAGTGAAAAATACTGGTTTATTGTTTCCTAATCCAGGTGTCTCCATATTAGTGACAAATACTGGTTTCCTAATCTAGGTGTGCATATTAGAGTGGAAAATACTGGTTTCTAATCATGGTATCTGCGTATTAGAGTGACAAATACTGGTTTTCTAATCTAGATGTCTACACTAGTGCGAAAAATACTGGCTTCCTAATCTAGGTGTCTCCATACTAGAGTGAAAAATACTGATTTCTTAATCTAGGTGTCTCCACACTAGAGTGAAAAATACTGGTTTCCTAATCTAAGTGTCTGTATATTAGAGCACAAAATATCGGTTCCCTTAACTAGGTGTCTCCATACTAGAGTGAAAAATATTAGTTTCCTAATCTAGGTGTCTCCACATTAGAGTGAAAAATACTAGTTTCTTAAGCTATGTGCCTCCACATTAGAGTGAAAAATACTGGTTTCCTAATCTAGGTGTCTCCACATTAGAGTGAAAAATACTAGTTTCTTAAGCTATGTGCCTCCACATTGGACTGAAAATTATTAGTTTCCTAATCTAGGTCTCTCCGCATGTTCAAATCAACGAATATTTGATTATTTTGAAATGAGTTTAAACATTTTTCTACTCTTTCACATTTTTGTGAATTACGAATAGAATATTTTACATTTAATTTTGATTTAAAGTTGCCACTTGGTAAATATTTTTCATATTTATTACAGTTTCACTTATCCATATTGGAGTGATATCATAATCTGGCTAGACTAGAATTGACATCGTTCAAACCTACCCAAACATTCGATTATGTGTTAAATATGCCTCTCCAAAGATATTTAAATATCGAGGTAAATGACATTTAATTGTTAAATAAAATCCATTTATATGGTTACAATGGTATGATGACAGTGCACAAAAATTCATATTTCCTATTTCAAATACGGACACAGCATTTGAAAAGAGCTCTCGCTCATACGCTATACTACCTATAAAGTATATCTCAAATGAAGCACTTAAAATTATCAACACGTATTCGAAATGTTTTTGATGATATTTTCTGATTGTCATTGCTTCCAATTACAACAACGACAACAAGAATATAAAAGCAAAAAAAAAAAAAAAAAAACAAAAATAGAGAAAAAGGAAAAGGACTTCAACAGATGATCTAATCTTGTATACTTGAACAGCTAATACATTTACATTTGTACGCACAAAAAAACGAAAACTTCTTGTGTGTCCCAAGTGGTGCGCTCTTACTAAACAACTAGCACTCGTACACACTACCATGATTTTTGTCATCGTTTTATATATGTATATCATCTGTAAATGGGCGGGGTGCAATCATGACACATTTCAAATGCTTTTCCTGACTCATCGATGAATATTATTTGTGAATAGCATCGATTATGTACGTATAACTTCGGGAATATCCCTGAAATCAACAACAACAAAAAACTATAACCAAACAGAAAGTCAAACATGTTCAAATTTAGTCATCAGCCGCAAAAGTTGAAAGTAAAATCTACCTGCGGTAGCATGAACATAATTTTTTTTTATGATATTTCTTCCAAATATCATATATTTGTATTGTTATTCTGCTTCTATTGTTTCGTGGTATTAGTAAGTGAGACTACCAAATTTCAGGTAGCGCTCAGTGTGTGTGTGTGTGTGTGTGTGTGTGTGTGTGTGTACATGTGCTGTAGAGTTTATTAAAAAGTCACAAAGTCAATGGTCGATCCTCATTTAGTGTATTTTGTGCATTTATTAGCAGGATTAGGGTATTATTATTTATGTTTAGTCTCTTTTCATTTTATGACACATAATTAGGTTGTGTAAAATTCGAATAAGTATTGCTTTTCTTTGAAATTGTGTTTATTTTTATTGGTTTTAGTTTCTTCTTATTCACATTAACAAAGAACAATTCAATAATTGTGGTTTTCTTTTCTTTCTCGAATATATATTTCTCTGCATAGATAAATTCTTTTGTGAAATTGTTGTAATTGTTGAGAAAAAAAAAAAAAAAAATTATTACTAAACAAATGGCGGCAACAAGCGCCGGTCAACAACAACACCAGCAGCAGCAGCAGCAGCAGCAGCAGCAGCATCAACAACAGCAGCATCATCATCATCATCATCACCATCAACAACATAAATTAAATATTGGTGTTGGAATTGATTCTATGAATTCTGCCGTAGTTCAAGTACCAAGAAATCATCATCATATGCAACAACAGCAGCAACAGAATTTAATGATACAACATAACTTAAAACCACAGCAGCATCATCAGCAGCAGCAGCAGCAGCAGCAGCAGACGCAACAACAGCAGCATACAATGGCAATGCAACATCAGCAGCAGCAGCAGCAACATATAATGCAACAGCAACAGCGCCATCAACAATTGCAACATTTGCAACAACAACAACAGCAACAACAACAGCATAATCATCAAATGCAAATGCAATTGCACACGCAGCAACAACAACAACAACAACAACAACAACAACAACAGCAGCATTTTGTTAACTTGCAACAACAGCAGCAGCAGCAGCAAATACTGCCTGATATGCAATATCATGCTCATCAACAGCAGCGTCCGAAATTTGTTTCGCGAGTTATAACCAATTCAAATACATTTACCACACAACAATTGCAGCAGCAACACCAGCAACAACAACAACAACAACAACAACAACAGCAACAGCAACGTCAGCAACAGCATGCACAATTGTCACAAGCACAGCATTCTTTACCAGCTGGCTTGGTGGTAAATAGTCACGCAAATCATAATCACAATAATGTTGCACGTAGTCATGCACATCAAATGCAACAGCAACAGCAACAGCAGAAACAACAGCAACAACCAAATGTATATCAACAAAATAATACCAACATGTTGCACGAGCATAATAAGCAACAGCAACAATTGTTGCATCAACATCAGCATTCGCAGCAAATGCGATTGTCATCGCAGCCGACATCAGCGCTAACAACAACAACAACAACAACGACAACAACAACGTCAGCAACAACAAAGTCAATTGGTCATAGCATGGCACCTTCACTGGCTGCCATTCAAAATGTTGCAATTGTTGCAACCAATACAAATGTTGCTGTGACAAATACCATAACTACTGCCTCGAGTGTTGCCGGTGTTGTTGCATCGCCACAAATTGCAACCATTGCTGCGGGTATTAATAATGCAAATTTAGCACCCGGTTGGCGTCGACATACGGCCAATAATGAAATTGTTTACATAAGGTGAGTTTATTCATAAATATTTCAGTGGATGGTCGAACATTAATTTTTTTTTCTTTTTATTCGACGGTTAGCTTTTATTTGATCAGAATATGACTTTTAAGCTTTTACTTGCATACATACTCGTACATGTAAAAGCTAAAAATTATAATCTTCTAAGACTGCAGCTCATATTTTATCCCTTAAGTACTGACTAAATTCCATTTTTACAATGAAATGATGTGAACCATCTTAACATTACGGATGCTATTTGGTTAAATCTGTTAAATCTGCTTAACTGTTAATGCAAAACAACAAAACAAAACAATACAAACCATTACCACCACCGACAATAGCAACAAATACTTGTGTTTGTAATGAGACAAACATCTTGTGCTAAACATATTAACCTTGGCTTGTCCTAAATCACATAAAAACAATAACAACAACAACAACAACAACAACAACAATGCGAATGATAATGGGAATAATAACATAATAATAATAGTACTCGTAGTGGTAGCAATAAATCGTTTGTTTACCATCATCAACGATTGCCGCCAGCAACAACAATAGTGATGGCCATAATACTTACGCAAAATATTTGTAGCTTGTACGCAGCTTATCATCCATTATTTTCTATCTTGTATTACTAAACTCTATAGTAGTAGTAGTATTTTAATACGATATCACAATGTTGCAGCTACATACTTATTATATATTATTCTATTTTGTTTTTTTTTTTTTTTATTCTTACATAAGTATTTGTTCTTTTTACGTTTGTGGGCTAAAAAGGATAAACTGCTAAGAAACCATAAAAATGGTTAACTATACGAAAGTTTTCCAAGGGTCGTATCCTTGATGATGACAACTAGAAGAATGACGACGACGACGATGATGATTTGCATGATACAAAGTTAAGCAAAAAACAAAAAAATAGGTCTTACGGAAATCTAAGGGCGGATTTTTATACTCGTACATACATACTCGTATGTAGGTACATAGCACATCTTAATGGTTTGGCAAAATGATGGTTTATTTAAGACGTATTATTTAGATTTAAAATAAAAAGCAATAAAAATTTAAATGAATTTTATGCTTTACAGGTTTTAATTCCTGTTATTTCTACATTTTCTTGTTTTTTGTACATTTCTTTGTTTGTTTGTTTTTTTTGTAACATTTATTTTTGCGTAAATTTATACGCCAAATTTATGAGGCAACATTTTATTATGCATATATACATATTGTATATAAACATAGACCATTTAATATTTTATTAGTTCATATAAATATGCATGAATGGGCAGAGTGGTATAACAGAAGAAATTAGTTGTCTGTTAATTATACCCTCGACACTTAATGAGTCGAGGGTATGTTATAGGAGTTTGTGCTTCCGTTTGTAACGCCCATAAGAAGAGTTGACAGATAAGAAAATGTATAGAAGGTATATTATTAGATTTGTATCTGCCGTAATTGTAGAGCCATCGAGATGATTTTTTTTTCCCCCCCATCAACGAATGGAATGTGCGAAATTGAATGAAAACTATGCCTACCTTTCATACAAAAAGAATCTTGTTCAATGTATGTTTTTACACATTACGCACGAATATATAAATTTATCAAGCTGAAATGCGGTACATACAAATATATTTACTAAATAATGGATATATTTGAAAATAGGTTGAATCAGATAAAAATTATGGATATCTCCCATACAAACTTAAGCTTCCGTATATGTGATTTTATACTTTGCTGCACGGAAATATATATAATTATCAAGTTAATATTCGGTACATGTAAAAATGTTTGCTGACGAATGAAGAATTTCAAAAATGGCTGGAATCGGATAAAAATCTTACCTACTTTACTTACAAAAGTGTGCTGTTGAATGTGCACGATCACAATTTGTTTGCGAAAATATCAAGTTATCACACTGAAATTCGGTAAATAGGAATATATTTATTAAATAATAGATATACTTGAAAATAAGCTGAATTGGATAAAAACTATGTCTACCTACCATACAAATTTATAAATTCAACTGCATGTTTCTACACTTTGTGTACGACAATATAAAATTAGCAAGCTAAAACTCGGTACAAATGAATATTTTCACTAAGTAATGGACATATTTAAAATAAATTCGAATCGGATAAAACCTACGCCTACCTCCCATATAAAATTATGCCTCTGGCTGTATGGTTTTACACTTTACGCACGAAAATATAAAGTTATCAAGCTGAAATTCGGTACCTACAGTTATATTTGTTCTTAATTGAACAAGCTCAAAAATGGCCGAAATCGGATAAAAATCATGCCGACTTTACATACAAAAGTGTGTTGTTGAATGTGCACAATCACAATTTGTTTGCGAAAATATCAAGTTATCACACTGAAATTCGGTAAATATGAATATATTTATTATATAATAGACATAGTTGAAAATAGTTGAAATCGAATAAAAACTACGCCTACCTCCCATACAAATTTATACATTCGACTGCATGTTTCTACACTTTATGTATGAAAATATAAACATAGCAAGCTAAAACTCGGTACAAATGAATATTTTCACTAAGTAATGGACATACTTAAAATAAATTCGAATCGGATAAAACCTACGCCTACCTCCCATATAAACTTATGCCTCCGTCTATATGGTTTTACACTTTACGCACCAAAATATAAAGTTATCAAACTGAAATTCGGTACCTACAGTTATATTTGTTCTTAAATGAACAAGCTCAAAAATGGCCGAAATCGGATAAAAATCATGCCGACTTTACATACAAAAGTGTGTTGTTGAATGTGCACAATCACAATTTGTTTGCGAAAATATAAAGTTATCACACTGAAATTCGGTAAATATGAATATATTTATTATATAATAAACATAGTTGAAAATAGTTGAAATCGAATAAAAACTACGCCTACCTCCCATACAAATTTATAAATTCAACTGCATGTTTCTACACTTTGTGTACGACAATATAAAATTAGCAAGCTAAAACTCGGTACAAATGAATATTTTCACTAAGTAATGGACATATTTAAAATAAATTCGAATCGGATAAAACCTATGCCTACCTCCCATATAAACTTATGCCTCCGTCTATATGGTTTTACACTTTACGCACGAAAATATAAAGTTATCAAGCTGAAATTCGGTACCTACAGTTATATTTGTTCTTAAATGAACAAGCTCAAAAATGGCCGAAATCGGATAAAAATCATGCCGACTTTACATACAAAAGTGTGTTGTTGAATGTGCACAATCACAATTTGTTTGCGAAAATATCAAGTTATCACACTGAAATTCGGTAAATATGAATATATTTATTATATAATAGACATAGTTGAAAATAGTTGAAATCGAATAAAAACTACGCCTACCTCCCATACAAATTTATACATTCGACTGCATGTTTCTACACTTTCTGTACGAAAATATAAACATAGCAAGCTAAAACTCGGTACAAATGAATATATTTCCTAAGTAATGGACATACTTAAAATAAATTCGAATCGGATAAAACCTACGCCTACTTCCCATATAAACTTATGCCTCCGTCTGTATGGTTTTACACTTTACGCACGAAAATATAAAGTTATCAAGCGGAACTTACGGTAATATTTGCTCTTAAATGAACAAGTTTGATGAAAATCACGCCTACCTTCAGCACAAGAGTTTTGCATTTTGAGTATGTCTGTCTATTTGGCATGATGTAGGGTATAAAATCTTTGATATTACTGAAGTTATTTTTAATATTATTTTATTTTTATTGTTGTTGTTATTCTTTTGACTACTATTTTATTTTTATTGTTGTTGTTATTCTTTTGACAACTTTGAATTTGATTATTTTGTCATAATTTTTACGATTTCAGTGAAAGGCAATAAATGTATAATGCAAATTTTAGCATTAACATTGCTTTCAATCGCTTATATTGATGCTGTTGATATAAAATTAATGAAATCGTATAAGAGTGACTATCTATGATCGCATTAGGTGCTGTAAAATGCTATAAAATGAAATTTAGCCTTGACCGTTGAGGACAAAAATAAGTCAAATTTAGAACTGAATTATGGATAATGTTTCAATTCGAAAATCACAAGTCGATAATGTAGTGCTCTATTGGTTTCGATTGGATCGAGTAATCAAAATATGCCCATATTTGAAGAAATATTCCAAAACAAACCACAAACTAGAGCTTGAAAAGCTTTTTGATGAATATTTTCAATTTATTTAACGTGGCAATGGCCGACATTTTTTAAATACGTTAAACCGTTTCTCGAAGTAGGGTTTTCAAAATAAAATCGGATGGACTTTCCAAATGCCCCAATCCATATTTCACAAGCTTTTATTACAAGCTTTTATCTTTGTATTTTTTATTTTATAAGTTCTATGAAACATTTGTCTATAAAATCAAGTCATATAAAAGATAGCTCTATAAAACTGTCACATACATAATACATGCAAATAAGCACATGTTTTATATACATGAATACTCGTATGTATATATTTATCTATAAGTAGATATAATATTTATTAAATTATTTTATTATAATCATTTATATGAAATACGATATATGTATGGAGCTATGAACAGATGTTTATTACCAACGTAATATAATTCAATGAACATTTTGAACTCTGACTGTGTGTGTGTGTGTGTGCTTATGCGTGCAAATGTTAAAAAATCATAAACAGCAGCAATCATAAATAAGTAAACACCACAATATTCAAACGCCAAAGGGTGAAGTTTGAAGCAATCAATTTAGCATAAAATGAAAAATAAAATTGAATTTAAAAATACAATTTTTTATGTGTTTTAAAAAGGGGGAATTTCCTCAATTCTCTCTCCCCCCTATTTTTTATTTTATCATCTATTTCAATTAAATTGACAGTGTGTATATTAATTTGAATATTTACTACCTATGTATAGGTGGTATATTTCACTTTATGATCACATTGGTGCACATCAATAATACTCATAATAATAATAATTATTATTATTATGATACTACCACTATTTATGATGTATTCCTTGAAAGCATACTTATGTACAAAAATATTTACATTGCGTATATCTGATATCAAGTATAATTACAAATAATTCATAAGCCGCAATAACTTGAGGCTCTTCGGTATGTTTCCACACAAGTAAATAAATAAGCTAGTATGTTGCTTGGTGTTACATTTAATGGTGTGCAAATATGTATGCAATGTATTCTCATACAAAAAACATACATATGTAATCGTATATATGTATGTGCTTATGTTTGTTTATTCGTATATTATTACTATTGATGTACTTCTGATGGTTTACTTTCTATTGCTGTTGTTGTTCTTTTAAGCATGATGTTGCAATATTGATATCACAATGTTGTTCTTGTTTTTTTTTTTTTTCTAGTAAGACATTTGTTGCTGCTACTGTTTCCTCTTAACCATATCAATTTTAAACATCTGCTTTAGGATATGTAAATACATACGAGGGCGGTCCCAGAACTACCCGACCTAACAAAGAAAATGACAACAAATTTGGGACAATTTTTCTTTATTTCTCAATATAATCTTCTTTTAGCTCTATACACTTTTCCCAGTAATATTATATAGCTTCGATGCCATGTTTATAGTATGAACTGTCTAGCTCATTAAAATAGCCATCTTCACCTCTTCATTGTTTGCAAATCTTCTACGACCAAGCTAGTTTTTAGATTTGGAAATTGGAAAATAATCCGAAGGAGCTAAATCTGGCGAAAAAGGTGCTTGCTGAAGCAATTCGAGCTTTAACTCATTGATTTTTGCAATCGCAATAGCAGATGTGTGAAGTGGTGCATTGTCTTGATGAAACAACACTTTCTTTTTCGCCAAATGCCGCCTTTTTTTTTTTCAATAATTTCATCACTTAAACGCTGCAACAAATTGATTGTTTTTCCTTTTTGAAGATAATCAATAAAAATTATCGCAAAAAACAGACGCCATAACCTTTCAGTCCACTGTTTTGACTGCTCCTTTCATTCAGGTGTGAAGTGGTGGACCCATGCCTCATCCATGGTTACGAATCGACGCAAAAAACTCAGCTTTATTACTGTGAAACATTGCCAAACACTCTATAGAAACATCTTCACGATGTTGTTTTTGTTCTATTGTGAGCAAACGCAGCACCCATTTTGCACACAGCTTTTTCATCTTCAAATTTTCGGTCAATATACGATGTATAGCACTTTTTGAAATGCCTGTAATTTCACCTAGCTCACGCAACTTCAGCCGGCGATCATTCAATACTATTTTGTGGATTTTCTTAACCGTTTCTGGCGTGGTCACCTCAATTGCTTGACCATTACGGTGTTCGTCTTCGTACGACCTCGTTTAAACTCTGCCACCCAATATTTTATGGTCGTAAATGAAGGAGCAGACTCCCCCAGAGTAGAATCTAGTTCGGCTTTAATATTCGTTGCACTGAGACCTTTCAAAATGAAAGTATTGAATTACATATTGGTGACCAATTTTTTCCATGTTTACAAATTCACTGAGGTCTTTAACTTTCGATGGCTCTAAAAAAAAAAAAATAATAAACAATGTGGCGCCTTGAAACTTAAAACATATGTTTTATAAGGTTGCCACTTATCACCAAAGTAATTTTCTTCAAATTACTGCCGCCATCTATATGTCAGGTCGGGTAGTTCTGGCACCCGACCTGACATTCTATTCTATTATATGCGTATAACTCACATTTATTATGTGCAATTTAATATTGGCATTGTGAACAATTTGAGCTTTGAAACAAAAAAAAAAATTTTTTTAAGAAACAAGACAAAAAATTAATTGTGTAGATTTAAAAATGTGTTTTATAAATGAAATTCACAAAAATAAAATTCAATATTAACGATGTCATCTTTAAAATGGGTAGGAAATGCAAATAATATTTTCCTTAATTAATTTTGAGCAATATCAAATGGCTTTTGTGTGTTGATGCAAGTATGAAACACAGACCAGTGGCGTAGCTAGGGCTGTTCCCGAGGGTATAGATCTCCCCTTGGCTGATATTTAAATATCACTCATTAAACGGTTTTTCTTATACAATGTTTTTCATATTAAACCACCCAACCACGAACGCCCTTCCCAAAATCCTGTCTACGCCACTGTCACACACTATAAAATTGGAAACCTTAGGAGCTTTCTCATCTTAAGCATAGTCGCGCATAATCATCCACATCAATCTTTAGTTTCTTGTATATTTTTGACAGAATCATTTTGAGATTTGATTTGTTTACCAAAATTTAACCTTGATTTAATTAATGATGCTTTTCAAAAAGATGTCGACTTAAGCAATAATCTAACATAAACCGTAGACGATTATTAGGAATCCTTTAAATGTATTATTTTCTTGAATATATTTACAGACTAACTAAAAAATACAAAGAATCTGAATCTAATCATTTTTTTTTTTTGAAGCTTATATTTGTTTGGCCATAATTAGCATAACAAAAAAGGTTGCCAGAAAAAAACAAAATGGAAAAAAATTATTAACCCAACTCATTTTTCTGCTTTGAAAAATGCCATACTTTCATATATTTTTATTTTAGCCCTTTTTCTTTATTTCATAAATTGCCACTGACTGGCAATTAAAAGATTTTTATTTTTAGAACTCTTTATCCATTGTATGCCTTATTTTTGTTTTTTGATATTTACGCTTTTGTTATCAGTCAGTTATAAATATTGGTAAATAAAATTTCTTTGTTTAATATTTTATGAGTGGGTGCGCGAATGTTATTCGTAATAATCGTTTTATTATAGTCTGATGATATTTGTAATGTAATGACGGAGCCGAGTGGATGCAAGAATTTTTGTTTAACACTCTAGTAAGCCAATTTTAGATTGATGTGTGAAAAAAAAAAATGACGATAACTTAACTTTAGTATGAGTAAGCAAAAGTGTTATCAATTTTAATGACACATGGATGACTTTGTTGTTGTTGTTGTTGTTGTATTTAAAATTTGAACATCTACAGACAGTATATTCGAGGAAAAGACAAAAGTCAGGGATTTTAAAAAAATGGAGAGTTCATAAAATCTATTTTGAAAGGAAAAATACTATATTTAATGCTATTAGAGCATACATTTTGTTTACATTTTATATTAATCGCCTATTGGATTTGAATTCCGCTAATTTATAGTTCTTTTTAGTAGCTCTTTTTTGAGGATTTTGATTTAAAACCGACCGCAGTTGTTTGTGTCTTTTTTTTGAGGTTGTTGGTAGATGTTGATGGTCTCTGGGGATGGTTGATGGCAGTCTAATAATGTTAAGCGATAATTATCAACATTCAAATTACTGTACTTTCGGCTAATGTTGTCAAACATGTTGTCAAACATGTTGTCAAACATCATCGCCTTTCCAATGACAAAACAAACAATAATTATTTTCAAATTATTACATTTTCTTTTTTACTGTTATATAGAGATATATGTACCTATTCTAGTCTTGTCATTATAAGATTATCTGAGGACGGTCTTGCTCTAGTAGAGATTTAAGTATATTTTCAATATTCCTTGCAGTGCAATATGTTAATTTTACAGTGCTGCTCCAATTTTTGTTTTGTTTTTGTGGCACTTATAAGCCCTGAAGGGCTCTTTGGTCTAACTTCTCTTCCGTTACTGTTGTGCGTGCTAAATTTTCGACAGTATTAGAAGGGACAAGTAGGTCCTAAAATAAGTAGATTTTAGCCGGTTCCGACATCACTTTTTCTGAGCTTTGTCACAGAGTTCTTGTACAGAAGCTTTACCATGGGAAATTATGACCGACAGGTGGGTACCGTTCAAAAGAAAAATTTTTTTCGATATCAAATTTGTTATGCTTCAGCCGGGGATTGAACCCACAACCTACAGATCAGCAGGCCAACACACAAACCACTAAGTTATGGCACCCATTTCAATATAGGGCTATCAATTTTGTTGTTACAAAAACAAAATTGGAAAAAATATTGCAAATCAGATTTCAGACACGGAATTTCAGGCATGACATCTCGAATATTGATTTCTAAAAGTAAGAGTGTAAAAGATTTTTCCGTATATATGTGAAATTTTGCGTAGCGAAGCAAAACAAGTCTAACAGCATTTAAATCACATCACCTAAATTCCTCTTTTCATAGAAAGATCTTTAAATTACATGTACCTGGGGACAATAGATCCAAAAATGGTTCATATTGTTGAGACCACATATTCACGAGATCCATATTTTAAATTTTTTGGCTAAAAAAATTCGGTCACCATACCACCATATCGCTGAAAATTGACTGTTATAATGACTTCTTCTTCGTCTCTCTTGAAAAGTATTCGAGCCCATGACATCGCCAATCCTCTCCTGCGACACTGGTTGGTTTTCACTTCCTCAAGCGTGTCATTTCAGCTTGTTCATGCATCCACTGAGAATTGAGTCTCATCGTTAAATAAAGTTTTTACTATTTTCATAATATTTTACAATTTTAAATGTTATATTGTCGAGTTTCAATTAAAGTAGTGTCACATTTATTTCCCCTCATATTCAACGATTGTCAAATAGTTGACTCACACAATTTGTAACTATCAAATGGATAACCCTTTATTGATGAACTGAAAAATCATATAAACATATACTTATAAACAACATGTTTATACATATTTTTCATAGCCATTAATCATAATTGCGAAAAAAAAGGCTTAATATATTTGGAGCTTAAAAATTCATTGATACTTCTTCCGACTAATATGGTCGTTCAAATACTCGAACTAGACATGATGTGTAAGTTTTATTAGCAAAGAAATGTGTGTACACAAATACACCCCCATAAGTTGAATTAAATTGAATTATAGACGTATGTATGTGTGCACTCGTATATGTGTATCATATACACCGCATAATAAATTCATTCTTCATTCTTGATTGAATTTATAATAGGCAAAAGCAAATTTTATGCCAACTCCATCGTCGTCGTCGGCGTCATCGTCATCGTCATTGTAGTTATCCTTAATCTACCATTTAATTTTCAAAGAAACTCCCTTTTTTGTCAAATGTGACGTAATTTGTTTCTTTTACAGCCAGCCTGTTTAAACATTTTCTCTATCTTGTTGTGCATATTCCATATTCCATCGCTGCAAAAAAAAAAAAAAAAAAAAAATTACTCTCGATACAATATTCTGTTGTTTATTGTCATTGTTACACACTAACACGTACATGTTGTATAGGTACATTTGGTAATATATTCTGTGTGTTGTTGTATTTTTGAGTGAGTAGTCAGCATACATAATTTCTGTACATTAAATTGAGCCTTTCCAGGTCACAACGCAGCGCAAACGTAAAACGAAGTGCAGAAAAAAAACCATAAATCATGTTTATGCTATACATATAACAGCAACAGCCACAGCAGCCAGCAACAACAGCAAATGGCAACAATGTAGAGAGAATTTTGTTGCTGCAGCAATAGTAAGTGGCAGTAGTGTGTGGCAGAAACAGCATCACACAGATTGTCGTCGTCGTCGTATATTCGTAGAGTCAGCATGACATACATACTAACAAATTTCAAGAATGCGGAATAGAAGTTCCTCAATCGCTTTATTTTTTGTTATTATTATTAACGTATAAGTATGCTTGCTGCTGTTGCAAGGATGATGGTTATGCGACTTTATAAAATATGCGTAGGTAGCTGCTGGTACACAAGTACTAAATATACTTATGAACATTTATAAACGTATGTATGTAGGTATTTGTGTGTGTGTGTGTGAGTTTACATTTATTATGTGAAAGAAAACAATATTACAGAGTGTAATAACCAACTACCAGGAGTGATTTTTGTCGGCTTTTTGTTTATTGTTTTTGTTAAGTGTGTGTTTTTTATTTTTTTATTATTTTTTTTTGTTGATCTTTTCTTTAGAGAGTTATAGTTATTCTATATAGCATTGCTACAGTTATGTTTGGTGGTGTATTGCTCTTTTTCTTATGTTATTTGTGTTTTGTTGTTTTTGTATTTTTTCTTTACCTTTGCAAAAATGTTCCATGTCGGAAACTGGTCAATGTTGCAAGTCTTGGTCGGAACATAATAAGTGTATCAAACCAGCATGTGGCAGTAGTTGCAAAATTGAAAGGGTGTTGTTGCTTATGAGTTTGTGGATGTATTTCACAAGGTTGGTTAAACAATTTGTGCAATAGGAATGAGAAAATCCGTTGGTATTTTAAAAAAATCACTTCATTTTTCTGTAGACATAATCTTTTTCTTTCACTTTCGACTTCCCAATACATTTGTCACATCTTCGAAGTAATTTTTGTAGGATTAGTATTTAAGGGTTGATGATATTTCCCTCCTGCTCTACGGCGATTACAAAAATCTATTGTATACAATTTTTTTTTGAAATATATTCAAAGTGGCGCTTCATAGTTGCATTTTCTTCATTGTTTGATACAAAATTTTGTCCACATAGAATTCGATTGAAATGTGGACGTCTGGTGTAAAATCAGAGTTAGCCAGATTTGATGAATGGAAGATTGATGGAAGATTATAAACGTGTTTTTTATTCGTCAACTCGCTATCTTTGTGCAAATAAAACGATATAGATGCTAAGTTTCTTACTGGTTGGGGTTCATAGGGGACACTGCCTTACTCCGTCTTACGCTGCAAAAATTGGTCTGATACAAAGCGATGCAACATGTGCAACATGCAACGATGTCAATGCTAACGGGACCTTAGAGCACCTACTTTGTCACTGTCCAGCCCTCTACAGATCACGTTTCAACTACCTTGGATCTGCGTCTTTTTTCAACCCTGTAAATCATTGCAGGTCACAAAGGTAGTGATTTGATCAAAAACAAAATATAAGCAATCCCACAATTTCATTTGGTAACACAATGGACCGGTATTGGTCTACGTGAGCTCTTATAGATCAGCCAAGCAAACCTAACCTGAACTAAGTTTCTTAAACAGAGTTGTTTTTGATTTTTATTTTATATATAAATTTCAAATAGAAGAAATTCTGTTTATTTAATAATAATTTTGTCGCAAAATTTTTGCTTTTCCTTTTCGTCTTAATTATAATATTTTTGACGTTTGAATAAATAGATATCTATAAGTAACATCCCTGTACAGTAGAAAAAATTAATACTATAATATATTATATAATGCTATAATATGCTATACTTAACACCTTTGTTGTTGTTTTGTCATGCATTTATCGATGCTAGCTAAGAACGAGTGTCGAATAAAACATGGTTTATGTTTCTGGTTTTTTTTTTTCTGAAAACTGGACATATTCTTGATGAATTTATCATCCAGTTGATGCCATTATACTTTTCTGTTGTTTTTTTTTTTATTTGAAATCATTTTTTCTAAAGCCAAGACTCACTCAAAGTTCAAAATTGTTGATTAAAATCAATGTTATACTTTAAATTTTTTACAGCAAGTTTAAAAACGCTTAAAAAATCACCCTTTATTTTATGTACAATATATGCTATTATTTGTGCTCATAAATTACTTACCATTTTTTCGCATATAATGAGTTTATTTGCTCATTCTATGTTATGCTATTGTCAGAAGTTTATTGCCAAGGACATTCACTTTTGCATTTTGTTATGTTCTCCAACATCTTTTGTTGTCTTATTTATGATTTCATATACATACATATAGTACTTGGTTTCCATTTCCATCAACATTCAACATTAGCAAAAGGTATAGTTTTGTATGTATGTATGTATGTACATTAATGTATGCCACATTTACACAATTAATAATTTCCACATTTATGAGTTGGCTACCTTTAACTCACACTGTGTAGAGAGGTAATGTAAAATATATGCGCTATTGCACGCTTATTACACAAAAAACATTGTTAAAATTGAAAATTGAAAATTTCATAAATTTCATATTTTATTTATGAGGCTATTATTATGTAGTACATTTACAAAAATGTATCCCAGCAAACCATGTTGAGTATGTTTCGAATATCATGAATATTAAAAATGTGTCACAAAGATGTGTTAAATTCAAATGAAGTGACTTAAAGTGTGATCTCATAAATTTCAAACATTTTAATCGTTCGAAGAATAAGAATAAAAAATTAATTCTAGAATGTGCTTGAATTTGTATGAAATTGAAGTATGCAATGATACTCAATCCTTCAAAATTGTAACTGCTTTGTAGAAATACTCAGCATTCATATAGAAATTATATATATTTTTCGCACTCTATTTAATGCAGTTTTAAATGTTATTGATGACATTTGAAAAATATTGAACGATATTATGGCCAAAGCAGATTCGGAAAATCGATTTTTTTCTTTTTCATTTTCCAAGACAACGATATTGCTGCCGGGAACGTACTTTATGGATGTGGGATCGATGATTCAGTGTAAGTTATAAAAAAAAAAAATTTTTTTTTCTCACTTTTTGAGAAAAAAAAAACTTCAAACGTGTTTTTCTGAAAACCAATTTTTCGAAGTCCGTGAACACGATACTACAAAATCTACTCGACCGATTCTTTTCAAACTCGAAACATACTTTCTTGGTATAAAATGAGTCCCCCTCCCGTTATTTACATTTGTCTATTTTCATATTAAGGTAGTTTGTCACCTAAAAAATAGCGGAAAATTTAGCGCGAAATCGCGTTTTTTACTTAAATAGGCCACGAAATGTTGAAAAACGAAAATGATAATTCAACAACGACGGGAGGGTGAGAATTAACTCATAATTTAAGTAAATTTAACAACATTTTTGATTTCAGATAATTCTACGCCGAGTTATCGTGTTCACCAAACAACGTATTTCTCAAAAGACGTTTTGGGAAATGCTCTGTCACTGGCTTATTTTTCAATATTCAATTACGAAAATTTAACTAAATATTCTCTAGATGATGCTTTATAATTAAAAAAAAAATTTGAATAAATTTGCTTAAGCTGTATCTCCGTAAAAAATCAGAGAAAAAAGTGTTTTTTATTTCAAACTTACCCTTACTCCCACCTTAAGAAAAATTCGAACTATTCGAAGTTATTAGTTGTTTTTTATATAGGTTTGGCTTGATTATTCATTTTTTTCAAATTTAATTTTTAAAATTGTATCAAATAATGAAATTGAATGCTTGACTTTTTGAGTTGAAAATTATATTGCAAGGTGCAAAGGGTTAAAGAAATTATGCTACTACATATAAACAAAATAAATGCAAAAGAAAATATGAAAAAATAACAAAACAAGTGATTTTAATTTTAAGTAAAAAATGTCTGCACTAATTCATTCGCTACTCAAATGGTTTGCTGGGTTAGTACGCTGAGATATTGTCTTTTCTCTCTGTGTGTGTGTGTGTGTGTGCTTCATTTGCTTTCCATTTTATTTATTTATTAATAAAAGTAATACTTATGTTTTTATTAAGTATGTAAAATGTGAAAAGAAAAGAATAATTTCATTTCGTTGTAGGAGCATCAGACAATGGAAAGGCAATAAGAAGAGAGCTTAAATAAAATAGTGCAGTTCCTACTTATATATTCAAATTAGGTATGAACTAGTAGTGATTTTGTATAATTCACTTTGTGAATTACCGTTAAAAATATCCATCGAAATTTATTTCCACCATTTGAGGCCTTTCAATATTGACAAAATATTGTAAAATTTTAATGAATAATACAATTAAATTATGCTGTCTTACATTTGAAGCTAAATGTAATGAAATTATAAATAAAAAAATTGATAAAAAAAATGAAAACCATATAATCGTACTCTTAACAATAATTTAAGCATCATTTAATATACTCAATCGTTGTACTCGTAAATGTGCATATAAATATGTATGAAAACGTGTATGAAATATAAAATAAATGAATAAACATTAACAACAACAACAACAACAACAACAAAAGGGAGCTTGAAATTGAAATGCATATTAAAACTACACCACAATGTACAAGTTGTGAGGCAAAAAAGAAAAAAAAAACACTAAAGAAGAAGAAGAAGAATTAAAAACCAGAATCAGCCACTTCTTAAGCATGTTCGCACTTTCATTTAATCCCAACTTACCACAACAAAACAACTAGTGTATGTACTAACCAAAACCAACAACGAACGAATCAAGCATTAAACCAAAAACATCAACATCAACAGCAAGCATCATCATCAGCCTTTTTTATAAACAAAGAATCAACCAACAGCAAAAAAAAAAAAAAAAAAAAAAAAAAAAAACCAAATGTATACGAGTAGTATTGATGATGTTGTCGTTAACTTTTGCTACGTCTTCTTCATTATCTCTGGTTATTACATATTATATTGTTGGTGTTGGTAGTAGCAGCAGCTCATATTACTTACTTATAAGTATATGCATATTGTTGCTGTTGTATTGTTGTTGTTGTTGTTGTTGTAGTTAGTACAATATAACTATTATATGTATTTGGATGTTTGTACGCATGCGTGCATGTTGCAGTGCAAGCAACAACAACAACTATAGCAGCAGCGTATTATTATAAGAAAGAAATCATCGTCATCAGCTGCACGCTCACATTTCAATATTGTTTATTTGTACATTTGAAATATTTGTTAAACAATGTGTATTGTACAATTGTGTGTGCGTGTGTGTATGCCTATGTGTATGTGGTTAAATTTTATTGACCACAAAATTTTATTTGAACAATTTCAATAAATTTGACTAAAGACACAAATTAGGGAATCAATACGAAATAAGAAAGACATGCATGCATATGCTTATAAAGTAATGAAAATAAGATAAGCACGATGTATTTCGACGGCAAAGATTGACAGAGTGCGACAGAGACACACACACACACACAGAGAGAGAGAGAGAGAGAGAGAGCAACATAAGGGTGTGCTATTAACGATGAAATGAAAAAGTGTAATCGAGCATATATGTAGAAGATATGCAGCTGATATATTTGTACACTGTGTATTTGTTGCATGTTGCATTTGATGATATGACTTGTTGTTGTTGTTGTTTGTATTCTACTTCTTCTTCTTTTTCATCTTCTTTCTTTTTTTTTTTTTTGTTTCATCTTCTATGCACTTCAAAGCAGCTGAGCTGAATTGAATTGAGTTGAGATGATGTTGAACCAAGTTAAGAGCTAGTTAGTTCATCGTCAAACAGACTACATGTCTTAGTATTTGTACTATATTATTTATTTGTGTATCTATAGATTTGTGTATGCCCAATTGGGAAATTTTCTTGTTGGAAAATTGACTGGTGGCTGATGGCAATGCAAGTGACACTTGCCTCATCACCTCATATAAGCCTTCGTTGGTAGTAATTTCGTCTGGAACGCCACTGTATTTGACTGACAAGTTAGGTGATTATGAACTATGTATTTAGTGCTTCCCTCCCAGGTTTTAAAATTGTAATCTGGCATAGCTATTTTTATATATTAGCAACATAACATATTTGGATTATCATCAATT
Organism: Megamerina dolium; assembly: GCA_963854835.1. Lineage (NCBI taxonomy): Eukaryota > Metazoa > Arthropoda > Insecta > Diptera > Megamerinidae > Megamerina > Megamerina dolium. The sequence continues at coordinate 8,122,562 of OY978526.1, read as the reverse complement.
GCAGATTGCGTGAGCAATCTATCACCGGTGCTTCAAATGTAGAAATCTCTTATGAATATATTGTAATTTGTAAAGACAATTTTCTTTGTAAGATGTACATAATGCAGTTAGTTACAAAATTGATTTTAATAATATATAATCCAATGGTATTTTTGCAGCACGAATACAATTGAACCAATCTGAAATGGCATAAAATCTCCACTAAGCACAATCGAGATCTTGGTGTCGATTTATTATCACTGAGGGAGTTTTGAAATTATTTAAAAAAAATGGGAAAGCTTAATCTTGGTAGGCTGGGTTTTCATTTGATAAAGCCTATTTTCAAAAATACTCGCTCGTTCTTCCGGGCTTCAGTCCTATAACTTGATACACTCAAGCGCAAAGTGTGAAAGCGTATATACGTCTATGTTCGGTAGGAGTAATTTCTGTCCGATTAAGCTCTTTTCCCAATATGTTAATTTGTTAATATTATAGTTAATAAATCGTAGGTATCAAATTTCAGCCTGATATCTTTGTATATTTCAGCACCAATTGTGAAAACACACATACTTTTGTATGTGGATGAAGGAGTGGCTCTGATACGCTTACGCCCAGTTTTGAATATTCCAATTTTATATTTAAAATGATTTTATATACCATATTTTTGTTCGAAACCTTGAAATTTTCATGCATAAGATGAGAAAAACACATTGAAGAACATATATTTGTATGAAAGGTAGGCGTGATTTTTATCCAATTTCGTTAATTTTCTAATATATCAATTCTGTGCGCAGAATACCGTTATATACCAATTTTTAGTGTGATAACTTTATATACTCGCTCGTAAAATGAGAAAATCCAATCAAGAAAATACTTTTGTATGGAAGATAGGCGTGATTTCTATCTGATTTCGTTAATTTTCTAATATATTCATTCTGTGCTCAGAATAACTTTATATACCAATTTTTAGTGCGATACCTTTATATTTTCGCGCGTAATGTGAGAAAAACCCAATCAAGAATATACTTTTGTATGAGACACAGGCGTAATTTTCATTCGAATTTCATTACAATCACGAATTTGTCTGTTCGTCTGTGAAAATAATATCTTGTAGCGATTTTCAGTTCGATAGCTCTATAATAACGGCAGTTATCGTCCAAAGTTACGTCCAAAGTTACGACAGACAGTAGATAAACATGGCTAAATCGATTTAAATCACTATTCTGATGATTAATAATATTATATTTTATATAATTTTTCACATCGGTCACCCAACGGAAGAGCGAACGAAATATACGCTTAACTCTACGCGTGTAGCTTAGCGCTACCGTCCGGATTATAAAGTGAATGCATCAAAACTTTCCAACTTCAGTGAAACCTTTCTGCTCATGAGTCACTTGATTACGACCGTTTCGTGCAATATTGTCGGATATTACTCATCCATCCAGCCATCCATTCCTCCGCTTAAGATGTGGATCGATTTTGCTTGGTCGGATGAAGTCTTGGTAGATGGTATCCATCTTGGTTTTTTGCATCAATTAGCGGATCCCTCAAATATTGAATTTCTTTTTTAATCCAACCTTCTACAGATGGTTTAAAAATGCTTTGTTGATCGATCTTTAGCTCTAATGCGATGCCGGTCTATTACGATAATTTCCATGATTTTTATCGATTTTTTCGATAACTAAAATAATGAGGAGTTGACATGAATATTCATAGGCCCCACGGGCCAAAAAATTAGTAGGCTCTATTAGAGTAGGCTCTAATACGGTATGTAAATCTGAAATTTCCTAGTGGGCGTATAGACGACGACATCAAGCAAACATGTATCGTGGACAATACAATTGAATCATGCCACTGCCTGAAGCGACCTGTTCTCTTTTCTTTTTTTTTTCTCCATCATTTTTCTTTATTCTTTCTTTCTTTAATTCTGGTTTTAAAAGTTGCTTTTGATGAAATTTGATTCTCTGTTGATGGTGTTGTTTAGTGTTTTGTTGCACATGCGCATGCATGTGCGTTATATTGGAATGCTTTTGTATGTGACTTGATTAAAAAGAAGCCAAAAAGCTAACCGGTGGCAGCACATGTACTAAAGCTGTAAGCAATAAGTTGAGTAGACTCGAGTTGAGTTGTGTTCAATTGTACTGAACGAAGCTGAGCTGAGCTGTGCTGGTGTGTTGTCAATGTGTAAATGAGGGAAAACCAAAGAAAAACCGGACTGTAATAAAGAGGTGCTAGTATATATATATACATATATGTATGAAAGTTAGGAGAAAGAGAAATAATAAATAGAAATTATAGATACCTACAATTTTCTATGCATCACTTTTCTGTTACTTTTCAATTTCGTATTTGAATTAATTACATTAGATCGAATCGAATTACACGGTTGTGTATGTACATTACACTAACATAACTTAACAAGAATATATGTATATAATTGAAATTTGCAATGCACTTTCATATACTTTATACAATATTACTACGAACACATTCCAAAAGTGCCACATAAGCACTTCACGCCTTTTGATGATGATATTAATTTATTTCATTGCTCTCTTATTGGATTGTACTTGTACGTATCATGTAAATTATATGTACGATATGCATACATTCATACATTTATGCGTTTATTGTAATCAATTGAGAAATGTCGCAACATTGCAGTGCATTTTGAACACATAGCAACAACTCACTCGTACGCATCATATCTTGTCATATTTGTGCGTTTTTATTTTATTCTTTTTATTGCTATCATGATCATCATGATCATCATAATCATAATGATCATCATCATTATCATTATTAGCACTGTGATGTTCTTTTTCGGATTCTTTTTGTATATAACTTAGTAGTTAGTACCTACGAGTATAAGCTACTCTTTGTTTTCGTACTCATCGTATTGTACTACAGGGTGATTTTTAAGATCCTGTCTTTATCTTTATTTGAGTCTATAGAACGATCTATATAATTCAATATTTAAAGATGATTTCATGTAAATGTTGACCGCGGCTGCACCTCAAATGGTTCATACGCTGGGTTCAATTTTGGCATACTCTCTTCAACATATCGGCCGGTATTTCACGAATAAATTCTTCAATATTGGCTTCCACTGCGTCAACCGTCGCTATAGACATTAGCCTTAACATAGCGCCACACAATATAGTCTGAAGGCGATAAGTCGCACGATCTAGGCGGCCAATTGACCGGCCCCAAACGTGAGATCAACTGTTCATCGAACTCGCCTCTCAATAGGGTAATTGTTACGGGTGCTGTGTGGCATGTGGCACCGTCTCGTTAAAACCACATGTCAGCCAAGTCCAGCTCTTCTATTTTGGGCAAAAAAAAAAGTTTATAATCATCGCACTGTAGCAACGTTCCTGCCTTCGTAGTCTTTGAAAAAGTACGGTCCAATGATGACCCCGGCCCATAATCCGCACCAAACAGTACATTTTTCGGGATGCATTGGCAGTTCTTGCAATGCTTATGGTTGCTCTTCACACTAAATACGGCAATTTTGATTGTTCACGTATCCATTCAACCAGAAATGAGCTTCGTCGCTGAATACAATTTTCCGATAAAAAAAGTGGAACTTTGCCAACGCTCATTCACCAAAAGTTAGCCGTTGTGGTAGGTCGCGTGGCTTCCAATCTTGCTCCATCTGTATTTTAAAAGGTTTTACACCCAAAATTTTCCACGTAGTGGAGTCATAGATGCCCAAATGCTGCGAAAGGCTCCGAATCGGTAATTTACGGTCATCAACAACACTGGCGGATACAGCTGCCTCTGATTTTTCTCTGTCCGCACCCTACGTATGCGTGTTGGTGGTTTAATGTCCAATAATGTGAATTTGGTGCGCTAATTTAGTCACAAGATTCCGAATAGCCGCCTCAAAAGTTGTCCCAAACTTAACCTTTCTTAACCGAGCATGAATTTTGATAAGAAAATTCAATAATCTGCAAACGTTGTTCGTTCATAAGTCGATTCATGGTTAAATTATAGATCAAATTGAGCATGTTTGACAGTAACATGTTACATGAAAACAGCTGAGCTGTCAAAAACAGCTGTGTTGCCAAAAAGAAAGTTGCTGAAAAGTCACCCTGTACTACATATCGCTTGCAGTTGAATATGTGATGTCGCATTAAAAACGCATTTTGTATGCGCGTTTTTATTACGAGTATTTTGCCCTTTCTTTTACATACATCTTCCCTTTTAGAGTTTTGCGTTTCTTTTATTTATCATCTTCATCGTTGATATGTATGATTGTGTGTATGGATGATTTAACCTTCGCCTCAATTTAAAACATAAAATTGCCTTGTATACGATATATTTGAATATGAAAATAAAGTTGATTATGATGATGGTAAAAAAGAAAAAAGAAAAGCAACAGCAACAGCAACAGAATTAAAAGAGTTGATCTGCCAGTTACTAGTATAGGTATGATATAGATAGGTGGTATGTACAATATATTAAGTATGCATGTATGATGATATATTTTTAAATCAACGTATATCGCTTACGTACGTATTTATGTTTTCATAATTTTAATATTTTTGCCCTTTTATTATTATTATTATTATTATTAATTTTTTTGTTGTTGTATGTGTGTTGATAGGTACACCAACTGGTTATGCTGCTTCTCATACAAGTCCGTCATTTGGTATTTGTGAGCTGTGTGAATATTTTGTTGCATGTGCTTCTTCTTTTTTTTTTTTTCATTTTTTCATTTTTTCATATTTTGTGCCCATACTCGTATATAGAGCCATCTGTACATTTCTATTTCATATCTCTTATATGTACATGCTGTATTTCGAGTTATGTTGGTTTGTTTGTTTTTTTTTTTTTTTGGTTCATTTTGTTAATACGATAACGTTAATCATAATGTAATCAAGCTTAGCATCTATATTTAATATTGTTGTAAGTAATAAATATGATAAATTTTTGCGTGTGCGTTGTGTGATGTGTTAAATCAACTTATGATGAGGCATGCAACATGCTGTGTTTTCTCACATATTTTATTTATCTATTTAATATATCATACATATATTGTATGAATATAAAATATTGAGGTTTCTATACATTATGCTGCTAATAAATAACCATTTCTCGTCATTAAATTAATCTAATTATTTTTCATGCTCAATTTTGGCATTTAAAATATATATGCTTTTCATAACGCCTGAGCATATTCATGCGCTTGAGTTTGTTTGCTTTGTTTTAAACACACATTTCATGGATTAAATCAAAAATACATAATGTCACAAGGGAAAAAAGTTAATATTTTTCCATTTGTTGTTTAAAATAACTTCAAAAATTAGATCTCTAATGCAGTAATGCAAAGGAATCTTAGGTAACTTGAGAAAATTTTGAATTTTGTGGGCTCTCAGATTGCTTATCAGCTTCATAAACTTCTTCGACCCGCATCTCTTTACAATGTTTAAGCGCGGAGAGATCGTAAACAATTTCCAACTGTACTGATTGGCGCCTTGTGATGTTGACGTCGATTTGTAGAATCTCATGAAATTGCCTGGGCCCATTAATTTGTAAAAAGTAACCCATGCCGTAGCTCAATGGTCTTCCGATATGTAGGTCGTGGGTTAAATCCACGGCTGAAGCATAAAAAAAAATTGCATATCGAAGAGATTTTTCTTTCGAATGGTACCCATCTGTCGGCAAGATTTGGCAATTTTTCCGGCAGTAACAATTTGCCCAAAAATGCTTCTTAAAAGAGCTCTGTGACAAGCCTAAGTTAAAGTGACGTCACAAGATTTCTGCCGTTCGGAATCGGATATGCAAAAAATTGCATATCGAAGAGATTTTTCTTTCGAATGGTACCCATCTGTCGGCAAGATTTGGCAATTTTTCCGGCAGTAACAATTTGCCCAAAAATGCTTCTTAAAGAGCTCTGTGACAAGCCTAAGTTAAAGTGACGTCACAAGATTTCTGCCGTTCGGAATCGGCTAATATAAGTAGGTCCTATCTAATGCTGTCCAAATTTAACATGCACAACAGTATTGGAAGAGATGCTCGGTGCTATAACAATGGGGCTTTCTGGCCTAAGTGTGTCCTCTCAGAGAGAGGGCATCCACAATAACCTAACCTAATCCACACTATGTTCTACTCTTCTCTAAAGTATTGTTGCTGATTAAATTATTATTCTTTTGAGAAATGGGCCCATTTATTTGATCCATTATAAATACGCTCCTGATTACATGTCTATTATTAGACTGATTCAAAAATCATAAATAACTGTGATTTTCATGTTGCGAGTATCAAAAGGTTCATTCTGTGTTGGCTTTGTGCTAATTTTTCGCTTTTGAAGCTCAATATTTCCAATCCCAAAAAGAGTTACAGAAATATCTGGATTCAGAAGTCTAATATCCATAACTGAAATGGAAAAATCAGTCAAATAAATTTAAACAAATTTTCCACACTACTAAAGGGTTTTCAAATTTGAGGATAAAAAGTAAATTAGCTGTCATTTCATGAATTTGTCTAATAAGGAACTGTCATTTTTTTGATATTTGTAAAGTAGAAATATGTGCAATTGTAACATACATTTGGCTCATTCCCGAACATTGGCTTATTTCAGCGCATCCATACTGGCATATTTTTTAGTCCTCACCTTGCTCTCCAAAATATCCCAGATGGAATATTCTATCGGCATCTGCATTTGGCGAATTCGAAAGTCATTGTGTGGATGAAATGAAGTTTGAAAAATGATTTTTTTTAATTATACTTGGTTCACACGAGCTTTATGAGACGGTGCCGAGTCTTGTTGGAACGTCCATAATCTACGACCGAAATGGTTGCGTGCCCACGGCTCTAAAGCAACTCCCAAAACATTTTGCCGATAATAAGTCGCATTGACATTGACACCAGGCACGATGAAAACGATTGTAAAGCATCCATCGGTGGTCACAGCTGCCCATGCCATTACTTGAGATGGAAAATTACTTTGGTGGTGGCCAGTCGTAGTCTCAAATTTTCGGAAGTGCGTTCAGTAGTTTGTAAGTAGTTTGTAAGCAATATCACCAGCTATTATTGGTATGAATTTCACGTAGTTGGCAATATCGGTTTAACAGATATACCTCTGTGTGTAGTTGGTAACACTTCAATCGCTTAACCCTGTAGAATGCTATACGATAAATCGTGTCTTAATAGTGAACATTTATTACAAAAATAATAGAAATTTTTTCGACGTCAATACGTAAAATTGATTTACTAAAGTTCCAGTTTGATGGACGATTTTATTGTTTGTAATGTTAGTGCTGCTTAACCACCAAGATCATGTGATTTGATCCAACGGAGTGGATCAAGTGTCAAAGATGAAGTGTCAGTACGATATTTGACATTTCATGAAATGACAACGTATTTTGCTTTCTAACCTCAAAATCGGTCACCCTTTATGTATGATATTTTTCCGAGTAGAGTCAAAGTGTCAAAGAATATCAGTACGATATTTGACATTTCATGAAATGACAACTTATTTTGCTTTCTAATCTCAAAATCGGTCACCCTTTATACATATGATATTTTTCCAAGTAGAGTCAAAGTGTCAAACAATATCAGTACCATATTTGACATTTCCCCAAGTAGAGTCAAAGTGTCAAAGAATATCAGTACCATATTTGACATTTCAAGAAATGACAACTTTTTTTGCTTTCTAATCTCAAAATCGGTCACCCTTTATACATATGATATTTTTCCAAGTAGAGTCAAAGTGTCAAAGAATATCAGTACGATATTTGACATTTCCCCAAGTAGTGTCAAAGTGTTAAACAATATCAGTACCATATTTGACATTTCATGAAATGACAACATATTTTGCTTCCTAACCTCAAAAACGGTCACCCTTTATATATGATATTTTTCCAAGTAGAGTCAAAGTGTCAAAGAATATCAGTACGATATTTGACATTTCCCCAAGTAGAGTCAAAGTGTCAAAGAATATCAGTACCATATTTGACATTTCATGAAATGACAACTTATTTTGCTTTCTAATCTCAAAATCGGTCACCCTTTATACATATGTTATTTTTCCAAGTAGAGTCAAAGTGTCAAAGAATATCAGTACGATATTTGACATTTCCCCAAGTAGTGTCAAAGTGTTAAACAATATCAGTACCATATTTGACATTTCATGAAATGACAACTTATTTTGCTTTCTAACCTCAAAAACGGTCACCCTTTATATATGATATTTTTCCAAGTAGAGTCAAAGTGTCAAAGAATATCAGTACCATATTTGACATTTCATGAAATGACAACTTATTTTGCTTTCTAACCTCAAAATCGGTCACCCTTTATATATATGATATTTTTCCAGGTAGAGGAATTCCATGCTCCGAATTGTAGGAAATTTGTAATTTCCACCCAAAGTGGCGTTTTAGCGTTCGAAATTCAAAATTCAAGAAGAACTTCAATTGTTCTTCATACAAATTCGAGTTGCTCTAATAAACGCATTTGTTCTTCCACTATATATCTACATATATGTATATACATAAATTATGATCCTTTTGCTATTTGCTAATTTAGATCCCAAGTTGCTTATATTTTTTTTATACAGTCTGTATCTGTACTCATATGTACATACAATGTACTTATTATACATGTCAACATGCATATCACTTACGAGTTGTATGTTGTACGCAATGTATTTTTTATGCAAGAAAATGGTTAAGGATAACAACAACAACAACAACTAGACTGACAAGCAACATATATACATACATAAATGACAAAGAAGTACAGCATAATAACAGGATACTCGAAACAGGACAGTACACAGTACTACATTGTGATGATGACGACAATGAAGACTTACTCGTACCTCCATGACATTTGTAAACTTTGTGCTAGAATTTGTAATTTTTACAAGGATGTTGTTGATCTATTGTTAACAGCAAAGAATAAACCTTATTATAGAAAACTATAGTATGAAAATGAGATTTTCAAATTGTACAAGAACAATAGTTGATATTATTATTTCTTGAAAACTATGCATAAATTTATTGAAAGCTAATGATCAACAAACATGCCTTATGCATTGTCCCAAAATATATATATGTTTCTTTTATACATAATTTATGTGTGTGAATGTGTGTGTGTATATATATTGAGAGTACTTTATACAAAGAATGTCATTATTTACAAATACCATTGCTGAAAAGGGGTGAAAAAAATAACCACCATGAAACCCTTTTTACATAAATTTCAATAAAATATCACTTTTCCACATACATAAGTATCATACATGGTATATATGTGCTTCTTATAAGTAAGCACTTTTGGATTGCTACCAAAATTGGATATTTCAAGATGATATAATACAACCGCTAGGTATGTAGTGATGATTGTGTTAGTGGTGGTGGTGGTGGTGGTGATGGTTTTTGTTTTTCGCCTTTTTTTTCACTCTCTCTCTCTTTTATACTCTTGAATATTCAATATATATGTATAGAAGATACGATGTATGTGAAAACTCATACAAGCTAAGTAACCGTGACGTACATAGATGAAGTCCTTGGGTAATATAAAACGTAACTAAGTAGTTGATATAACCTCAAAAGTGTTATTTTAAGGCAAAGCAAAACAAATTGTAAGCCAACCCAAAGACATCGACCAAGAATGAATAAAATAACAATAATACAACAACAACAACAACAACAATAACAACGCGAACGTGCAACAATAGAAGTGGCAATGTCTACTAAATATAAGAAGCATAAGAAGAAGAAGAATAAGAACAAGACGATATGAACCAAAACGGAAAAGCATTGAGGCTAAAATACGACAAATGTACAACATATACTTGTATATTATATATATAAACACAGAAAATAGGAAGCGAAATGGAAAACCAAACAACAACAACAACAACGAGAGAAACACAACTTTGGCAGCTTGACAAGTAAAAACCAGAGCACCAACAACAAGAACAACAACACTTCAGAGTATAGAAAATATATAAAACGCACCTTTAACCAGACAGCGGCAACAACAACAACAACACCAACAACATCTGTATTAGTATTATATGTAACTATCAATGTTAAATATGAACGGATATATGTACGAGTACATTCATATACATATATCGTATAATCGTATGTGATGTAGAATGACGATAGCATAAATGATGGGCTTATTGTTGGCCGAAGTAGGATGGTTGCCACAACTCGAAAAGCAATAGCATAAAATCAAACAAGACATTGAAAGGTTAAAAGTTATGCAGTAAGATTCTAAATATGCCTATAGGGATTACTTCAACTCGTACTACTTAGAAATATAACACATACACATACATATGTATGTATGTGTATCATGTGATGCGTACTACTTACTTCTTATCTATGTATGATGAAGGCTTTCTTGCAGATTGTTGTTGCCATTGTTATTGGTGATGACGATGATGATGATGATGATGATGACGACAATGACGACGATGACGACGACGATACCGACGACGACAACGATAATGGTGATGGATTCGATGGCAAATGTGACAGTGCTATAAGTGAAAATAATTAAAACAGAAAGATTTACATGGTATGATATATAATATGTGTACTTTTATATAATACATATATTTATTGACATATGTATGTATTGTAAGCTTAGATAGTTTGAGGTTGTCATCAAAGAAATATATATATATATATATATATGTTGGCCGTTGTGGAAAATTGGTGTCTCATATAAAGATTATAAATCCATATTTAGTTAGTTATTTATATTTCTATGTGTTTATTCACATACAGGGTGTGTCCTGAATAATAGAGGCAATCGTTGTTAGAGAGTTGAAGTGCTCAGTGAGCACCATTCATATTTATGCTGATTGTGTTAATACAAATTTGTGACAAAAATCAAGTGTTTTCTATTATTTTACATGTAAAAGTGTATATATTTTTTAAAATTCATCTCATTTCATTGATTTGTAGAAATTTTTACTCTTCAAAAGTAATGTTAATTATACTTTTAATCTAATTTGTATTATTTTGCCAAACATTAATAATTATTCAGAACATTCATAAAGTTTAGTACGCCATTATTTTTTTTTTTTTTTTCGAATAATGGTATCAGAGACAATTTTCGAAAAATTTTTTCCGAAAAATTTCAATAATGAAATATTCTCTTTCGCAAGGAATGTTCTGATATATTGGGTGTTTGAAAAATGTAACATCTCTGGTAATATTAAATACATCTGGCAATACTATAGGTTGTTTGACATTTTAAAATGACATTTTAAACGTCATTTTGTTTGAAGACATTATTAAAATTGCATTATTCTGTGAAAAGTAATTTACGTTTAAAAATGAGTGAAAATTCGGAACATTGTCGTCATATTTTGCTTTTCTATTATAGAAAGAGGTGAGAATGGGTCGCAGGCTGCTGAAAAAAATTTATGAAGTATACAGAGACGATACTGTAGCTAGAAAAACAACAGCGAAATGGTTTGCTAGTTTTTGATGTTAAAGATGCACCTCCCAATCATTGAAAAAGTCGATGTAATCATGGAAAAAATTGAGTAATAACGGCACATAAGCAGCGTGGCCGTTGCTACGGAACTAGATATTCATCACCAAACAGTTGTTAAACCATTTGAAGAAAACTGGATACACAAAGAAGGTCGATGTTTGGGTGCCACATGAATTAGCAGTGTAAAAATTTAATGAACCGAATTTCTATTTGCAATTTACTGTTGGAAAATGGAATGAAAACGAACTATTTCTGAAGCGAATGATTACGGGCGATGAAAAGTTCATCACATACGACAATAATGTTCGAAAAAAGTCATGTTCCTGGTGGGATTGGAAGGGCATTGTTCATTATGAGCTTCTACAACCTGGTCCAATGATTGATTCTAATCTCTGTTGTTAACAATTAATGAGATTGGTCCAAGAAATTCAATTAAAACGGCCAGAATTGATCAACACAAAAGGTGTTGTGTTTCATCATAACAATACCAGACCATATACATTGTTGATGACCCCGCAGAAACTCAGAGAAAGCTTGGTTGGTTGAAGTTTTGATGCCACCCCCAGATTATCATTTGTTTCGATCTCTGCAGAACACTCTTAATGGTACAAAATTAAAATTCTGTAGAGGTCTGCAAAACGCATTCAGATAAGTTTTTCACACAGAAAACCCAGAAATTCTGCATTGAACAATCGGTTATCAATCACATACGGCACATATTTGGTTTGATAAAGCTCGGTTCAAATATTAGAAAAGAGTGTTTCATATTTGATGAAATTTGTAACTGAACTTTTTCGAACATCCAATATATACATATAAGGGGTTGATCTGTAGGTCGTGGGTTCAATCTCCGGCTGAAGCATAAATTTAATTTTAAAACAGATTTTTCTTTCGAACGGTACCCACGCGTCGGCAGTAACAATTTGCCATGGAAGAGCTTCTGTACAAAAACTATGTGATAAGATTCAGAAAAAGTGATGCCACAAGAGTTCTGCCGTTCGGAACCGGCTAAAATAAGTAGATCCCTTTTAATACTGTCCAAAAATTTAATAGCGCTAGAAGAGAAGCTCTGCCAAAGAACCCTTCGGGTCTTACAAGTACCACATATTTATTTATTTATTAATTTCTCTTACATCTACAACAACACTTGCATCTCTGTTGGTGTGAATATTTTTAATTGAAAATCTACTACAATGCTGCACTTTTACAATTCATCAAGCACTATGAAGAATTTATGTAGTCGACTACATTTCTTAAGAATTTTCCATCATTATATTTATTTGATATTTTACCAAATAAGTCATATGTGCGTAATTGCATATACTTACACATATTTGATTGACACGCCAGAAATACCATAAAAATTATTGAAATGCTCGATTACATTTGATCGTCAAGTGAATCTTTTCATTACATGTACATATATCGCAACTCATATAGTCTCATGAGAATTTTATGCATCACATGAAGTATGTACTATCTCATAAACATGCTTATTCTACATATATGCACTTTATATCAAAATCAATGCAATATTGTGCCATGTGTGTAAGAGATTTACAATACAAATATAGTGATTCCCATAAAAATGAAAATTAATAAATTGCAATCTCTTACAAATTAGATATGAATTCTTTTAAAAAGATACTTGAATAGAATTTTATTATTAATAAATACGAGCGTAATCAAGTGGTGAACATTATCACACAAACAAAAAAAAGGCTACTTACGATACGATACTGCATGATATCACTTGAACTCCTCGCATGCTATATGTCAACTACATACATCATTCAATGTTGTGATGAATATGAAAGTACTCGTACAGTCAGTCAAGGCAACCAATTTTGTGTCATCAATATTAAGAAATATGAAACGTGACAAAAGAAAAAAATATGTGTATATAGTATATTCAACCAATAAGAGGAGTGACGAACGAGATCTGATGACAATGAAAAGGAATTTTAAGAAATGAACGCTTTTTTTTTGTCTTCGCAGCTCAATGATGAGAACAGAACACAACTGAATGCAATGACGCTTGAAGTATACGCTTCAAAAATCATACATATGTCTGTGTACTTATTAGTAAATGTGCGTAAGTGTGTATGTGCGTATATGTGTGCGTAAGTGTGTGTGTGTGTGTGTGTGTGTGTGTGTGTGTGTGTATTGCATTGCAATTCAATTCATGCAGAAATTGCTGAGTTTTGCTGAAATTATTGCTCCTGCTGGTGTTACATTTGCTATTATTTCATGCGGTGACAACGTGTGCATCATTAAAATTGAATCGCTACATTTTACTTCTTTTGTCTGCCTGTTTCGGTTTCTTCAGTTTCTTCGTTTTTTTTTTTTTTTTGTTCATCTTCTGTTTTTTATTCTTTACATTCTCATTGTTATTATGATTATTATTGTTGTTGTGATTGTTTTGAAGGGTTTTTTTTTTTGTTTTTAGTTGGCGGGCTTATTACGTTGAACAATAAAACTTTTATAATTACCACACAACACAAAAGAATGTCAGATATAATGTGTGTGAAGATGTGTGTGTGTGTGTGTGTGTGTGTTAGCGAGTGGACACCAACGAAACTGTGAGTATATAGGAGAAAGGCCTGTAGGTAGCCATGCGGTTTCTGGGCGCAAATTATTCCTATATGATCATTTCAAATACGAGGGCGGTCCCAGAACTACCCGACCTAACGAAGAACACACAACAAATTTGGGAAATTTTTTCTTTATTTCTCAACATAATCTCCTTTTAGCTCTATACACTTTTACCAGCGATATTCTATAGCTTCGATACCCTGTTTGTAGTATGAACTGTATAGCTCATTAAAATAGCCATCTATCGCAGACTCCACCTCTTCATTGTTTGAAAATCTTCTACCACTAAGCTATTTTTTCAAATTTGGAAATTGGAAAATAATCCGAAGGAGCTAAATCTGGCGAATAAGGTGCGTGCTGAAGCAATTCGAGCTTTAACTCATTAATTTTGGCCATCGCAATAGCGGATGTGTGAACTGGTGCATTGTCTTGATGAAACAACAATTTCTTTTTCTCCAAATTCGGCCTCTTTTCTCTAATTCACATCATTTAAACGTTACAACAAATTAGCATAATACTCGCCGTTGATTGTTTTTCCTTTTTGAAGATAATCAATAAAAATGATCCCACATACATCCCAGAAAACAGACAGCATAACCTTGTCTGCAGATGGAGCTGTCTTCACCTTCTTTGGACATGATTCTTCCCTTTCAGTTCACTGTTTTGGCCGCTCCTTTGTCTCAAGTGTGAAGTGATGGACCCATGTCTCATCCATGGTTACGAATCGATGCAAAAACTCGGCTTTATTACTGTGAAACATCGCCAAACACTCTATAGAAACATCTTCACGACGTTGTTTTTATTCCATTGTGAGCAAACGCCGCACTCATCTTGCACACAGCTTCTTCAACTCCAAATTTTCGGTGAATATACTATGTATAGCACTTTTTGAAATGCCTGTAATTTTACCTAGCTCACGCATCTTCAGCCGGCGATCATCCAATACCATTTTGTGGATTTTCTTAACCATTTCTGGCATGGTCACCTCAATTGGCTGACCACTACGGTGTTTGTCTTGGCAGATCGTACGACCTCGTCAAACTCTGCCACCCAATATTATATAGTCGTAAACGAAGAAGCAGACTCCCCTAGAGTATAATCTAGTTGGGCTTTAATATTCGTTGTACTGAGACATTGCAAATGAAAGTATTGAATTGCATAACGGTGACCAATTTTTTCCATGTTTACAAATTCACTGAGGTCGTTAACTTTCGATGGCTCCCGAAAAAAAAATACCAACCAACGTGATGCATTGTAACTGAAAACATATGTTTTATAAGGTTGCCACTTTTCACGAAAGTAATTTTTCAAACTATTGCGGCCATCTATATGTCAGGTCGGGTAGTTCTGGGACCGCCCTCGTACGTAGCATGACCCTGGAACTTGGAATATTCTGCATTGGTGCTGATGTGCTATTATTTAGATCCCTAAGGAATTTAAGAATAATCAACCTACCTTGATTATATCAACCGTAAAGGTTTGAGAACTTTTTAAATTGATTTGCAAATTCTAGAACATGCCAGTAAATGTTATAAACAGAATAACAATTCTTTGAATTGAACATTTACTCTCACTACATAATGAAAAATATTTGAAAAAAATGCAAAAAAAAAAGTGTAGTTTGACCCTGTATTTTTATTATATTACATATCGATTACAATAAGCAAGACATTAGGGATCTGAATGTTGGAAAATCGTCGACAAATGATCATTCCATCCTATGGACTGTCCCAAATTGCATAGCTTTCCCCTATACAAATCTACGGCTATTTGCTGTTTCAGTATAAACTCATACATAGTGATGATGCCCCTTTAATAATTCATAATTTTTTAATTTATGATGCACAAAAAATACAAACTTATAAGACCATGCAAGAGGATATTGTCGCTTGTGTGTGCTGCATTTTTAATCGAATCTAAATTGTTGTTGTATTAGTGGTTGTAATGTTGGTAAAATTATTTGTATTTCTTATAAAATTATTAGCTAGTTGAAATTTTGATTAAACCACCAAATACTTGTCATTTCTTTAGTGCTTAGAAGATGTTGAAGGTATTGAGCAGTTGATAATTGTATTTTCACTTGATCACGTTTTCTGTTTATTTTGACTAAAATTTGTAATATAAAATTCTTTGTTACTCTGGGTTTACAACACTTACAACACAGCATTACGAAATATGTACATTCAGATGAAGAAGATTTATTCGATGATTTAATATCCTTTTATTATTCTTTCTGTGGCGTACATTGTCTATATTGTTTCGCTACACTCTATTTGATTCAATTTTTGTTGTAGTATTTAATCTATTTTCTAACACTGCTGCAATATCCCTTTCAGCAAAAAAGCAGACAAGAAAAAAAAAAAAAAACAATAGTAAAACATTGAAAAGAACAGACAATTTTATAACCTTGTCGAATCTTTCAAAGAAAATACAATTTCCATTTTTTTTTCGCACTGCGACAACAACATTTATGCATACAAATGTGTGTGTGTGTGTATTCGAATCGCATTTTATTTGTGCGAAGGCAAAGAGTTAAGGGTTGTCTTGCTTTGTCATACAACTGCGGTAGATTTAAGAAATATGTATGTAGTATGTCTTTTGTTGTCGATGTTTTTGAACTTCCTGCCTGATTGCTTTCACAATATATGCTATATATAGGTATTTATGTATATATGCATCGCATATCCTTTATTACTATTGCCCAGTGTAGTAGTAGTATGATAGTAGTAGTAGTAATAGTAGTAGTATTAGTCGACGTTGTTGATCGTCTTATCCTTTCTTCGTCTTTCGATATATTACTTTGATTCATTTTTTAATTTTTGTGTTTTATATTTTTTTTTCCCTATTCTTATTTGTATTTTTTGAAATATCGTCTTCTCAAAGGGGTGGTGTTGTATGTTTTGTTATTTCCTGTGCGCATATATTGACAAAGAGTCGAATGAATAGTTTCCGTCCTCAACATATTATTTATGAAGGTCCTTAAAATATATCATTTATGCCACTAATCGCAATCTTGGCGCTCGCAAATTATTTTCAAATGAGTCATGCTTTGAGTGGAACTAGGCAAAAGTCAATGGGAGCTTTAGTAAGAGCTTTGTGTAGAGCTTTTTTTCTTTTCTTGTCTTCAATAAGCGTTTCCGTCCTCAACATATTATTTATGGAGGTCCTTAAAATATATCATTTATGCCATTAATCGCAATCTTGGTGCTCGCAAATTATTTTCAAATGAGTCATGCTTTGAGTGGAACTAGGCAAAAGTCAATGGGAGCTTTAGTAAGAGCTTTGCGTAGAGCTTTTTTCTTTTCTTGTATTCAATAAGCGTTTCCGTCCTCAACATATTATTTATGAAGGTCCTTAAAATATATCTTTTATGACACCAATTCTAATCTTGGTGCTCCTAAGTTATTTTCAAATGAGTCATGCCTTGAGTGGAACTAGGCAAAATTCAATGGGAGCTTTAGTAAGAGCTTTGCGTAGAGCTTTCTTTCATTTCTCGTTTTCAATAAGCGCTCAAAAATTGGACTGAAATTGGATTTGATTGTATTCTAGATTGTTAGGAAATATGCTAAGCTACGAACTTGTCATTCTATCCTCTTTTGTGGATATGTCTGTTTGTTTGATACAAGCTTTAGAACGTTTCTTTTATTCGGTACATACATTGTTTTCGTCGCCGCTGTTGCTTTGTGTTTATTTACTTTCAAGAGTTAATGGGAGCTTTAGTAGAGCTTCGCGTAGAGCTTTGCGTAGAGCTTCGCGTAGAGCTTTGCGTAGAGCTTTCTTTCAATTCTCGTTTTCAATAAGCGCTCAAAAATTGGACTGAAATTGGATTTGATTGTATTCTAGATTGTTAAGAAATATGCTAAGCTACGAACTTGTCAATCTACCCTCTTTTGTGGATATGTCTGTTTGTTTGATTACAAGCTTTCTTTTATTTGGTACATACATACATTGTTTTCGTCACTGCTGTTGTGCTTTGCGTTTATTTACTTTTAAATCGTTTTATTTTGGCGTTTATCATTGTCGTTAACAAATATACACCAAATAGTAAGTGCGAGCGAGCTGTTCAAGCAACAAACCGATCAAAACCAACTAACAATCTACAAGCAAGCAAGCATGCAACCGACTTTGTAAATCCTGAAAACAAATCGCTTTTTTATTGCACACACACACACATACACACACACACAGACAAGCTACACTGCTATACACACATATATGAGTCTTCCGCATTGTATCTTGCATGTATTGTTGTTGTTGTCTTCGATATATTTCCGTCATTGTCAATGTTTTTTTCAATTTGATTTAAAAAAATTTTCATCTTCCAAAATGTTTATGCGTGATTTGATTTCACTTCTTTATTATTCTATGGTGCTATGTTGCTGACACGATTGTTTAGTTGTCAGCTTTTTAGTTTTTACAATCTCCCAGGAGCTAAACGCACATATTGAATAAATGTTTAACGAATACATTATGTAATGGATTGAATGTATTTTGTGACAGAAGTTCTAAAATGAAAGCGCACGTTCACTTTATTGTGCGCACCTTCCTATTGTCTGTTGTTGTTGTTGTTGTTGTTATGGGTCGCGAAAATTTTATGCGTAACATGGATTGCATATTTTATTTGATTTTCTTTTTGAAATTTACAATGCAAAAACAATAGAATACAATAATATGTTTTGTGTTTTGAGTGATTTGGGCCATGTTTTGGTTTTTTTTTTTTGCCTTATTGATATACCATTGAGAGTCTTATGCTTCAATTTAGGTTAGCTTTTTTTTACCAGTCCTGCCAGTTTTTCTTCGTAGTCGTTTGAATGAGCCTTGTATTTTTTGAAATTCCTTTAAAATGCTCTACATACTTTCTAATAAACAAAATAATGTTGCTAGCATGAAAAATTATTTAAAAGTAAAAAGAACAATAAGTAGAAAAAAAAAAAAATAAAATGAAAGCAAAAGAAGAAAAGAACAAAGAAAAATTAAGTTTTTATTGAAATAATAAAAGCTAGCTATGCTATACAGGATATCTCAATGTATAGCAAGCATCTAATGACATTCTTGTGTCCTTGAGTTTGGCTGCATGCAAAAGCAAAAGCAAAACGAATATTTTATTAAATAATATATTCATATTTATTATAAGCATTTTATTTACGATGTTGCAAATAATAATGACGACAACAACAACAACAAAAGCAGCAACCAAAATATTCTTCTTAATGTAATTTTTTTATATTTTTTTTTTTTTTGTATAAAAATTCCTTTGTGTTTTCCATTGCTTCATTCCAAATAATAAAATACGAGAAGAAGAATCCCAAAATTAATAAGAAAAAATACAAACAAAATGATTCTTATAATACACACACACATACATACATATATACATAGCATACATAGTGTAACTTTGAAAGCGTTTGTCATTTTCAACGTCAACATTATCGCTCATGTTGTGCCATACGTTGCTGTTGCTGTTGCTGCTGCTGTTGTTAAGTTTGCACGCCACTCAGCCGCCCACCAATCGCATATGCTCACATTGGCATTTGTGATTGCTTTCTTCTCTTACCCTGTGTGTATGCGTTCGTGCATATAGCGTATGCTTATCTGGCAGGTAATTACCATGTCCTTAATTTTGCATACCATTTATTTACTGGCGCACACACACCATATACACTTGAACAAAAATATATATACATCATAGCGACATATACAGTAGGCAGTTGTAAGCAAATAAAGCAAACAACACGCATATATGAACAGGGGTTGTTGTTATCTACTATGTTCTTCCTCTTTGTTATTGGTTTTGTTTTTTTTTTTTTTTTTTTTTTTTTGTTTTTTGTCTTGATCTTTAACATCTTTCTTTGTTTGGTTTTTTTTGTTTACAATTTGCTTACGCAGTCAGAAAGTAATTGCATCATTTTTTTTTTTTTTTGGTTTGTTAATATTTTGTCATATTTTTAATATTTTTTTATATATAAAATTATTCATTTCCTGTCACAGTATGGAATATGTATCTACTCGTAATACTCCACATACTCATATTCCTGACGAAGAATGAAAAAAATAAAAAATGAATATTTTCTTATTTTTCTCATGCTACTCCTTCTTCTTTTACTATAATTTTGGTGTTTATCATTGTTGTGATACATTTTTCATTTTTATCCTTTACGTCTCTCGCATTTCTGTGGTGTTTATTTTTTGAAAATTGCACGTTCCTATACTAGCTCACTACTCATACACACTCACACACACACACACACACACACATACACACAGGATATTGACAAAAGTTTGTGTTTATTTCCTGTATTTAATAATCACATCCTTGGTACGTAAACAGTTTCGCTTAGTTATTTTTGCTTAGTCTTTCTTAACAACCTACCCAGAGACACCAACATCATCATCACCATCATCGCCATCATCATCATCACATTACCGCCCACTCAGCATCTGTCTTATTTTAAGCTGTGTCTTGGCTGCCAGAGCATTTCATATTATTAAATTTATATTTGCGTAAATTTTCGATTCCGTCCTTCTCAATTGGGGTTGCTTTATACCCAACATACACACTCACACATAAACACAAACTATATATTATATCAAGGTGTGTTTTTTCGTTTATTGTATGGCATTTTAGGAAAAATTTTAATTTTGATTTACCTTTGAGTAATATAATCTCACCGGTTGTGAGTATAAAATATCATTGCGGCAATATGTTTGTTTGTTGCAACCTTTTATTTTCGCTGATTTTCATAAGACAGTGTAAAAATTTCTTGGAATAAAGTTTTTACTACTGACTTCCGCCATTCATACAGACTTTGGTATAATTATTGTCTGTGTCTGTTTTCTAATTAATTAATTGATTTATTTACGCTTTATTTGCATTGTTAATGAATTCATTTTCTTTGAATGCATGAATGGAAAATTAAAATTTTATAGCCTCAATGATTATAGTGCTTTGCATAAAATATCAATCGTCTCATCCTATGTACACAATTGTACTTACAACATATCGTACCTACATACATACCCATTCATTTATTCATTTATACAATCCAATACACATACATATATATATACAACGTACGAGTACAAGCCAAGCCATTCACTTATTCATTCATTTTGTTCATTCACTCATTCGCTTAGTTGTTGATTCATTTAATTTATTTTTAATGCTTTTGCATTTTTAATAAACCTCTACACAAACGTAATCAAGTTTTTCCTTATTATTTGGTTCAAAATTTATTTATATATGTATTTGTTGTTAAATGATTATGATGAGTTTTAATAAAAATATTACACTTGAAATTGTTGCAAATTTAATTAGCACATAAATAAGTAAATAATCAACGTTTATCAATAAAGTTGAAAGAAATCTTGTTAATTTATTCATTATATGTAGAGGAAAAGATGCTCGATTGGGACGATATAGTGTATGCTCTTATATGAGATTTTCAAAATTTAATTTTGAATTTTACGATTTTTTTTTTTCAAAGATTTATCAAATGGTAATTTTGTGTGTAGAGTAAATTTGGATATTCTCTGAAATATTCTATCGTTCAAAATGTTCATTTTATCACTCTTGCGCATATCATCCTTAACAATGAACTTTTAGTAAGGTTTTTGGAAAGGATAAGCATCGATGTAAACCTCAACGAAATTATATGGCATTTGAAGTTGTGTCGAATATATGAAAGAACGAGCAAATGGAAAATAGAGTGTTGCTTCATTTTACGATCGAAAAAGTATTGTATGTCATGAAATGACAGCTGTCACAAACTGACCGCTTCAGTGTATTGACAGACAATGTGAGAACACACCCGAATTTTTACATTGACCCCTTTCACAATGCATGCTGTTTATAGATCAAAATATTACTGTTCTAGAGAGGGGTTTTTTTTTTTGTTAAAAAAATATTACATTAATTATGTAGCTACATAGGTCTATTTGAGGTACGTAAATTGGTACTATTGTATTATCGACTATTCTAATGTTGTTTTGTTCAAGTGGCACTAAACTAGTTTATAAAAATATTTGTATTTTAATGCAGCTGTTCATTTTTAGTTGTTTTCATTTAAAGTTTTCAAAAATAAAAATTTTTTTTTAATTATGTTTCAGAATATATAAGGTCTAGTAAAAAGTAATCCATTATTTTTGCATTAAATTGAAGGTTTTATTGGGCATAGTTAGAATGATCCGATTTAGGTTAAATATGCATCGTTTTGTTCGATAACTTGTTGCCATTTTGAAGGTAATTTCATAATGTCACTCTCATAGAAACCCTCGTCCATATTGGCAAAAAACTGAGACAGTTGATTTTCACAAGCTTCTCTTGAGGTGAATTTTTCACCAACAAAATCATTCGCCATAGACAGAAAACAGGTAGTAATCGCTTGGTGCCAAGTGTGGACTATAAGGTGGATGCATAAGAACCCCTCAACCAAGCTCCCGAAGTTTCTTTCGAGTCACTATCGATGTGTGTGGCCTGGCGTTGTCGTGATTGAACACAATTCCTCTCCTATTGCCCAAAACTGGCCGCTTCTGGGCGATTGTTTCCCTCAGACGGTCCAATTGTTGACAGTACAGGTCCGAATTAAGAGTTTGGCCGTAGGGGAGCAGCTCATAGTGTGATGATCCTCTGCCAATCCCGCCAAACACATAACAAAACCTGACCGTCAATCATGGCTTGGTCACAGTTTGCGCCGGCTCACCGCGATTTGACCACGACCGTTTTTGCTTGACGCTTGTCGTAACTTTTTCATCACCAGTAACCATCCGTTTTAGAAATGGATCGATTTTGTTGCGATGCAGCAGTCATTCTCAGATGGAAATTCGGTCCATCTGCGGTCCAATTCGGTTTTTTTGCGTTAACTCGTGTGGCATCCATACATCGAGCTTCTTTTTGTATCCAGATTCATTTAAATGGTTCCAAACGGTTTTTTGGGCAATGTTTAGCTTCTGGGCAATAGAAACAGTGCTTACATGACGGTCAGACTCGACTCGATTTCCATTATTTTATCGATATTTTCGACAATTAGCCTTCCAGAGCGTGATGCATATTTGACATCAAAATTACTGGAACGGAATCGACTAAACCAAAATTGTACGTAATTGGCTGTTACAGTATCAGGACCATAAACATTATTCACATTTTCAGCCGTCTGGCTTACGCTTTCGCCTTTATCGAAGAAAAACTGTAAAATATGTCGTATTTTCTCTTTACTGGTGTCCATCTTTGATGCGTGCTCAAACAATACTGGGTCAAGCAATCACAAAACTGCCTGAAAGGTTTATTTAGTACGAAATCTTATCTTTCTAACGCCATTTAGCGTAACCCGAGATACAGATTACTAAAGCCATCTATTGGAAAAATAATGGATTTCTTTTTACTACATTTGATATTTTTCCAAATTTTTTGTGATTTTATGTATATTTTTTGTTGCGTTCGAAATCCAAAATGAACGATATTTTTTTATCAGAAAAACCTAAAATCTAATTCCAACCTAGGGTGCTTTCCACTACATAGTACATACAACTAAGCTTTTTAAATTATCTAAACGTTCAAGCTACAGCTACAATTTGTAGCTTAAGGAATTAAAAGTGTAGAATTGCTCAAATTTCGTATAACTTTTAAATATTTGATTAATTTATTTCATATTCTCATGTTGCTTAATGAACTTTGACATTATCTATAAACTTGTGTTTTATTCTTTTCTGATTTATCTTGTATGTATTAATTATAAACTTAATTGAATTTGTTTTTGTTGATTTGCTTTGTTAGATGTTCTTGTCTTTTGTGCTATTGTATTTTTTTTTCTATTTTTTGTTTGTTTATTTGATTTAGCTAGGTATTGGAAACAACAACAAAAATCACTCTGAATTCATCAGTTGAATGCAATTAAGAAATTTCCAATTAAAATGTCAAACAAACAAAATTAATAGCGTTCGCGTTTTTCTTGCTTGTATTCTGTTTGTGCTACTCGTATCTTCATGTATGTATGCCCTACACTCAAATAATCAAGACCATATTGAGTTTAGACTTAAGTATGCTTGTAAACAGCTCATAAGGAAGGTGTGGCAGGCAATAGAGCTGAAAATTGGTAAATGAAATTATTTACACTAACAAAGGTAGGAACTGCCCATAGAAAGTAGATTTTTGAACATATGTTTTCCGATATTGTGCATAGAAATATTAGTGTATCTACTTGAAATTCCTAAATGATATTATTTTAATCAAGAATGAACATAATTGCATGACAATCATGCGTACTTCCCATATAAAGGTATGACTTGGCATGTATCCATTCTGAAATTGCTCCCACAAATATAAATCGAAATCGAACAGAAACTTGGCATGTGACTCCATGGACCGTATAATGTATGCTATCTAAGCTTCGGTATTGCCGAAGTTAATTCCTTTTCATTTTTGCTAAAAAAATCATGAAGTACTTCTAAATAAACACGCGTTTGACATGTCATTGAGTTTTATCTTGTTTTTTGTTTTTGTTTTTTTTTTTCGACTAAACAATTGTAAAAACGATTGTTGTTCATTGAATATCAGAGCACAAAAAAAAAAAAAAAAAATGGGCAAGTATATTATTTGAACAACTTTTCCATTATTACCAACAATTGTTGCAATTCATTTACAAACAATGAAACAATGAAAAGTCAATATGTATGAATGTTTGTGAATGAATATGAACATATTTCTAAAATGGTAGTGGTTTTTCCTATCAATTTAAAAGTTATTATCAAATGCTGTTTGTCACAAACCACCCATCCATACTCCTCGACATTTTAGCTAGGTAAATAGAGAAATTTACGTATTGTCTGTATGTACAGATACTCAAGCAGTAAAGTAAATTTGTGTAGCATAATGGTGATACACCACCTCGATGAACTCTATAATGCACATGACATTTACAGTTAAATAATAATGTGTGCGTGCCACTCGGTATTTTTTTTTTCTTTTTAGCAACAATTGTTATAATCTGCCATTGTCAATACCCCCACCCTTTGGTAGAACTTTTTTAGGTACATAATAATTATAAGTTCATATGTCTAATGCACATAAAAAGCATTTGAGCTCCCCAAATATTCAGAATTTAATTGTTTTTTGTTTTTTGTTTTTACTTTATGTGTGTGTGTGAGTTGAAATTTTTTGCTGAATGCTCCTTGGAGTGAAATATAGTATGAAATATGGTATTATAGGATTTACGTAGAATAATATTTAAAATTGTTTTCCTATCTTATTCCAACACTCATCGCTACATGTGTTGGACAAAAATTATGTAGATTTTTTGTTTTTTTTTGGGGGGAAAGAGACATTTTTTGGAGGGTTGAAAGAAGAGTAAGGGAACTTCAAAAGCAATTACCAAAAAAAAAAAAAAAAAACCCGCCTGGCTATTTTTACCGTTGTTTTATATCCCTAACTTAGCTACTTAATGTTGGAGAAAACTTTTAGAGCCTTAAAAGAAAAATGTATTCCAACAATTCCATTACACATTTTAGACAGGTCGAATATAGGTAGGTACAGTACATATGCTTGTATTTTTCCGAGTTGATATTTTCATTCATTTCATATATTATTTGCTTCTAACATATTTGTTCTATTATTTCTTGAGTGTTGTGTTTATATTCATTTTGATTTGATATGTATCGTCAACACAGCATCACAGCAACATTAATATGATAGCAGTGTATACATGTATATAAACATACATTCGTATGCATGTTTACTGGTATACATGAACCGACAACCCTTTCAAGCGTTAATACATTTGTTTATTTTTCAATTGTTTGTGTTTGGCTATATATAGTAGTGGTCGAATGTACTTAAACATCCATTTCATTCATTTATTTATTTACTTGTAAGTAAGCATGTGAGTTAATATATGTAGATATCCCATATGTACGATATAATAGTTTATTTTGTGGTTTTCTTTTCTTTGTCCAAGTATTCCAATATACCATATGTTGTAGTATAATTGTAGAGGTGATAAAAAAGTCGAATAAAAACTATAAAATAACATGTTAAAATAATATATGTAATATAAATAAAAAGTTTTGCTTGTTAGATATACATTCTGTCAAATAAGTACCCGGAAATTCACATTTTTAATTTTCCCTCTGAGAATATTTCAAAAAATTATTTTTCCCAGGTTGGCACAATTGTCAACCACTATTCTGTGAATTTTTATTGCCATGTGTCATTTAGTTTGGTTATGGCGTCATTAGGAACAAGTCAACCTTTTGTGTGCGTTGCGATTTCTTCTCGCCCTTCTTGGAACGATTTATACCAATCGTAAACTTGAGTTTTCGATATGGTTGAATCACCAAATGTTTTTTTTTCAACATTTCCAACGTTTTGGCACAAGAAATTTCGTTTGAAACACAAAATTTCACACAAACTCTTTGTTCGATATTTTTATCCATAGTAAAAATCGCAACGCACACAAAAGGTTGACTTGTTCCTTATGACGCCGTACCCAAACTAAATGACACATAGCAATAAAAATTCACAGAATAGTGGCTGACAATTGTGCCAAGCTGGGAAATTTTTTTTTTTGAGATATCCTCAGAGGGAAAATTAAAAATGAAAATTTCCGATTTCCGGGTACTTATTTGACAGAATGTATATACATATAATGGACGACAACTATTACTGTGTTGAAGATTATTATGGTTACATTCTTTCATTTTGATTCCTTACAAAATTTAGTTGTTTCAACTCTCTCTTACCCAATTCTTCTAGCGGATATCTGAGGTTTCTCGATTTATTTGTTGCAAACAGACTTTCGGTGTGATATATTTGCAAAACATGATGGAGAATAGAATTCATTATATTACCATTTTTAAGGTTCATTTAGTTAGTTGTATGCATGGCCCGTTTTTCACATGCAAAATGAACGTTATACTATTTTTTGTTTTCTGTTATAACCATTATTCAGGTTGAAATTCATATTGTTGTGTTGCTGTTAGATTTAAATGTGGTTTCCTTTTATTTGTTTTGAAATGAAATAAAGGAAATCCCTTTTGTTATCCCTAATACACATTCATATATGTGTAGTTGGTTGTATGAGTAGTACGTAGTCAGTAGTAGAAAGACAAAAGGGTGCAAATATTGTTAGTTTTTGTATTTTGTATGCTTTTTTTGGGTAAACTTTTTTGTCTATATAATAGTGTATGTTAGTTGTATGTGCATACTTGAAAAGAATATTGTGTTAAATCTGTTTATCATTTCTATGCAAAACAATGAAAAATTAGTTTCTCTCATTTATTTTGATTAAAATAAAAGGGATTCAATTATAAGTAGTATATATTTCTATCTATGTATGTATAATATGTATAGTATGTATAATATACATATGTCATGTACATATATGAATGAAAAGGGTTCATATATATATATATATATGCATACTATATAGTGTATAATAATTATATAATTTTGTATGTGTTGTATGCTGTATGATGTCTTTATCAGCAATAAATTAATTATAATTCACATAAAATATATGCTTGAATATAACTTCAATTTATAAATACCACTAAAGGGTTAGTTTACTGTACAACAGTATTTACACCTGTTTAAAATTGTTTACTACCTACTTAACGGAAGAACTAATGCAATTTTAACTTCACTTGTAGTAGCTTTAGTAAATTTGAGGGTTAACTACCATTCCACTTGGTTACCATAAGGTTGATTTCTTTAATGCAACCCTTCATTCAATGAACTCTCATACTCTTGGAAATTTCGCTAGCGATTTGATTTGTTGTTGTGCACAATTTTTTTGAATAACGCAAAATGTATCTGTAACTTTTGACATTAAGACGATTTTAATTGCTCTTTTATTACCTTTATTATTATCTTGTTTTCATAAAATTTGGAAAAATGTGTAAAAGTATATAAAATAGTTGTCAAGGCAATGACTTATAAATATTGTATAATAGTATAAGAAATGTATTCTTATAATTTCCATAATTAATTTGCCACACCAATATTGCTATAAGTCATTTTAAACAATATTCTGCAAGAGTAAGTACTCGAAGAGTCTTGTAGGTAAGGTAGGAGGTTATGTGGCTGCCCTCTCTCTCTGAGAGGGCACACTTAGGCCAGAAATGTCCATTGTGATACCACCGAGCTTCTCTTCCAATACGGTTGTGCGTGTTAAATTTGGACAGCATTAGAAGGGACCTACTTATATTAGACGGTTCCGAACGGCAGAACCCTTGTGACGTCACTTTAACTCAGTTGTGTCACAGAGCTCTTTTAAGCAGCATTTTTGGCAAATTGTTACTGTCGGAAATATTGGCAATCCTTGCCGGCAGGTGGGTACCCTTCGAAAGGCTTCAGCCGGGGATTGCACCCACGATCTACAGATCAGAAGGCCAACGCACTAACCACTGAGCTACGGCACCAACGTCTTGTAGGCATTATTTCTATTATTTTCAATACATATTCCAATTTATAAATATGAACGCACAAAAAAAAAAAAAATTCACCATATTTAATAAAATTTATGTAATTATTTACAATATCGTTTTTTGTTCTTTTTGTTTCAAAATAAATAATTTGAAAAATTAGTTTTCTCCCAATAATCAATCATAATTGCAGTCTTTCTTAACAATATGTAATAAATAAAATATCAACAACAACAGCTACATCAAATGCAATAAAACAACAACAACAAACAACAAAAAAACAAGTAAAAATTTTTATTATTTTACAAATAAATCAAAAATTGTTCAACTGTAATTTATTGTCATGCAAGCAATTTAACAAATAATATTAAACATGAAAATTACTAGCATTTTACTAGCAACAGCAATAGCGAAAAAAAAAAATATGACAAAAAAAAAATTCACAAAATTTTTAATAATAAATCGCATTTATATTATTATGATTAAATTTTGTGCATGTCTCATAAATAATAAAAACAAAAAAACAAAATAAATTATTACGAAAAACAGACAAACAAACCAAAAAAAAAAAAAAGTTCAAGGAGGAAGTATTTTGAGCGAAACAAACATTTATCTTTGTTGCTGCTGTTGTTGTTGTTGTTGTTGCTACAACTATTTTTCTTGTTCGCTGTTTAGGATAGTTGATGTAAATAATAGATAAATTATATATGTGTGTGTGTGTGTGTGTGTGTGTATGTGTATGATTGTCTTCATGTACTTTGTACACTCATAAAAATTGATTGATTCTATTAAATGATGTAAAAAAAAAAAAAAAATTAAATAAAATGGAAAAGAAACGACTTTGTCACGATTGCAGCAACAGCGACAGCATCAGCATCAGCAGCAGCAGCAGCAAGAGCTCCAACAACAGTACGACTATTGACTACACCATCAACATCAACAACAAGATGAAATAGTATAAAATACTAGCTAATTGCAATAATATTTGCAATTTTCTTTATCTCATTGTTTGTTTGTTTAATTTTTACTCCTATTTTTCATTTACATTCGCAAATCTACTAATTTGAATTTACATACAAAATATCCATACACTTACAGGGTGGCTGATGAATATTGCTACATTCGAGACTCAAATAACTTTTGTTTTTTTTTTTTAAATAATACATTTTTATTATGCATAGGTTAATTAGTTTTAAAAATAATTGAGTTTAAATGGCCTTCACGCACAGTAACGTATGTGCGACATCTTATCAAAATGTTATTCATTACTGCCTGGAGGGTTACAGTAGGAATTGCTTCAATTATCGTTCGAATGCATTGCTTCAAATCATTCAAATTCAATTTTGTAAATTTCCTGTTTGCAATATCCCCACAAAAAAAAAAAATCAGGTGGAGTAAGGTCAGCAGACCTTGGGGGCCAACGGAAAGTGGAGTTTCTTGAAATCACCTTATTGGGGAATTTTCACTGCAATTCTGTCATAACAGGTCTGGCTATATGAGCAGTTGCTCCATTTTGTTGAAATCACACAGAGTTGAAAGGCATTTTTTTTTCGGCGTAGTTCGGGAAAGAAAGACTTTTCCAACATCTTTGAGTAACGGTATCCATTGATCGCAACAGTAACGCCGTATCCTTCGAAAAAGTTAAGTCCGACATCCACACTGTGACGCGAAGTGCATGTAATTCCGTCTCATGGAGTATCTGTGGGTTAGAATCACTCCATATCCAACAATTTTGTTTGTTAACATTGTCGTTCAAAGCAAAATGGGCCT
Source organism: Megamerina dolium (assembly GCA_963854835.1). Lineage (NCBI taxonomy): Eukaryota > Metazoa > Arthropoda > Insecta > Diptera > Megamerinidae > Megamerina > Megamerina dolium. The sequence goes on along the minus strand of OY978526.1, from coordinate 8,092,328 downwards.
CATCAGACATAAAAATGCAGTTCAAGTTCAAGTTTTCGTCCTCTTCCGCCATTTGGAGGAACTTCTCGCAAAATTCCAAACAAATTGACAAGTCTGATGCATGCAGTTGGCTTGTTAGTTGAATTTTATACGGGAATAATTTTAAATTCTGTTGTCTGTTGATATTCATTTGAGCAGATAAGCTCCTTGTCGAAATTGTATTGGATTGGCTTGTATGGAAGCAGCTACAGCAGCTATTATTGTTTCCTGCGTCCGAACTGAGGGTTTGCGATGATAAGGTCTTTTTGCGATTGTCCCACGTTCGGCAAAATTATTTATGAGCCCTCATTATAGTCCATCTGCTAGGAGGAGTGCCGCCAAACGTGCGTCTATATTCTCTTCGGACGTACTCGGCGGACTCCAACGCGTGATAGTGGCGCATAATCTAAATTCATCATGTTTCATTTTCCCAATCTTCCATTTTCGTTAAATTGTAAAGATGAATCTTTTTTCAATCAATTCTTCCGTCAGTAACAATTTGCCAAAAAAGCTTCTTTGAAGAGCTTCTGTGACAATACTAAGTTAAAGTGATGTCGCAAGGGCTCTGCCGTTCGGAACCGGCTAATATAAGTAGGTCCCTAGGTAGTAGGTTGGAAGAGAAGATCGGTGGTATCACAACGGGCCTTTCTGGCCTAAGATAGAGGGCAGCCAAATAACATAACCTAACCTTCATCAGCCACCCTGTAGTACATACTGGAGTATGCAGAAAAATTCATGGAATCATTCGTATACATTTTTGTTGTTGTATTATTGTATTTAATATGGAGAACTCGAATTTTCCAGCTTTCGGTCTCCAGGCTCTATATTCACCGAAAAGTGCCAAGCAACCAATCAACTGTTTTCTACTTTGCGGATAGATAAAAATCGAAAATTGTAAATGTGTTTTTCAGATTTCTTCATATTTGTTAACATGTTTTAACATTTAACTTTTAATTGATTTCCATTTTTGTGGGTATTTCCGCTACACAAAATATTTATATTGATGTAATATTATGATTCATTCCGAGAACTTTTCAACTTGCATTCTCATACGTATGAATGGTAAATACCTAGTACGAGTATGTATGTAGATAAATAGAATTGCTCAATTAAGCACTCACATTCTATGTACATATATGCTAAAAAGCTCGTTAAGCTAATACACAATTTTCAGTACTAACCAACACTTGGGTACTTTGGCATGTCCCAACAAATTTATGTATACATTTGTATACATATAATATTGGTATATGCATGCATACATAGCATATCACATACGAGTATTTATGTTCATGCAAAATACATATACTATGGTCAATAGCAACAAACTAGCAATTTTCTATTAAATGGTTATTACTGTGTAATTGTACCGTATTTGCCAATGTTGTCTATTATTGTCATTGTCATTGTTTTATTTAATTTTCTCTTTGTCATTTCTTGTCTATTCTATTTCTCTTTCCTCTATACAATTTAATATTTCAGTGCAATATAATTGCATACATTTTTAAATGTTTTCTTGCGACAACACTATTATCATCATCAACACCATAAACTATGTATTTTCAATGTTGAATAATTAAATGATGATAAATATTCATGATTAGATGGTTCTAATGTGAAACTAGCATGTAGTCTCATACTGGATAATTTTATTTAAATTACACTTATTCTTAAGAAAGTGGAGAATTTTTAAAAATAGGCGTGGCACAATGTGACTAGTTATACGCGTCCATCTATGCTAACCAACTGTATAGACATAGGACCATGTGTCGCTGAATAGTGCAACTAACTGAAAATTTCACACAATTGTATTTTAGTATTTGATGTCATCTATTGAGAAATTTATGCATATATGCATATATACATATGTTCATATACACATGTGTATGTATATAAAATGTTGCTTATAAAATTATATGCATGAGCTTGAATGTATGGCAAGCAGCATATTCATTGCTGTAATTTGTCTTTCTCGTGTTTTTTTTTTTTTTATTAATTTTTTGTTTTTTTGTTTGTTTGTTTGATTTTCAATTCAACACTTGTCGTTTATTAAACATTTTTTCTGTTTCTGGCAACAATGTTGCACATTTATTATTGCTGCTTTTGTTGCGTTGGTTTATTGTTTAAGTAAATGCATTTTTTCGCTGTTTGTGATGTGATGTTGTTTGTGATTTTTCGTTTAGTACTCTTTCTTGCTATAATATTTTTATTTCATTGTTTTTGTTGTTGTTGTTGTCTTGTCTCGTTTTATGTTAACAAGTTTTATATTATGACTTATGTCTTTTATGTTGCACATCACTTCCTTGAAGCATTCATTTATGCCTTGTTGCAGTTTTTGTTATTGTTGTTATTGTTGTTGTTGTTGTTCGTATCAGTTTATACATCGAAAGTGTTAATTTTAAAAACGTGATTGCATAAATCATAAACAAATGTTATTAACCATGTTTAAGTTATGATTATAATGGCTGGTTAGCTGACTGTAAAACTGATTGCATGTTGTTGTTGTTCTTGTTATTGTTGATAATCATTGAGCTCTGCTGTTGCAGCTGTTAGTGTTTATATCTAAGATTATAATGATATTGAGGATTAATATATAATTTGAATGCATTGAAGTATTGAATTACACATATTGTTGTGTGCAGGTACATATATTTACATTAAACTGGCTCAGGCTTATTTGTAAATAAAATAATCAATGGCTGCCATCTTTGTTTACAGGCTGACGATAGTTTGGTTTTAATTTAAATCAACATTTTTTCGAGTTTGATCCAATTTTGAGCAAATTTAATGGCTTTGAATTCTTCAAAAATGGCAAAAGCTCTTGTATAGTAGTTAAAAACTTGTAATTTCACATTTGTAATAGCCTACACAGACGGAATAAAATAATAACCTGACAGACGGCAGTATTGCGGATTAACTAATCGGCTGATTGCTGTTTTATTAGGTCTGTCCACTTACATTACTATCATTATCAATTTCTGTCATCTATCACTCTCGATATGAGAAAATCTACAAGAAGTACGTGAACTGAAAACTATCAGAAACTTGTAAATTGACATTCACCGTTCATAATTGACAGCTGGATTTATTTGTTCGCCAATACTTTTCATGTTGAAAACTGTAAACAATTGTTGAAAGTTTTTCGTTAGCGAACACACCTAATATTTTGTAAAATGGATGGAGAAAAATTCACAATAGACAATTTTCAGCAGTGTTGCCATCGCAAATTGCCCTAATCCTCTTTTATTTTGAGAATTAACTCATAGAGTTTATGCGGATTAGCTGTAGTTAATGCCCGAGTTAATTCGAATTAACTCGTCGTCTGTCGTCTGTCTAGGCTATAAGAATCGGATGGAATCTGTTATTTTTTTAATATTGAGATATAAAAGGTGTTTCTGAATCTGAATATAAGGTTATGTGTAAATATCGCTTGCATTAAGCTATCTAAATGTGCTACAAAGTGGAAAAATTAAATAAAAAAGCTAAAATATTTATTTAACTCAAAACGAAACATTTCTGACTGGATATTAAAAATTTAGACAACTTTATTATTATTATTAAAAAAAAAAATTTTTTTTTGAGCCACTCTAATATACATACAGAACGTGTATGAGTATATATTTTTCTGGATTTTTGGTGAGAAAATAATTTTTTCATTTATACTTTTTGGGAGAAAGTGTGAGAAAGCATTTAATTTACAACGAAATATGAAGATTGCTTGAAATGTAATCTTGTGAGCTTGTGAGTAGAGTTCAAAGTAGTAATTGGCAACCAAATTGATTAAATTAAACATTTTGAATTTCACAAATGATTGATATGACATTTGGATAATTATTTAAAAAATAAACGAAATTATGATATTCAAAGTACTGGAAATATTGATTGCTATGGCAACATTGTTGCTATAGTGAAGTGATTCATTTTGTAAACATGTTGCGCCACGATATATCTAATTATACACATGAGAATACATAGAGTTGTGGTCATTTTGAAAATTAGTCGAAATTCTATATATTTATGCTTGAAAATAATTGCTGCTGCATAAAATTCTTATATTTTATATTATAAAGTGCAAATTTTTCAATACTTCAACATTTTTGGCATTTATTCATACAACATACACAATGCATAAAGCATTGCTAATTATCATCAAAAATAAAAATATGAAAGAAAAAAAAAAAATCTATAAAATTGTACCTATCCACATCATGGTCTCATCGACTTTTGGTAATAATTTGGCAAAATACCAAAAAATTCAAAACAAAATTTAGAGCCAAATAGGTAATGGTTATGCCTATTGACAGCATACCCATTATGATGCAATACATTATGCAAGATGTATGCCAAAAGAGCAAAGAGAGATGAACGCAAAATCATTTTTGTTGCATTCACAGGCATCCGTTACTTAATGCAGTGGTCGTTAATTAAAGAAGAAGAAGAAGAAGAAGAAAAAATTGTAATAATAATATATGTAAAAAAAAAAAAAAAAAAATTTATAATAAACTCAGCAATAATACTTGTAATGCGAAATATTTTGCATAATTAATGTTGCACATGAATGATGCTAAATATTGACACATTTGCTTAATTTTTCATGCAGAAATATCATTGTGCCTTCGACTTGCATTTTATTGCAATTTCATAATTTTCCTCATAATTAAAATTTGTAAAGAAACTCTGCATCATGATATTTGTAAGAAAAATGCAGTGGAAAAATATTGCTGCGCTATTGCTTGTCTATAGAAGTATTTCAATTCATACCTATACATACATAGCTCAGAGTATCAGCTGCCAACTAATTAAGGAAAAAATGTATGCAATTAATAGATTTTTTCCCTTGTGATGCAACCAGCGCCAACACTATCACCAACACGATCACGAGCAGTGTCAGTAGCTGCAGTAGGAGTACATAAACTCACATTTGCAGCTGACACAAATAATGAATCAGTAGATGTGTAAAGATGAGAGAGAGTGCCAAATGAATGAGTAAATAAATGAGCATGAGTGAACGATGAATTCATTATATTTGTATGTGAATGTATGTGTGTGCATATGCACATCGTAAATGATGCCTAGTGTCCGCTTGTCCGGCTGTCTGTCTGTCTGTCAGTCAATGTTGCAGTTAGCTAGCAATGATTGCTTGGTTGAATGCATGGTTTGTCGGTTGGTTGGCTGGTTGGCTGGTTGGCTGGTTGGCTGGTTGGCTGGTTGGCTGGTTGGTTGAATGGAGCCGGACGCCAAAAAACCACAGATCAACACCCGCGCTTCGTTTAATGACATTTCATGCATGCATGCAAATGCAATATGCAGCATTTATTATATTATTTCACCACAGTATTGCATATATTTTAGGTATGCATGTGTGTGTGTGTGTGTGTGCGCATTATGTGCGCTCATACATATATAAGCACTAGGCTTACACTTATGTTGTGAATATTACATATACTTGTACATACATCCGCCAAATTGTTGGTTGGTGTCTTCTTTTCATAATACGAGGGCTGGTCCCAGAACTATCCGACCTAACAAAGAAAACAACAAATTTGGGAACATTTTTCTCTCTCTTTTTGATATGCCTGTAATTTCATCTAGCTAACGCACCTTCAGCCGGCGATCATCCAATACCATTTTGTGGATTTTATTAACCGTTTTTGTCGTGGTCACCTCAATTGGTTGACCACTACGGTGTTTGTCGTGGCAGCTCGTACGACCACATTTAATCTCTCTCGTAAACGAATGAGCAGACTACCCTAGAGTAGATTCTAGTTCGGCTTTAATATTCGTTGGACTGAGACCTTTCAAATGAAAGCATTGAATTACATAACGGTGACCAATTTTTTCCATGTTTTCAAATTCACTTTCGATGGCTTCAAAAAAAAAAAATACTAAATAACGTGGCGCATTGAAACTTAAAATATATGCTTGATAAGGTTGCCACTTTTCATCAAAGTATTTTTTTTTTCAAACTATGCCATCATCTATATGTCAGGTCGGGTAGTTATGGGACCACCCTTGTATTTACGTACCATCACATTGTGTGTAGAATTATTGTATGATTGTGCCATTATAAATAATAACTTGGAAGTAAATTTTACAAAACAATTTTATTATTGTTGTTATTATTGTTGTTGTTGTTGTTGCTTTTTCAATCATAAAACGCATTAATGTTGGAAAAACTAAAAGACCGCCTATAGCATTTGAATATTTTTTTTTTTCGAATCTTCCCTGTATCGTTATTATATTCAATGAAGGGGAAAAGTAATGAATGAATGAAAATGTAGAAAAGAAATAAAAAGCATTATGTCAGAAATTTATGAGCATTCATTTACAAAAGTTATTCTAAATATGCGTAATTTCATTGGAGGTAATGACTATTCAGGCAGACACTCATCGATCGAAGTGAACCATTGTACAGAGGTGATCAGAGGTATGAGCTTATTTTCTTTTTCTTTTTAGAAAATATATACTATTAATAATGAAGCTGCATCATTTATATAATAAAATGAGAATGTTATTGTCAAAATAATTGCAAAATTGTAGGGGAACTATAGGGAACTTTTCAAAATTGTAGGGGAACTTTGGTATACACCCTGGTATGTGCTCTGAGCAATAAAATGGCATACCATACTATATGGCCACTCACCCTGATCGCTAAATATATGAAATATGTTCATATATATATATATATATTAGCGAAATAATTCATTATCTACATAACAAATCAAATCACAATTCAATTTGCGTAAATGTCAATTATATTTTACATTTCTTTACACATTCACTTTACTGTATTCACATTGCCATAAATAACACTAATACAACACACACACACACACGCCAGTGTATATTTGCTGTTGCCAGCACTGTACAACTTAATTGGCTCTGGTGTTGCAACAAGAAAAAAAAAATCTAAAACTCAATGGCTGTTGAAGAACAAATATGTAGAGTGAAGAGAACAATAGAGTGTAAATATTATCCATCATATTTGCAATTTTCAATTGAATGAGTATGTAGGCATTACAAACTATTAGCAGTGTCACAGTTGTGTTGTTGAAATTGTTGTTTTTATTATTGTTGTTGTTGGCTCCTTGCATATTTTTCTTGATCATTCTTGCTTCAGTCACACTTAGTCTGCTAGTTACTGTGAGTTAGTTAGTGCTGGTGATATCATTGTAGAAAATCAAAACATCACACTCTCGCAGATAAACAATGTGTGGCATAAATAGTAAATTCTAGTGCTTCTGTCAGTGATATACCGACTGTGCGTACTTAGTACACAAACAAAATATGATATATGGATAGCAATTGCAATAATACTAATACAGTAAGTACTTGATTATTTAAGCTATTGAAATTAGTGATCGATGAAATTTGATATAATAATAACATAATTTGATAAAAGTAACGTAGTTTATTACTTTTTTTGGTCTGCTTTGCATTATATTTTGAGTATGAAACCCTGGTCGCAAACAATCTAATATAAAATAGAATTTATCTTTGAATTGTTTCAAATAAAGTTATCTAGCAAGTCTGCAAAAAAAAAAAATGTATGTCACATGGATTTCAACCTTCTGGAACGGCTAATATAAGTAAATCCCTTAGAATAGTGTATCAATTTGACACTGCATAGGAAACAAGCCCGATGTCTTATTTGGAATCGATAACTTTACACAAAAGTCTCCATTCAAGTGTTATAATGTTAATAGAAACAAACGGAGAACTAGTTCAAAATTCATCAAAGGCATATTTTATTTACGTTTCCTAAAGTTTGCTTTTTGCACATTATACTATATACGAGGCTGGTCCCAGAACTACCCGACCTAACAAAGAAAACAACAAATTTGGGAAAATTTTTCTTTATTTCTTGATGAAACAACACTTTCTTTTTCTCCAAATGCGGCCTTTTTTTTACTTTAATTTCATCACTTAAACGTTGCAACAAATTAGTATAATACTCGCCGTTGATTGTTTTTCCTTTTTGAAGTGAAATCAATAAAAATTATCCCACGTGCATCCCAAAAAAATATACGCCATAACCATGCCTGCAGATGTAACTGTCTTGTCCTTCTTTGGACACGATTCACCCCATACGATCCACTGTTTTGACTGCTCCCTTGTCTCAGGTGTGAAGTGGTGGACCCATGTCTCATCCATGATTATGAATCGTCGCAAAAACTCGACTTTATTACTGTGAAACATCGCCAAACACTCTATAGCAACATCTTCACGACGTGTTGTTTTTGTTCGATTGTGAGCAAACGCGGCACCCATCTTGCACACAGCTTGGTCATCTCCAAATTTTCGATCAAATTTTCGGATGTATAGCACTTTTTGAAATGCCTGTAATTTGTCCTAGCTCACGCATCTTTAGCCGGCGATCATCCAATACAATTTTGTGGATTTTCCTAACCGTTTCTGGTGTGGTCACCTCAATTGGTTGACCACTACTGTGTTCGTCTTGGCAGCTCGTACGACCTCGTTTAAACTATGCCATCCTATATTTTATGGTCGTAAACGAAGGAGCAGACTCCCCCCAGAGTAGAATCTAGTTCGGCTTTAATATTCGTTGGACTGAGACCTTTCAAATGAAAGTATTGAATTACATAACGGTGACCAAATTTGTCCATGTTTACAAATTCACTAAAGTCGCTAACTTTTGATGGCACCAAAAAAATACTAAACAATCTGGCGCCTTGAAACTTAAAACATGTGTTTTATAAGGTTGCCACTTTTCACTAAAGTAATTTTTTTCAAAAATCCTGCCGCCATATATAGGTCAGGCCGGGTAGTTCTGGGACAGCCCGTATGAACATATATTTCCAAAGTCACTTGACTTCACATCAAGTGCATACTGTAGGCATTTTATATTTTTATTTACATCCGCTATAGTTTTGCCTCTATATCGTACATATGTAGAGTAGTGTGTGTGTGTGTGTGTGTGTGTGTGTGTGTGTGGTTCGCAGTAAAATTTGCAATGACAATGTGAATGCGTAGTAACTTATATATATGCTTTCATAACAGTGATGAAGAGTCTCTCCTCATTGTTGACATCATATCCAAAGCGCATTTTCATTATGTTTCACTATGCGTATGTATGTATGTGCCGATGGCAGTGGTAGCGACCGTAACGTATGTCACCAATGTTCTGCGTGCATAATTCGCGCATAAGTTATGTAGTGCAGAGTATTTGAGCAGCAATGTTCAATGTAAATTTCAATACAATGAAATTGGATGGTTGGATGACAGCAGGCAACGGTGATGTGTATCCGGATACTGTTTGGCATTATTAAAAACAATTAGCGTGAAACTCAATGAAAAGTGAACATAAATTTACGCATTTACACACAGTGGGAACAACATATTTAGAGTATGTTATCGCGCGATATCGGTGCTGCTTTATGGTGTAATTTAGTTTGTATGTATATCTTTCAACACTAACCGCCACCATCATCTCTAGCATCACAAGGGAACTACTATCTACTATCACTATCATCATTATGCCAGTTACAGATATAGATAGTGTTGTGTGTTTTGTGCATTAAGCAAAAAAAAAAACAAAAACAAAATTTGCATGCGTGTGTCCATGCATACGAGTACTACATACGTAGTATACCAAATGACAGTGCTCTGGTGTAATGATGGCCATAGTGATGTGTGAGATAAATGTATGAAGAGTGCGAATATGAACATTTCATTAATACTATGTGCTGATGGTGGCGACATTGAAATTACGTACATAGAGATATGTTATATGTGTGCGCGCTCTCCGACACTGATGACGATAACATACTATGTTATTTATATATATTCTTTGCCATTTATTTTTTTCTTTTTTCTTTTCTTTTTCTATATGTTTTGCATGAGTACGTGTATTCGCTAATGAACATAAACGACTCAAAATTTGCATACGAATATAATTTAGATGTTATTTATACGAGTGTGTCTGTATAAATCAAATTTTTATTGATAAATCATCAATGTCATGCATTAGACTTTTATAAGAAAAAAAAAAAAAAAAGTTGCCATTTCGATTCACATTACATGTAATTTGCAATAAATAACGAATGGTGGGGGCGTATCATTTATTATTGTAGTTATGAATAATGTTTGCATGTAATTTTTGTACTGTTGTTGTTTTGTGCTACCCAATGTATTGTAAAGGGTGATTTTCTAAGAGACTTCGGATTTGATTTTGAAAAAAAAAAAACACATAAAATTTAGACAAATGTATGAAATTTTGATTTGAGTCGATGGAACGATCTATATAATTCAATGTTTAAAGATGATTTCATATAAATGTTGACCGCGGCTGCTCCTGCGTCCAATTTTGACATACTCTCTCCAACATATCGGCCGATATCTCACGAATAAATTCTTCAATATTGGCTTCCAGTGCGTCAACCGTTGCAGGCTTGTCGAATACTGTAAATTTAGTTACAAGATTCCGTATAGCGGCCTCAGAAGGTCGCTCAAACTGAACATAAAATGGCAGAAGTGCACGATGCACTTTCTTAACCGAGCAATGAATTTTGATAATCAAATTCAATAATCTGCAAGCGTTGTTCGTTTATAAGTCGATTTATGTTTAAATTATAGACCAAACTGAACATGTTTGATAACAACATGTCAAAGAGTCAAAATAAAAATACTCTCAGACAGTCAATCAGTCCTCAAAGGTCTTAAAAGTTATATATTCACATCAAAAGTCCACAAAGAGTGTAACAATGCACTCAACAAACTGATCATCCATCATTAGGTCTCTCTGATCTGGGTGCCAGGACATGAAGAATACGAAAGTAGTGAAAGGGTGGACCTTTATGCCAAAAAAGGAGCTGAAGAGCCATTTATCGGTCCAATCCCGTTCTTTGGCTTCAATAAAAACAAAATGAAACAGGATACCAAGAAATGGATCCAACATAAAATCAAAGAATATTGGAATAACACTGGTGGTCTCAACTACTTCAAAAAATTCCTGAGCTTTGATGCCAAAAGAGCAAACACCGCTCTATCCATAAACAAAAAGGATCTTAGATTACTCTTCGGAGCACTAATGGGCCACTTCGTATGCAATAAACACTTACACACAATAGGAGTATCCAACCAGTGATGAGGAAGAGTCCATGGAACACTTAATCACAATCTGTGATGCATTAGGCCACAGCAGGCATAAAATCCTAGGTTCATACTTACTAGAAGATGAAAACCTTTAAATACTCCCCCCGAAGGAGCTGGTTCGATTCAACGATATATTAAATATATTAAATATCTAAGTATAAAGGGATGCACAATAGACCAATTTGGTCGCAATGCATAAAGGCCTTGACTTAACCCGTACTACCATTACCATTATTACCAACATGTTACACGAAAATAGCTGAGCTGCCAAAAACAGTGTTGCCACAAAGAAAGTTGCTAAAAAATCACCCTGTATATTTATTATCCTTTGTTCGATTCAATGTGGAACGATTATTTCTTCAATTTATTTCAATATTATGTTCTATTGAGGAAATATTATTGGACCATATTTCTTAGCAAATTGTTCTCGGTTAGAGCAAAATTGGATTTGATAGTTGACACACAAGCTGCCATGATATGAAAATGAAAATATGGTGGTTGAATCAAATGTTCTGATAAATATAATTTTAAGAAACAGAAGAAAAAAAAAATTGTTTATACTTTTTCAGTGAATAATACAAGAGATAATTTTTCCCCATTCTAATATTTGTACTACTTATGGCTGCGTGACATCTATAAAAGTAATGAACTACAAAAATCACACAAAAAATTATTGAAATTGCTATGCTTATTGCATGAGCGTAGTGTGTACATGCATACGTTTATCTTTTATAGAATGTTAAATTATGCAAATTTATTGTAACAGCACACACACACATACACGCATAGTAGTAGATAGACTCAATCCCAATTGCATAAAGCTTACTTAGCATCAAGGATATGTAAATCACATATGTACTATGTGTATATGTCGTAATATATTTATCGAAGCTTGTACATTTTGGATTCTTTTTATGCAAAATAGACACATAAACATAGAAGAGCATCGAAAATGTACTATTACGATATGTGTAACAGTCACACTACTTCTGGCAATGCGACAATTCGTACAAAAAAAAAAAAAAAAAAAAACAAAAGCGAAACAAATATCATTGCCAGCAACAAATAGTACAAAAACAACAACAACAATAAGAACAATAATAACAAAAAAAAAAATAAAATAACGTTGCAATAGCAATTGTTGCCAATAAAAATAAATTTACCAAATACACTCAATACAACGACAATGAACTGGGAATACAGTGAAAGCACCCATAGGTGAAGATATTCGATTTGATCGAGTTTCATGGTGAATATTTGTGTCCGCTCGTGGGAGTTTTCATTGTATCTACTTACATCTACTCGTATCTATGTAGATATTCATGTATGCTCATATGAGCATTAACATGTACAACACATTTGCGAGTATAGTATAACAATAAACAACAACAACAACAACAACAACAACAACAACAAAGTAATAATAGCAACTGCAAACGATTACGATGGCTGTCAATGAGAATAAAGTTTTAAATGAAGCTGTTACGCACATAATTTACCATTTTTAAGCCAAAATGAACAACAACAATAGCTATAGTACAACAACAACAGAGAAAAACTAAATGAAAGAAACAATTTTATTGCTTTTTGAAGTTTCGTCTTCAACGTTGTCATCTTCTTCTTCTTTAATGTTGCATAGCCAGAACAATTACCTGTAATAAAGTGAATAAGTATGAGTATGTGTGTGCCCATGTGTGTGTGTGTGTGTGTGTGTGTGTGTGTAGGCATGTATGCACACATCTATATGTACATATGATGGTGTGACGAGTTGCTCGTTTAAAGGCAAAAGTAAAAACTGTGCACTCTTTTATACAGTCATAAAAATTACAGATTAAGGAGTGTCGTCGTCGTCGTCGTCGTCGTCGTCATCATCGCCTTATTTTGATTTGTGTAATGCATGCATAATTAAAGGGGGAGGAAAATGTATGTGTGTGTGTGTGTGTGTGTACTAAAATAAGCAGTAGAAGAAGTAAAACTTTGTAACAACTCTCATTCATCATAAACAACAACAATATTCATTGTTGTGCTGCAGTTGTTACATACTTGTCGACAAGTAATCAATAATTTCTGTATTTTGTTGTGTTGTTTTTTCTTTTTTTTTTTTTTTTTTTTTGCTTTTATTCGCTGATTCTATCTTCTATACTTGTATAACATATTGCTTTTGGTTTTTGTGTTTGCGCTTGTTTTTCTTTTTCTTTTTTTTTTTTGTATTTCTACTCTGGCGACAATGACCTGACGATGGTCTTGAGGCGTAAAATGGCCAACACCCACATTTGTAGACTGACATAAACACATACTATACACACACACACACATTATGTTGTTGCTTACTTGTATGATACTTGTACGTACACTTACATAAATACTTGTATGTACCTACATCATATAACGACAACAACAGCACCAATAACAAAAATAACATTTTGTCTGGCAAAACTTTCTCATAAAGTATATCTAGTGTATATATATATATATGTACATATATGTACTAAGGTACATATAAATACGAGCATATAAGTAAGTAAGTATAGACATACGTACAACATGAAGTAAAATTAATGAGTAAAATAAGATACCAGAAAATAAGTTGTAGAGAAAAAAAAAAAGAGCAAATGAAGTAAATACCTACATATATAAAATGAAAAGAGTTTGCAAAAATTGTAAGAGTATGTTTGAAAAGAAACAAACAAAAACACAAAAAAATGAAGTGTGTATATAATTCTTACATATTGTATGGTGTAAAAAAACGGAATCATTATTTACTTAGTTTGAAAAAGTTCATTGAAGCCAGAATACCGACCGAATGATATGGGTTTTCTTAAGAGACGACTACATCCACTCACCAACAGAATGATAAACTTAAAAAATATGAGGTTTTAAATGAAACTACTACATATATCTGCTAGCATTTTAATATTAAATGACTTATTTGAGGGATATAATCGGTCTTCAGATTAAATTTGATTCTAAAATGCATTGAAATGCAATGTAATTGAAGTTTTAGACTTGCTTAATGAATATATATCTGTGATAAATAAGCAATACATTAACCATGGAGCCAGGATAATAAAAAAATTATCATTTAGTTAGCTAAATAAAACACTTGTCAATATCATCATCGTTTCCTGAATCTTCCACTGGAGCATAAGGGCCTCAATAAAGAATTTCCATCTGGTCCTGTTTTTGTGCTAATATCTTTAGTTCGTTCCACAATTTTCCGCATACGTCAATTTCTTTTTGTAGTGTTCTCCTCCACATGATCTTAGGGCGACCCCTCTTACGACTTCCTTGGGGGTTTTAATCAAGAGCCTATCGACCGACCTCCGTAGTATATTTTCCCAATGTGTGGCCTGTTATAGCCTAGACAGAAGGCAGCGTTAATCCGGATTACCGGCTGCACTTAATCCGAATAAAATATTAACCTGACAGACGGCAGTATTACGGATTAACTAAACGGCTGATTTCTGTTTTATTAGGTCTGCTCACTTACATTACTATCATTACTATCAATTTCTGTCATCTGTAACTCTCGATATGAGTAAATCTACAAGAAGTACGTGAACTGAAAACTATGAGAAACTTGTAAATTGACATTCACAGTTCGTAATTGACAGCTGGATTTATTTGTTCGCCAACGCTTTTCATGTTGAAAACTGTTAACAATTGTTGAAAGTTTTTTATAAGCGAACAACCCTAATATATTGTAAAATCGATCGAGAAAATTCACAATAGAAAATTTTCAGCAGTGTTGCCATCGCAAATCGCCCTAATCCTCTTTTATTTTGAGAATTAACTCATAGATTTAATGCGTATTAGCTGCAGTTAATGTCAGAGTTAATTCGAATTAACTCGGTAATCCGGAATTAGGCTGCCTTCTGTCTAGGCTATGATGCATTTCGTTAAGGGGGCATATGAAGCATTATATCTCATTAATCTCTAGTTGCCGGTATATGTAATAAGGACATTGATTTCCGCACTCAACAGCAAACGATTCCTGAGTTACGGGGACGTTACATTTATACAATATCGAGATTATTTGATTATTTTGTAGCAACAGAAAGTTAATATATTTATGCGAAAAACTGGATATGATCAAGTGCTTGATTTCATCATATCAACCGATATAAAGCAATAGGAACAATATAAACAAGTAAAGTGATTTCAAAAATTATGTGTCAATTTACAAAATTCTGTGAAATTTAGTCCAACATTTTATTTGATTTTTTTTTTTTTGTAAAAATGTGAATGTGATTTTCTAGTAAAATGATAAAATTCACTTACTCGTCTTATGATAATATCATCTTTAGTTTCTTTTTATACACGATAAAGTGGAAGGTGATAGGTAATTCGACATAATATTACATTTGCCTTTTACAATATATCAGAATCGATGAATAAGAATATTCGTTTTTAAGTAATTTCTATTGATTTTAAAAACAATTGACAAAATTAAGCTCAATTCATGAAGGGAAATTGTCATAATTGTCTAGTATACGATTTCATGTATAGATATATTGATGTATCGACTTACGACTCGTATGCAATATTGAAATTTGATATCAGAGGCAAGATTATCAATACCATGCCAAATACAAAAAAAAAAATTTTTTGGAATAAAGAACTAAGATTGACACCTTCCTTCGTTTATATATTATTTTTTGTGTATATTATTGGAGCTTAAAGCAAAATTTTGGGCTTCAAAAATGTTACATATTTTTCAGAAAAAATGCCCATATGTTTATACACATAATACACAACTAAGTACATAATATACCCAAGTGCATAATCGAAATTTGTATCTTATACTGTATGAGAGTATAATTTGAAGCAAATGCTATTTATTTTTGAAGTTTAAAATAAATTTTCGGTCGTTAATAATATTGTTTATTTTTTAAGAGTGTTTCTCATTAAGCCCGCATGTTTATAAACATAGTATACAAGTGAGTATATACACTCAAGTGCATTATTCAAAACTTTTACCTTATCCTGTATTAAAATATAATTTGAAGCAAATGCTATTTATTATTGCAACTTAAAACAAATTTTCGAGCATTAAAAATATTGTTTATTTCTTTTTTTAATCGACATTTCATGAGTGTTTCTTGAAAATACCCATATGTTTATATACATTGTATATGAGTGAGTATATACACTGAAGTGCATTATCCAAAATTTTACCTTATTCTGTATTAAAATATAATTTAAAGTAAATATTATTTATTATTGCAGTTTAAAAACCAATTTTCGGGTATTTTAGAAAATGCTGTTTATTTATTTTTTAATGCAACAAATGTCCATACATAATATATAAGTTAGCATATGCACTCAAGTGTGCGTAATACAAAATTTTTACCTTATCCTGTATTAGAGGATATAATTTGAAGTAAATGTGCATGACTATTTGCTCAATTTGAAACAAATCACAGCAATTTATTCAACAAATTGCACACACACACACTACAAAATAAGACACATATTTGTCCGTCTTCATCATGATCTTTCTCAACGTATACGACGTACACGTTGCTTGAATAAATGTGAAATTTTCATTTGCACATGCTGCTGCTGCTGCTGCTGCTGCTGCTTACTGCTGCTACTGCTACTTACCTTACCATCTTACCATTACCAATATGTATCTACAAAGTATACACTTGTATAGTAGTAGCAGCAGCAGGATGATACAGACAAAGGAGACTGGGAATTGGGTGTATAGGGAATAGAGTGGTGTAATACTAATGCTATTGCTGAATTGCTGTAAGCACCGCAACTAATTGCCGTTTGCTGTTGCTGCCAGTGCATATGTATATATGTACATACTGCACTCATTTATCAGCTACAGCAATAACGACATCAGCAATGGGGTATTCGTAACATTAAAAGCAAATGGTATACAAATGTATGCATTTATAATTTTTACCTTAAGGTTGTTATCGTTCTTTGCATATTATTTTATTTTTCTAAATGTATTTTATACTTTTGAAAATCGACTGAAGCTTATATTTAATGTAATGATTCTTGTAATTTTTCGTTCTTCATCATTCGACATTTCTATTTCTTCTATAATCACAATTTTCCTAACCAACAATTTGATATGCATTGCAATTATTTATTTACTCTTGCTACACTTTTGCTGTATGCTTGTTTAAATGCCCAGACACTCTTTTATGTACCTACAATATAAATAACTAGTAACTTTGTTTAAATATACACACACACACAGTGCTGCAAAACCTTTTAATTATTTGTGTATATTAATGCGTTGTTTTTGTGTTTTTCTTTCGTAAGCTCAAGGTCAGCACAAGTTTACATACCGATGTATATACATGTTTATATACAAAGTTGTAAATAATAAAGGTTTTCGCTATTGCGTTGCGTTCCACTACAGCATTGAGTGTAACGTAATTACATACAAGCCAAATGTTAATTGCTTACTTTGGCAAATTTTTGGTTAGATTACCTGTTTATATATTGTACGTTGTATGTATGTTGTAATTGTTTACGCGGTCGTTCTTGCTCATTGGTGTTCGTATGTTATTGATCAAGTTGTTAGTACGTTAGTACACAAACAATTTCAATTTACACAAATTGCGTGTGCTTTATTTTAGCGAGTTAAAATGTAATGGTTTTAATTAAATTGATTATGTAAGAATTTTTTTCTTATTTTTATTCACATTTCATTGAATTAGTAGTAGTAGTTTTACATTAACTTTTGACGTAGGGAAAATATACGTAGCTTGGAACTTTTGGTAAGATGGATTAGAATATTGTTTGTTTTTTTTTTTACATTTTTTTTTTAATATATCTTATGTATTTTACATATACAAGCTATCGACATGAAACTCAGTGTGTATGATTATTTTTATCATCGAAGGATTATGCTTTAAAATGGGCGCAATCGAATGAAAAGTACTTCTAGTTCTACTAAGCTGAAATTTGATAAATAAATTGATATTTATTAATGAACATGCCATCTAGAGAATATGCGAAATCGAATGAAAATCACACCCATCTACCATACGCATGTATGCATTCGATATAAGATTTTCATGCAATATGAAGTTATCATGCTAAAACTCGATAAATACGATTATATTTAACGAATAAATTGACGAGTTTGAAAATGAAACGGAATCGAATGAAAATTACACCTATCTCTCATACAAAAGTATCGTTTCAAATGTATGTTTACAGGCTTTGGGTATGAAAATATAAAGTTATTGGAGTGCAATTTGACATATAAGACTTATTTCTGTCAACAAATGAATATCTGTTAGAGTGGACGCAATGTAGTGACAACCACGTGTAGCTTCCATACAAAAGTATAGTTTCAAATGTATGTTTGCAGACTTTGGGTACGAAAATATAATGTTATTGGGGTGCAATTTGATATGTAAGACTTTTTGTTCTCAACAAATGAATATCTGTTAGAATGGATGCATTGCAATGAAAATCATGTGTAGCTCCCATATAAAAGTATCGTTTCAAATGTATGTTTGCAGGCTTTGGGTACGAAAATATAAAGTTATTGGACTACAATTTAACATTTAAGACTTTTTTTTTCTCAACAAATGAATATCTGGTACAATGGATGCAATGGAGTGAAAAGCACGTGTACCTCCCATACAAAAGTATCGTTTCAAATGTATGTTTGTAGGCATTGGATATGAAAATATGAAGTTATTGGAGTGCATTTTGATATATAAGACTTTTTTTTTTCTCAACAAATGAATATCTGTTAAAATGGATGCAATGGAGTGAAAACCACGTGTAGCTCCCATACAAAAGTATGTTTCCGTATGTATTTAACGTACGAAAATATCAAACAATGGAGCTGAAATTCGGTATATACAACTTTTCTTTACTAACGAACAGATATTTTTGCGAATGGGCGAAATCGGATGAAAACCACTGCCAGCTCTAATATAAAAGTATGATAACAAATGTATGTTTGCAGATTTTGCGCATGAAAATATCAAGTTGTAGTAAAATTTCGAATATAAGATGACTTTTTATCAACAAATTAATATGTTTTTAAAATGATCGCAATCGTGCAAAACCCATACCACCCACCACCCTTACAAAAGTATGATTTATTGAACTTTTATAGCCATTTATCTAAGCTTTAGTATAATCGAACTTTTGTTTTTGAAGATTTTTTCTTACAATTTTTTATGTGTTTTGCCAGATATACGTGCTTTTAGTCGGATTTTTTTGTACAAAAACGAATTGCCTATATTTTTCTTTACAAAATAGTTTAAAATTTTTATTTCCAATCATATTTTTACATAATTATTATTATCATTCAGTATAATTTATGCTCCAAAAAACAAACAAACAAAAATATCACCAAACCTACGTAGTTTTCTCTTACATTTCTACATATGAATAATATAATTAACCTCAAATTCGCATTGGATTATCTTTTTTGTTTTCATGTTTTTTTTTTTTAATAGAAATATCAAATTACATGCTCGAACTACCTATCATATACCAAATAGAAATATGTATAATAAATATCTTTCGTAAGTAGACAACATTTTTTGAATGATTAATGAAGTTGTCTTGTGAAACACGTCGTATGATGAACGTTAAATTAATTTATTATACAATAAGCGCTTGAATGCGTAGGTATGTATGTGTATGCACAATACATATACATACAAGTATGCAAATTGGACTTCATTGAACATTCATTATATATACATATTGTACGAATTATGTGAAAGGTGTTAAATGCTATGTATTTACACTTGCAAAAATAATTATGCAAATTAGAAAATTGTGAAAAAAAAAATTTATATCTACAAGTATGTACTATTTGCATAAATTAATATTAAATATAATTGATGTAAATTGAAATAACAAAAAAAAAAAAAAATTACAACTTACTTTGACTTGCATCCATATAATTTGAATAGCTTTAACAATATGTAGCGATTATCATTAGCAGTGCATGTGTGTATGCATTCTTTTATTAAATTTGCTATGTGCTTGCGCTTTTTACATTATTCATTTTTATGGATGTTATGTTTTACACGCTTGTTAAACAATTTCTTAGTATACGCTAACGCTTCCAGTAGACCAAATATTATAACAACGCCAACGCCAACATCAACACCAACGCCAATGCCAGAGGCGGTAACAGTAGTAGCGGTAAACTGTTAACTTTGCTTTATGCTATGTGTTCATCTATAACAACATAAAAGAGAGAGAGAGAGAGAGAGAGAGAGAAAAAAACAAACATATTCATGGCGTAAAAATACGTTCAATTTAATTTTATTTATTTGAATTTTCTTTAGTATATTTCTTTGTTTTTTTTTTTTTGTTTTTTTTTGAAAGAGGATTATTTATTTATTTATGTATTTATTTTAAGCGTAAACAAAATATGTATAATGTACATATAAAAGTGTAATTTCACGAGTATATCATTTTTTGTGCTTTTGTTATAGAATGGAATACTACTAAAGAGAGGCAGAGTGGGAGTAGTGAAATGAATGTAGAGAGAGAGAGAGAGAGGGAGAGCTTGGGTTAAAATTAATAACCAACACAAAATGTCAACGTCATATTTGTTTTTGTTTTTAGCATGCCAATGCTAATGGCAATTGTAATGACGTTGCAGTTACGTTCGTATGAGTAGCAAGCAATAAAACAATAACAGTGGCATCATCTACAGCAGCAATACCAAAAACGATGGCAGTACAGTATCATGTTGTCAACAATATTATATAAAAATAAAAAATAAAATACAATATTCATTTCATTCATGTTCATTCAAAAACAACATTTTATTATTGTCTATTTATTTTTATTTAATTTTTTTTTTTCTTTCTTCTCTGTATGTTCACGTTTGGTTCACGTTTGTTTGTTGGGGGGTTTTTTTTTTTTTATAGAATTTTCTTGTTTGAAATTTAAAGCAAACATACCGGAAAAGTGTATAAATAATAATTACACGTCAGTATAGACAAAAACACTCACACCTATTCAACTCAATTGCATACCATCAGATATCTCGTTATATTCAATGTTGCTGCTGCTGCTGCTGTTGCTGTTGTTCTCTGTGTGAGCACATACAAACAATACTAACATATACATATGTAGTACATGTATTGTATGTATGTAGCTAGGTACTCTGTAATATGCTTGAGTAATATTTTGAGCTGCAAAACCCAGTCGGAAATTGTTGTGGAATATTGTTGTGGTAGCATTATTGTTGGTTGATGCATGTTTTTACTTGTTTCATTTCTCTCTGTTAGTTGCTTATATAAAAATACATATATACATACTACATGTATTTTTATTTTTTTTTATTTTGGTATTCACATATGAGAATGAAAGTGGCTTTACACAAGAAATGGTGTGAGAGAAAGTCAAAAAACCACAAGCATCAGCACAAAATGTATTTTTTTTGTATAGGGTGCTTGATTTAAAAGTGCTGTAATTTCAAATTTAATTAAAAAAATACAAAAAAAAAAAAATGATTAAAATGACCTGAATCTGAGCATTTTTTCATGTGTACGACAAAGTTTTGGGTAATAGGGCCATGCCTAATTGCCTAATTGGTCGAATTTGATATAACGATACTCTAAAAAAGCACTCTTTTACAATATTATAATGTATAATATTTATTATATTGATACTTATTTACATTGCAAGATGTGATATGAAGCTTAAGAAAAACTTGCAACAACATAAATATTTATTTAGTAATGCAAACATTTGTTTGAATATAAATTCAAAGAGTTTTATCCTTCTATTTTAACTAGAATAAATATTCTATTTTATTCATTATCGTTGCTACACAGTCAGTCAATAACAGTCACATTAGTGCGAATACAAGTCGTTCACTTGTTAATTAAGCTTTCATCTATAGATTAATACGAGTGAATATGTATATGTGAAAGCATTAAGATATATACAAATAAATTCTTACGAAATACGCTTTGATATATAACAATAACATTTAATTATGCTTTTTATCAATGTTTATCGCTCTAACTCATATAATTGTTGTTGATTGTACAGGTTTGTAAATAACTTGGATCTTCTATGTAAATATACATATATATATATATATATAATGAATTCAATGTCAATATACTTTTAAATAATTTACTTTCTCTACATCTCATTTTACATGTACATCAGCATATCTTTGTTTTATCTGTCTGATTGACGTGCTGTGTGGGTGTACATGTACATAAATACACAAGTATGAATGTTTGTGTGTTTTTTTTTTTTTTTTTTTTTTTTTTTTGTATCAGTCTATTCGCGTGTCAGTTGATAGTAGCATTTTTGTTAAGCTTTTACAATTGTCAACATGTCAACGACTGTTTTTTTATTCATATTTATTTATTTTTCTTTTTGTATCTTATTTGTGTATATATACAATGTATGTATACAATGTTGTTTGTCTATCTATGCGCTCGTTTTAATGATGATGCTTAAATATCTCATTGTTATTTTGTTAATGTTGCGTTAGACTATGTAAATATGTAGTATATAAAAATACTTTAATTAAACTCGAAACAATAATAGGTCGTTTCAAAACAAACAAACAAAAAATGCTATTAGAAGTAGATCACAAAAAAAATTTTTTTTTTTTTTTTTTTCATAGAAATCTGAGTGGTACAGCATATGTTATGTATATACACAATATATCCAGAGCTTAATAACAATAACAACAATCACAATATATGCTAAGCTGCTTATGATTTCATATGCTTCAAATGCTTAATCTTCGAATGGCAAAATGCGATATTGACATGTATCCATTATATAAAAGATAACTTAGTTTAAGGAACTAAGGCTGAATTTATCTTCGTAGTAGATTAGAAGGGAAATACTTATAGTTATATAAGTTGTGGTATTATTTGTTTTTTTTTTTTTGGCAATTTTTAATGCTAAAATTATCGTCAAGTATTGACAAAATTTTCGACCCGCTCCAACCACTAGCATTTACTTACTTTGCTACCGTTTTTATAAAATGATTTCTATAGTAAATTTCTTTGGTGCTAAACATAATCAAATATTTACATTTTCTGATTTGTTTCCTACATAATAAGTCCTATATAAAAACTATGCTATGCAAAGAGAATCCGAAGAAAAAAAAAAACATTTTTTTTTGAATTACGATGGCGGATTGATAATGAAGCTACCTAAGTAGAAAAAAAAAAAAGAATTTTTATTTTCAAATACTATTTATTTCTCAACACATAGTCTCATTTTATTTCGACACATTTAGTAAAACGATATTCCAACTTTTTTATACCATCTGATTAATACAATTTCAGGAACCCCTCAAAATACGCGTTAGTCACTAGAAGCTAAATCTGGACTATAAGGTAGATGATCAACCAATTCGAAGTTTATTTCACTTAATTTTAGCATCGTATCTAATGCTGTGTGAACTGGTGCGTTGTCTGGAAGAAGGAACACTTTTTTTCTTCTTTAAATGTGGCCGTTTTTTCTTGATTGCATCATTCAATTGATCCAGTAATGCACGATAATACTTTCCCGTGATTGTGGATCCTTTTTCAGGATAATCGATAAGCAATATTCCGAGTGCATCCCAAAATACAGTTGCCATAACCTTGCCAGCCGATTTCACTGCCTTCGCCTTCTTTGGAGCACTTTCACCAGCTTCCACCCATTGTTGCGATTGATTTTTGGTTTCAGATGTGTAGTGGTGGACCCACGTTTCATCAATAGTTATTAATCGATGCCAAAAATCAACAGGATTACGCTTTATCATGTCCAAACAACGCTGTGAAGTGGTCTCTCGAACTCGTTTTTGTTCGATACTGAGCAAACGCGGCACCCATCTTGCCGATAACTTTTTCATATGCAAATATCCATGCAAAACGTTGAACACACGTTCATATGAGATGTTTACCATTTCAACAATCACACGCAACTTGACTCGGCGATCATTCATAACGATATCGAGGATTTTCTTGATATTTTCTTCAGTAACCACCTCTTTTTTGGCCTTCCTGTTGATGGTATTGTTGCAGTGCTTGTTCGGCCGCGTTTAAATTCAGCAATATTATTTATTTTACTATGTAATCTGACGGAGCGGACTCACCGTAATGTTTATCGAGCTTTTATTTTATCTCTTTCGCCGTTTTCCCTTTCAAATAATAGTGTTTAATCACTGCACAAAAAAGTTTTTGTCTTTGTGTTGCCTTTTTCGTACTTAGGTAGCTTCTTTATCAAACCGCCCTCGTAAAATATCTTCGATAATCGAAAGCTTACTTACCCTTACATTGTTTGACCCTACACTATGACATATCAATAGACATTCAATAAAAAAAAAAATTAACATTTTTGTAAGGCAAGTAGGCGTAAATTGTTTCTTAAATCTGAAAAACAAACTTTTCTATGAGAAATGTAAGAATCGATTTTATTTATTTATTATTTGCTCGGTTTTTTTTTTCAAAAACGTCTATTCATTAGTATGGATTTGTATTTTCTCACCTGTGAAATCATACAAAATGAAGTGTTTTATTGTATGGAGGGAATATCACGTCTTCATCAGATTATCCTCATTCTTAAAGTCATTCATTCCATAAGTAGATAAGAGTTTATCTTTCTAGTTTCAGCAACATATAATTATATTTGCGTTTGTGTATGGGAGATAGGCGAGTATACGTCATCCGAGTACATCCATTATATATAGGTATTTTTTTGTCCCAAAATATAGTTTTTTATAAATGACAGGTGCGGTTTTCATCATTTTTGTCCATTTACAAACTCATCCATTCGTTGAAAAAAATAATTAGAAATCTGTGGCAATTCTAGTTCAATTTATATCGCGTTTTTTTTTTATTAATATTATATATTATATCTCCCCCTCTTATGGATGTTATAAAAAAGGAAGCACAAACTCAATATACCCTTGACTCTGAGTGCTCTGTATAAAAGTATAAAATTTTATGTTACTTTGTAATTGATTTTGACAATATGTAAGAATGGTTCTACGTCTTGTTGTCTCTGTCTTTGGCTTAGTTGGGGCCAGTTGAAAATCTGACAGATTGAATGAAAATTATATTCATCGACATCTATTATCTGCTTGATGATATTATCCATTTTTGGCTGGTGCGGATGTTTTCATAACGTCGACTTGACAAAAGTTGCACGGTACCTTATTTGATACCGGAGTCAATGCAATTAGATTAGATTCGAAGCACTCTTTTATAGGATTTTTTTTAATATTTTTGAATAAATATAGTTGGCAATTTATTATAATTTATTCAATTAATATGTATTTATTATGTTTCTAAACATTATTGCCATTGTATAGGGTGAGTTTTTGGCAACTTTCTTTTTGGCAACACTGTTTTTGATAGCTCAGCTGTTTTCGTGTAACATGTTACTGTCAAACATGTTCAGTTTGGTCTATAATTTAACCATGAGTCGACTTAGAAATGAACAATGCTTGCAGATTTGAATTGAATTTTGTAATCAAAATTCATGCTCGGATAAGAAAGTGCATCGTGCACGTTCTTGTGTTCTTGCGACGAAGCTCATTTCTGGTTGAATGGATACGTGAATAACCAAAATTGCCATATTTGGTGTAAATAGTAGCCAGAAGGATTGCAAGAACTGTCAATTATGGGCCGATGGCACTATTGCACCGTACTTTTTCAAAGACGACGAAGGCAGGAACGTTACTATGAATGGCGAGCGCTACCGTGCGATGATTACAAACTTTTTTTTTGCTCAAAATGGAAATGGCTGAACTGGGTTGACATGGGGTTTCAACAAGACGATGTCACATGCCACACAGCACGCAAAACAATGGCCCAATTGAGAAGCGAATTCGGTGAGCAATTTATTTCACGTTTGAGGGCCGGTCAATTGGCTGCCTAGATCGTGCGATTTAACGCCTTTAGACAATTTTTTGTGAGGCTATGTTAAGGTTCATGTCTATAGCGACAAGTCCGCAACGCTATAGACGCACTGGAAGCCAATATTGAAGAATTTATCACCTTTAAACATTGAATTATATAGATCGTTCTATCGACTCAAATAAAGATTTCATACATTTCTCTAAATTTTATGTATTTTTTTTTAATCAAATCATATCCAAAGGCTCTTAAAAAGTCACCCTGTATAATCATCATTAGATCGTTCTATCGACTCAAAAAAAGATTTCATTTCTCTAAATTTCATGTTTTTTTTTTTTAAATCAAATCCGATGGCACTTGAAAAATCACTCTGTATAATCATCATTAAACTCTTTGAAAATATTGCATTTAATTAAAATTAATTTCAAAAGATTTTTCTCTGAACAACAATAACAATTTTCAACAATTACAATCATTTGCATCCATCATCATCCTCAAAAACATTGCTAATATAATAACAATCTTGAAATAATGATTGTCAATGATTATTATTACTTACTAAATTGTTTTTTTTTTTTTTTTTTATTAAAAAACTAAACTGACACAATACGCAAACATGATATGGCGCTGACAGTAAAAAAAAAAATAATAATAAATGTATACTTGCTAACGATGTTACCATCATCATAATCATCATGGTATTATTGCAGTATATCAATGCTCTCTTCTAATGTTGACAATTTGATTGTACGTACATAAGTATGTTGTAACGACATCGCTAATGTGGCGCAATTATTTAAGCATATTTGTTGTTGTTGTTGTTGTTTTTTTTTTTTTGTTTACTATACTCTACGATAATATCAATTTATGTTGTGAGTCGCATTACGTATTTGTTGTTGTATTTTTATAATTTGTGATTATTGCAATGATGCTTATGTTTGTTTGTTTGTATGATTGTGATTGTGATTGTGATTGTGATGTATTATTACTATTGATATAAACATAAATACAATAATAGAAAAACAACCACAAATGTCATCGAAAAATTAGATCATCACATTTGATTTTTTCGTTGTTGTTGTAGTTTTGGTTTTTCTATATACATATTTCATATACAATGATGTATTGTTATTATGGCGAGCCGCCGTTTAACATCAACAACAACAAAAAGCGAAACTATCATATTACTATGATACAATAGGCGCTTATATGTATGAACGTGTGTGTGTGCGAGTGTGTGTGGTTCTCAACAGCAACTTGAATGTGATAATCAAACATAAGGGGTGTACATACTATACTATACATTACGCTGTTTGTTGTATGAACGGCGAGTAGTGTAATAAGAGGCTCCTGGTTTTTTTATTGTTTTTGCTGGCTGTTGCTGTTGTCGCTTTGGCGGCAGCTGATATTGCCTATTATATATACTAGGTATATATATATTGCGGATTGCTTTGAATTTATTATTGCAATATTTTTGTTGTTGTTGTTGTTCTTTCACTTTTTTTCTTTCAATTGGTTTGCGTTACATTTTGAATTGTTTTAACATATGCAATTTGTTGGTATTCATGTGTATACACGAGTATGATAATAATGCGGCTCATTTGTGTACATACTATATGCTCATGTGTCTGTTTGTCATATTAGCTAATATATATGCGCACATATTTATACTATATGCAGATAGATTTTATGAGCATATATGTATGTACTCGATTATATGTTCACTCAATACTACATATACAACAACACATTCACTGTCTGATTGCTTAAAGGGGCAAAAAAAAAAAACAAAAAAACAAAACTAAATTCGTAATTGGTACATAACAATAGCTTGTTTGTGCTTTTTATTTTCTCATTTTGTTACTACAGCTGCTTTCATATCAAATCTGCATAATTTTTTACTAATTGAATGAATTTGTTTTGATACGACGAGTGCCGTAACTATTTTTATTGGTTTCGTTTCGTTTGATTTGAGGTTGGGCTTTTTGCTATGTTGCTGCTGTGTGTGCCTGTGTGTGTGTGTGTGTGTGTGTGTGTGGTATACGAGTGTGCCTTTCCGATATAGAGGGGCACTCTATGTTATCGAGTCATTAGCGATAATTTGTTGTAATTAAATTGACAATCATTTTTGAAAATTGATTTCGACATTTTCATTACAATTGCTTTCTACTTTTTGATATTTGTACATACGAGGGCGGTCCCAGAACTACCCGACCTAACATATAGATGGCGGCGGTATTTTGAAAAAAATTACTTTGGTGAAAAGTGGCAACTTTGTCAAACATATGCCAAGTTTCAAAGCGTCACGTTGTTTAGAATTTTTTTTTTGTAGCCATCGAAAGTTAACGACCTCAGTGAATTTGTAAACATGGAAAAAATTGGTCACCGTTATGTAATTTAATACTTTCATTTGAAAGGCCACAGTCCAACGAATATTAAAGTCGAACTAGATTCTACTCTGGGGGAGTCTGCTTCTTCGTTTACGACTATAAAATATTGGGTGGCAGAGTTTAAATGAGGTCGTACGAGCTGCCAAGACGAACACCATAGTGGTCGACCAATTGAGGTGACCACGCCAGAAATGGTTAAGAAAAATCCACAAAATGATATTGGATGATCGCCGGCTGAAGGTGCGTGAGCTAGGTGAAATTACAGGCATTTCAAAAAGTGCTATACATCGTATATTGACTGAAAATTTGGAAATGAAAAAGCTGTGTGCAGGATGGGTGCAGCGTTTGCTGACAATAGAACAAAAACAACGTCGTGAAGATGTTTGTATAGAGTTTTTGGCGATGTTTCACAGTAATAAAGCCGAGTTTTTGCGTCGATTCGTAACCATGAATGAGTCATGGGTCCACCACTTCACACGTGAGACAGAGGAGCAGTCAAAACAGTGGACTGTATGGAGAGAATAGTATACAAAGAAGGCGAAGACAGTTCCATATGCAAGCGGCAAGGTTATGGTGTCTGTTTTTTGGGATGAACGTGGGATAATTTTTATTGATTTCACTTCAAAAAGTAAAAACAATCAACGGTTAGTACTAATGCTAATTTGTTGCAGAGTTTAGGTGATGAAATTAAATAAAAACGACCGCATTTGACGAAAAATAAAGTGTTGTTTCATCAAGACAATGCATCAGTTCACACATCCGCTATTGCGATGGCCAAGATCAATGAGTTAAAGCTCGAATCGCTTCAGCACACAACCTATTCGCCAGATTTAGCTCCTTCGGATTATTTTCTATTTCCAAATTTGAAAAAAAAAAATGACTTGATGGTAGAAGATTTGCAAACAATGAAGAGATGGAGTCTGCGGTACGTGGCTATTTTATTGATCTAGACAGTTCATACTATAAACAGGGTGTCGAAGCTATAGAATATCGCTGGGAAAAGCGTATAAAGCTAAAAGGAGATTACGTTGAGAAATATGGAAAAAATTTCACAAATTTTTTATGTTTTCTTTGCTAGGTCGGGTATTTCTGGGACCGCCGCCCTCATAAGCATCGTACATATATTCGTATGTATTGTGAGTTATCATTTACTAATTTAATTATAAAGTAAATCGTTGATCAGTAAGTCTTTAAAAATTAATTTGAACAACACGTTATATTGATTTGATTTGATTGGATTTGTAATTTTTGTTTTCTTTGTTTTTTGGTGGTGGAAAAAATTGATTTCATCAATAACAATTTGCCATTTAATTTTAATATTTTTTTTTTTTTTTTCGTTGTATTATTGAAAAGAAAATGCAAAATTTCGCTATTTTAAAAATAAAATAATTTCAAGTGCTAAATTTTAAAATTTGTAAAGATTTATTGACCTACTATCTTTACATTTAATAATACAACATCAATTTTATGACATTGTCATCAGTATACTTGAACAATAAACAATTACTACACACAGATAAATAGAAAATACTCAAAATTCATTAACATATAATTGCATTAATAATTACAGAAATAATTCAAGTTACATTTGAATATTATATGAACAACAAAAAAAAAAAAAAGAGCTTCTAAGCTAAAAAAATAGTATAACATTATATAATACTTGTACTCGTATCATTGGTGCACATGTTTGCTTCATTAATCATTAACTATGTTAATTAGAACATACCAATGAATATTCATTGTTGCAATAAAATGTTCAAGTTTCAAATCATTTCTAAATCTATTCTTAACCTTAGCAAGCTAATGTTAGGCAAATCGACGAACATTGTTTAATTTCTCTGAATTTTTAGATTAATTTCTTAGGTAAGTTGATTTTTCAGTTGCATTTTATGCGAAAGTATGGTGGAAAATATCATCATCATCACCAATAATGTCATTAAACTCAACATAATAAACCGATCATCACAAGTAATGTCATTAACACCTATCTGTTGATAGGAATTAAATAAATAAATAATTAAATTATACATTAAAAAAAAAAATTGAATAAAGAAATGACTGTAATTTATGAAGCATGACATACTACACACCTTATATTTGAAATTATATTGCTACTTATGATTTCCACTTTAATTCAATACATATTTGATATTTATATTACGCTTTCGTATCAACAGTGTAATACGATACGTGCACAATTGATTATATTCAAGGAAATTATTGAAAATTTATTGCTAATAAATCGTAATTTATTTCATACATTTAATTAATAATTTATTGAACGATTAGATGCTTGTATATGCAAATTGGTATTATTTTACTTTTTATTTAATTTTTTTCAAAATAAATAAATTGCCTGCTTCAATTATTGTCATCGGGTGTGTGTCATATTATATACAATATCTACCACTATTTAAAATTAAGAATTGTAAAAGTAATATTTTATTTCATTTAAAATTGTCATTTCTATCATCAATGCTACTACGTAGTTTGCTTTTTTATATTTTTTTAAAAAGTCTAATCTTTTAGTACGTTTTCATCAAATCTGACATTTCCATTGGAAAGTTTGACATTTTTCAGAATGTTTTGATGTACTAGCGCTATTTTTGTTGTTTACAGTGACTTGAAAAATGCAACTCTGTCAAAAAATGGATTTAACTCGTGAACAAGCTCAATCTATGATTTTTTATGATTTTCGCAATGAATTATCGCAACAACAGTGCTTCGATCGTCTTCATGCGGCATTTGGCAATGAAGCACCAACCCTACAGATAATTTATAACTGCTTAAACGAATTCAAGCGTGGTCGCCGTTCGCTTCAGAAGGAATTTTGAGAAGGTCGTCCAAAATCGGTCATTGTGCCAGAAACCATCTTCGCTGTGCGTGAACTAATAATGAAAGATCATCATGTAACATATCATGAGATAGAGCCATTCTTGGGAATTAATTCCACCGCTGTGCATTCGATATTGCATGAACACTTAGCTGGAAGAAAGATTTGTTCTTGTTGGATCCCGCATAATTTAACAAACGTTCCAAACAAAGGCTCGTGTCGTTTCATAATCATCTTATATGGCCATTACAATCCGCTATCGAGTTATGGCCGATGGCAGTAGCTTTTTCCAAGCGTCTCTACTTTGGGAGCGACTTCTCCAATCAGTTACACCAAGCGCAGACAGGTTTTCCACGACCTGGTCCTTCCATTGGAAGCATGGTCGTTCAGCGGCTTCCATTTCAAGCACCTTTTTCGACGGAGCTTCTTCATCCATACGCACAATATGGCCTAGCCACCGCAAACGTTGAATAGTGATGCGTTGGACTATGTTAATATCAGCGCAGAGCTCGTACAGTTCGTGGTTCATTCGAATACGATAGTCGTCACCGACGCGAACAGGACCGAAGATTTTGCGTAGAAATTTTCTCTCGAACACCCCAAACGTGGCTGCATCAGTCTGTGACACAATCCATGCGTCTGCGCCATAGACCAGCATGGGTATGATGAGCGTCTAGTAGAATGTCAGTTTTGTCGGGCGAGAGATGGCTCTACTCTGCATTTGCTCACTGAGGCCGTAGTAACACTTCGTGTCGATTGGTGCAAAGAAATGATGAAAATAATCGATCGCTGTGCTTCGAAAGATGTTTATAAGATCGTGACAGGTGGAGGATCATGGATAGAGGAGCGTATGAGCTCGAAACAAAACAGCAATCCATCGTGTGGGTCTTCCAAGACGAGCCAAACCCAACAAAAATCATATTTTGGAGATGTCTCAGTCGAAGCGGCAAAAGTGCTTCGACTTGCTTGCTTTGAGCGCATGCAAAAGATTAAGATTACTTTGAAAAACAATAAAATCATTTTTGATGATATCCAAATGAATTTTCATATAAAAAAAATAAATATGCGGCACTTAAAACGCCGAAGTGCTCTTTAGCCAAGCTTATCTTCCATTACTGTTGTGCGTGTTAAATTTTGGGACAGTATTAGAAGGGATCTACTTATTTTAGCCGATTCCGAACGGGAGAATTTTTGCGACATCACTTTTTCTGAGCTTTGTCACAGAGCTTTATAAGCTTTTATAAACTTTTCCAGGGCAAATTGTTACTGCCGTAAGAATTGCCAATTGCTTGCCGACAGATGGGTACCGTCCGAAAGAAAAATCTTTTCGATATCAAATTTGTAATGCTTCAGCCGGAGATTGAACCTACGACCTACAGAATTTTCATAGTTTTTAAAGAAATATAAAAGGTTCGTACTATTGCAACAGTCACCTGTATGCTGTTAGTTATTGGTTGGTAATGACAATTAATCTCAAATACTCATCACTTGTTTTTCTCAGAAAACAAAGCAATTGAGCTTTTTATAAAAGCGACAATATACATTCTGTCAAATAAGTACCCGGAAATTCTCATTTTTAATTTTCCCTCTGAGAATATTTCAAACATTTCTTCTCGCCCCTCTTTGAACGATTTATTCCAATCGTAAACTTGAGTTTTCGACATAGTTGAATCACCAAATGTTTTTTTTTTTTTTTTTCAACATTTCCAACGTTTTGGCACAAGAAATTTCGTTTGAAACACAAAATTTCACACAAACTCTTTGTTCGATATATTTTTATCCATAGTAAAAATCGCAACGCACACAAAAGGTTGACTTGTTTCTAATGACGCCGTAACCAAACTAAATGACACATAGCAATAAAAATTCACAGAATAGTGGCTGACAGTTGTGCCAACCTGGGGAAATTTTTTTTTTTTGAAATATTCTCAGAGGGAAAATTAAAAATGAGAATTTCCGATTTCCGGGTACTTATTTGACAAAATGTATCATGATAGACAGCTTCTGAAGGACCTCCACTTCAAAGAGGCTCACTTTTAGCTCTTCTAGCTTCTGGCAGATAAAATTGTTTGGACATGTATTGCGACAAGCTACTGTCACAATATCGAATTCCAAATTAAAACAGCTTGTGGACAGTTTTTGTATGGCTGTTTTTTTTTTTTACAAATATATGATTTTTTAGCCGATCATTATTGTCTACATAAATTGCGAATGATTGATGTGTGTGTGTGCAAACCGATGAGAATTTTCTTTTCTTATGACTTAATTAAAATTTAATTTATTTAAACTTGTACAAATTGAAATGTTCTTTTTATGAACATTGCTACATAAATGTGCTACAAAGATTTATGCCGATACGATAAAAAGAAAATTTGTACTAAATATACGCCTTTGAAAAATTAATGTCTCCTGATGCAGCTGATGTTTTTCTATTTCATGGTGGCTGACTAAAAAAAACTTGTCATTGTCATCATTGTTACACAATTGAATTGACACGAACAAGCTATGTTGAAATTGTTTATTTATTTATTTATTATTATTCGTTTTTTTTCATTACATATATTATGTATATTTTTAGCATTAGCAGCGTATCTTTATGTATGAGTATGTTATGGTACCTCATATTGTGTACGTACCTCTCTCTGATTGTTTTTAGTTTATAAATTCAATTTATTATTATTGTCATTGTCTTTTCGTTATTGCATATAGTCTGTTGTTGTACATTTAATGCCCTTATTTGTAATTTAGCTTGTAAATGTATTTTTGCTAACATGTAACTTTGCTATAAGATTTTATGTATGTGGGTTTTTCTTCTGTCACAGTCACCATAGGCTAAGTAGTAAGTATTGTACGTATGTAGGTATCATCATCATCATAGTGTTGTTATAATTGTCCATCTGTCCATTCGTTTGTCTATATTCACATTTGTTTCTCATAGCACCTGAGGGTTATTAAGATTTTGTTATTTCTTCTTTCCTAAGTATTTTTTTTTTCCTTGTCATATTAAGGTCCGCAAATGCGAACAAGACAAAAAGAATAAAACAGAAAGTTATTGTGATGGTGACCGCCACAATTCGGATCCTTGTTATTATTACATGTTTTACTTATTGTTTATACTGATTTTGCCCTTTTTATATTCCTGTTTAGCTATTTATAATAATATTGTTGTCATATTGTTCTTACGCTCAAGGTTAAATTGTACTTCTTGATTTCTTTTCGGATTACTATACTTACATGTACATGTACTTTATATATGTAATGTTTATGTTTTCTCAACTTTCAAAGTGCCTCTAACTGTTACTTAAGTATGTAAGAACGTTTTTGCATTATTCAAACTTTGGGTAAAGCAAAATTATACGGTTGTTTTTGTTTTGTTGATAGGCAGCCTAAAAGTAGCGTAATTTTTTTGTGCACTTTTGTTAAGTGTGAAAATCATTTAATAAGAATGTTGATCAGATATTGTTCCAGCTATTTGTTTTTATTATATTTTTTCTATTAGATGAAAAATTAAAATTTTTTATATGCATTAGAGGGGTTCATTGTAAGGTGTATTGTTGGTTGTTTTTTTTTTTTTTGATTATAATTTTCCACTTGAATGCGTAAACATAAATATTTGCTGCATTAACTGATGCGGCATTAAATTCTCTTCATATTTGGGCCGATTAATATGTTGTAACTGGAGCTTTTCGAATTGATTTTTATTTTAATTGAATTATTTTCTGCATCTGTGTCATCGAATTTATACCGCGTCGCGGTTATTGCACAATATGTGTTTAATATTATAGTACAGGGTGATTTTTGCGCAACTTTCTTGTTGGCAACACTGTTTTTGGCAGCTCAGCTGTTTTCGTATAACATGTTACTGTCAAACATGTTCAGTTTGGTCTATAATTTAACCATGAATCGACTAATAAACCAACAACGCTTGCAGATTATTGAATTTTAATATCAAAATTCGTGCTCGGTTAAGAAAGTGCAGAATTGTGTTCAGTGACGAAGCTCATTTCTGGTTAAATGGATACGTGAACAATCAAAATTGCCGTATTTGGTGTGAAGAGCAGCCAGAAGCATTACAAGAGCTGCCAATGCATCCCGAAAAATGTACTGTTTGGTGTGGATTATGGGCCGTTGGCATCATTGGACCGCACTTCTTCAAAGACGACGAAAGCCGGAACATTACTGTGGAAGAGCTGGACTTGCTTGAAATGTGGTTTCAACAAGACGGTGCCACATGCCATACAGCATGCGAAACAATGGCCCAATTGAGAGGCGAGTTCGATGAACAGTTTATTTCACGTTTGGGGCCGGTCAGTCGGGGCCGCCTAGATCGTGCGATTTAACGCCTTTAGACTATTTTTTGTGGGTCTATGTTAAGGCTC
Source organism: Megamerina dolium (assembly GCA_963854835.1). Taxonomy (NCBI): domain Eukaryota; kingdom Metazoa; phylum Arthropoda; class Insecta; order Diptera; family Megamerinidae; genus Megamerina; species Megamerina dolium. The sequence continues at coordinate 8,056,741 of OY978526.1, read as the reverse complement.
ATGTCTATAGCGACAAGTCCGCTACGCTATAGACGCACTGGAAGCCAATATTGAAGAATTTGTTTGTGAGATACCGGCCAATATGTTGGAGAGAGTATTGATGAAATTGAACCTATTTGAGGTGCAGCCGCAGTCAACATTTATATGAAATCATCTTTAAACATTGAATTATATTGATCGTTTTATTGACTTTAATAAATATTTCATACATTTCTTTAAATTTTATGTGTTTTGACTTTAAGATCAATTCCGAAAGCTCTTAAAAAATCACCCTGTAGTTATAAACCAAAATTTCAAAGAAATATGAATGGTTGTTGTCATTAGATATTTAAGAAAAAAAGTGCATTTATTCTATAAATCATCGATGCATGATGATAAATAGTAAATTATGTTTTAATAATTTTAAAAAAATAATCTTTCTAAGCCCTTTTTGTATATTTCATATATATTTCGTATATATGTTTGTTCTCTTTTGAAAGAAAATTTAAATAAAAATAAGCTATTTAAAGCTTCATAATTTTCTTTCCGATAATAATCGGTTCATTTTAAGTTAATATGATAAATTACTATGTTTTGTGACTCCCACTGTGTTGTATCGTATTACCCTAATTATTCATCTAACATATTAACAAACAAAAAAGTATTAAAATAAGAAACAAGCAAAAAAAAAAAAAAACAGAATGAAAATTAAAAAGCAACATTTATGAAAACAACGCCTACAAAATGTCACTTGCTACCAACTGTCATTTCTTCTTTTTCTTCTTCTACCCATGAGTATAAGTACATAGGCATACATACAATATTAAGAACACCTGCTGCTGCTGCTGCTGCTGCTGTTGCTGTTGCTGCTACTTATTATACGAGTATACCTACTAAATATGTACCTACCTATTGCTTTAACCATGTTTCTGTCTTTTACGTCCTTTTGGCATCGTTTGACTTAATTAACCTCCATGTGAGTAATTAATTTAAATTGAACATAGCCAGTTTGAGTACATGTATGTATACATACATGTTTCTATACATATGAGTACACATATACATACAATATAGAAATTTCTCCTTTATTCTCCTTTATTCATCTCGAGTACTTTAGTGTTCATTAGGTAGTGTCATACACCTTTTAAAGTGTGTTCGTATGTGACATGCATTGTTTACTTGTATTTTTTATCACTGTTGTAAAATCTAACATATCTACATGTTGCTACAAAATAGAACAACAAATTAATTAATTTTATATTAATATATTTTTTTATACTCTTTTATTTGTGAAATTTCTTGTTTTGCGGCACATCTTACTTATGCTTCTTCTTTCTCTCATTTTAATTGCAGTCCAACTGGTGCAACATTGCGTACACAATTTCAAATAAAGGATTACTTATTGTCACCAGGTACCTGTAAGTGTGGTCTACCGTGTCCATTGCAGCCAGAATATTTCTTCGATTTTAATGCTCAGGTAAGTTGATGCTTTTTTCGTATTTTACTTAGCCAATAAACGCCAATAATTGTTGCTAGAATCGAATGAATAGAAATGTATACGTAGAGATGAGATCTACTATACATGTTGCTATGAATTTGTTCTTAATATTATTGTATGTATATAAACATAGATTGGTATGAGTACTCGTATATGTGATTTCAGCTTTATAGATTGCATATAGAGATATGTGTGATGTGTGTGTGTGATTGTGAGCGATAAAGTGGAAAATTGGAATTTAATTGAATTTTTAAAACCCTCGAGATCACACTGAGGTTATCTACTACATACAAACGTGTATTGTGGATAAGAATGTGTGAGAGAGGGGAGGAGGGAGGTGCAGGGGCGAGAATAACAGTTAAGAACATAATGATAAATGCTGCTGGAGGTTATAAGGATATAAGGATAAACATAAAAAGTAGAATAAAAATTACGGGGTTGTATCAATTAATGATTAAGAATCGTTTTACTAAAATTGAAACCCTATATATTAGTACAGAGAGAGATCAAATCATGTACATGCATATGATACTCTGAAATGATTAATAGAGAATTTATTTAGTTGAACATCTTGTGTAATTTGAATATGAAATATACAACCACTTGTGCGTTTCATAGTAACCCCATACATATAATATGTATATTACGAGTACAAGTGCAATTAAATTTTCTACAGAGTGGATATGAAGAGGGAAATGAATTAATTTTGATTTATGTACAAGGTTATCATGATCTCCTATGCGATGGGAATATCTTAAATATTTTATATTATCTTTATTGTGACCTTGCATGCTTGTAAAATGTTTAATTAAAAATAATTGTATGATATATAAATCTGTAGTATTGATGATGAAGGCCTCCTATATACATACTACACATGTTTATATATATATGTATGTAAGCAGCACAGTATTACAACCTTCAACAGATATCATAACTATATGTATATAAAAAGCTATGTACATATATAAATAGCATTTCATCATAAAATTCCCTTCTGACTACCGTCTGAAGAGCCATCAAAATAATTGGCTTTATGTTAGGATGTCAATTATAATTATAAAACTTAATTACAGTTGCAACAACAACAACAACCACCATGACAATAACAAAAAGGATAAAAATGAAGGACAGGAAATTATTGTACAACACATACATCTCTACATATATTGTATTCAATACGAATATATGCGTGCACATATTCTAGTGTAGACTGACAATAAGCAATATAAGCCGCATACTCGTATGATTGAGGGCAACACTCATATTAAAAAGTCATAAAAAAAAAAAATAAAAAATAAAAAATAAAAATTGAAAAAGTAAAATAAACTAAAACAAAAAAGCAAAAAAAAAAAAAAAACGTCCACAAACTCCTGGTCGCAAAACAACTTACATGCAAACAAAAAAAAAAAAAAAATAAAACAATCATTCCATAACCAGTTTGACAACTCATTTCCCTTGTCCTCTCTCAATACGATGTACGATGCTTTCAGTGTGCACTTTTCCATATCTCCATTTAGATATTCGATTTGTACGCATCTTGCAACTTGTACCTATGTACATACATACATACGATGATATTGCCAACTTCATTTGTCTTTATATTTTCCGTTCGCTGTTGACAATTTGTTAGCGCTACATAAATATCCATCAAGCGACACTACAAGGACTACTATCAATATGTGCTTGTAAAATACGAGCTTGTACTTTAGGGTTAATAAGCATAAGAAGATTGGTACAATGACAAAAACAAAACAAAAAAAAAACAATGAAAATTCATCACCAATCAGTTCTGATGAAAAAAATGCAACATTTTTGTTTTTTTTTTGTTCTTCCGGTTAAAAAAAAAAAATAAATATTTTTTTAAGTAAAACGATAATGTTGCGGAGATTTTGATTGAAATACATTATTGACTAGGTGTATGTACACATCTATTAATGTTGGATCGATTAAAAAGACAAAGACATGGGTAGAGTTGCTATCTTTATCCATTAGTGTTGCACAATATCGATACTTGAAGTAGTAAGTACTCGTTTTGCAAAAGAAACGGTATAAGAACTCGATTTTGTACCAGTTTTATTCCATATTGAAATGTTATAATTGAAATTCTTTGTATATTATCGGAAAAGTTCACTGCTACTAACGTTGCTACTGTAGAAATGGCGAAAAATTGAAAAAAATCCGATTTCTTATCGAAAAAAGTATCTCAAGCAACAATAGTGAAACAATGATGTTAGCTTTGGTTTGGTTCCAAATACTCGTTACTTCCCATCACTAATACGAGTACTCTACCCAGAAAATGTATAACTCAAAAAATACTATTTTTTCTGATGCTATTATATTTATAAATGTGTCTCTAAGAAGACCTTAAATTTTATTGAGTTCTGTGTGCTTTGGTAGATGAGCATTAAGATCTTTTTTAGAGCATTTTCTAAATTAATTTTTGAGAATTTTTGTAGCCTTCTAAAAATGAAATAGATATAAAAAAAAATATTTAAACATTTTTGCATTATTTTACAACTTTTTAAACAAACTTTGATTATTCAATAAAGTGGAATTTTTGCAGAACTTTTAACTTTTCAATATTATCGAGATTTACAGTGAAAATTTTCTGCGCCAAAATACTAATGATTTGTCGTTGTATTTCTAAAACTGAACTCTGATTGCTGAAATCAAATGCTCAGAATTGTTTGGAAGTCAGAAGTTATCAGAAGTCGTCAGAAAACGTCAGAAGACACTCACATCGAATATGTGCGAAGTTCAGCGAACACTGAATAAACATTGAAAAAACGGAGAAAATCATAAAATTAAGACTTATTTTATGATGCATAATTTTAGTATGAGCATTCCTACTTTGGTTTGATGGGTAATATATGTATGTGTGCATAGTTACCATCTGTTAAAAAGTTGCGTGCAATTCGACGTCACAATTTCATTTTGATCACACTTGTAGACATATACTATAGATTATCTCTTTCTCTCTCTTTCATACACTCACTCTTTCACTATCTTTTAATTCGCAACTTAAGTACTTAACATTCTGAAGTGAATGAAGATCGGACGCGATTAGAATCTGATATGTTCTTAGCGGTTATGCTCTGATGTGTAAGTAAGTACTCATAGTATAATGAAGTTTCCTATCAACATTTTTACCCTCCCTACTCTCCTATTTTGGATTCATATTTTCAGTTTTTGCACATGATAAAATAAAGGTATCGTGCTGAAACTTGGTACAATTTATTATTTTTAAGTGGGTAAGTTTCGATTACCCGTGCTGCTCTATGGCGCAGAAGCATGGGTTGTGTCGCAGATTGATGCAGCCACGTTTGGGGTGTTCGAGAGAAAATTTCTACGCAAAATCTTTGGTCCTGTTCGCGTCGGTGACGACTATCGTATTCGAATGAAACACGAATTGTACGAGCGCTACATTGACATTGACATAGTCCAACGTATCACTATTCAACGTCTGCGGTGGCTAGGCGATGTTGTGGAAGTTGTGTTGTGGCACGGAAATCGCTGGACTACGACGGAGAGGAAAGCCATGCCTCCGATGGAAGGGTCAGGTCATGGAAAACCTGTCTGCGATTGGTGTAACTGATTGGAGAAGGCGAGCACAAAGTAGAGACGCCTGGAGAGAGCTGCTGCGGTCGGCCGTAACTCGATAACGGGTTGTAATGGCCATATATGATGATGGTGATGATGATGAGGAATTGACGTTTTCTGACCGAAAACACGTCTACCTCTTAAAGAAGAGCTCATTTTCACGAGTTAATTGTTAGTAGTAGTTGTTAGTGTAGGGTATCTAAGTTTCGGTGTTACTGATGTGAATTTCTGACTAGTTTTCTTTCAATATGTACATATCTAGGCATGTAGCTCTACAAATTGTGTTATTTTTTTGTTGTTGTAGCAAATCTAATCCTCTACAAAATCAAAACTATTTCCAACAATATCCGGTGCTTATAAGTCTGCATGTATGCTGGCACTTGTATGTTGACTAATTCTGTCTGTGCTGTGGTGTCATGTCATGTCTCCTGATACTACCATTGGTAACGATTGGTTCGAGTTCGAGTATGTTGAGGTAAAAGTTTTCGTAATGACAAGAAGTCGCACAAAAACCAATGTTTTACATGGAATTCAATCAGATTAATGCTTGTTAATACTGTCGCCAATTTAATAGAAACAGCATAGTATTGTATGTGGTATGTACGTGCAAGTATACATAGTGCAATTGGTGTTGCTGTTGGCGGCGGTATTAATGATATTGTGCTACTGCATGGCTTCGTCCATGGTCAGTTTATTGAATATTTTTATATTCCACACTTTTAATACCAATGGTGGTGATGATGATGATGGTGGTGGTGGTGGTGGTGTAGATGTTCTTGTCGCTCCTTCCTCCTTGTGTGTGTTTATTTGTTTGCACAACACATACTTCTTGCTACATGAAGCATGTTGGATTAATTTTATGCTTCTCTCTTTACAATCTTGAACAATTGTTGTTGTTGTTGTTGTGGTTTTTTAAACATATTTTTCTTGTTCTTTGTTTCTATGTGTTTGCAGAAAAGAGGAGCAGGTGCTTCTTGAAGCATGTTGATTTTAATTGATGAAGGATTAGTATTCTCTATTTTTTTTTTTTTTTTTTTTAAATGGAATTTGTTTGGTTTGTTGAAACCAACTACTTGAAAGTGTATACAAGCACAAGTATGCTTATAGCATAGGGAATAGCAAGTAATACATGCATACATACACATGTATAGATACTATATTAGGTCCTAATTGCATATTTGAATGATTGTATTTATTGCTATATGTGTTGAGGATGTAATTTTTTAAAAGTTGTCAATTGCAATATACCTACTAATACGATTATAAATTAATTGGAAAAAAAAAAAATCTGAAATCAATTAAATAAAAGAAACAAACAAAAAAAGAACAACACCACACAATAAATACGAGATATCAATTTAGTTTACTGCACATTGAATAGCATGTTATTTCAATTAAATACAAAATCTGATAAATAGATAATACTCGTACCTTTGTATAGGCACAATATAACACATAACAAATGTAATCTAAAATTGAATCATTGAGGTCCATATTCGGCCATATTCAATCGTAAATCAACATGCTCCGACCAATTCGAATGACCATATGTTGAAAACCAAAGTTAAATGAATTGAGTGAAATATATTGCTCAAAAGTGAGTATGTACTCTTGTATGTTCACTTTGGGGGAAAATTATCGTACATTATCATATATTTCTGAAGCACCACAGCACATGGAACTATTGGCGGCCACTGTCAGTGTTGGACTGTATGTTTGACGATTAAAAGCTTTTATTGAAATCTGTACAGTGTAGCACGAGTGATTGAATCATTGTGTTGAAAAAATTGAGCAATTTATATTCAGGGCATTTTTCCGAAAGCAATATGTTCAGCATGTTTCGATCGCTGTTGCTCTTTTTCTTGCATTCATCATCAAAAAAGTTGATGAAATAATGGAAAAATAGGCAAAGATTAGTGTTTAAGCAGTTCACAATCCACTGCAGTGCAATGATATCAAATCGTTTTAGAAAAATATCGGACATATCGCCAAAGTACGAATACCATCTTGGTCGAAACGACATGAAGCAGATAGTGGGAAAATTCAAAAGTGTTTGCATTCATTATTTTACATGAGCGACAAAATAAGATTTAAATACTAAAACATTTCGGGTGTTGTGTGTTATGAAATTTTCCCTATAAGTTCCTTAATTTATATAAATTAAGTGCAGTTGGCGATGACGATTCATAAAAATCAAAAAAAAAAAAAAAAAATTATTATTCCAAATGAATGTTTGGGCTTTTCTGCAACAAGTAACGGTATTTTGTATAATAAAAATTTTTGTAAAAAAAAATTGAATTTACAAGTTGACTTAAGGTCCGATAATTTTTCCCCAACCCTATATATACTCTATATATATATTAGAATGGTTCAAATTATCAAAATAAAAAATATCAAACTTAAAAATGATTTTTTTTTTACGACAAATGTATAATTGAATAAATAATTTTTATACCCTGCATAATGCAATATGCATGGTATATTCATTTCGGTCAGATGTTTGTGTCCACTTGAAGGAATCTCCGGAGATATAGACATGGATATATATTCGTGATCAGCGTCGATTAAATTTTCGATTTAACGATGTCCGTCCGTCCGTCCGTCCGTCCGTCCGTCCGTCCGTCCGTCTGTCTGTCACCTGGCTGGTTCGCACGATAACTTGAGTAAATATTGAGCTATTTCGATGAAATTTGGCATAAGTAATCTATGATCCAAGGGTACGGAGGGGATTGATATTGGGCATGATCGGTCAATAACCACGCCCACACCAAGCATTCAAAGCGACTAACCTCGAAATTTTCAAAATCTTTAACTTGCTATAACTCACACAATATACCACTTGGGACAACAATATTTGGGACATAGACTTATATTATACTACTATATAACCTCACCAAAAGTGGATGAGCCACGCCTACTTTCTAGCGTAGCTCCCATACAAAGTGTCTGTACTTCTTTTAAATTGAAACTGCTGTAACTTCTACAATCTTCTGTCTAGAATAACCATAATTGACACTTAGATTAACACGGTAGTCGGAAATAATATGGCAGAAAATCAATGTGCCACGCCTACTCCTTTTTGGGTCTCCCATACAAAGTTGCGGAAATTAAAAAAAATGTTACCGGTTATAACTTGCAAACTATTCAGCGTAGAATAACGAGATTTAAGGTGTGGATTTGTATTGTACGAGCAACTAGGCTCACAGAAAATGGGCGCACCACGCCCAGTGTTTATCGTAGCCCCCATACAAATTTTAAATTGAAACAGCTGTAACTTCGGCAATCTTCTGTCTAGAATAACCATAATTGACACTTAAATTAATATCGTAGTCGGCAAAAATCTGGCAGAAAATCAGTGTGCCACACCCACTCCTTCATGGGTCTCCCATACAAAGTCGAGTGAATTAAACTAAAATTTTAAGCTCCATAGCTTACAAACCATTTAGCCTAGGACAACGAGACTTAGGGTATGGATTAGTATTGTACGAGCAACTAGGCTCACAGAAAATGGGCGCACCACGCCCAGTGTTTATCGTAGCCCCCATACAAATTTTAAATTAAAACAGCTGTAACTTAGGCAATCTTATGTCTAGAATAACCATAATTGACACTTAAATTAATATCGTAGTCGGAAATAATCTGGCGAAAAAGCAGCGTACCACGCCCACTTCTTATTGGGGCTCCCATACAAAGTTGAGGAAATTAAACAAAAATGTTAACCACCATAACTTAGAAACTATTCAACGTAGGACACCAAATTTAAGGTGTGGATTAACATTGAAAAATTAATTGGATTTACTAGAAAGTGGTAAGCCACACCCACTTTTTATATAGCTCCCATACTAAGCCTCGGAATTATCTTAAAATCCTTTTACTTCGTCAAAGTCAACCATATTTCGGGTGTAAATTAGTAGTATATGCAAAAATTGTTTCTCGAAAAGTGGAAATAAAAGAAAAGTTGGATATTCGAGTAAACTTTTTATATATAAATCTACATATGCAGGGTATAGTTTGGTCGGCCCCAGCCGACTGTAAGGAGATTTTTTCAATATAAAATAGATCATAGTTAATATTTTCAGAAATTACAATACTTTGTGCGAACTACAACTATAAGTAGACAGCGATGATTTTATTTTTATTTTTTATTTTTGTATTTTTTTTTTTTTTTTTTTTTTGTAAATGATAATATTATGTTATATTATCACCAATATTCGTAGTCGAATTGGTAAATAAAGAAGAAGAAGAAGAAGAAGAAGAACTACAACAATGCATTGCTAGAATTGAAGAGTCATGAACTCAAAGCATCGCTGCTAAAGTTTATTTTTAAAATTTTGTAATTTATTATATAGTTTTTACAACAACAACAAAAAATGTGTAGTCCATAAAAATAAATTTGGCAGCATTACTTTTTACATGGTTGCCACTGGAATAAATTTTGATTAGCTTCTTCAACGTTTTAGCATAGCAACAATGTCAAATCTTTTATAGGCAAATTAAAATAATTTTTTTTTATGGAAATTCTTTAAATTTGCACAATTTTTGACCCGCTCTAATGCATATACGTTATGTGGTCACCACCCACCACTGAATATAACATGCATAATACAGCAATTTTTTAAAAATTTAATTAATCGTAACAATTTCAAGTATGGTGCACATGCACCATTGCGTAACTAAACACCGTTTTTGTAGCCTTTCACCGATTGTTTGCTGTTTGCTTGTTTGCAATAAATGGCAAAACACTTACAAAAACTAATCGAAGCAATTTGTTAAAATGTCAGCTTTGTCTCGGATAAATTCAAATAACAGCAAACACCTATGGTTGCTTGTTATATTGTATCTATGAGTACATGTGTTTATACAGTGTGTATTTCTGCCACCATGTAGTAGTAAGTAAGCTAAGCTAAAATGACGACACCAATCTCACAACCCCATAACTAGTCTACAATGGAGAAGATAAACACGAAATTAAATACTTGTGTTAAAACGACCATCAATTCCATTCTTCAAACGACTGCATACTGCATACAGAGTCATTAATTTGTATCATTGAGGTAAACGGGTGAATAAGCGAAAGCGAGCAGCAGGCAGCAAGTGATGTGTATGTATGTATGTATGTATGTAGAGTAGCCCAACCTTCTCTTTCACCAATAATAATAATAATGTTATACAAAATAAAATTGCTTTCTAAGCAAATGAGACGAACCAAAGAGATTGCAGTGAAAGGCGACATATAATACCTTAGGGAGTAAATAATGTGTATGTACATATACATAAATATGTGCCTACTACTTGTGCTGTAGAAATAATAGATACGATTAGATTGGGCAACAAACATTTCTACTTGACTGCATGATGAGACACTAAAGATTTGTGTGAGCTGATCACTGTTTTGATGACATGAAAGTGTTGGTTGCAAGGTGACAGCCAGATTATGAAACTGATTAACAAAATTGTGTTCTGTATAGTGAAATTTTGCTTTTATTTTCACTTTTTCTTTATTTGATTAATTTAATGAGATTTATGCTAAAAATGCACATTGTTCCGACACAACGCATAATAATGAAGTGTGCATTTGTATATGGTACGTTGACGATTGTGAAAAATGATGCAAAAATACATAGAAATAATTTCTGGTTGACACATTTGCTGTTTGTTCTGTTTGCTGTCTTTGCCGTTTTACTAGTGTGAACAAAAATAGCTTCAAATTTACACAACACATGCATTTTTGTATATGTACTCTCGTACATGTATGCACACACACACATATGCATACGTATTTATTTTATTGTTTTTAGTTTTACTAATCGTTAGTGTAAATGCAATTAAGAAACGATGATAATTTTAGAAAATTTTTTCAAATGCATTTTTAATTGAATTTAATTTCATGTACCGGAACTTGAAATAACAGATAATTGTATATAGATACTACCTACACTCGCTGCCTTGGTGTTGTGTATTGTTTTTGTATATAGGATATACGATTTTATACTAGTTGATTTCAACGACGACAAAAATTTGTATTGTTTCAATTTGAAAAAAAAATAAAATTGATTCTTTCCATCACTTTTTGAACGTATGTATGAAACGAAAGTAAGTAGGAAGAAATAAAATTGAAAAAGCTAAAACTACGGTAATATGGAAGTTTAGATACCCTACACCATGACAGATTTGAGGTTAATGTGATTTTCATCCGATATCGCCCTTTTTCAAGCATAATCTCACATTGGTCAAAATAATCGCATATGCTGAGCTGCACTACCATGGTCTTTTATAAGTATTAGTACATAAAGTAATTATCTTAATAGCCCTATTTCGCCCAATTTCAAATTATATGTTTTATGTCTCGAGTCTTAGTGTGAAAATTTTATTTTTTTCATGCGGAAATGTTAAAAATATGTATACGGAAGCATATATTTGTATGGGAGGTAGGCGTAGTTTTTATCCAATTCATTATATTTTCGGATATGTTTATTAATTAGTAAATATAATCGTATATACCAAATTTCAGTTTGCTAACTTTATATTTCGCCGATAAAGTGGTAAAACACAACTCACTTTTGTATGACATATAGACGTAGTTTTTATACGATTCAGGTAATTTTAAAATATATCCATTCTATGATTAGAGTAATTTAATATAGCAAGTTTTTAGTTCGAAACCTTTATATTTTCACATGTAAAGTGAGAAAACCTATATTCAACAGCATATTTTGTATGGCAGGTAGGCGTAATTTTCATCCGATTATGCCCATTTCCAAACTCATTCATTTATTAAAGATAATAATTTATTGTCGTAGGTTGCCCAAAGGCCGACACTACGACCTTAAAGATCTTTTGTGTCCCGCTATATTTATAAAATTATGATCCGTGCGATCACAACCATCCAATCTACTATACCCTATAGGTCTAGCACCAATATTTGAAGTATGCCATAACATTACATCCCTTTCTACCAAGATATTATCTGTCTAAGAAAGGGAATCAGTTGGAATCCATGTTCTTCCAGTATCATTTCCGCTTTGCGAATGCATTTGAGTATGTGTTCACAATACGAGCCTTTTTTATTTTCTCAGGATCTAGTCGATTACGGTGGAATATTTGCATTCTTGTTTTTGCCAATACAATACAGTCGCACACTATGTGTTCTGTAGTTTCATCCTCTTCAAGATAGAGCCCCGACATTCTGTATCGTCAAGAATGTAGATTTTAATGAAGGAGATGAAATTTCAGGTAGTTCATGTCCTGAAAGGAACCCTACTATTTTTCTGATATGTGTCTTGCACATATTGCATAGTTTCATATTGTAGGTGTATGGCCTAACTAACCTTTTGCCTTGGCGAAGTTTTTGTACCCCTTTCCAGTGGAATATTCTGAGATTATGCTCCCATTTATTCACCCTTGTTTTAGGCTCCGCCCAGTCGATATCACAGTATGGTTCTGGGACTGTAAGGTTTGCTGCGAAATTGGCCCTGACCAGCTCGTCAGCAATTTTGTATCCCTCAATCCCAGAATGTCCCGAGATCCAACAGAGTACAAACTTATTCATTGTACTTAGGGATTGGATGTTATTAAAGCGTTCTTCCACAAGCTTCGACTCCACATAATAATAAGACGCTAGTGCTTTTAATGCGCTATGTGTGCGCCTTTGGATGCCTCTTTTCAGATTTATCCTCGCGCAGATCGAAATTGCTTGAATTTCGGCCTGAAAGATGCTAGGCCACTCGCACATTGTCTCTGAAATTTTTGTGTTGGGTCCATAGACTCCTGCACCAACTCCAGTATCTGTTTTTGATCCGTCATTGAATCAAATAATCTAATTTTCAGCCTGTTTTTAACTCGAAAATTACGGCAGCTGTCAGACAGATGATCAATATTATATGTATTTTTCATATTTATTATCTCTCTCAGAAATGTTACAAACGGTAACATAAACTTAATATGCCAATGACTTTTTGAGTGTAGGGTACAAAAAAAAAAAAAAAAAAATACACAAAAGCTATCTAAAATTAAGACGTGATTAAAATTAATTATGAAAATTGTATGGGTAGATTATAAACAAATTAAAATACAGTGAGTGCTCCCATGAGTAAAATTGTATATTCGAAAATATAATTCTAAATGGGAAATGGGAATATTTCGATGCATAACAATTGCTTGGTAAATAAAATCGTCTATACCTTCTGTATACAAATAAAGGGGCATACACTGAGCTATGACTAATTTGAATCAGCGATAGCGATACAAATCAATAATAAATAGGTTGTTGTCATTCGTGCAACACCTTGGACATAAAAAAGTCAATATATGTATGTATGTACATTTGACTTGACTTGAGTTGAGTGTGTGGGTTCAAATAATACACTATATACCTTACTTAACAGCATAACCTATTTACATAATTCAGAAAGGTTAAGTACATAATGTGTTTAATTTCGATTAGTGATGCCTTGAAATATGTAATATGTTTTAGTCTGATACTTTAGGCTAAAATTCGTTGAGTCGCCACACGTTAGGTCCCTCCCCATTGTACTGCCTTTATATAAAATACATTTTTGACAATATATTAAATGTAGAGTTTATTAAGCATGTATTACTGTATGTATGAGGGTTTGAATATTTTGTATATAAAATTACCTTTATCGTTTGGTAAATACGTAGGTATACATACATACATATGTATGTATGCATTTGTTGTTGTTGTTGCTGTTGTTTGTTTTATGTGCATAATTTAGTGAATTAACACAAATTATTTTGACACTTTTCATATAATCAAAACAGTCGACAGTTAGTTGTTTGTTAGTCATTAACTGGCAGTCAGTCATGACTAAGTTGGTGATATGGTTCATGTGATTAATGTTGTTGTTGTTGTTGTTGTTACTGTCGTTGTTAAACTGTTTTAAACTGCTTAATAATGATTACTTGCGATCGTAAATAATATAGACTTAGTATATAATAGACGAAATGTACATACAAATACTACATATATACATAAACGCATACAAATACAAAAATGTTTATATGCAGACGCACACGCGAACAGAAAAACACACACACACACACACACACACGCACACGCACAAAAACAAATACGCTTATGCATGCACGAATAGAACTCATGAACACGCACATTAAGCAACAACAACAAACAACAACAACAACGACAACAACATCAACTACATTGTAAACAAATAAGTAAATAAGTAAAGTATGTAATGGCATTAAAATTGACTTTGTTGGTAACATGATATTTGCTACTGTTATTGTTGTTGTTGTTGTTCTTATTGCTCGTTTTATGCTTCAGATAAATGTGTATGTATACACATAATCGTTTGTGTAGACTTTTTTTTTCTTTTCATTTAATATATACAATTACCAAGCATGACTATCAAATATTTTAATATTTCTATATGCACGTAGTATTAAATATATTTACCATCTTATTTACAAATTAAATTAGATTTGTGTTTCTTTTTCTTTTTCTTCTTTTTAAAATACTTACTTTTTTTTTTTTGTGAAATCATGACAAATGAGTTTGTGTATATATATTTTTTCCCTATGAAAGTTCATGATTTTGACATAATCTTATTAGTGGTATTTATTTCAGTGAAAATACTAGTATAAAGCATGACCAACAACAAAATAATGTGTCAAAAATGATGTAAAATAGAATAAAATGTCATATATTTCAATATTTTTAGAATTTTATTATCCAAATATTTAAATGACAACGTGGCCCAAAATGACTCGTTCGAGTGGAAACTAGAGGGTTAAGATGTTCAGAGAAAATAACCCTTGGAAAATTTAAATATGGGTCTCCAAACACAAGAATTATCCTAAATGTAATTTTTCATATGATTTTTCAAAATCTATGGCTCTACCTTTGACCGAAAAAGTCAAAATTTAAACTGCTGCTGCTGCTGCAAAAAAAAAAAAAAAAAGAAATTGTGACGTAGTGGAGCAAAACGGGATTAGGGCTTTTGTCCGTGGAGTCAAATGCTATCGTTTGAGATTGGTTTGGATCACCTCTTAAACAATTACCCTCAGGTTGTTGCATGGAGCTATTACACTTTATAATAGATGCCCAAAAATTAAGCATTTAAAATCTAAATTCGACTTAAAATCTTAATATATGTTTATTATAACTCGTACAAGTTATTTGTCTTTGGTGACACTTAGTGAAATTTTTTGGAGAATATTTTTGTTGAAGACTTTATCCCTCGACCACCCCCCAAATGCTGGCTTTTAAGGGATTTTTATGCAAAAAAGTCAAAAATGCTCCATACTGGTACCAGTAAGAGGGTTAAAATGTTGCGAGAAAAAAAATACTCGGAAAATTTTAATATAGTATATTGATTTTTATATAGTATTTTCATATACAGGGTAATTTTTTTAGAAACTTTCTTTTTGGCAACACTGTTTTTGACAGCTCCGCTGTTTTCGTGTAACATGTTACTGTCAAACATGTTCAGTTTGGTCTATAATTTAACCATGAATCGACTTACAAACGAACAACGCTTGCAGTTTATTGAATTTTATTATGAAAATTCATGCTCGGTTCATTCATTCATTAATTTTATGATCAGTTTGGGCGACCTTTTGAGGCGGCTATTCGGAATCTTGTGACTAAATTTAGTACCAAATTTACATTATTGGACATTAAGGGGGTCTTCTACCTTGTTGGTTCAAAAAATTGGATTTTCCAACCCAGAAGGTGTTAGGAATATACCCTTAAAAGGATATAACTGAAATCTTATTATTTCGAGTTTTTCCGAGCCGTCGAAGACAGTTACGCGTGCTCTTATCGCAGCGCTCTTCGCGACTACCTAAAAGCTGGCCCATCGCGTTTTTCTAAAGTTATCTAACGTTCTATCGAATACCTGATGTATCTGTATCTATGTAATCTCTGTTATGCATGATAAATTTTTCGGTCCATTCAGTTTGAAAGAAAATTTAACGTCGGAAACATCCCGCTTGTTATATACATGAATATCTTTAAATGCGATTTCCCAAAAGTTGCGTTTTTGTAACTGGTTGACATGATATCTCGAAAACTAATTGATTGATTGATTGAAATTATATATCAAAATTTGTGAAAAACATGTGGCTATCGTCTGACAGATACTTTTTAGATTTTTTTTTATTTAAACAATTTTTACAGATGTTTTTAACCCCGAAAACATTAAAAAAAAAAATTTTTTTTTTTAAAGTTGCCTGTTCTGCGAAATTTTCAAATTTTGAAAATGCCATCTGTCAAACGATAGCCAAGGTGATAAAAAAAATTAAATCATTTTGGTTTTTTTGTTTCAGACGATTTTCATGAGCTAAATCGTGTCAACCATTTGTGTATGCATTTTTTGCAAGGGACACTTCAAGGTCAAGTCACGGTCAAATCGAAGACAGTACATTTTCAGTAAAATTAGTGTTAAATAAACAAGTTGAATGCAACAAACCGCACCTCGATTGCGTTTTTAGTTTTCCTATAACTAATATTCAAAAAACAGTGTCAAAAATGAAGCCACAAGGTAGAAGACCCCCTTAAACCGGACAGAGGAAAATATCGCATCTGTATCCGCCAGTGTTGTTGATGACCATGAATTATTGATTTATTCGTGAGATATATGCCGATATGTTGGAGAGAGTATGCCAAAATTGGACCCAGCGGATGAACCATTCGAGGCTCAACCGCGGTCAACACTTACATGAAATCGTTCTATCGACTCAAATAAAGATTTCATACATTTCTCTAAATTATATGTGTTTTTTTTTTTTGTAAATAGAATCCAGAGGCTCTTAAATATAGTATATAGTATAGTAGTATATAATAATATTTAATGTAATTTTCCATATCAAAATTTCAAATTCTATGATTCTACTTTTGACCGAAAAAAAAAAACAAATTTTAAATCACTGTGAAAAATAATAAATATTGTGACGTAATGGAGCAGAAAGTAAATAGGGCTTTTCTTGGTTGGTTTGGTTCATCCCCGAGAAAGTCTGCTTCATGTGTGTGTGTGTGTGTGTTATTTATTTATCTATTCGCCATAGTTGCTTCTGCATTCTAATGTTATAATCCGTGTCAAAGACTTACTGGAATCTCAGTATATATTTCACAATATTTTCTATGTTTTCTTGTGGCGAACTAGGATACGAGGAAGGGATTTTCAGCCTTAAAACATTCTCATACACTCATATATTTGCATTATATTAAAAGAATTTGGTATTATTTTATACAATTTTCATTAAGATATTCTAGCATATATGTTGGCTGGTATGTAGTATTTATAAACTACAAATTTTATATCTATATTAACTTATCTTGATCATCTATGTTAATCTAATGTACTCTTATATACTTTAAATCAAACATTAAGCCATTACAATTATCAACTTGATAACAATCGCAAATGAAAAAATAATAAAATAGAAAATCAACGCTCAAGACACTGACAGCTTAAAATGTGTGCATTTAAAAGTTGCTACTTGTAGAATTATTGCTTGAATACATAAACGATTCTAATTTGGTTCAACCTGCCTTAAGCAATAATTGTACTATGTACGTATGTACACTTGTAAACAAAACAAAAATTCAAATATGTACTCGTAGCTATAATAGAATGTTTATATACATGCATATAGCGTGTATTTAAACTATTAGATTTCATGCGCCTCAAAACTGGGTCAAATTTATTCAAACATTTCTATTTCTTCGCATATTAATGTGTATTTACGTTGATATGCTGACGTTTTGTATTAGAGTCGTCGTACATAAAAAATAGAGAAGAGAGCGTAAAGCAAACAGAAAATATTTTATTTCGAAAAAAAAAATGAAAAAAATCTTTATGTGCAATGTATGCTAACAACATCACCACAAACTAACTATGTATGTATTAGATATGGTAGAACGTGTGTTATTCCAAGTGTTAAATATATTGTATATACCATATACATATATTGTATGTAATTATATTGTACGAGTGTGCGCTCGTATTATTGAAACGATTATCTTGTTAATGTGCGTGCACTTAAATGCACTGTATTGTATTGTTAATGTTGTTGATTAAATAATCATGTACATTTTGTTTATTATAATATGCATAAGTATTTATGTCAATAATTCTATGCTAGCTGCTGCTATGAATATGTACGAGTATGTTAGAAGTTTGAATTATGAAATTGTGATGTACGTGAATGTATGCATATATGTCAGTCAATATGATTTGTGGTTAACATAACAAAAATGGAGCATGTCAATCAAGTTGCAGCATAGATTTTATGAATTTTTAATACTCTATTGCATGCAGATAATTAAATTATAAGATTTTGGTAATGGCTTAAAAGCCTTTAGCATATATTTCAATTATTTGGATAATTAAAGATGAGGTTATATCAGGTGTAGTAAAAAGTAATCCATTATTTTGGCATTAAATGGAAGGTTTTATTTAGCATAGTTAGAATGATCCGATTTAGGTCAAATATGCACCATTTAGTTCGATAACTTGTTACCATTTTGAAGATAATTTCATAATGCCACTCTCATAGAAACCCTCGTCTCTATTGGCAAAGAACTGGGACATTCAATTTTCACAGGCGAATTTTTCACCAGCAATATCATTCGCCATAGACAGGAACAGGTAGTATTTACTTGGTGACAGGTCTGGATTATAAGGTGGATGCATAAGAATCTCCCAATCAAGTTCCCGGAGCTTCTGGTGAGTCACTATGGCGATGTGTGTGGTCTGGCGTTGTCATGATGGAACACAATTCCTCTCCTAATGGCCAAAGTTGGCCGCTTCTGGGTGATTGCTTTCTTCAGACGATCCAATTGTTGACAGTACAGGTCAGAATTAAGAGTTTGGCCGTAGGGGAGCTGCTTATAGTAGAGGATTATCTGCCAATCCCACCAAACACATAGCAAAATCTTCCGGATCGTCAATCATGGCTTGGCCATCGTTTGCGTCGGCTCACTGCGATTCGACCAGGACCGTTTTCGATTGACGTTGTCGTAAGTCACCCACTTTTCATCACCAGTAACCATCCGCTTCAGGAATGGATCGATTTTGTTGCGATGCATCAGCGTTTCGCAGATGGAAGTTCGGTCCCTGAGGTTACAAAAACAAGCTCGATGCACCCATAGCCACACGAGTTAACGCAATGGATCGATTTTGTTGCGATGCATCAGCGTTTCGCAGATGGAAGTTCGGTCCCTGAGGTTTTGTTTTTTGCGTTAACTCGTGTGGCTATGGGTGCATCGAGCTTGTTTTTGTATCCAGCCTTATTTAAATGCTTCCAAACGGTTTTTTATGCAATGTTTAGCTACTGGGCAATAGAAACAAAGCTTACATGACGGTCAGACTCTACGATTTCCATTATTTTATCGATATTTTCGACAATTGGCCTGCCTTCCAGTGACATCATTGGTGCATCTTTGACATAAATATTACCGGAATGGAATTTACGTAACCAAAATTGCACGTGATTGACTATTACAGTGTTACCATAAACACTATTCACATTTTCAGCCGTCTGGCTTGCATTTTCGCCTTTAACGAGGAAAAACTGTAAAATATGGCGTATTTTCTCTTTACTGGTGTACATCTTTGACGCGTGCTCAAACAATACTGAGTCAAGCAATCACAGAACGGCCTGAAAAGTTTATTTAGTACGAAATGCTATCTTTCTAACGCCATCTAGCGTAATCCGATCGCACTTATACGACACAAGATATAGGTTACTAAAGCCATCTATTGGAAAAATAATGGATTTCTTTTTACTACACCTTATATATCGTAATAGTATACCCATATACCACCTTTATCAAAAAGTTTCCGGAATTACCACCGTGTGGCGCTCTCATCGTTCCAATTTGAGTTCTGTTTTTTTTTTTTTTTTTTGTCAAGTTGGTACATCTGTTGTTGATATTCTCTCTATTCTCTCGAAAAGTACAAGCTATGACGCTAGAATTTAGATTGTATATCAACAACAGATGTACCAACTTAACAAAAAAAAAAAAAAATAATAAAAAACAGAACTCAAATTGGATCGATGGGAGTGCCACACTGTGGTTATTCCGGGAACTTTTTGTTCAACGTGGTATGTATGTAGGTCTTGTACATATTCCATATTTAGATTAGTCAATAATTTCGTGTTCCCCTTGTGTTCTTCATGTCCAAGAAACACATCATAGTGCTACAATGTAGTTTCAGAAAAATGAAATGATTTTAAATGGCTATAATCAGCAGACTTGTGTTAAATTCAAATATGCAAAAATTCATGTGCATGCATTTTATTTCAATTCACAAATTGCGTGACGAAATTCATAATGCAACCAACCTAAAGCAATTATACACTACCTTACACTGTCTTATATCAAATAGTCGTGATATGATGGTGGCAAGTAGTTTTGTTTTATTTTGTTACCCCATTCTAAATGCGAAAATTATAAATAATTAACTTTAATGTGCAAAGTTTTCGGTTGGCCACCAATTAAACCAAGCAAACTTTTCACATTATACTTACTACTTAGAGTTTTCTTTTTGTACTTACTAACTTTAATTGAAGAAATTAACCCACCAACATGTGCTCTATTCGTTATCTCATTTTCACAGAGTATGTTGTAGAAGCCAAATTGGTGGTGGTGGTGGTGGTGTCGTAGTTCATTATCATTTCAGATTATCTAGATTATATTGAAAAATAAATAAAAATATAAATCTAGATCTAAGCATATATTCTATATTTGCTCTGCTATACAGATAGATTTATGATGTTTGCATTGTGCAATGAAATATTCACATTTGAAATAAGATGGCTGGATTTGTTGACAGTCTCAGCATGTGTTTACACCGTCACCATTGTCGGTCGCGTCAAATTTCAACAATTTGAATTATACATTCACAAAATAAGTACATTGTTAAGTCAGACGCTTTAATATTTAAACGTGTTTCATACAATGCTTATGACGTTTTATCGACGTGTCGATGCCACATAATTTGAACTCCACCTTCTCATTATTTTGTTATTTTTATTTTCAAATAAATACATAAATACATTTTCTGACTTGTAGTAATTTATTTACTTTTCTTCTTCTTCTTCTTCTTCTTCTTCTTCTTCTATATAATGTATTATATACTTGTGCATGTATTTATTTGTATGTCTGTTTATTGGAGTAATTCATGAATTTCATGCTTCATCAGAAAAATGGTGAAATATTTTACAAAAGCTCTAAATTATGATTATTTGTTTTTTATTTTTTTTAATAATAATAATAATAAGCAATGTGTATAAGCTTGAATGAATGAAATGATGAGCATGAATTATATTCGTATAGACGTCTGTCTCTATAATGCATATATTCGTTGGCAAAAGGTAACAAAAACATACATACATTGCCTAATGACAATGTTGACTGGCTTTTGTCTTGACACTGAATATGACTTAAATTCTGTTAATGACATTTAGTATTCATGCCATGTCGAATTTATGCTTTAACAAAGAGCATCAACGCGAATGCCACATATATCATAAGGTAAGGAGTGAGGTGTATGTGTGTGTGTGTGTGTGTGTGTGTGAGAGGTATTAGACAAATAATAATTCGTAATGGCATGAGCATTATCGTATTCACTTATTTGTAATCACAAACGTTTCTGCTTCTTTTTGTTGTTTTACTTGTCTTGCCTTTTATTTGTTGTTGTATATATCACAATTTGATGGAGGTGTATCGGTAGCTTTGTTGGTTTAATCAAATGAAAAATTGAAAAGAAGGTGCTAAAATTATGCTAATGACAACAGTTTGATATTTAAATGCTAAGTTATTGACAGACTCATTTAACTGCAATAAATACATATAATCATGCGATTTTTATATATTTTAAAATGAAAAAAAAAAAAAAAAAAAACAACAAAAATTGTGTTGATTGATTATTCTTGCTTGAACATTAATCATATTAAGTAGGTATTATTTCATATCGATAGCCTTCGAGTTCGACTTGAAAGCGGAAATGATGGTGGTCTCATTTTGATATAGTAATAATTTAAATCAATCTTATTAATATTGTTTTTTTTTTTATTTATTTATACGAAAATGAATTCAACAACTTTCAATATAATAATGAGAGACTACAGTATATTGTTTTTTAAACGTTAACTGTGATGCTAACCACTAGTAGTAGGCCAGTCCATAAGTTTGTGCGTTTTTCTTAGGTGCTTTTAAAATAAATAAAAAATAAGTTTTCAGTATTTATTAATCAATAATATATTTTTGTGTATTATTTACAATGTCTTCCCAATGTTTAGGGAAATTTTTAATTCCCTACTAAAAAAATTTGTTTGTCCTTGAAGCCAAAATACGCTTCGATATCCCAAATTTATAGCTTCTTTTGAGTTGTAGTTCTTATTACTTAAATGCGACTGAATTCCGAGGAATAGGTGATAATCGCAATAGGTGCAATATCCGGAGAGTATGGTGTGGATGTGGCATTAGCTCCCATCCGAGCTCGTTTAGCTTGCCTAAGGTCTGTCTTGCGGTATGCGGTCTTGCGTGGTTTCGTGGTGAAACAAAACTTTGCGTTTGCTTTGATTCCAGCAGATCAAAATAAATTATACCGACCATATCCCACCAACAGGAGGTGATCTCTGGGGGTTGGTTCTGATGTTTCATCTTTATCTAACCACTGGCGTTTCCAAAACAGGACTCATTTTTCGTCCCCAATAACAATACGGTTTAAAAAACTCTCATTTTCAAGCTGAGAACACACATTCACTCTCTGCTGAAGGTTTGCGACGGAAAGTTTATGCGGAACCGATTTTTCCAGCTTTGGTATCTTGCCCAATTGAAACAGGTGCCTGTAAACTGTTCCATGTGATGAATTTAACCTTCCAGCCGCATCATATCGACTGTCAAACTTGGCTCAGCTTCCACGATTAAAATCACTTATTGAATGCACAATACATCAGAGAAAACAAAAATAGTTCCGTGATCTCTCACGAATCATTTTTTTGTACGCAAAAAAGCGCCTACTGTGAAGCTATTGAAAAAATAACGCACGAACTTATGGACTGACCTTATTTAATGAACTTTCTGAAATTGTTGTGGGCTACATCATGAGCATCAACAATGGAATGAATGCTTCGTTTTAAGTACATAATGACATAATTGTTGTTTTTTTTTTTTTTTTTGCCCTTCTGCTTTTATTTTTGTTTACATACACAGACGCAATCGCTTATATAATTATGATATTTATGAGCAAACACAAACACAAAACGAACACAATACACATTCCACTGCTCAAGTCAATAAAACATAAAAGAGAAATAAATTTACTTTGGTGCATGTAACATGGGTACCTACTCGTAAAACATTGAAATTATTACGCAACCGAAAAGACCATAAAAACTACTTAAAAAGACAAATAGTAAATGTGAAAAACATGTTAAAACAAAAAACAAACAAAGATTTTAGCACCATTCTTCTTGTTCTCTATGTGTTTAAAAATCACTGACCGCAGTTGTGCCACTAACGTTTTTATGTTTTATTTTGTTGTGACTTGTGTTCTCACTAAATATATGATCGACTTGGCTACTATTCTAACCACATACATGTAGTATGTATGATATATTTATATATTTTATTTGCTTTGTGTTAGACTAAAGTTTGTTGTGGTGGTGGTATAGTGTAAAATCAACAACTACTACAACTACTACTACATCAATAATAACATGAACGAGTATGAATACATATACTTAGTATTCATATATGGTCACTAGAGTAATTGAGAGTAAAGGAAAGCGGGTATATACCACAAAATAATACCTATTGCTGTTTGTTGCACATAAAATAAAGAGTCTTAAATAAATATATTTAATTGCTGTTGGTGCCGCTATGCCTACTTTACAACATATATATGTACCATATATATCACGCCTTTAGTAGAAATATTTAATAAAATTTTTGATCTAATTTAGTTTAGAAATTAAGTGAAATCATATTAATTTCGAAGATTCTTATGCATTCAAAATCGTTTTTGAAGAATAATTGCTCAAACAATAGCATACTCGGATTATTTCATTCCCACGGAAGAATCCCTTTCATGGTATTCTTCTTCTTTCATGTTGATATCCTACGCACAAAGCATCAAGCGGCGAATAAATATGAAGTACGTGCTTCCATTTATAACATCCATAAGAAAAATTGATAGATATGGAAAAGTATATATGTACCATAAATATATTTCGATTTAGCCAAGTCTATCTGATTGTTCGTATGATAACTGTCGTAATTATATATCGATTGAGCTGAAAATTGGTACATAAGAATATTTTCATCAATGAACAGATGACTTCGTGAATGGGCAAAATCGAATGAAAACCACGCCTACCTGCCATACAAAATATGCTGTTGAATATGTATTTTCTAACTTTACACATGAAAATAGAATGTTTTCAAACTAAAAGTTGCTGTATAAAATTATTCTGATAACAGAATTAATATATTAGAAAATGAGCTGATTTGGATAAAAACTACGCGTACCTCCCATACAAAAGTCTGTTGTTGAATGCATATTTTCACACTTTATATCCAAAAATATAACGTTTTTTAAGGCGAAACTTGCTTAATACCATTATAATTAGTGAATAATAAATGAATTAGAAAATGGGCTAAATGGGATAAAAACTACGCCTACTTGCCATACAAAAGTGTCTTGTTGAGTGCATGTTTTCACACTTTGTGTTCAAAAATATAAAGTTTTTTAAGACGAAACTCGTTTAATACCATTATAATTAATTACTAATTGAACGTGTTGAAAAATGGGCTAACTGGGATAAAAACTACCCTTGCCTTCTATACAAAAGTGTGTTGTTGAATGCATATTTTCACAATTTGTATGCAAAAATATGTAGTTTTTAAGGCGAAACTCATTTAATACCATTGTATTTAGTGACAAATAAACGAGTCGGAAAATGGGCTAAGCGGGATAAAAATTACCCCTACCTTCCATACAAAAGTGTTTTGTTGAATGCGTATTTTTACACTTTGTATGCAAAAATATTAAGTTTTTTAAGCCGAAACTTGTTTAATACTATTATATTTAGTGACAAATAAACGAGTTGAAAAATGGGCTAAGTGGGATAAAAATTACCTCTACCTCACATACAAAAGTGTGTTTTTGAATGTATATTTTCGCTTTTTACATACGAAAATATAATGATATCAAAGCAAAATTCGGTACACGATGATTATATTTACTAAATAATAAGGAAGTTGGAAAATTGTCTAAATCGGCTAAAAATCACACCTACCTCCCATACAAACTTGTGATTTCGGACGAATGTGTGATAATAAATAAGATGAAATGAAAAATGAGCTAAATCTGAAGAAAAAAACCACACCTACTTCTCATAAAAAAAGTATGATTCGACTATTTTTTGCGCATGAACATATTTTTATTAATGAAAACCAAGCAAACCATCAGGAAAAAAGTATGTTTTGTGTTTTTTAGTGAACTAAATATCGATTACGCATCATCCGAAGCTTGTGATGATTTGCGATGCGAATGCCGTTCCGTCCAGTTGTGGCATTAAAATTGAACTTATTTGACATAAGTGCATTCATGCTGCCTTAACCTAAATTAACCTTACTACCGCTTACTAAGTAATATTATTAATTTTAAAATGATTTTTTTTTTTTTACATTTAATTATAGATTTTTAATGCAACAACAACATGCAATTATGCATATACTATTTTGTATACGTGCATATATATTAAGTAGCGTCAAATTAGGTTTGATCAAAAACGTAACAAATAGAGGGACAAAACAAGAAACTACCGATGATTCGAAGTGAATTTTCCGAAAAAACCATGGGTCAAAAATGATTTTACATGCATGATTTCTTAAGCAATTATACTTACGAGTCATTGGTTGTTTTTGTTTTTGATTTGAGCCATCCTAATGTACATAGGCATGATAGCAGTTGAAGTAAACTAAGCTTACTACTACTACTACTTATACTCATAGTTGTTTAAAATTTCACCGATTTGTTACGAGTTTTTCATCCTTCCATCCATGATATTACATATGCTGCTGTTTTTTTTTTTTTTTTCTGTGTTAAGAATCGTCGACATCGTCGTCATTCGTATTGTTCGGTTTGTTTGCCATTTGTGTTGTAAGAAGCCGTAAAAAACTTTTAACCTCAATTTAGGCTTAAACAAACAAATAAAATATAAATTGATTTTTATTACACAGATTTTGCTGCAGCAGTAAGTTGTTTGTTCTTTGTTCTTGTTGTTCAACTTTGGCGGTGGCTATATTCTACTTACTTACGAGTAAACGAACGTATTTCATATTACTTGTTATTGTTCTTGATTTAGTCAATGTATGTATGTATGTATATATGGTGGATGTGTGTGTGTGTGTATACATAAGTAATTTGTGTGCAATTTCATTTATGAGTAGAAAATTGAAAAATGTGCATATTGGTACATGCATATGTGCATATCCATATATTGACTGGCAGGCAGCCAGTCAAGCATGCCTGTTGGCTGTCTGTTTAACTGCTTACCTGACTCTGACTGACTTAAATTGCATTAGTTGATTGTGTAAGTAGTACCAATATGTGCTTTTTTTTTTTGTTGTGTTTTTTGTATTCCACTTTAACTGCGTGTGGCATTTATTAGCTTGTCAATATTTCTCTCTATCGCATACTCTGTTTTACTCCTATATAAAGAACAGACAGACAAACGCACTTATAGTCTTATACATAGGCATATTAAGGTCACATGTTATTGACTTTTAAAAGATTTATTATCTGAAAAACGTTTTTACCTACATACTTTTTGATTATTATTGTTAATGCTTTTAATATTTTCTTCTTCTTTTTATTTACAGGTAAGTTCGCGCAATTGCTGTTCAAAAGTATACATCATCATCGAAGATGGTTTGGGTAAAAGCCGCTTTCTATTTGATTGTTTTTTAAATAAATTATTTTTCAATTACGACGAGATTATGCATGTAGGAAGAAAGGGTTCCTGATGTATGTATGGGAATATTCAACTAATGATATTTTAAGTTAGCGTTCAAAATTGACAAAAATAAACCATAGCACATATTCGAAAAGTAAATCCAATGGAGAATTTTTACATTAATTGGTTTCAAAATTGTATTTTAAGATTATTAATTTAGTAGAGCATTTTAAAGCGCTCCCAGAACTATCCGACCTAACAAAGAAATCACAACAAATTTGCGAAAATTTTTCTTTATTTCTCAACATAATCTCCTTTTAGCTCTATACAATTTTCCCAGCGATATTCTATAGCTTGCACACCCTGTTTATAGTATGAACTGTCTAGCTCATTAAAATAGCCATCTACCGCCGATTCCACCTCTTCAAATCTTCTACCACCAAGCCATAAATTTAAAAATAGAAAATAATCCGAAGAAGCTAAATCTGGCGAATAAGGTGCTTGCTGAAGCAAATCGATCTTTAACTCATTGAATTTGGCCATCGCAATAGCGGATATGTGAACTGGTGCATTGTCTTGATGAAACAACACTTTGTTTTTCGCACAAATGCGGCCTTTTTCTTTAATTTCATCACTTAAATGCTGCAACAAATTAGCATAATACTCGCCGTTGATCGTTTTTCCTTTTTGAAGATAATCAATGAAAATTATTCCACGTGCAACCAAAAAAAACAAAAATCGCCATAACCTTGCCTGCAGATGGAACTGTCTTTGCCTTCTTGGGACACGATTCTCACCTTTTAGCCCACTGGATCCATGTCTCATCCATGGTTACGAATCGACACAAAACCTCGGCTTTATTACTGTGAAACATCGCCAAACACTCTATAGAAACATCTTCACGACGTTTTTTTTTTTTTGTTCTATTGTTAGCAAACGCGGCACCCATCTTGCACACAGCTTTTTCATCTCCAAATTTTCGGTCAATATACGATATATAGCACTTTTTGAAATGTCTGTAATTTCACCTAGCTCACGCACCTTCAGCCGGCGATCATGCAATACCATTTTGTGGATTTTCTTAACCGTTTTTGACGTGGCCACCTCAATTGGTTGACCACTACGGTGTTCGTCTTGGCTGCTTGTACGACCTCGTTTAAACTCTGCCACCCAATAATTTATGGTCGTAAACGAAGGAGCAGATTCCCCCAGAGTGGAATCTAGTTCGGCTTTAACTTGTTGGTTGGACTGAGATCTTTCAAATGAAAGTATTGAATTACATACAGGTGACCAATTTTTTCCATGTTTACAAATTTACTGAGGTCGTTAACTTTCGATGGCTCTAAAATAAATACTAAACCGTTTCTGGCGTGGCCACCTCAATTGGTTGACCACTACGGTGTTCGTCTTGGCTGCTTGTACGACCTCGTTTAAACTCTCCCACCCAATAATTTATGGTCGTAAACGAAGGAGCAGATTCCCCCAGAGTGGAATCTAGTTCGGCTTTAACTTGTTCGTTGGACTGAGATCTTTCAAATGAAAGTATTGAATTACATACAGGTGACCAATTTTTTCCATGTTTACAAATTTACTGAGGTCGTTAACTTTCGATGGCTCTAAAATAAATACTAAACAACGTGGCGCCTTGAAACTTAAAACATATGTTTTATAAGGTTGCCACTTTTCACCAAAGTAATTTTTTTCAAACTACTGCCGCTATCTGTATGTCAGGTCGGGTAGTTCTGGGACCGCCTTCGTATAAATATGGTCTTCAACATGTTGAGACCTAAATTAAAAAAAAACAAAAAACGTATTCAGCGGTGCATCAAACGGAACACCCAACCCCTAAACATTTTTGTAAACCCATAAATATCCAAAAAAAAAAAAAAAAAAATGCATGGAATTTTCAAAATGTTATTTATTTTGCGCTAGAAGTTTTTATGAAAGCTTTCGAAAAAAAATGGGGTAAAAATCATTCAAATTTTATCTTGCAATAATTATCGGATTAAATCCGGAAAACGTGTTGCAATGCTTTTGTTTTGTATATTTAAAATTTTACTTTCAGTGATGCCATAAATTATTTAGTATTATTTACTCACTCATGCAGATACATATTTATTATATGGCACAGAAAAAAAAAAAAAAAAAAATTCCAGTATAAAACCCTTGAAATTTCATAATCAAAGAAAAAAGTCTTAATTTGCTTCTTTTTTTTTGTGGTTTTTTTTTTCAAGTTACTCACCCCCAATCTGATTTTGTTTTGATTTTTCATTATTCATGCAAAGGACATCCAAGGACAATGTAAAATCTATGAGAATTTTGTAGTTTGCAGTTTGAAGTATATATCAACCCTCTATCATCAAAATCAAATGGCATTCATATGACCTTTTCTTCTTGGTTGACATTTTTTTAAATACATAATATTTCATATTCTATATGAACCCTCAATTTTTGCTTTAGCATCCTTTTCATTTTTTTTTTTTGTCTTTTTTTTTTGTTTTTTATTTTTTGTTTTGCGCTTTATACGTTCGAGTATCAATAGAAATCTTAATGCCAACACTAAATATAATATTGTAGTACAGTTTCAATCGGATAAATTTGTACGTGAAAAAACCAAAAAAAAAAAATTCTTTTAATAGATACACGTAATATATATGCAAATTGATGGAAATTGTCGAGTGAAAATATTTTGATATCGAATGCCATTTTCTTTTTGCACGTAATTTTCTTCGATTTTATATGTGTCGACTCTTTTGAGTGTTTCTTTTTTTTTTTTGCTTTTCTTTTGTTTTATACAATTTGGTTTTTTTTGTGTTTTTTGTTTTTTTTTTGTTTCTAAAGAACTTCCTTTTTGATTGTGAAAATTTAGACAGACAGACAGACAGACATCTTTTATTGTCAAATTGAATATAATTTTATTTTACGCTTTCAATTTTATTATCCTTTATGGAATTAGCTTTTATTTTTTTTAGCTTGGAAAAGGGTGAAACGTAAAATGGAGTGAGACCGGAGGATGAGTTGAAAGTAATTGCAAATATCATTTTAAATTTTTCTTCAAAGTAAAGTTGCTCCATTTTGTTGAACTTTGTTGCCAATCTGATGGTTGCTGTGTTGTTGCCGGTTGCTATTTTTTTATTGTTGCTGCTGCCATTGTCGTTTGTAACGCCTCATTGAATTTATTTTGTTTATTTGCGATTTATTGTTGTTTGGCTCATTCGTTTTTTTTTTCCTAATGATTTAATAAATATTCTTTATTTCTTGTACGTGCGCGTGTGTGGTACGTTGTTGTTTTTTTTTTCGTACTTTCGTACTTTCATACATAAATATAACCACCATTACTGCTATTGATAATAATCGCATCTATTTTGGTTTTCCAAACAACTGATGCTGTCAGAAAAATTTACAATAACAAAAAGCGACAGAAAAAGTTTTTCATAAAACTTTTTCATCTATCCATCTATTTGTATGTATGTATGTGTGTTGGAGCGTTGGAAAATATCAAAAACATGATTGCCCTTTTTGAAGATTTATTGAGCGTACTATTACTACTAGCACAAGGTAGTATACCCACACACACACACACATACACACACACATACACTTACACATATTTACTTTAAAACAACCTTTCGATTATTTCAAGTACATAACTTTATGAAGAGACCAGAGTTTTGTTACAATTGCAACAACAACAACAACAACAACAACAACAGGAAGAGCAATGCTTCTATGCACTCATTGTAATACTGATAAGAATGTATGTATTTGACTGTGTGTCAATGAGTGTGGCCATCATAATCAGAATAGTAACTAGTAGTAGTAGTATTAGTAGTAGTTGTTTTTGTTGTTGTAATAGTAGTCACATTGACATGCCACAAAAAACCACTAATTGCTGTTCTCTTTGACAGCTTTTGAACTGAAAATACAACTTCTGAAGAAGATCATTAATTTAAATTTATGGTTTCTTTGGTTTCGGCGACCAACCAAAGACCGAAACTAAACTAAGCAAATTCGTTCGTTCATTGTCCTTATACATGGCATGAATGTGGCGCTTCAACTGTGTTGTGTGTGTGTGTGTGTGTGTGTGTGTGTGTGTTTGTGTGGCTTGGTGTGACTGTGTGGTTTTGTATGCGCTTGAAGGTTATGATGGTAATTTATGTATGCCAGTGTATTATACAACATAAGAATGCATACAAATATGTTGTGTGCACCACTCGTATCTTATGCGTGAATAATGAAATTTAATTTATGTATATTTACATATTTGCTGTTACTGTTGCTACTTTTGCTGTCGCTGCAGCTTTTGCATTTATATGCAAACAATACTCTTAATATTCATACATATTTGAATTAATTTAATGATGAGTATGCATATTTGTATTAAGGTTATACTCATACACAATGTGGCATACAGGTATATACAATATAACCTCTTGAATGGGAATATTAAATAAATAAATATATATATATATATATATATATATATATATATATATATATATATATATATATATATATATAGAAAGAAGCCTTTCTTGTTGTTGTTGTTGTTGTTGTTGTTAATTATGCACTTGTCTGTGATGGGTTTTCTTCCTGTTTTTTTATTTCTATTTTTTTTTTTTTACTTTATCTCATTTGAAGTGGAAATGAGAGATTTTCTTTTGATATAAATAATAATAAGCACCATTATCATATGGTGAAAAGAAAGTAAAATGAAACAGTAATGGAAAAGAAATGATGCCAATCTACGTAGGAATATATAACGTTCTTAACCTCATTGTGTAGACTTGTATATTGGATTGGGGAAAAAGTATGGTTGTGGGTTGTTATTCAAGTGAAAAGTGAAGCTGCACAGGAGTGATGGCAATTAATGTAATGATATTGTAATGAAGCGATATCATTTGATTTAATCAGTGTCACTACATAAACAACAAATTACACACATTTTTGACTACTCGATAAAAATTGAGAAAGCTCTGATCGGATTATGTGATGTATGCATTGTCAACTTGATTGTCTAAAAATATTCGTATTCGATAAACAGGCTTTCTAATATCGAATGGTTGGCATATGGTTGTATACATATTTACTGGAAAAATATTCATACTAAATAACCGGGTTTTTTTTGTTCTAAAGGGTTGAATAAATAAAAACTCGGTGTACAATTCGATAACCGGTTTTCTCTTCATTAAATTTATTAAAAATATTCATATTCGATAAACATTTTTGCGAAAATACTCATTAATTGATACTGCCTAAAAATATTCGTATTGATAACCGGTTTTTTTTGGAAGATAGTTGATTAATTACAACTGCATACAAATATTTTATAACCGGTTTTTGAAAAGATGAAATAAATAAAAACTCAATATACAATAGATACTTGATAACCGGTTTTCTTTACATGTAAATTTATTAAAAATATAAATTTTTATTCGATTTTTGAAAAAAGTCTGCTTACTACAAGTATATATACAAATTTACTGAAAATATTTATATACAATAACCGGTTTTTTTAAAAGGTGCAGTAATAGGCGGCTGTCCTGTTGTACATTGATTCTAAATATTGCTATTCGAAAGCCGGTTTTTTTGAAATAGTTGTATAATTGAAAAAGAAATGCCAATTATTTGACAAATTTACTAAAAATGTTCATATTCCGGTTATTTGAAAAGGTAAAAATAGTACCATATTACATATTCATAGAAAATATTTATATTCGATAACCGGTTTTTTGAAAATATCGAAAAATTGACAATTCTTTTGCAAATTGACATATAATATATGTATTTGAGAACAGCTGTTATTTATTTTGATAAAATTCAAATAATTGATAATGCCATTGCAGATTGAATGAAAATATATTTTATTCGATAACCGATTTTTCAAAAAGTTGAAAAAATTGACAATTCTTTTGCACATTGACATAAAATATGAGTATTTAATAACAGCTGTTTTTTTATTTTTGTAAAATTCAAGTAATTGACAATCGCATTGCACATTGAATGAAAATATGCGTATTCGATAACCGATTTTTCGAAAAGGTCGAAAAATGTACAGCACTACTGCACTTATGCGCATTTGATAACCGATTTTTTTTCAAAAAATTCCAATAATTGACAATCCCATTGCACATTGAATGAAAATATTCGTATTCGATAACCGATTTTTCGATAAG
This sequence comes from Megamerina dolium, assembly GCA_963854835.1. NCBI lineage: Eukaryota > Metazoa > Arthropoda > Insecta > Diptera > Megamerinidae > Megamerina > Megamerina dolium. The sequence goes on along the minus strand of OY978526.1, from coordinate 8,023,528 downwards.
GTCGAAAAATGTACAGCTCTACTGCACATATGCGTATTTGATAAGCAATTTTTTTTTTAAAAAATTCTAATAATTGAAAAACCGAAAACCGATTTTTTTTTGGAAAATTGACAGCTTTATTGCACATTGACATAAAATATGCGTATTTGATAAGCAATTTTTTTCAAAAATTCCAATAATTGACAATCCATTGCACATTGAATGAAAATATTCATATTCGATAACTGGTTTTTCGAAAAATTGACAGCTCTATTAAACATTGACATAAAATATGCTCATTTTATAACCAAATTGTTTCTAAAATTCGAATAATTGTCAAACCCATTGCACATTGAATGAAATTATTCGTATTCGATAACCGGTTTTTTTTTTTTTTTTTGAAATGTTTGATTAACTGCCAGCCTATAATTACATATTGTCCCATACTTTTTCTCCTTTTCAATACATATACATATATCAATGAACAAATGAATATGTATGAATACCTTAAACCACCGTATGTGTATAAATACAAGGGTGTCACAAACATACATACATATACGAATCCATATACATATGTCTTTACAGTGCTATTGTAATAATGATTTCAATCGTTCATCGTTGCATAAATCCATCTTTATACAAATAAAACATATTATATGTACCTTATACATATTTAATAGTATGCCATCCAAAAAATAATTTGCTTATATTTGCATATACGATACATACATACATACTCATATATTTCATATGCATGTGTATGTACTTAATTTACAATACATTGTCACGTAAAAATAAAAAAGCTCCTTATCGGTTCAGTTACTTTTACTTCACGCTTGTGCTATAAAAGTGTTGACTTAATTTATGTTTTCAAGCCTTTTTGTTCACTGAAGTTTTGCTGCTTGTTGGTGTTGGTTGTCGGTTGCTGGTGCTTGACTCTTGTTTTGTTGTATTTATTATATCCTATAGTATTGTTTATCGTCTCATCACTTTTAATTTACATTTTTGTTGTTGTTGTTGTTGTTCCTTTTTTTTTTTTTTTTTTTTTTGATATGTATGTATTAGTCTTGAGTTAGTAATCTGTTCTTTGACAAAGTTTCAGAGAGAGAGAGAGAGAGAGAAAAAGTGTCTATGGAATCTAAAGGAGTGAAGTAGAAATATGTTATTATCATTAACTTCATTTATAATATTCAGTCTTTTGTCGATGGGGGGGATGTTTCATTTCTTTGCTCATACTCTTCTTCATTTTTAATACGACTTTTGAGTATAATTAAATGAAGAACACGTATACGCACCCCAGTACTTGAATATTTATTGTATTATACTTTTTGTTATTATTATAAAAGCAAATTACTTACTCCTTTCTTACAATATGCTTTTACAGTTTTGAGTTTATATGTTGCAAAGATTTTCTTTCAATGCAAATACAGCAGATGTATGGGTATTTATAATTATTTTTTGTTTCTTTACAAAAATAATGACATTGATTAATGTTTGTTTGTTTATTTTTTTTCACCTTTTTTTGTAAAAAGAAAGTCTCATAGAAGTAGCAAAATCTCTTATGAGAAGTAGAAAGAAACCTTGTCGCCATTTCTTTTTCGAATCTTTTAGGTAGCGTGAAAGGATGTGCAAAGTGTGCGAAAAAAGACAAAATGGAAAATAAGAAGTTTTACTATCTTATAACAATACAAACCGCAATTTATTTTGCAAAATACTTTTTTTCAATTTTTTTTTTTTTTTTTTTTTTTTTTTGCTTTTACAATATCACATAATATCATCACACATATATCTCTAAGCTGCTTATTCTTCTACAACCTGCTAGTCTGCCTGTTTATCTGCTTGTCAGTTTTCATCTTTTGTCTGTGATGCATTCATTCAATATGTCTGTGAGTTTCTGGTTTTACTTACTCCTTTTTGCATTATGATTAATGTACCTTTTTGTTTACGGGCTACGAATGTGTACATTTCTGAATTCCATGACATATGTATGCAGTATTTATTCATTTCGAATATACATATGGATATATAGGTGGTAGTTGTACCTGTTTGAGCTCTCATTTTGGTGCTCATATAATGCTCGTTAATTTTGAACTTGAAAATTTTTTCATCCATACACATAGAGTATGGTCATATATTTATGTTATAACTTGTGTAGTCTCGTAAATTTCCAGCCTCTCCTTCATCTTCATTGCTTTATTATTGCTAAAGGTTTTTTTCCTATTCTTGTTGTTGTTGTTGTTGTTGCTGTTGTTGTTGTTGTGAGTAGCTGCTCAATCAACAACATTTATCTTTTTGTTCTTAATATTTGTCTTTGTTTTTTGTTGTTGTTTTTTGTTTTCTGTGTTTTTGTTTTACTTAAATTATTGTTGACATGTTGTTAATTAACATATTTCACAACATCTACTTACTACTTGTTCTTCTTTAGATTTTATATTTATATGCTTACATTCCTATCTATACAATCATACAGACATATACAGACATATGTCTGTATAGAACACCAACGCCAGTAGTACAATTGTATGTATTGTATGGTCTCACATCAATCTTCTACACCACTATGTATGTACATGCCTCATGGGACTCTCGAGTATTTTGTAGTATTTTTTACTATTGATGTGACTTGTGTGTATAGAATACAACTAGTACAACTTGTAGTACATACAAATATGTAGAATGAAAACAAAATGGAAAAAAAAAAAAAATAAAAACGAATGAAATACATTAGCAATATTGTTGCATCTGCAATTTTGCTTTCATTTGGTCAATTTACATTGTTACTATAATACATAGTAGTTGGTGTTGTTATAATTATTAACGGTATATCATTTTACATTTACAAGATGCGCTCGTTTATTCACTCACACCTTATAAGTACAATACATGTGTGTGTGTGTGTGTGTGTGTGTGTGACTCGTGCCCAAGGTTGAGAGTTTGTGTGCTATGTATGTTTTTTTTTTTTTTTTTTTTGCTTCGATACGCTGGAAGGTGGAAATCTTCATAGATACTGAGTAGCCCGTACTATTCAGCATGCACGATTCACACATTGGGGCTATGCCCCGATATGTACCTACGTACTAAAACCACCTCCCCCGATATCACTGTCCTGTTCATCCTTGCGGTACCACCAATCAAGGCATTCCTTCGCAAGGCAGGATTTGAGTGTTTTCACTCTCCGCTATTTCTTGTACGTGCCGCCTGTTCGTCACGTCGCAATCTTTGCATCATTCTTGTAATGATGTCTGCTGACGCGTTCCATGCTTCTGTCGAGGAGAGCATGCATCGGATAAGTCCCTCCGGTGTTAGCGGCCGTAGCATTAACCGTTCCAGCTGGGAGCGCTCGCCTTCAAACCTGACGCACCTCAATAGCACATGTTGTGCGTTCTCAATTTCGTGCTTGCAATATAGGCACCACGGGTCATCAACGTGTTTGCATCTATACAAATACTCTCTAAAGCATCCATGGCCACTGAGGAACTGGGTCAGGTGGTAGTGTATCTCTCCATGTTTCCTGTCTATCCAAGTTTTTATATTGGGTATTAGTGTATGTGTCCACCGCCCTTTAGTCGATGCGTCCCATCTATATTGCCATACTCGCTCACTATGGCTAATTATATTTTCTACTTCTATCCGCTCAGCCTGCGGTAGTTTTTTATTATCACGAATTGACCTCGCTTGGGCCGCTAAGATATCAATAGGACACCGGCACGCGATTACATTCGCTGCATCATTAGAGACTGTGCGAAATGCGCTACAGACTCTTAGGGACGATAATCTGTATGCAGCTGTTATCCCTCTCATGTAAGAGCTACAACTAGTCGCTGTAGCCCATACGGGTGCAGCGTACATTACTATCGATGTGTTGACACCTGTGAGTAGATGTCTAATCGGTTGACGTGGTCCACCAATATTCGGCATGAGCCTCGACAGTGCCGCACTTGCTTTTGCTGCTTTAACACCCGCATATTTGAGGTGTTCTTTAAAATTTAACCTATGGTCCAATAGGACTCCCAAGTACTTAATGTATGGCATGGATGATATGATGTGGCTACCAACACGCACATCAATATGCTCTACCTTCTTCCGGCTACTCATTAATACTGCTTCGGTTTTATGATCCGCGAGATCTAGTCCCGCTAACTCAAGCCACTGTTTAACACTTTTAATTGTTTCTTCAGCGTTTCGTTTTACTTCCGGCAGGGTTTTTGCAACTACCGTGATAGCGATATCGTCTGCATACCCAATGATATTTACTCCTTTCGGCTTCTGTATTTTAAGTATACCGTCGTACATAATGTTCCAGAGAAGTGGTCCCAGTACCGAGCCTTGCGGTACTCCACCCGTCACCTTGTACTGCTTTGGTCCTTCTTCTGTGTCATAGTACAAAGTTCTACTTTTAAAATAATTTGTAATTATTCGAATCAAGTACGCCGGTGCATGGATACCTCGAAGAGCATTTAGTGTATACGACCAATTTGCTGAATTAAAAGCATTTTTGATATCTAGGGTTACAACAGCACAATATTCTTTACTGCCCCCTCTCCATCTTTTCCCTTCCATTGCTTTTTTTGCAATTTCACACACTTTTTCAATCGCATCGACAGTACTGCGCTTTTTCCTGAATCCATATTGCCATTCAGAAAGGCCTGTTTCACCTTCAGTGTATTTTTCCAGTCTAGAGCATATAATCCGCTCTAGTACCTTACCCGCAGTATCCAGCATACATAGTGGACGATATGAAGACGGTTCATCCGGTGGTTTATCGCCTTTGGGGATTAGGACAAGTCTTTGGCGTTTCCACCGACGTGGAAATGATCCTTCTCTAAAGCAGGCCGTGTATAGTTGCGCAAAAACTTCTGGCTTCATTTTAATTGCTGTTTTGAGTACGACGTTAGGTATACCATCAAGTCCTGGGGTTTTCTCATTTTTGATTTTATGTGCAGCTGTGGCAACTTCGTCTGGGGTATGAGCAGCTATTTGCTTGTTGGCTGGCTGGGCTGGTTGGTTGGCAAATGTAAACAAAATTTATTGGTTGTTGGAGTTTGTGTTGTGTATTGAGTGTTGTTGTTGTTGTTCTTCTTCTTCTTGTTGTTATTGTTATTTCAACACTAATTTACTTAATGGTTAAACTGTTTAAGACTATGCTATGCCTATAAATACTTATCTATTACATATTACTACTACTACTACTACTAGCAGTCGTAGTCACGCTTGCTTACATTTATCTTATAAACTTTTATCATGAAAAGCGAAATGAGACGAAACGAACCTCAAGCAAATAAGATAATAAACAAACAAAATTTTCTTTTCATTGCAAGTGTGTAGAATAGAATAACAAACAACACAAGCACATCTCAATGTTGTTGTAATGTATAATATTCTGATATTGGTTTGTCTACCCTGGTTTACTGACCTTCACACATTACACACTACACTAAACTACACTACATTACACGCATACATTGTCGTATACAATTTATTTATTGTAGCCGTTTTCTATAGCTTGTTATCTAAAAAATCTACTTTCATTATTGCTATCTTCTTACTTAGGCAACAACTTTAATTGCTAAGCAGAGTGTTAATTTATATGAATTGCATTAATTTCATACATATATTCGTTTATATGCATGTTGAAGTGTATGTTAGGGTTGGCCATATCTTGTGACCAAAAAAAAAAAAAAAATCGTGCAGAAGAAGAAAAAGCATATTTTTGTATTTTTCACCATAGTCATTTGTACAAAATTGATTTTAGATTGGTTGATTATAACCAATGGCTTATAACGAGAAAAATTTTTTTTTTGTTTTTGCTCTATGATTTACATTCTGTCAAATAAGTACCCGGAAATCGGAAATTCTCATTTTTAATTTTACCTCTGAGAATATTTCAAAACATTTTTTTTCCCAGGTTGGCACAACTGTCAGCCACTATTCTGTGAATTTTTATTGCTATGTGTCATTTAGTTTGGTTACGGCGTCATTAGGAACAAGTCAACCTTTTGTGTGCGTTGCGATTTTTACTATGGATAAAAATATATCGAACAAAGAGTTTGTGTGAAATTTTGTGTTTCAAACGAAATTTCTTATGCCAAAACGTTGGAAATGTTGAAAAAAAAAAAAAACATTTGGTGATTCAACCATGTCGAAAACTCAAGTTTACGATTGGTATAAATCGTTCAAAGAGGGGCGAGAAGAAATCGCAACGCACACAAAAGATTGACTTGTTCCCAATGACGCCGTAACCAAACTAAATGACACATAGCAATAAAAATTCACAGAATAGTGGCTGACAGTTGTGCCAACCTGGGAAAACAATTTTTTTGAAATATTCTCAGAGGGAAAATTAATAATGAGAATTTCCGGGTACTTATTTGACAGAAAGTATCATCATATTTTCGATCTACTAATTTGATCTGCACTAATGTCTGTAGTAGATACTACTTATGCATAAATATTCATAGATATGTATATTATTTATTATTGGTTGGAAATAACACCCGGCTTTGTTTAGCAATACCAACACAGTCAACATAGTCAACACTTTGTCATTGACAATGAGATACAATAAGTATTGTTTGTATTATTCAGAATTCCACTTTTTGTGTGTTGCTTTGTGTTGTAAGCGCTAATTACGTTTTGAAAATATTATAGCATGATGTTTACATAGTTTCTTATTTCACATTCAGTTTGGAAATTGCGTGTTTACTTATTGTAAGAATTATTGCGTTGTCTTCAGAAGCAAACGAAATAATACATACGTACATACTTAAGTAGCGAAAGGGGTTTCATGAGGCAATTTATTTAATTATATATTCCGAATAATGTAAATAATAATGAAAGCAATAAATTTCGAAAAGTTAATTAATTTACAAATTTACTAATATATATAGGTAACTATGTATATATAAAAGTACTATGCGCACGCTAAATAACTAAATACACATGCATATACATAGATGTATCAACAATTCTTGAACAATAGTAGATAGAATTAAAAACTAGCAATAATATTTAATAGAAATTATTTATAGAAAAAATCTGTAGATTATTTACAGCTGCACAGTGACTACATTATACGCTACAACAATGATTATTCAAGTATATAAGAACTTTCGATTGTATATTTACAATTTGATGCATTTTAAAACGATAATCAAATAAACTGTCAGAAGTGCAACAGAAGAAAAAGAAGAAGAAGAAGAAGTAGTCGAGAAAAAAAAAACCAGAATCACTTAAGAATGCATCATAAAATTTTAAATGAGCTGCTAACTTGGGCGCCACATTGGCTGACTATGTGATCGTATTATAATAGCAAAGCCAGCAGCAGCAGCAGCAGCAGCATCAAGTCATTAATATGAACCAACGACAACAACAATTGCAATAAGTTACAAAATTAATGCAGTCTTCACTACATGCTATCTACCTATTTTTATTCTCTTCTCTTTTATAGGAAATATTGTATTGTTGTGATGCTATGTTTTGAATATATTTTTCCTTTATAAATGCAATTTTAAATTTTTTATCGAAGAAATTAAAACATTTTTTTTTTTTATTAAATTTCTTGTTATAGAGCTAGTAGTATAATTTTTCAATAAAATTTTAATATATTGTATGATGGCGGTTCCAGAACTACCCAACCTAACAAAGAAAACACAACAAATTTGGGAAAATTTTTATTTATTTCTCAACATAATCTCTTTTTAGCTCTATACACTTTTTTCAGCGATATTCTATAGCTTCGATACCCTGTTTATAGTATGAACTGTATAGCTCATTAAAATAGCCATCTACCGTACACTCCACCTCTTCATTTTTTGCAAATCTTGTACCACCAAGACATTTTTTCAAATTTGGAAAATAGAAAATCATCTGAAGGAGATAAATTTGGCGAATAAGGTGCGTAATGAAGCAATTCGAGTTTTAGCTCATTGATTTTGGTCATCGCAATAGCGGATGTGTGAACTGGTGCATTGTCGTGATGGAACAACACTTTCTTTTTCGTCAAATGCGGCCTTTTTTCTTTAATTTCATCACTTAAACGCTGCAAGAAATTAGCATAATTAGCTTAAGATAATCAATAAAAATTATTCCACGTGCATCACAAAACACAGACGCCATAACCTTGCCTGCAGATGGAACTGTCTTCGTCTTCTTTGGACACGATTCTTCCCTTTCAGTCCACTGTTTTGACTGTTCCTTTGTTTCAGGTGTGAAGTGGTGGACCCATGTCTCATCCATGATTACGAATCGACGCAAAAACGCGGCTTTATTATTGTGAAACATTGCCAAAGACTCCATAGAAACATCTTCACGACGTTGCTTTTGTTCTATCGTGAGCAAACAAGGCATCCAACTTGCACACAGCTTTTTCATCTCCAAATTTTCGGTCAATATACGATATATAGCACTTTTTGAAATGTCTGTAATTTCACCTAGCTCACGCACCTTCAGCCGGCGATCATTCAATACCATTTTGTGGATTTTCTCCACCATTTCTGGTGTGGCCACCTCAATTGGTTGACCACTACGGTATTGGTCTTGGCAGCTCGTACAAACTCGTTTACACTCTGCCACCCAATATTTTGTGGTCGTAATCGAAGGAGCAGACTCCGCCAGAGTAGAATCTAGTTGGGCTTTAATATTTGTTGAACTGAGACCTTTCAAATGCATTGAATATTGAATTACATAACGGTGACCAATTTTTTTCCATGTCTACAAATTCACCGAGGACGTTAACTTTCGATGGCTCCAAAAAAAAAAAAAAAAAAAAAAAATACTAAACAACGTGGCAACTTGAAACTTAAAACATATGTTTTATAAGGTTGCCACTTTCACCAATGTAATTTTTTTCAAACTAATGCCGCCATTTATATGTCAAGTCGGATAGTTCTGGGACCGCCCCGACTATAAGTATGAATATTTCGAATTTTCGTCGATGATGTCTGTTGGAACCACTCCTAGAATTAATTGATGCTCAAGTGTTCGATGGTCATCCATCTTGTTTCTATATTAATATTATGATTCATAGTACTCTTTTCCATGGTATTGCTATGCTCATATTACAAAATACAAATCAAAAACCCAATACCTTTGAAGAAAATCAGGAAAAATCTCACTGTGGTAACCCTAATATATATCTTTTAATATTTATGCTCTTATTTTTTCATGTTTCATACACCCATAAAATAAGATCATATTAAATTGTTATGCACATAAATGGTATCAGTGTGTTAAGAATATTACAGAGTAGTCTATTTTTGATTGAAAGTACATTTAGAAATAACTGTATATTTATATGTATAAACACACATATAAATTTATAAATTAGATGATTGAGTAAAATGCATCATTAAAATTGCTAAGTTTAGGTGATGACAAGTGCTTCGAAAAATGTTTATTGTTAATACAAAAAATAAAAATCAATTGAAATCGATTTCAATAAAAAGCCAAAATAAAAATAAAATAACAGAATTTCGCTACAAATAACTTTGAAATTTATTATACATATGTGCATGCCATAAGAGTTTTTCATATCACATAAAATGATTTAAAATTGATGCAAAGCAAATGCTAAAAATAATTCACACATTTGCTACATTAAATTCAATATATTTGAATGTACGTACGTACAAGCATTTACAGTCTAGGACAAAAAAAATTAAGTGTTTTTGTTTTTTGTGAATAAACGAGAAATTGTAATTTTTATAGTTACCAAAATGCCAAGATATTTTGAATTAATAGCTCAAATTTATGGCTTAAAGAATTGTAGGAATAACACAAAAGGTATTATTTCTCATTCGTTCTCATGTCTCTTCATTCGAAAATAACATAATTTTTATCATTCTGAAATACTGCTATTGAAATAGTTTAATCAATCAATAAACCACTGAGCTACAACACCCAGCGTTTACGCATAACTAATACAAAACTCAAGAGCCCTTGTCCTTTTATTTTGTCATTTGTGTGTGCTTGTGCATCATTTAATGCACACATTTTTTTATTTTTTTTTTTTATTTTGATTGGCCCAATTTCTGTTATTCAATCGCTTTGCTCGCCATTAGCGATCAAAGTAAGTGAAATATGCTCGACACTTCATATCTGAAATTGCTATACATCGGCTCGTTAAAAATAAATAAATTTCAATATTATTTCATGCGGAAATTAGAGATTCGTTTCTTCTTTATATTTTCTGTGATGAGATTTCTGTATTTAAAATGTACTAGTGATGCCAATCCCAGAATATTGTGATCCCGATTAAAATCCTCATCTTGATTGCGATGCAATTTTTTTTTGGATTTACTAAAAATAATTGACGTAGTCGTATGTTTATGACGGTTTTCTCTCATCCAAATTTATTTTGTTCAATGTATGATTTCACACTAAATGTGTGTAAATATAAAGTTATCAAGCTGAAATTGGGTACATAAGAATATATTGCCTAAGTGATGAACATACTTAAAAATCTTTCGAATCGAATACAAACTACGCCTATCTGCCATACAAATTTATGCTTCCATTTGTATGATTTTACACTTTGCGCATGAAAATATAAAGTTATCAAGCTGAAACTTGTTATAAACACTTTTTTTTTTGCTAATGAGCGGACAAGTATGAAAATGGACGAAATCGGATGAAAAGCAAGTATATCTACCATATAAAAGTATGTTTTAAAATAAACGATTATGTTCTCAAATGATATAAATCAGGTAAAAAACCATACCTACCTCTACCATGCCTACTTATGCTTCCGTATCGGATAAAAACTACTTGTGCCTCCAGCATGAAAGTATTTTTTTTTTTTTTTTCGAAAGTATGTCTCCATTTCTTTTCATTTTTTTTATTCAGTTTGCATATTTTTTATAAAATATTACCTCTAATATAAATATAAAATTTTGAAACTAAAACAACATTTTGCTTTTAAGATTTTCGTAAATTCCGGTATTTGCAAAAATCCCGAAAATTAGCAACCCTAATACTCATAGTACATGAATTGATGTTAATCGTAATATTCGGATTTTTACAAAAATTATTTATTTTTAATTTCAAAAGATATTTTGTTCAATTTTGCGAATGCCATTTTGTGTTTGTGTGTGTGTGTGTGTGCTCGAATAAACAAAAGCAATTTGTTCTTTGGGTTTATATGCCTTTTGCTTATTCAAGCACATTAATTTGTGTGTGCGCGCCGCGTATACGATATACTTTGTATGAAAATTTATAATTTATCACAATTTCTCCAACAAATTCTTTAAATCTATATAGCCATGACGATGAGAGCCAACAACAATTGCAAATTTACAAATAATGCATATCAAATATCATCATGTTGTCGTCGTCGTCGTTGTCGTTGTCGTCATTGTGCTGTTCACAGCGCCACTGAAAATATGATGCATTGTGGTCGCATCTGGTGTTGGCACAAATCAAAATAAATAAAATGAGAAGAAAATAAATAAAGAAAAAAAAAAAAAAAAAAACGAATACTTAAGTATTCGTTCATTCACCTCTTTAAGCAAAGGAACAACAAACAAATAAATGTCTTTTTTAACAAGAACAACAGCTCAAGTGTCATATTGACAAAGCGTTGACACTAAAAATCATCTAAATTTCTTGTGCACTTTGTTGTTGTTGTTGTTGTTGTTGGCTTTGTGTACCCTCTTTAACTGGATTCCCCAATTATTCTTTTGTCCATTTTTTTTTTCATTTTTCTTCTTGCAACGTCTGTTCAAAATTGATCGATCTTTTAGTGATGCTGAAGTCTACAAATTATTTATGCCTTGTTGGCATTGTGTTTGCTTAATTTTTGGCCTTATAATGTATTTGAAATTTTAATGAAAATGAAAAAAAAAAAAATAAATAAATTTCAATCGAAATAAATTCTTTTGCATTCTTTTGCTGCTACAAGATAAATTTTGTGCGCACATTTCTCATCCATGTGTCGAATAAAGATAGATACATAAAGATATGTAGGCAATTGACGTTCGACGACGACGACAACGATCATGATCATCATCTCAAGAAACATGTGTTGCATCAATAAATTTAAAATGTTTTTTTTTTTCACAATATAAATTTTGTTCTAGCAAACTTTTAACATATTCTTTAGTTTGGTCTGATCTGTATCCCTTACTCTATAGCATATGAACAATGAAAAATAGGTATTTTGTGAAATTTGCTTCAAAAAAACTATAAGATTCTTACATATGATAATTTAGAAATGTATAAATTGTCAATTTGTTTCTTTTTATTCTTGAATTTCAATTTTATCTACACTTGTTTGTATGCCTATGTTTCGCATCTTTTTTTTCAATCATTCAACATGATATGTTATTTATTGCATGCAATAAAATATTCTTAGCTTAATAAAATTTGTCAAATGACAAATTTAAATAATACATTTATTGCAAATACTTTTCATTAACTAGAATTTACCTTACATACTTGTAATGGTAATTGTATTTGTTTCTGTATCTGTATCTGTATCATGTAACATCGTTTGTCAGCAATTTGTCATTTCCGCTTGCAGGCGTCAATTTTAATTTAAATGCCTGAGAATAATCAATTTTCTCACCGAATGTAACATCATCAAATCTTCCTACCGGTCACAATGTGTGTATATGCTTGTATAAAGGGTGATTTGTTTATAACAAATTCAAATTTGCGTGATATTCATTAATTGATTAATTGATTTCGTTTATATGAAATGTCATCTGTACCCAATACTATGCAGACATGCTCTCTAATTCACTGAAGGATGTTGGAAAAATATGTCTATGCACAGCACACGAGGAAAGGGTCGATATCCCAACGGATTGTCCAAGCATATCTGAGATCGTGGCGGCCATAAAGTCTCTTAAGAACAACAAAGCTCCGGGACAGGACAATATCTCGCCTGAGCTGCTAAAAGCAGACCCCGAAACCAGCAACAACAATATACAGCGAACTCAAGGAAGCCGTGATTGTCAAAATCCCAAAGAAGGGCTACCTCACAGAATGCAAGAATTGAAGGAGCATAACCTTGCTCAGTATGATCAACAAAATAGTCGCGCAAATCATAAACACAAGACTTTCCACTGTACTGCAACCAAAACTCAGACAGGAGCAGGCAGGCTTCAGAGCAAACCGCTTATGCATTGATGACATCAACAGTCTTCGAGTTATAGTTGAGCAGTCAGTTGAGTCGAGGACCCCATTCTATCTCGTCTTTATCGACTTTCAAAAAGCGACTTTCAAAAAGCGTTTCAAAAAGCTCTTGAATGCAAAGGGGTCTCATCAATACTAATTAAACTCGTTGTGTCACTCTATACAGATACAGGCTGTCGGATAATGCATGAACAACTACCGGGTGACAGAATTAATGTGTTAGCAGGTGTGCGACAAGACTGTGTTCTTTCACCTCTGCTGTTCAACATTGTGATGGACGTCATCATGGAAACTATCACGACACCTGGAAGCGGTATTGTTTGGGGACTGCAAAGCCATCTGACGGACCTCGACTACGCAGACGACGTTTGTCTGCTGTCACATACCTACCTTGACATGACAGCGAAAATCCAAGCATTACAAAAAATCAGCCGCGAAAGCCGGACTGGCGTTTAATATTCCGAAAACCAAAACTATGCGTATAAAAACACAAAACACTCACAAATTTGCAATTGACTGCATTGAACTGAAGGAGGTACAATCTTGCAGCTAACTGGGCAGCGTTATCCCGGTGACCGGCGGTTCTAGCGAAGATATCAAAAGCCGAATAAAAGAGGTAACGGCGGCATTCGGCTCGCTGCAAACAATTCGGAACGCATCGCACATATCACAGCGCACAAAATTGAAAATATTCAATTCAATTGTCAAACTATCTTTATTATATCGATGCTAAACGTGAAATGCGACAGCAGCTGATATAAACTCACTACAAGTCTTCGTAAACCGTTGCCTATGAAAATTTTTAAATATATACTGGCCAAATACTATATCAAACGCTGTCTTATGGGCCAGAACCCAGCAGACAGATCAGTTCAGTTGGAGATCCGAAAAAGAAAATTGGGCTGGATCGGCCACGTTCTTCGCAGGGAGAGCGGTGATCTAACAATGACTGCGATTGACTGGAACCCCCAAGAATGTCGTAGACCAGGAAAACCAGCGAACACCTGGAGACGACTATTAGAGTTGGAAACCCGTGCCATGCGTCTTAGCTGGAATGAAGTAAAGAGACTGGCAACAAAATAGATCCTAATGGAAGAAATTCGTTGTGGCCCTATGTTCCAGCCTGGAACCCTAGGAATATGGATGTGATGGATACAAAATGTGGAATTGCCTCGATAATGCCATAGTCTGGAAGTCCAATTTGACTACTTGTGCAAGCATCTAAGGTCATTTGAAACGGGTGTAATATGATGAACGTTGCCCTGCAAAACGACTGAGAACTGGAGGTATTCCTAAAGGCAATACATCCAGAGGATTAATATTTCGTTTATGAATTGAATTTTCTTAAACTTCATGCGATCGAATAACGAAATAATCTGCTATTATGACCGATCGAGTTTCTGAGGAGATACGTGCTCATATGGAGAGCCAGGCGGTAATTTTTTCGCTAATGGTGCCGGAAGAGTCTATTGAGGAAATTTAAATTTGTTGTAATTATCCCATAAAAAATTAGTCCTATTGCTGATAAAAAATGTTTATCATCGGCGTCATATCGACCCATTCAGCAAAAGTGTAATGCAAAAATCGATTATTTACATTCAATTCTTGCATGAATTTAATATTGTATACATGTAGGACATAAACTCACTGTTAAAATGGAGCTTAAAAATTTCTAAAAACTATGAGACTTGAATAAATACCCTCTATATACTTTTATACTTATGACCATTTAGTATGGTAAACAGAGAACAGCTGCAAAAAAGTGCTGTTCTAGTTAACATTGCTGGGAGCGAAAAAAAAAGTGGTTGTTTTTTTTTTTTTGGGAGGCTTTTTTGTTTTTTGTTGTTCTTTGTCCTGTCAAACAATCGCTCAAAGTGAAAATTCGCCAACTTGTCAGGTTGAAATTCATTTGGCAGTTTTATAAAGTTGTATGCATGAATGTAGTAGACATATTGTGTTCACACATGTGCATCTGTATATCAATTTAGGAGCTGTGTCGGCATATGCTGTGCCAGCACATGTGTGTTTCGCGAATAGCAACTAAACGGATTGCGAGATGGAATCGTTTAGACGATTATGTTAATTTTTCAACATGTTATTGTAAACAAGACAAGAAAAAAAAAAATCGGTCATTTTTAACTTGTATCTGGTTTTTTTTTTGTTTTTTTTGTTATTACTAAACGTTTAGCATAAAATGTACAAATCTATAAACAGATAATCATACGTACATACGCACACCTTATATTACATTACAAATACTCGTTCATGCCACACTGTGTTGTTCGTTTCGTCGTACAAAATTTGACTTTAATTTGCAAGCCTAATTGGACAAACGTCCAATGAATGGTCCCCCTTGAATTGTACTCTGCTGATAAATTATGCAAAAGTTGTGCGCTCTTCTGTGCACAAGCACTGACCTGATTCCTGACCTTATCACGATAGATGTATCCGAAATAAATGTTTGCCAACAATGGAGAAGAGCAAAAAAAAAAAAAACAAAAAATGTTGCTCAACATAGGATACATTTGCATATACGAGTAGATGATGTAAATGCTTTGATGATACTTAATAAAAATGAAATAAAATATTCTATATAATAATAATAATAATAATCACTATAAGTGCAGTAGGTCGCACATGCGCAACAATTTACAATAAAATAAATATATTTACATCACGCAGACTCTTTTAGCACTTGAATATAATAACTTCAAAGTGAATACATAATTTAAAGGGGAAATTTTGTGAAGAAAAGAGATACTTAACTTTTCTTTAATGTTTTCATTTGATGCACATTGGAATGAAGCACATATTCAGAAATTGTAAATGCACAATAATTCGTAGGAATTATGTTGCATTAATACATACTTATGAGTTAAAAGGGCACTAATCACTCAAGCGTATATTTAACAAGCACACTCATATGCTAAAGATGGGATAAGAGAAAAAGAAAAAAACGAAAACAAGGAAAAGGTAAAGAAAAAAAAAGAGCAATAGAGTCAACTGACTGACAAGTAGTAGGACAGCCAAGTATCGTAGACGGACAGCAGATATACTCATGCATCATCATCATACATTCCACCTATGTAGAAGTGAATGGCCCTACCTTAGTTTATTTGTATTAATTTGAATGCCTCATCATCGTCATTGTTTTTGCTGACATTGTCATTATTATGATTATGACGTATATCGTATAACACATGCAGCATGCGCACATTGAATATTACGGAAATTTATTCCTCATACTCCATGGCACTGTAAGTAATTATGAATATATACACAGTGAAGACTAGAATTTTTGACTATTGTAGATGAGATGTTCTAGTATAAAATAAAAAAAAAATAAATATGTGGCACTTAAAGCCGGTACTGACTGCATTTTATTTCCTTGCTTGCTTGCTTGCTTCCTTGGTTGCAATTCCAACTGAAAATGCAGTAGCAGAATAAACAATAACAACAACAACAACAACAATGACTACTACAGTAAATATAATACTTAGTACTCATCATCATCATCATCATCATTGTCATACCTACTTACTCGTTGTTGTATTGTATTGTATTGTATTGCGAGTGTAGTAATAGTAAATGCTTGAGTGCATTTCAATGTGGCATACCATTTGGGGTGGACCATGCGATGTGATGCTTCTTTTGCAAATATACCAATACTCTGATATATTTTATATAATTCTCTTATTCTTCTTATACTAAAAGATATTTGCACCTTTTCGTCGATTTTTGCTGCTCTTATTGTTGCTGTTGTTGTTCTTTTTTTTTTTTTTGCCTGCATGTGTTATGTTCTATTTGGTTCTTTACAAACAAGCATACAAATATTATATGTATTTTGTTGATTATGTTGTGTAGATTGTAGATTTATTTGTTGCAGCTATTCAGCAGCAGCAAGAGCAGCAGCAACAGAAACAACAGTAGCATGTCGTACAAGTAGTGAGTATTCGTCGTAATAAACTATGCACCTACTTCTTGTGATTGTTACAATGCTATTAGTTAACATATTCGTATTTTGTTGGGATTCGTTCAAGAATTTACAATTTACAATCCATTGCAATGCAATACATAGTATGTTGTGTGTCTTGTTGTTTGTCTATAATACTCATATGTTGGATGGTGGTACAAAATTATTTTGTAAACGAGACTTTACACAATGATAAAATGTTGATTTATTAATTGAGATATTGAATGCATATGAATGTGAACTTGTGCATACATATATTCTGTACGAGTATGTGTCTCTGAACGATGGTGTTGACTTTTATATATATGTACATTCGATATAAGTAGTATCGTACATTATTATTGCTGTTGTTGGCTATTGTTACATTCATTCAACCTCAAACATATGACTAAGCGAAATTATCCAAGATTTATGATTGCCAATATACATATTAAGTAAGACACCATTTAAAGATGAATTATTACAAGTATTGTGTAATTTATTGTTTATATTGCATTATTTTAATGATATTTCTTGTGCAGCAGTCCGTCGTCCGTATGCTGTCGAATGATAATACAGACAGGGATTTCAATATAGGGTCAATTTACTAAATAGTTTGTAACGCGTGTCTTTTGTTTCCCAGCTGGGGTATTACTCAGTCAGTCAGGTTCAAACAAGAGGGCTCTAGTTGTAGGAGGAGGACAAAATTTCGCACGATTACCTGTTGGCAATCATTTCACCGACACTAGAAGAGTGTTCGGCTCGGTACTTTGTTTTATTTTCTTATTTTTCTTCGTTTTTATTTTCCTTTTTTTCTTTTTTTTTTTTCTTTACAATTTTTCAAGAATACAAATTCAATCTCTTACTCTATGCTTACTCTTAGAATACCTAACCCTGACTAAACTTACTTAGATAATGAGGATTTATAAGATTGACCAGTGCCACCTGGTCGCATCTAACAAATCAGTCGTCTGGTAGATCTGTCTCAGCAAAAGTCTCCAAGCGACTGATAGTTGTATATGGTAGTCTGATGCAGGGGCCTCTTATATCTAGCACCCTGGCCTCATACCTAAAAGAGAGGGAAACCCCTTTATAGCAATATAAAAGCGGATGGTTGCTCCTGGTGTATACGTCTGGTAAAAATGACCCCGAGTAGAGCTGATGACTCGCAGGCGACTACTTTAAGCGAACGGTCGAATACTGACAGCCTCGTTTAAAGCAAGAACTACTTATAGTCACCGAGCGAATTAATTCCAGCGCGACTATATGAGCATTCGTGTGGATTGCAAGCTACTCGAACGGGCCGATTCAAAAATTCAGTAAGATTGTGTCAAATATGTAGTAGATATATTATTACGACTTACTAAATCAAGCGTTGATTGGTTTTCATCTTTTACATTGGCAAGTCACACACCTTTAGTACATATCTATCCATAAAGCATTTAAGAATTATGTAGTGTAAAATTCCTATGATGTTACATTTTACATTCAGTGAAAATTCACACGAGTATGTGTATGTGTGTGTATACATCTACTTATATTATTGTATGACGACAATAAGGAGAAGAAGAAGAAGAATCAAATGAACTTTTCTATGATACATATATTTCGTATGGTTTGTTTATTGTTAATACATTGAATATTTTAATGATTTATGGAGTGTTCTTAGGTAGGTATGTAAAAATATAACAAGCTCAGTTTTAACCTGTTACAAGGTACATATTTTTAAATTCAATTATAATGATGAATTACATATATTTATCCTATATATGAAGTCCTCAAGAGCAACTGTAATTTAAAAAATATTTTACAAAAATTTTGTGGCTTTTTAACAAAAAATTTCCACATGTTGAAAGAAGTTTCATTTGGAGTTTTTGTCAATTTTTTGAAAAACATAATTTTTTCTAAATAGAAATATTTTTGAAAATATTTAGCGTATTTTAGTTGAACAATTTAACAATATAATTTTCTTAATTTATTTTCCACTCGCTGAAAATTTTTAAATATACTCAAAGATAGTTTTTGAACAAAAAATTTCCACATTTTCCAAAAAAATTGCATTTGGAATTTTTGTCTATATTTGAAAAATATAATTTTATCTAAATATAAATATTTTTGAAAATATTTGGCATATATTATTTGAATAATTTAACAAGATAATTTTCGCAATTGATAAAAAATATGCAAATATATTCATCGATATCTTCCGCTCGCTAAAATACAAAACATTTTTTAAATATGCCCAAAAATGATTTTTACTATTAGACTACATAACGGCTCTAACAATTTGTCTAAAATGCTTCTTAAAAGAGCTCTGTGACAAAACTAAGTTATTGTGACGTCACAAAGGTTCTGCCATTCGGAACAGGCTAATATAAGTAGGTACCTTCTAATGATATTGGAAGAGAAGCTCGGTGGTATCACAATGGACCTTTCTGGCCTAAGTGTGTCCTCTCAGAGAGAGAGAGAGAGAGAGAGAGAGGGGAGCCACATAACTTAATCTAACCTAGACGACATAAAAAGCCGCTTACAATTTTTAATTACAATCTTGTAAAATGCAAATAAGGATTTACTAAAAAAAAAAATGTGTTGTTTCGAATTCATTCGAATTTTCGCTATTGTCCCAATATAATATTGAATGATTTTTTTTTTTTGAGTTTTTTAATTGCATGCAAACAGCTTTATTCTACAATAATTTGCTAAGCTCTATAATACCAGCTAACCCTTAATATCATTACAAAATAAAAAAATTACCATCGAATAAATGTTTCTATCGCAAAATAGTCAAATCATCTCAACCTATAGAATATTCTCATACAATCAAAATGCAAGCAAAAATATGTCAAAATTGCATTTGTTATGCCGAACATTTATTACAAATGTATGCACTCTATGTGTAATTCTTAGAGTTCACAAATGACGACAAAATCTAAAGAATTCCAACAGAACAAAAACCAAACAACTAGCAGCAAACAAATTCAAACACCTAACAACTGAAATGCCATACAGGCGTTTGCATAGAATCGAATCGTAGTATTGTACTTAACTAGAGGAGAGAGAGAGAGAGAGATTTATGCATCATTCAGCAACCACAACAATAATAACAACAACAACAACAACAACAACAACAGCAATTTAGCATTAGGTCTATCAATAACAAAAATAGCAAATACATACTCCAACAGTGACAGATGCAGATAAAACACTCATTCACTCTTAAGTAAGGTATGTAGAATGAATAATCGTACATATCTACCTACCTACATTCCATCATTAGAAAGCACACACACACTCTCTCTCTTTCTCCTTCTCGCATATGCTATTAATATGTGTGTGTACCTCTCCAACTGAAATGTATGTATACACGTTGAAAGAATTTCCATCTTTTGGTGGATGGTGGTTATGCAATAATTCTTTTCATACTCATTCTTTTCATTTTTCTTCATATTTATTTGCACATCTCAACCAACTGGCTTGGCTTGGATGCTTGGCTTGGCGCACAAAACTACGACATTTATGCATATTCAAGCTTTTATTCGTATAATTTCTTTTGGCAACATACGAATTGGTATATACGAGTACATAAATAAAGAATTCAAGTGAATATGAGAGAATACAAAAGATAGGAATAGTATAGAATTAGTATCATATTCAATAGTTTCCCTATGGCATTAATATATCTATGTATACATGTATGTAGGTACACATACATATACATATAGTAGGTATAATATATAGAGAGACTCAAATCGTCTATCGCACATGTACGTACATACACCTTTTGGGGATTTAACTCAATTTGAAACTTTTTCTTTTGTTCTTCAATTCTGTTGATGCTGCATACTATGCGTATGATTAAGTGGGAGTTAAATTTTCATAAATTTGAATATACAACTGAACTTGAATCAACTCACAATACAAATACCTTTGGTAGTTTGTAAGAATTTTCCTTAATAACATAATAAGAAACTGCTGTTGCAAGTTGCTAGGCAAATGGGATAAAATGCCTGAGGTTATATTTCATTAAGTATGAATTGATGTTTATTGCGGCAAGAGATTATATTAACCCAATTTTATTCAAATTTTACCTTATAACATATAATTTTTGAACTGTTTGCTTTTCGATCACATACTTCATGCGCTTTTTTCTCACACCATAATGTACGAGTACATACTACTACATATACTATAGCTGATTAACTATTGTGTATAAAATTGAATAATTTACACAAGTTCGCGACATATGGTATGAAGTTCAGACATAATTTCATCTCGAAGTTTTTTCACTCGACATCTATTGTTGAATGAATATTCGAGAGAGAGAGAGAGAGAGAGAGAGAGAATTTAGATTCACAACTGCTTTGGTATACGTACTCATATGTATCGTATGTGCTTAAAACATTGTAGAAATATCTTGTCGAGATGATAAAACATCGCTAAGCGGATGAACTTTTCTATAGGTAACATACATACATTACTATCTAACATAGAACATCTTGCCAACATGCGCTTCCATCAATGTTCTATGCATTTCATATGAAATGATAATGATGATGATGATGATGATGATGATGATGATGATGATGATAATGATGACGTTGATAACAATGACGATAATGAGTTGAAGGAGGAGGAAAATGAGACAAAATGTCGTTCGTTGCATATGAAATGCTGATGATGATGAGAATGATGATAATGATGTTGACAAAAAATCGATAAAAATTTTGCATAAGCTATTCTCAGTTGCAATTGTTCGTTGTTGTTGCTGTTGTTTAGTATCGTTGATGGTGCTGTTGCAACTGTTGTTGTTGTTGTTGTTGTCTCCATGTCGTAGTTTGTTTATGGAGTCTTGAGGTGTTTTAAGGTAGAATTTACAATAGACGACGACGACGACGACGACAGCAACAAATGTTGCATGTCAACTGACAAGTAAGTGTGTTGCATTAGTATATGTACTATGTGCATACACACACACACACACATATATCAGTGAGAGTGTATGTGTGTATGTGTGTGTGTGTGTGTGAGCTTAGGTGAGTGCAGTTGGTGGGGGTGATGCTTATACATACGTTATAATGCGACTTTATTCTCGTTTGTTGCACTCGCTCATATCAGCCACATTCTGTTGGCTTTCAGAACAAATTACATATTTACATATGTACATATGTATGTATGTACTCGAATGTATACTTATTCGTATGTATACATATATGGATATTGTAATATTTATGTACAAGTGTGTATACCTAGGAATTGTTCAAACTTGACTGTTGTTGTTGTTGTTGTTGTTGTTGTTGATTATTGAAGTTTAGTTGCAAATCGTTTAAGATTTTATTGATGGATTTAAATTTTGCAAATTTCGAATGTTACATATATGCAAATGCATTAAAACAGGCAATGAGATTGTGTTGGAAATTGTTAAGTCACTGAACTTTGACTCTAATAAATATATTTTTGATCAAATTTAGCAAATGAGCAACTTGCATTTATTATATTTACAAATTGTTCTTCTGTAGATAGTGTTCATTTTCTCCAATGCACAAATTGCATTTAATAATCATCATCACAAATGAGCATTTTCCATTAAAATCTTAATTTGGAATCTTTAATTATCTGTTTATATTATTGTGTAGTCAATATTAGGTATAATAAGTAGACATATTCATCACAGAATGTAAGAAATTGTCATGTATTTCTTCTTTACAATGATTATTTTGCAATTTTTAATGTTTACATTCAATTAATCGCAACTATGATTGAAGAAAAATGCAACAGAGATACTTAGATACTTTAGAGTTTGAAGAAATAATTGCATTTTGGCTATTTTTATGTATAAACATTTTCAAAACCTATCTTCGAAAACATATTTTTGTTTGAGAGCTATGAGTGATTTTCAATCGATTCCACTGATTTTCATAACATTTGAATAATTGGTAAAATTAATCATATGTGCCAAATTTCAGCTCGATAGTCGTCGTTTTCCATCTGCTTAGCAAGAAATTATACATTCCCAAACGTGCTTTTGTATGAGAGCTATGCGTGATTTTTAATCGATTCTACTGATTTTTATAACATTTGAATAATTGGTAAAATGAATCATATGTGCTAAATTTCAGCTCGATAGTCGTCGTTTTCCATGTGCTTAGCAAGAAATTAGACATTCGCAAACGTGCTTTTGTATGAAAGGTATGCGTGATTTTCAACCGATTCCACTGATTTTCATAACAATTGAATAACAGGTTAAAATAAATCATATGTGCCAATTTTCAGCTCGATAGTCGTCGTTTTCCATATGCTTAGCAAGAAATTAGACATTCGCAAAGGTGCTTTTGTATGAAAAGTAACTGTAATTTTCAACCGATTCCACTGATTTTCAAGGTATTTTATTCATGGGTAAAATTAATCATATACGCCGAGTTTCAGTTCCATAGTAGCGTTTATACATGTGCTTAGCAACAGAAAACATACATTCGAAAACGGTATTTTTTTTTATAAAAAGTATTATTGTTTTCCATCTAAACCATTCCAATTGTTTATTTTCAAACTTCTGAGTTAAAAAAAAAAAAATAGTTTGTACCGAATTTCATTTCGTTAGCTTTACACGGACGACACGACTGACTATGAGAGTGCAGGCTATGAATATTGAAAGAATGACGTCCAATCATGAATTTGTCCGTTTTCCTACGATTGCATACACACACATCTATGATTTCATGAAACGTGCAACAAAACTTTGTTGTGTTTGTTTTTGTTTTTTGTTTTTTTTTTTCATTCTTTCTTATTTCAATCATTTTAACGTCCACTATAAGTGCAATGATGATGATAAAATTATTGTTTTTTGTTTTGATTTCTTGTTGTTTGTTTTCTATTTTTTTTTTTTGTTTTTTTTATTTTTGTTTTTTTTATTTTGTTTTAATTGTATTATGAACATAAAACGTAAAAACCATTGACTCGATGACGCAGAATAAAAACGAAAATGTGAAATGAAAAGGAGTAAAACTATCTGCACCCTTTTTACCTATGTACTTTATATATGCATCAACATTTTTACGTTTTGTATGTATTGTATTGGTATATAAATAAGTACATACTTGTACTTAAGTTTTTAGTGCTTTGTTGGCTGAAAAACTGACAGACAGACTGAATGACTGACTGTATGACTGTCTGTCTGGCTGACTGGCTTGATAAAAATGTTAATATAAATAAATTTCTCTTTGTCATCATAAACTCCATTACCATTGTCATTTATTTTCTATTATTTCGATAGTTTAAAATGTTTTATATCAGAGTTTTGTTTATGTATGTGTGTGTGTGTTTGAGTTTTCTATTTATAATAACAACAACAACAGCAATAGCAACAATTGTTCAACGCTTGATATTGCGATGGCGGAATAAAGCAATTATAATGACGTGACAATGCCAGGGAATAATAACAACAACAACAGCAACAGCAATAACATTAAATAACGTACAACGGCAGTAGGTATAGCTAAAAAATGGAAACAAAAGTTACTTAAATTACTTAAAAGATGGGCAAGATGGGTTTTTGGATTGGTGACTGACTGACTGACTGAGTGGCTGACTAGTTGGTTCATTCGTTGCTGACAATCGTATGTAGTTTCTTAACTGTCGTTTAATGTATCTATGAATGTGTGTGTGTGTGTGTCTGTAGGGTACCTACAAAATATAAATATCTCAAGGCAACATAAATAAACACAAACAAAACGCAATGTTAAACGCAATGGCAGTAAAAATATACACATTGCCAACTGTAATAAGTAAAACAACAATAACAAGTATATACAATATTACAATAACACATAATGTAATTCATATTGTGAAAGGTTGATGGTTTAGGTAGTTATCGTATCGTATCGAAATATTTGTACTTGCGACCGTCATGGAAAATGACTAGAGATGACGCAGTTGAATATCTTGAACAGACAACTGGGACTCCATAGGACGTACATACACTTGCATATATATAGTATGGTATGTACGTTCACGAATGTTGGTACATATTTATGTTTTTGTACATATTTGTCTAGTTAACATTAAATAAGAATCAGTATGTATTGTCCATTGGGACAATTTCAACTGCTAAACATTGCTTAGCAGTGCGTACGCAACACTTACGTATGTATATATTGTACATATTTCTATAGCATGCAGCACATTGATGCTAAATAAAATATTAGCATAAACATGACCTCAATAATCATGGTGTATAACTAATTCACATTAAAGTTATCTGAATTATATGTACGATTTTACAAATAAATTAAATTGTGATATTATTTAAGTGTGATGAATTATTTGTAAGATTTCACAAATAAATTATATTGTAATATTATTTAGGTGAGATGTTAATAGCGATACTCAATATATTAGAAACGATGTCAATGTAATTTTGTTTTTGTTTAATTCTTTAAAACTGAATCTTGATCATACAGTGGATATTCCTAAAATATTTGTATCCATGAACTGAAAAAATAACTAATGCTAGTGGGTTGTAAAAATTTAACATGCTTTACAAAAAAAAAAAAAAAAAAAAAAAATGTCATAAAATTTTACAGTAGACGCTCAAACACCAAATCTTGTTCAGAAGTAGATTAGCACTATTTTTTTTTTTTGTTTTTTTTTTTTTGGAATATATTTCCATATGTTTTGTGTTCAAAATTGGATTTTTAGAGAGAAACCTTGTACTTTTTTTTTTTTTACAGAAACAGCTCTTATGTTTGGAACTACTGACTGCATGACATCGATATTATTTTTTTTCGAAATATTTAGGGACAATGGTTTAGAATTTACAAAATATATGTTATATGAATGTTGTGAAAACAGTTATCTCTTAGTGTTTATTTTTTGTGGGGGGTGCCATAACACAGTTTGTTAGTACATTGATCTATTGTGCATTAATCATGAGTTCGAACTTTTGGTCGCCAAAAAATAATTTCTTTCAAATTGTGACCATTTGTCGACAAGCAATTTGCCGTGAAAAAGTTTCTAAAAGAGCTTCATCACAAAGTTCAGAAAAAGTGATGTCTTTTATATATTTTTTTTTTTTTTTTAAAGTATGAAAATGCATTTGGTTATCATCAAGAATAGTTTTATTATTTTTCAAAGTATTCTCCATAAACGGTTTTACACTTTTGCGTGTGTTCAAACCAATTATCGAAGAACTTTTGCCACTCCGATTGAGACACCTCCAAAATTTAGATTTTATTGGGTTTGTCTCATCTTGGAAAACCCGCACGGTTGATTGTTGTTTTGTTTCGGGCTCATACGCATATATCCATGATTCGTCATATGTCACGATCTTATAAACGTCTTTCGAAGCACCACGATTGCGTTTTTTTTTTTCATCATTTCTTTGCACCAATCGAGCGATATTGAGCGATTGTTAAATTATGCGGGTTCCCACGAGAACAAATCTTTCTGACAGCTAAGTGTTCATGTAATATCGAATGCACCACAGTGGTACTAATGCCCAAGAATGTCTCTATCTCACGATATAACACATGACGATCTTTCGTGATCACTTCACGCACAGCATTGATGATTTCTGGCACAATGACGGATTTTGGATGACCTTCATGAAATTTGTCCTGGAGCGAACGACAACCAGGCTTGAATTTGTTTAAGCAGTTATAAATTGTTTGGAAAGTTGGTGCTTCATCACCAAGTGCCGCATGAAGACGATCGCAGCACTGTTGTTGAGATAATTCACTACGAAAATCTTAAAAAATCATAGCTTGAAAATATTCACGGGTTAAATCCATTTTTTGGCACAGATTAATTTTTCAAGTCACTGTAAACAATACAAATAGCGCTTGTACATCAAAATGTTCTGAGTACGTTTATGCTAAAAAATATCAAACTTTCTAATATTAATGTTTGATTTGACGTAAACGTTTATCATACCTTTTAAAAAAAATATAAAAGGCAACCTACGTATAAATAAATCGTTTCGAATAACGAACAAGTTCATCCTAACCTACAAGTGCCAAAATATGTATATAAACATATTGTAGATTTACATAACGAAAATACTAGGGCACTCAAAACTGAGTTCATTCATATGTAATTTAGAAAATCATGAATTATTTATATAGACATATATCATATCAATAACATGAAAACAATGAAAATTACCAACATGTTTAGTCATGACACTATTTGAAACTCTTCAATATTTTATGTATTAGAGACAACTTAACACACTTTTTTTTTTCCAATAAATAAATTACATTTAGCGATATCAAAATCGATTTATTGCAAATGCGTTGTTAGAAAATTGTTAAAAACTATGTCACGCTACAATAACAACAACAAAATAAACAACCACTATTACTACTCGTACTACTACTACTACTACTACTACTACTACTACTACTACAATTTCAATAGCAAGACACTTCTAACAACAAGAATACTTGTAATAAAAAGAGTGTACCTCTACATATTATGTTGTAGTACATATTTATGTGCATAGTCAAATAGCATAGCAAATGTGTGTTGTTTAACTGAGCTTTTACAAATAAATCAATATGACTATCATACAGAAGTGTCAATTATTTCAAAGTTAATTGAATCGAAATGTCATTTGCAAACTTATAGCAACCACATATTTATTTATGTATGTACAAATAACCACATACATATATATGTGCATGTATATGCAAGTAGTGAAAAGCTTATATATGTATATACTATACTATAGAAATACAACCCATACAATTGAATGCTATACGAATAAAACAATGAGAGAGACAGTCGACTTGTGTGATTGTGTAAAAACAAAACAAAAAAATTGTCATGAAATTAGGTCATCGCCGTTGTTGGTCGAGTGCAATAAAACAAAACATTTGTTCTCCTTGTAGGTACTTACATCATCTCTTCAATATAGTCTATATATAGTATATGTATCGTATATATATATATATATATATATATATATATATATATATATATATATATATATATATATATATATATATATATATATATATATATATATATATATATATATATATATATATATATAATACATGTATGATGTCAATTGAAATATATATTATTAATCATAATAATTCAACCTTTTTTATAGTCTATGTATTTTATTTATCTGCAGTTGACTCATAGAATCAATCAGAATTGTTGACAAATCTATGATTTATTAATGTTACTCTTCGAAGCTTTGAGGCTAGGTCCTTAAAGTAATATAGATTTTTAAGTACCGCAAAATTTATTTGTATATATTGTATATACAACTGGCCCCCCTTTTTATTTGCAGTGAAATAATTTCGATCGAAAAATTTTTAAATACATGAATTATTTCATTAATGTAGGTATTTATTATATTATAGTATAATATACATATAAATTAATTATATATGACTACTTTAATTACAATAGTACATACAATAATAACCATAACTATAGTTTTTTCAGGCAAACGTTGATGTTTAGTGGGTTTTTCGAAAAAGGGTGCAAAATGACCCATACTCTTGGTAGTTAGAGGGTTAAAATGTTCCGAGAAAATAATCCTCATAAAATTTTAATATATGTCTCCAAAGACAATAACTCTCCTAAATGTAATTTTTCTTATGATTTTTCAAATTCCTTGATTCTACTTTTGACCGAAAAACCCAAAATTTTAAATCACTAAATAAAATTGTGACGTAGTGGAACAGAAAGGGACTAGCACTTTTGTTACTGTAGCCAAATGCTGTGGTTGGCGACTAGTGCGGTTCACCTCCGAGGCAATGACCCTCAAATTGTGGCATGAAGCTATCACGTGATGCAATCGATTCTTAAAAATAAAATACTTAAAATCTAAATTCGTTTTTTACATTTTAACTATAACTCGTACAAGTTTTTCGTCTTTGGTGACCCTTAGTGAAATTTTCTGGAGAATATTTTTGTGGGAGACTTTAATCCTTGACTTCCTCCCAAAGGTTGATTTTTAGTGGATTTTTCAAAAAAGGGTCTAAAATAACCCATACTGTTAATAGTTAGAGGGTTAAAGTGTTCCGAAAAAAAAATCTTCGGAAAATTTAAATATGTGTCTTCAAAGACAAGAATTATCCTAAATGTAATTTTTTATATGATTTTTCAAATTCTATGATTCTACTTTTGAACGAAAAAGCCAAATTTTAAAAAAATTGTGACGTAGTGAATCAGAAAGGGATAAGGGGTTTTGTTACTAATACATGTATGATGTCAATTGAAATATATATTATTAATCATAATAATTCAACCTTTTTTATAGTCTATGTATTTTATTTATCTGCAGTTGACTCATAGAATCAATCAGAATTGTTGACACTATGGTTTATTAATGGTATTTTTCGAA
Source organism: Megamerina dolium (assembly GCA_963854835.1). Classification (NCBI taxonomy): domain Eukaryota; kingdom Metazoa; phylum Arthropoda; class Insecta; order Diptera; family Megamerinidae; genus Megamerina; species Megamerina dolium. The sequence goes on along the minus strand of OY978526.1, from coordinate 7,994,102 downwards.
GCTTCGAGGCTAGGTCCTTAAAGTAATATTGATTTTCAAGTATTGCAGAATTCATTCGTATAAATTGTATATACAACTGCTCCGCTTTTTATTTGCAGTGAAATAATTTCGATCGAAAAATTCTTAAATATATGAATTAATTCATTAATGTAGGTATTTATTATATTATAGTATAATATACATATAAATTAATTATATATGACTACTTTAATTACAATAGTACGTACATACAATAATAATCATAACTATAGTTTTTGAGGCAAATGACTGTCCCTGACATCTTTTAATAGCAATAGTACTATACCATACTATTATATTTAGTAGTAGCAACAACAACAACAACAACAATTTTATCTATAATTATTGTGCCTATGTAGACATGATTTTTTGTACATATATAAATGAGTCTACAAATGCTGTATGGTGCTGGTACATATAATGTTTAAATATGGCAGAGTGGACAGAGCGGCTGGGTCTCATGCATATGTTTACAATTAAATATGTAGTGTAATTTTGTTATTATTTTGTCGCCATCATATAGTCATAATTAATTTATTAAAATACTCGATCGTTTCATATGCGTGATAATTATATATTGTACGGGTACACAACAAAACTTAAATGTATATTATACTTACAGACATTCATGCATACATACATACGTGTTGCATTGATTGGCTATATGATCAAACAACAGTCTGTTTTTAAATATTTTTTTTTTATTGAACTACATTAATAAAATATAAAATTATATAGATACGTAGCGTATAAAATTATTTCGATTTGTTTTCTACTCCTTTTCTAAATTACTAAGTATATAAATGCAGTGGAATGCATTGATAACTTAAATTGACCTTCACAATCATTCGATGTGAAACCAATGAAAAATGTATGGGTTATTAAGAATTTTAATAACAGACACTTGCAGCAATTGTATCAACAAATTCGTCAAATATAAAATTATTTATTTAATTTTATGCAATTTGTATGTAATAATGCCAATTGGGCTTTTACCAAACAGACTGTACCATAATTTATATGTAATATCTACTGAGTGATAAATTGAATAAAATCGCGATTAAAAATGTAAATAAAATATATAGATTAACGGATTGTGGGGTAAATTCTCATAGATTTTTCGCTTTGGTTTGCTTAAAAAGTAGATTGAAAATGAAAAAAAGTCCAAAATGACCCATGCGGGTGGTTAACAGAGGGTTAAAATGTTCCACAAAAATAATCCTCGTTAAATTGTAATATGTGTCTTCAAAGACAAGAACTATCCTAAATGTAATTTTACATATGATTTTTCCAATTCAATGATTAAACCACTTAAAAAAAAAAAGTTGAAACGTAAAGAAACAGAAAGGTATTAGGGGTTTTGTTATTTTATTTGTCTTTGATGACGCTTGCTGGAATTTTGTGGAGAATATTTTTGTAGAAGACTTTAACCCTTGACCTCTTCTCAAATGTTGATTTTTAATAGATTTTTCGAAAAAGGTCTAAAATGACCCATACTGGTGGTAGTTAGAGGGTTAAAATGTTCCGAGAAAATAATCCTCGTAAAATTTTAATGTGTGTCCAAGGACAAGAACTATCCTAAATGTAATTTTACATATGATTTTTCCAATTCTATGATTCTACTTTTGACCGAAAAAGCCAAATTTTAATACTCTCGAAAAAAATTATGACGTAGTGGAGCAGAAAGGCATTCAAGCTTTTGTGACTATAGTCAAATGCTATGGTTTGCGACTAGTTTGGCTGACCCCAGAGGCAATAATCCGCAAATTGTGGCATGGAGCTATCACACGATGCAATCGATTCTTAAAAATGAAGTACCTAAAATCTAAATTCGTGTTTTACATGTTATCTACAACTCGTACAAGTTTTTCGTCTTTGGTGACAATTAATGAATTTTTTTGGAGAATATTTTTGTGGGAAACTTTAACCCTTGACCTCCACCCAAAAGTTGATTTTTAGTGGATTTTTCAAAAAAGGGTCTAAAATGACCCATACTGGTAGTAGTTAGAGGGTTAAAGTGCTCCAAAAAAATAATCCTCGTAAAATTTAAATATGTGTTTTCAAAGACAAGAATTATCCTAAATGTAATTTTTCATATGATTTTTCAAATTCCTTGATATTACTTTTGACTAAAAAAAAAAATTGTGACGTAATGAAGCAGAAAGGGATAAGGGTTTCGTTAATGAAATCAAGTGCTATCGTTTGAGAAAAGTGTGCCGCACTATGTACTTTTATCTATATTATGTATATATATTATGTATATATAATTGCTATTCAATAGAATATATTTGTAAATCACAACTTTAACAAATGCGAGTGCTTATAAAATAAACAAAGAATTTTACATGCAAAATACCTAATTAGCTTTTATATTATGTTGTAATTTTTATTTGGAACGTTTTGATTCGAGTTGCGTGTGTGTGTGATTTTTTAATTAAATTTAGTGATTTAAAATATTTTGTAAACATTATCGAATAGTCATAGTTAAAGCTATAACGCAATTTTACATAGATTAACAAATTTAATATAATTTACTATAATCATTGCGTAAAGAAAATTGATGATCATATGCGTGAAATAAAGTTATTATGCATAATTTCATATATATATATATATAATGTATATTTAATTATAGTTTTATTATAAATAATTTTCAAAACATATACTTTTAGTATCAACACATTAGTTGCAATTATATATTTATAAGTAGTCATATGTATTTTCACAGTGTTAATAATTATGTCTAACTTATGTAATTGATTAATAGATAGATAAATTGTTTAAGCTATATATATATATTTGTTATATCAAGTGTGCCCAACCTAATAAAAATTTAATTGATTAGGTTATACATACTCACTCGTACTCACTAGTGCTTAGTATTATGCATACATACAAGTCTACAAGTTATTCATGATTCAACACTGAATCATTGAAAATATAGCTAAAGGCAAGCTATTATCCATATTATATAAAAGTTTAAATTGCAATACGTACATACTTGTTGCATAAAGCATTGAAATGCTATAATTGAATATTATACAGACTAATACGAAGTAAATGTATAAAGTAGTTTTAATGATGGATCAAAAAGGAGAGAAAAGAAATGATTTAATTAAATTTAATTGAATTTGGCACAAATTTAGCACATTACTTAATTGAATAATACATATACATATACAATATTTCCATGTACAAATGCAGTGATTTAGAAAACATGCTACAATAAAAGCAAATTAAATTTATTTTAAGAATTTTATATACAAAAATTTTTAATACCAAAAAAATATATGCATTTTCTATAGCTCTGTTTGATTTATCAACATTATAATAACCAACTTCAGCAAATACATAATCTGAATTAAACATTAATATATTACGTAATCTGCAATGACAAACTCCTTGTTCATCAAGTGGACCACGCGAAACCAGACCAGAAGTCTGTTAGAGGATATGAGCCCTACGTCTTATACCACTGAGGGCCAACCACCAGTGTTATGGCCACTGCTACCATGCAAGGTCTTTTGTACCCAAGCCCATCTACGACACTAGAATCTCCTCAACTTTTGTCGAACTTGTCGAACTTTTGATGGTGGAAGCTGGTGTTGGGAAACTTAGCTGAAAGTGTTTATGGCGAAGCCTGGTCAAGGCAGGGCATTCGCAAAAGATCTGGATCGATGTTTTATCCTCCTTCAGACAGAGTCTACACTCTGTGTCAGAGGATAATCCCATTTTGTTGAGTTGGTACTTTAACCAGTTACTAGGCGTCAATTTGTTCTGCTAAGACTAATTCTGTCAAAAGCTGTATCAAAGCTGATGAGAGTATTCGCTTGGCGGAGACCTGTCGAATTTTTCCATTGTATATGTATATATTTTATGTGGTAATGTTTTTCTATTATAGCATTGGCCGATGCCCAGCTTATACCGCAGAAAGGCTCAGGGCCTGTCAGTGGAGAAGACGAGCCAGCTATCGCTAGTTCGTCCGCCACTTCATTGCCCTTAAACGTGACCTTATTTTTCATAGAAAGTTTTTGCAGGAAGGAAGCATTCGGCGACTAATTTAGAAGAGAAGGCAGCTTGGCTGTCTGAGTAAATAAGTATGAGTGCCCCTTTGATCCCTTTGGCATGTAGGTGACGTGCACAAAGTTCTATGGCGTTTATTTCTATTTGGAAGACAGTCGGCCACGAGCCCAATGGATCTCCCACGCAAATCCCACGGATATGCGAGTATTAGGACCGTATATCCCGGTGCTTGTACCTTCGTCTGTCTTCGTCTGTTGGTAATAAATTGCAATATTATAAGAATTCTGCTGGTCGGAATAGCCTAATTCAGACAGATCCCTTTCCAATTTAATTCGCCTAATAATACTAGAAGATATATTCGGTCTAGGTTCTTTGGAGCCGATAATGCCAATTATGTATTTATTTTAAAGGCCTCTGAAGTTTTGCGGCAGCAGCTATCAGAGCTAACAATGACATAAAGTACAGAAGCGTTGAACTGTATCGGATTGCCATTATCAGTGGCTTGTTGTATAGCAAATTGGAAGTCGAATGTTTAAAAAATAGTTTAAAAATGCAATCAAATTCAAAAATGTGGTTTTTAAATATAGCTTCAACTGCTCCCCACAACATTTTTAAATATCAATTGATTTAATTTAAATAATTCGAAAAGCTCTTTAAAGTGATGTCATAAAAGTGTTACCATTAATTCGAAATTCATGTTGTTGTTGTAACAGATAACGATTTCAAAATCACGAATAGGTTCGTATGTCAGTTAATTGAGTTGTTGTTGTTCACATCGATCTGCTCCAGGAAGACGGCAGCCTCCAGGGGGTGCTGCGTCCACAGTGCAGAGGGGCCCAAACTGGTAGGCCTTCTGGGGCAGGCGAAAAGAAATTCATTTCGAAATTCATATCATATAGCAGGGCTGTCACAACTGAACACGAGCACCAAGACTAAGGGGAAATTTATATAAAGGCGCTTTCTAGCTGTACATCTTTAATAAAAATTGTATCTTTTATAATTAACGTGATGTGAATATTAACAGAAATTGTCTAAATTTTTAGATTCAAACTGACACACACATAAATAATAATGAACTAAATCAATTTTTGTGAAATCAAAATATTTTACTTTCTATGAATAGCTTCATAAGTCACTGTATGTACTTACGTGATTCAATAAGTAAAAACAAAAACAAAAAACACATATTTTTATCTCAAATGTTGCTCGTTTTCATGTCGGTATATTAATTAATTTATATATTATTTTACAGTAAATTGATAAATATTGAATGCAATTAAGTTCGTCTCATGAGCTCATTTTCTTTATATGTATGTGTGTGTGTATGATTATATAAATACAAAACCCCTGTGGCAAATTTTAAATACTCATTACAATTATATGCACTTTAAATGCAATATGTTTGAATTGAATTAAAAATTAAACAGGATTAATTCTAATAAAAAAAAAAAATAAAATTATGATACAGTAGCACTAGCAGTTCATATAATGACGAAAAATCACCAGTTTCGCTTCTTTTTATGTATATAGGGTATGCTTATTTGCTTATGCACTCGTGCATAATTATTATTTCGTAATAATATATAATTTTTATTAGCTTTTCAACACTATTTGGAATTTATTTATTGCATATGTCCATACACACACACACACACACACACACACACAGACACACACATACGATATGTATCTACCACAAGCGTTTGTGCGTACTTGTACGAATAGAGCAACTTATCGATTTTAATCATTTTTAATTGGATACGATTGACTCGGACGATTTATATACATACAGCAGTATAATTACAGTTGCCTATGGTTGCCTATGAAATTTATAAATAATTTCAAAATCCAATTGGGTGCTTTATTTGGTAATTTTTCATTTATTCATTATTTTCTATGTGTGTGTTTTAATTGAAGCAATTGCAAGATTATGATTTAAATAAAAATAGATAACATTTTTGTTTTAAAGTCTATTTTATATGCACATGCATGGGTAATAATAATAATAATAATAATAATAATATTCTGTTGTTGTAACACACTCATATCGTTCATCCATGACATTTGTGACTTCCTTTAAATCCATGAAATAAATTAAATATATAATGATGATTATTATTTACATTGCAATATCATATATTATATATATATATCAATAATTATATATATACTATACGTATAATGGAAAATTTCACAAATTATATACCTAAATACTTGTATATGAACGACTATGTACTTAGTATATTTATATTTACTGGTTGAATGCATTTACAATATGCCTATTCAATGATGCATTGAATTATTTTGCATTCTGTAATTTATAATGTTGCGTAGTCGCTCTGTCACTCTGTTGTTTGTTGCTACTGAAAAATACAGAAACTCTATGTGCAAAGTAGGTCAATTACATTGAAAATTAAATACCATTAAATAAATCATCATGTTCAAACAGCAGCCAACTTGTAAATACGATACAATACGATACGAGTATGTGAAGTTTATTGAATTAGTTTCTAAAAATAAATAAATAAAATTTACGAGTAAATAAATACATACTACAATGCTAACATACGAGTAGTATGTATCTATTTACTTACACAATCGTTGCTGATGGCTCTTGTTATTGCTACATATTGAGGTACATACGTATGCAAGTAAAATAAACATTTTTTGTTTATTTGAAATCAAATTTGTATTGACAACAATGACGATTACACTTTCTTCTGTTGAATGCTTTTTATACCCTGCATAATGCAATATGCATGGTATATTCATTTCGGTCAGATGTTTGTGTCCACTTGAAGGAATCTCCGGAGATATAGACATGGATATATATTCGTGATCAGCGTCGATTAAATTTTCGATTTAACGATGTCCGTCCGTCCGTCCGTCCGTCCGTCCGTCCGTCCGTCCGTCCGTCCGTCTGTCTGTCACCTGGCTGGTTCGCACGATAACTTGAGTAAATATTGAGCTATTTCGATGAAATTTGGCATAAGTAATCTATGATCCAAGGGTACGGAGGGGATTGATATTGGGCATGATCGGTCAATAACCACGCCCACACCAAGCATTCAAAGCGACTAACCTCGAAATTTTCAAAATCTTTAACTTGCTATAACTCACACAATATACCACTTGGGACAACAATATTTTGCACATAGAGTTATATTATACTACTATATAACCTCACCAAAAGTGGATGAGCCACGCCTACTTTCTAGCGTAGCTCCCATACAAAGTGTCTGTACTTCTTTTAAATTGAAACTGCTGTAACTTCTACAATCTTCTGTCTAGAATAACCATAATTGACACTTAGATTAACACGGTAGTCAGAAATAATATGGCAGAAAATCAATGTGCCACGCCCACTCCTTTTTGGGTCTGCCATACAAAGTTGCGGAAATTAAAAAAAATGTTACCGGTTATAACTTGCAAACTATTCAGCGTAGAGTAACGAGATTTAAGGTGTGGATTAGTATTGTACGAGGAACTAGGCTCACAGAAAATTGGCGCACCACGCCCAGTGTTTATCGTAGCCCCCATACAAATTTTAAATTGAAACAGCTGTAACTTCTACAATCTTCTGTCTAGAATAACCATAATTGACACTTAAATTAATATCGTAGTTGGCAAAAATCTGGCAGAAAATCAGTGTGCCACGCCCACTCCTTCATGGGTCTCCCATACAAAGTCGAGTGAATTAAACTAAAATTTTAAGCTCCATAGCTTACAAACCATTTAGCTTAGGACAACGAGACTTAGGGTATGGATTAGTATTGTACGAGCAACTAGGCTCATAGAAAATGGGCGCACCACGGCCAGTGTTTATCGTAGCCCCCATACAAATTTTAAATTGAAACAGCTGTAACTTAGGCAATCTTATGTCTACAATAACCATAATTGACACTTAAATTAATATCGTAGTCGGAAATAATCTGGCGAAAAATCAGCGTACCACGCCCACTTCTTATTGGGGCTCCCATACAAAGTTGAGGAAATTAAACAAAAATGTTAACCACCATAACTTAGAAACTATTCAACGTAGGACACCAAATTTAAGGTGTGGATTAACATTGAAAAATTATATTATAAAATTATTTTTATATAGCTTCCATACTAAGCCTCGGAATTATCTTAAAATCCTTTTACTTCGTCAAAGTCAACCATATTTCGGGTGTAAATTAGTAGTATATGCAAAAATTGTTTCTCGAAAAGTGGAAATAAAAGAAAAGTTGGATATTCGAGTAAACTTTTTATATATAAATCTACATATGCAGGGTATAGTTTGGTCGGCCCCAGCCGACTGTAAGGAGATTTTTTTTATATTTTTTTGTATTGCTTTGTTTCTAAGTGAGTGAAAAAATTATATTTAAATAAAGACAACATTCAATATTGCTTTCATTGTAAATACACTTGAAAATCCAACAAAATAATACAATAATATAATATAAATCAATATACTTATAGGCGAATACCTTGTAGTCAAATACATAATGTGTTCCTTAGCGAATTATTGATGGATGATAGATTGGAGAAATTGAAATAATAATCTGGTACACTTGAATGAGGAATCTTTTAAGGGGATTCAAAAAAAGTTACCCTAAAAGACATGGTTGGTTGGTTGGTTTAGATGCTGCTCTAGGTAGACAGAAACCGAGACTCAATTAGCACATAGAAAAATGCCATTTTTGCCACACCACTCGTGGAACTACTGAAGTGAGGTCTATTCGAACCATCTTGATTCGTTAATAAATCTGCTAATGTCGTCTATCTGGTTTCCAGCAATTTCATTTGGGCTATCCATTTCCCTAGACTGCTACGTCGTAGAGCTCCCAGACTTGAGCACTTACATAAATAGTGGAAAACCGTCTCCTTGGCTCGCTCTTGTATGCAGTTTCGGCATCTGTCGTTGTAGGGCCATTCTATTTTCTCTGCATGGTCCCCCTATCGGTCAGTGACCGGTAATAGTGGAGGTGATTCTGAAGATATATATGTTCTTTTCTTTCTTACCAATTCGTCTGTTCTTGACTTATCGCCAAGTTGCGCCAGTTCTTGACCACCTGGCTTCTGCCTGCTTTCGAGACTGTAGGTAGAGCTCTCTTTTGATGGCGCTAAGGGAGCTTCAAACAGTTACCGACTCGGATTGGCTGTTAGTTACCTCCCTTTTTGTCAATTCGTTCACTTTCTCGTTTCCTTCTATGTTCCTGTGACCATGTACCCAGACGAGAGTGATATCCATTTTGCGTGCTAATGTGTTGAGCTCTTCCTTACATTGTCTTCTGATTACTGCATTCGTTATCGTTGATATCAATGCCAGAAGTGCCGCTTGGCTATCTGACAAAATACATGTCTTCGATAATGTATGTATCTGATTGTTTAGTATCTTGCAAGCCTCTCTTATCCCGCGAGCTTCGGTCTGAAGCTATACTAGCTGTATCACCCAGACGGAAGGACTTTGATACCTTAAGATCTTTGGAGTATACTCTCGTACCAATACCGCCATCCATCTTTGAACCATCAGTGTAGATCTTGGTGGCGTCCTCCTCGCCAGGCCAGGCCCGATCGCCAGTCCTTTCGCGAGGGAAATTTTACATCATACTTTCTACGAAAGTTCAACTCTGGGATGATGTAATCTGATGATTTGCCAGTTTGTCCTTGGCCTTCTATGATTTTTTTATACCCAATATATTTCGCGTTCGACAGGTCACCTGCTCTAAGTCTGGTTGCCGCGTTCGATGCAGTTATTGGTGGCATCCTCCTAGCGAGGCCAGGCCTGATCTCCAGTCCTTCCGTATGGGAAATTTTACATCAAACTCTCTGCGAAAGTCCAACTCTGGGATGATGTAATCTGTTGATTTGCCAATTTGTCCTTGCCCTTCTACGATTTTTTTATACCCAATATTTTTCGCGTTCCACAGGCCACCTTCTCTAAGACTGCTTGCCGCGTTTGCTGCAGTTAGTCGTATTTGGATGTCGATTGGAAATATATTCAGGATAACGTTCAGTAGATTCATATGCTAAAAGTTGTATGATAAATAGTTGTGGTTCACATTCGAAATAGCTATGCATATGAATGTAAGTACTGATGAACTAGTTCCATTCAAATAATTTTTCTACAGGTTCACCTTTCTCCAGATGTGTCATTTCTTTAGAATTCCCCAAATCCAATTGGGATTTTGGAGTAGATCTTTTTATCTTTTACATGTGTTTGTTGCAGGAATTCAATTTGAGTTTCTTTGTATTATTTAATTATATATGTCACACACACACATTCACACATGCTTACATACATATGTAGATGTAAACCACAAAAATACAATTACCTCTATACCTATTGTAAATATAATATGTAGTACATAGATTTGTTTGGCCTAAATTTTCTTGAATTTCTTGAATTGCTTTCATCTCATTATTATTACATGGATTTATTTGATATTCTTTCATCATGCTTTTTAGTACACTTGAGTACAATTTTCCTAAATTTTTCGTGACTAAATTATCATTTTGATTATTGTCTCATGACGGTGCTTTATGCTTAAGGATGATGTATTTTAATTTTGCATTTTTTATTCACACACGTTCACTCACATACATGCATATATCTGCATAAATTTACATATATGCTATGTTGTTGTATAGTATGAATGCATACAGGCATTTTTCTTGTTGTTGTGTGTTTTTTTTTTTGATTATTTTGTGTGTGTGTGTGTGTGTGTTGTGTTGACAACGTCACAACACACTTGTCAACATTAATGCGTTGCCCTTTCATTTGTGCTGGTACGTGTGCATGTATATAAATGGAGTTATACATACACGTGTCTGTGTATGCATGCGTAAATGTATGTATGTATGGATATGTTTTTTACCGTGAAATTTCAAAGCCTCTCTATTTTGATGTTGTTCAGTCCGCTCTCCTTTGAAATATGTCAAATATTGTTGACAGTTTTCTTTTGTTCATCTCATCTGCCATCATTTCTTTTTGTTATATTATTTTTTGCCCCTGTAATGTGTGTTGGAGGCTTAATAGTATGTACTGTATAGTGTATACGAGTATGTGTTGTTGTATATTTGTACTTTTGGCTTGTGCTTGCTTATTGATATGACACGTGTTAGAAATACCAACTTAAGTGTGTGTATCTACTACACATACATTCTCACACGTTTGTAGGTTGGTTTGTGTATATAGTGTAAGCGTATGTGATTACATATGAGCATATTTAACATTAAATGTTGACAGGTTGTTTTTTCTTTTGACATAATTTGAAGACGAACCTTTTTATTTCATTTTTTTTAATTTATTATTATTATTTATTTTTTTTTTTTTGTTGAAACTGATGCTACTTTGCTACTTTTTACACATTTCTTTCTAATGACAAGTGAAGGATGTTGTTGACGACGCTTGAATTGGTGTTTTAGTTAATAATTCAGTATTAAAAGTGCGTACGGAAATGAAATGAAAGATTACTTTATAAATAAATAGATACATCATTCAGTCACTAAAGATATTTCATACGCAGCTTCACTTTAAAGTTGAAACATTTATAATGAAATTGAAAGAAGCAATTGAAAGTCACAGAGGAAGTAGTAAACAGTTTCCTGGCAGCTACGACAAAAATCGTTGGCCGGTAAACCAAGCCTGGTATCATGCCTACCCATAAGCCAGTGGCCCGTGAGTACGGCAACTACGTTACTGACAATTTTCCTACTCATTGACAACAGTGAAAGAGTTCTTCTATTGTTGGCCAGACTTTCCTAGTAGTAGCACAAGAGCTCTCATCCCGCCATCTGTTGCAAGCGGAATTCCTGCATGATGAGATGGCTAGATGACTCTGGTAACCTAGTGCCCGATCTCGCCAATTCATCGGCCTCCCTGGAATGTCCCTATGCCCCGGTATCCATACAATGTGTACATTGTAGTGCTCCGCTAGCTCATGAAGAGCTCAGCGGCATTTAAGGGCAAGTGCCGATTTGGCGAACGTTCCTGCGAGAGATTTAATCGTGGCATCTTGACTGTCGGTGTAGATATAAACTTCTTTGAAAGATATTGTGCTATAACGAAGCCACATTGCCGCCTCCTTTATAGTCATAATCTCGGCTTGAAAAACACTGCAAAAGTCGGGTAATCGGAACTTAAGCGTAACGCGTAAGGAATCAGAAAGACGCCACTTACTACCCTTTCTTCCAATTTGGAGCCATCTGTGTACAATTGTACCGATTGAACTCCAGTTTTGTTGACAATACCCCTATTCTATTTTGCCCTTGAGGGTATATGGGTTGAGAATCTATTGTCAAAGCATGTTATGGAAATGGTATAGTCGATGGCATTCGGAACTGTAGTGCACTCCCCAAGGATCTTTTTTTTTTGGCGTTGAGATGGGGTAAAAAATGCCTGCGCATCATATAGAGGCCGTGTGTGATGTATCCACTAAAAAACTCCCTTCTCCTCTCCTGGATTCTTCACCTGTCCCGGGATTACTTGCCTTGCATTGCTTCGGGGCAGGAGATCCAAGATGTCGTCCTGAGAAGGACTTCAATTCTGTTACTCTCCCTGCGTCTAGGGTAGTGTACTCCGCCAGGATCTTTGAATGACCGTATCCTAGTTGCGTAGTAGCGTGAAGCCATATTTAGGCTAAGTGCTGATATAAGCACTCTCTGTTTGCCAATTAGTTGCACAGGGAGTAGATGCAATAGTGAGTAGAGTGCCTTTGACGGGGTGGTTCTTAGAGCACCTGTCGTCAACACCGCTGACGTCCTTTGAACCTTGTCTATTAGTCGTGTGTGCGCCTCCTTATTCAAGGATTCCCACCAGACTATCACTCCGTAAAAAAGAATTGGTCTGACGATCGCGCAGTATAACCATGATACGATTGTACGACTCATCGCCCATCTTTTACCTATAGACTATTCTTATAGGCATAAAGTGCTGCTGTTACTTTACGAACCCTTTCCTCCGTGTTTGGTTTCCAATTTAGTTTTCTATCGAAATTGTCAATGTATAAAAAGTCAAGGACATCAAGATCTCTCCAATATGATAAATTCACTGCCGCCTAAATCTACAATTTTATACTGATTTATAATTTGACTATGTATAGTACGCATTTTCAAGCCTGTTTTGGTAGAAGGTAACTATGAGTAATTGAAATCAACGTAGTTCGTTAACTTAGAGAGTTATTCTAGAATTATCTCATTATTATGGAGCGTGTTGGTTTGTTAGTTACGGTGGCAATAAAATAAATTGTGGTTTGAATCAGTGACTCCACCGAATAGAGTGGATGGCAATAAATTGCAAATCACAGGTGCATATGTGCGAGTATAACTAATAACAAAATGTATATTGTTATTATTATTTATTACATTATTTATTCTCTTCCCTATCATTTATCTTTTCCATTTGAATGCACAAGTATATACATACATATGTACATATGTATGAGTATGTATGAATGAGATACCACAAAGTTGTGGTAAGTAACATATAAATACGCTTAGCTCGATTGCAAAATTTATGACTAGAATTCGTTGACAGCGTTTCGGCCACTTAATCTTTTTCACACAATCATATATATACCTACTTATGTATTATGTATATGTACTATATACATAAATACATCTATAACAACCACATTATATGATTTTTTTAAAAGAATTTCGAAAGCAAAAATACAAGTATGTGTATGTGTGTGTGTGTATTAATATTCTGCACGTATACAATAAAGAAGAAAATGGAAAATAAAAATGAAAAAAAAAAAAATGAAAGAAAATCCTGTACTCTTACATCGCTACACAAAACAAATTTCTAAAGCTACTTTGCTAGAATATTATGAATTGAAGAGGAGAACACAAAAAAAAAAAATCCTTTTTTGTTACATAAGGGTGTTGGCATTTAAAGCATGTCGCGCATTTATAAATATAATATAAAAATGAGAGAAGTGCGATAGACAGAGAGTGAGAAAAAGCACATTTGAGTATATTGAGTTCGCTGAACTTTTTCTTCTTTTATTTTCCTGATTTCATATTATTGTATCATGCACACAAACTAAACCTTTTTTTTTTTTTTTTTTTTTTTTGTTTTCCACTCTCATCGTTATGGCTTTGCAAAATAAGAAACTTACTTACTATGCTAAAGTCATTTAAAAACAATTTGAAAATTTGTAAAAAAGAGAATAGAACAAGTTAAGAGCTCACTATTTGTGTAAACTTTGAAATTTTTGCCACATATATTTGATGTGCCATTCGCTATCAATGATTTGTTTTCTTATTTTTTTTCGCAGCTGTTTTTTCCAAGTTAAATGTTTATTAATTCTGGCATATTTTTAAAACTTTTCCGCTTTGTTTGAAATTATTTAAATTTAATATTGATAGTATGGTGTGACCAGATGTGGACTTTGTTTGCAAATTTTTATTGTTTTCGAAAGACCTCACAACTTGGATTTATTTCTTCAATGTCACATTTTTTTTTTTTTTGCATCATCGTGAAATTTATTATACTAAAATTTTGGTTCATTTTTCATTGCTAGAGTTTTGGTAAATATGTAAATGTTTTCTCTTGTTTGTTACGTGAAAAGAATTTGAAGTCATTATATATCACTCACATACAAATAATAATACCCAAGAGGATATTTGTCAGAATTATAAACGCCAATCTATCAATAATTTCGTATATACAATTCCTTTAACCATTAAATGAATGAGTTTGGAATGAGAATGTGTATAGTCGAACGAAAACCAAGCAAACCTTCCATAGTAAATGTACGAATGTTAATAAAAAAAAAAAAACTATCAAGCTGAAACTTGCTGGTTATAGTTATTTTTACCAAGAAAATTGATGTGTTTAAAAATCGTCACAATTGGATGTAAATTACGACTACCTCCCATATAAAAATATGTTTTCGAACTAACATTTTCATACTTATTGCACATAAATAAACTAATTTCATATTGAAAATACATTATTTTCTATCAATAAACATATAAGTGCGAAAATAATCGTAATTGTATGTGTACCATACCTACCTCTCATATAAAAGTATGTTTTCTAACTTCTATTTTCACATTTTTTGCACATAAATAAATCAATTTTAGACTGAAAATTGCCACATAATATTATTTTTATCAACAAACAATATAAGTTTGAAAATGTGCATAATTGGGTGAAAATTACGCCTACCTCCCATATAAAAGTTTGCTTCCGAACTTCTATTTTCATACTTTTTGCACATAAATAAAACGATTTCAGACTGAAAATTGGCACATAAGATTATTTTTATCAACAAACAATATAATTTTGAGAATGGGCATAATTGGGTGAAAATCACGCCTACCTCCCATATAAAAGTTTGCTTCCGAACTTCTATTTTCATACTTTTTGCACATAAATAAAACGATTTCAGACTGAAAATTGGAACATAAGATTATTTTTATCAACAAACAATATAATTTTGAGAATAGGCATAATTGGGTGAAAATCACGGCTACCTCCCATATAAAAGTATACTTCTGAACTTCTATTTTCACACTTTTTGCACTTAAATAGATCGATTTTAGATTAAAAATCGGTACTTAACCTTATTTTTATCTACAAACATTTGACTCCGAGAATGGGCGTTATTGGGTAGAAACCACGCCTACTTCCCATATAAAAGTATATTTTCGAACTTATATTTTCAGTCTTCCTGCGTATAAATAGACTGATTTCAATGTGAAAATTGGCATATAACATTATTTTTAACAACAAAAATTTTTGGCAGAAAATGGGCGTAATTAGATAGAAATCACGCCTATCTCTCATACAAAAATTCATTTTCGAACTTATATTTTCAAACTTTATGCACATAAATAAACCGAATTTAGACTGAAAATTCGTATTTATAAGATTATTTTTATCAACAAACAAAAAATTGTGAAACCACGCCTACTACTCATATAAAATTATGTTTCCGAACTTATATTTCCACGCTTTTTCGGATGGAATGTGTATTTTCTGATTTTGTTCATGACACTAAACAGCTAAAAAATAAAATTTCACTTTGAATTTTTCCATCTGTCTCTTTTTCATAGGGTAGGTTATCTCAGCATCAGTATGACCGAAATTAATCCCTTTTGAAATTCATGCCAATTACTTGAAATTATTTTTATCATCATCTAAGAGACGATTTGGCGCGGCTACAGCACCATGAATATTAGGCACCTTAATATAAAGAAAAAAAAAAAATTATCCTAACCTTTGCACCTTTCTTTTACGTTTCCGTTTCGTAGATTATGCTAATGTATGCTAATTATCCTTTTGGAAAATATTAAAAGAATATCTTCAAATAAGTGTGATATAATTTCAAAAAAGAGAAAATATATTAAATTTATGGACATATTTTATGTAATTTAATTGCTCTAATGTCATTAAGTTGTCTCAATGTATTTTTTATAATTTTATTTTTTTTTTCATTTAACCGTTTTCTCTCATTAAAATAACTAAAATGCTAAAATACGATACACATCAGTTGAACATTTTCAAATTTAGGTTTTGCTGTATCTAAATATTTGGTGAAACTCATTAAATGTGTTTTGTTGCTGTTGTTGTTTTTACCATTAACACCTTTGTAATTATAATTATCTACATACATACACATACTTGTGCAAGTATGCAGCCCTAAACCACAATTAAGTTGTCCAAAATAATTAACGATTTTAATTCAAAAGGATAGCCGCAGTAAACACAGGAGGACACTTGACATATTTAACAGCGCATTGTTGTTATTGTTGTTGTTGTATGGTGTCATGTTGTCCTTCAAGGTAACAATATGAAAATGACAAAACACTTTAAAACTCTTAATTCATTCTTCAACATAGTTTCGACTAAGGCCAAGTGCAATTAACGTAAAATTAAGTAAATTAGTGTGATTAGAAGGTGACTCGATGTGATCTACTATAAACAGAGACACACACACACACACACACAATATATTGTATTTGTTATATAGATTTAGCTAAAATTTGCACATAACTAAGTTGAGACAAACAAGTAGTTATTCATGAAGGGATGACACGCCAAGGTGATGTAAAAAGAAAATCAATAGACTGACAACAGAAAATATACACACAAAAAACAAGTAAAGAAAAGGAGAACATAATAAATGAAATTAAAGTACCTACGTTCATATACATATATACTCGTTGGTATACCTTGAAGGTGCTTGCTTAGTTATTTTACAATATAATCTACTCCTTTCGTGTGTTTCAACGAGTTTTCTATTTGACTTTTGACTACTTGCCGTCTGGTTTCCTGTTCTGTCCTGGCCTGTTGTTGTAAGTAAGTGTTCGTATTTTGTGTTAATTGCATTTGTGCTTACTGCATATGTATGTACAGCTAAGTGTGTTTGTTTAATTTTGAGTGTATGTGTGTTATACTTGGACTTGCCAACGCAGCAAGGTGTATTCCGTAGGATACAATCCTTCAAGTACGATTTTGTTCGCATCGTTTATTTACATTTCATATATTTTGTCGCTACTGTTGTTGTTGTTGCTGCTGCTGCTGCTGCTGTTGTTGTTGTTGTTGTTGTTGTTGCTATTGTTGATTTCCGTTTTTTGTTAATAATTAAATGCAACACATTTCAAGTGTTGCATTTTGCACACTCTTCAAATATCATTAAGGCGTATGATGAACAAGCTGATTGGAGTGTGTGTGTGTGTGTGTAATGCATACGAGTACTGAAATAAGTATAGGTAAGTGAAATAATTGTTTGTTTGCGGACCTACATATATTCACATTGCTAAAGGCTTACCATAAGCTGAGGATTTTCAACATTTATCGTTTGATGATTAAAAGCTTCAAGAGGCATTTTACATCATGATGACGATGATGATGAGTACCTATTCATATAATGTGTATATAGTATATACTTATTTTCAATTAGTCTGGTTTCTTCTATGTGAATTAAATCGTTTGCTATTATGGATATAATTATGGTAAAAAAAAAAAAAACATGTCGAACATTTTCAATAGAATATCTATATGCCAAACTAGGGCTGCAAAGCAGTTTTGAACTAAACCAAATACATTGTTACGCAACGAAAATTACTTTTTTTATGTATTTCTTTTTGGGAAAATTTGCCAAAATGCAATTAAAATTAAACATTTATTTATTCGAATACCTTCAAAAGCCCAGAAAAAAGTAATTTTAACTATTCGATATTCCTATTTTGGCATCTGAATTGGAGTAACATTTTTTCTTTACAATTGGAAACACAACAAGAACCCAAAATCGTGATATTTATAATTATCAAGAACACATGATGGGTTATCACAAAAATCTCTCTATACACGTAAGAATACTTTAAAAGGCAGCCACTAACTTTTCAAACTCATTGCTTGATTGATGAAAATACTAAGAAATTGTTGTGACTCTAATCGCCCAAACTATGTTTAAACCATACCAATGCTTCAAGTCCTTCTGGAACCAGTTCTGGAACTGGTTCCGGAACCAGTTCTGGAACTAAACCAACAACAAAAAGTTCCTCTAAATCATCTACCATATTAGGTTTTTTTTTAGGTTTACAGCCCTTCATAATAGTAATAAATGCCAGTGTGGCTGATGATGATTTGTTGTGGTTTTAGCCTTTGATGCCGTGTTGGCTTATAATAATAAAAATAATAATAATAAGAATTATAATTAAAATAAAAGCTTCAACTCAACATCATAAGTCTTAAGTATATTCTGTTATGTTACAAATGTAAATTTGTTGAGTATTTTTTTTTTTTGCACTTTGATCATATTTGGAAATGGTTCAAAGGATTGTGTAGCGGATTGTGTGTGTGTTACCTAGGTTACATAAATAGTATGTGCGCATCATACATTTGTACTTTGACAAAAGTTAAGTGTTTAATAGGATTATTGTTGTTGAAGTTTTTGCAAACAATAACGTAAGTAATTGGAGAATAATAATAATAATAATAATACAAATATGAATGGTTTTAGCCAGTATTTTATAATAACTCTGTGTGTGTTTGTATATATATATATATATATGTACATACTTATATACCTTTGTTTGCATGTAAAACTGAAATAAATTGCAATATTTCAATAGCTTGAAGCATTTTTACATTTATTATTGTTGTTTTTGTTGTTTTGTTATTTTGTTGTCTATCACTCAAACACCACGCAATTTATTTTTACATAAATATAATACGAATTCGAATATACGAAATATATATATATTTTATATATGTACCTATATACTTTTACCACATTGTAATACCATCCATATACATGTATGTTTGTACATTGATACAGATTGTTGTGTATGTATTTGTTTGTATTGAATTCTTTATTTTTCTTAATTTTATGTCATGACATTTCACTCTTTGGTTTTGACGTTGATTTATTATAGTAATTTTTATTAGGTGCTCCCTCTCTCTCTCTCTCTCTCTCTCTCTCTCACTGTCTCTTTCAACTTTTTCGTTTCTTTGTGTCTCGAAAAAAGCGTCTTTTGCACATAAGTAAAATGAATTCTTTTGCAATTTTCCCTTCTTGCTTGCTTTTTTGTTGTTGTTGTTGTGATTTTTATTCCTCACTCTTGTCTATAAATATGCTTATATTGTTATAAATTGGAATTTTTGTAGACAATACACATACACACGTACACATAAATATTATATAAAACCAGAAAATGAAATTAATGTAAATTGTCTGGAACATTTCATCCTTTGTTTTGCTTTTATATATATAATTTTTTTATTATTTTTATTTTCCTCTCAATTCTTCTTTTTAATATTATATCAATTTAATATATCAATCAGTTGATGAAGAAACAAGCATATTGCTTCAAGTGTTGCCTATATGTAATTAAATGCTTTTATTTATTATCGCCTCCTGCACCTTTTAAGACATTTGACTACTGTAGTCAGTAGTCTCTACAAATTATTGTAAATGATATATGATGTTGAAATTGCAAGTACGTTTGGGAGTATGTATGTATGTATGTATGTATGTATGTATAGTGTTCGTTTTTCTTCACAGATTCATTTTTCTTTTACGAAGATTAATTAAAAGTTTCCGAAAAAGTTTGTAAGTTACGTAACAGTTCGAAATGAGAAAAGAAGGTAAAGAGCAACAACAACAACAGCATCAAATTGTGAATGTAAGACAAAAAAGTTTGATTTTGAGAGAATTTTTGTAAATACAATCATTAATCATGATTCGATGAGGAAATATTGATTTGGTGTAAAATAAATATTTTTCTTTAGAATTGAAAAGTAGTAGTAGCAGTAGTAGACATAATGGGGATGTATGTACGTACCTAAAAATATGCAACGTTTGTGTTTTGATGTAATAATGTTAATGGTTTTGTTTTTTAGATTTTGTATATGAAATGTGAAATGGCGAATAATTTGCAAAACATTATTATTATTCATTTACCTACAATTTTACTAATTTGTGATGTTTACAATATGTAGATTATTCAATTTAATTATATAATTTTGGCAGCATTATTGGAGGTACAAAAATTCGTAATTAAATCACAAAAAATTCGTATAATTATAATAATCCAAAGAGGAAAATCATAAATAGGGTGTGCTGAAAAAATTTTTCATAATAATTTGGAAATATGCGATTTTAGTTTTCAGTTGTTAGTTGTATAAAAATATTGAAAAATTAGGCTTTCAGACAAAATTTTTATTTTTATTTTACTTTTATCGATTTAATTTTTGGAAATATGACTTATTTTGAAATTTGAAGTAATGATTTTTGAAAATTGAGGGGAAAGATGGCAAGTGAAAATTATAAAAAAAAAAAGTATCATTTCGATCAAAATTGTGATCTACAATAATTGACTTGATTTTATTAAAATTTTGAAATTTTTAATTTTTTTTAATTATAAAAAAAAAAAATAAAATAAAATAAATATGTGGCGCTTAGAGCCCCTTTAAATTTTGAAGAAGAGATCTACTTATTTTAGCCCGTTCCGAACTGCAGAACCCTTGTGACATCACGTTTTCGTAGCTTTGTCCAAAAATTCTTTTAGAAGCTTTTTCATGGCAAAATTGTTACTGCCTTAAGGATTGCCAATTTCTTGCCGACGGGTGGGTACCGTTCCAAAGAAAAATCTTTTCAATAAAAAATTTGTTATGCTTCAGCAGGGGATTAAACCCACGAACTACAGATCAGAAGGCAAACTCTCTAAGCACTGAGCTACGCACCCATAAATTATAAATGGTTTTTTTTGCGAATTGTGGAAAGAAAATACGTTCCTGGATTAATTTTCGAATTTTAGAATCTACATTTTTTTATCGTAATGTGGAAAATCATTTACCAATAGATTGGGATCGCAGCTAGTAAGTCAATTTGAAAATAGTTCAGTATTTAGACCTGTCGATAAAAATTTGTTTTTTTTTTTTCACCCTAAAAGTATGCAATCATACTGAAAAAATCTAGTTATTCATTCATTAATAACACTTATTATAAAACTATATAAAAAACTGGAAAAGACGCTCCAGCGAAGAGGGTATTTAATTCGGCACTCGCTAGAGGACGTAGAAGAAGAGAAATAGCAAATCTCCTTTGGAAGGACCAAGTGTTGGGTAACCTGTCGTCGCTTGGAATATCCAATTGGCGACCAACAAGCGAAGAACAGAGAAGACTGGCACCGCATTATATGTTCGGCCTAAATTGATCATCGGCGGTTATTGACACATAAGAAGAAGAAGAAGAATTATCAAACTCTCTTTTCTTCTCTTTAAATGATGATTTTCTTAAAAGAGTATTATTAAAAAAAACACGTTGCTGTTTTAATAGGTTAAAATCACCCTTTTGCATAGAAATAAGACGAAATTCTCTTCATTTTTAGTTTCAAGGTTTCATTCGGATTATTGTAGATTACAATTGTTAAAAATAAATACATTTTTGTTTTCATTGCTGCTAGAAATATGTATATTTGACTCCCTGCTAGCGCATTAATAACCTTTCAATGACTTTTCATCATAGTATTAATGCGTTTTAAGTCTATTTTTAAGTACTTTTCATTATACCTATATAATTTATTCAAATCACAAAAATGTGTCCTTTGTTTATAATCTTCAATAAAAGATTTTAAAGTAACTGTGGTGTACATGCAACCGAATGACCGAATATGTACGATATGATATTTTAAAAGTTCTCTATTATAAAACAATTTTATTCACAATTGTTTTCAAATTACAAAACAAAATGTTAGTGTATACTTTGTTTGGTCTCTGTGAGAGAAAACTTTTGACTTTTCCATTAAGAAACTTCCTGTATTGTCTTGCATTTTTCTTTTGACTTTTCTATTCTTCAACTTCCTTTTCGAACCACAAGTATCATACATATAGCCATGCATACGTATTGTAGATAGAAGAGGTTGTATTTTTTTTTTGTTCAGAAATAGAAATACGATAATTTAATGTACTCCTGCCACTGCAGATGGTTTTTAATTTTATATATTGTACTTTTTGTTTTGTTGATTCTCTTTTTTGTGTTTTTTTTTGTTTTTCTTTTTGGCAATGTTCAAGTACCAATATGAATGCTTTTCGTATTATCGCAACAAAAAAAAAAAAAAAACAAGTTTAAGAGGCTTTTGCCAATGTTGTGCAGTTATAGTATAATTGATTCAATTGACCACAGTCAGACAATTAATTTCGTAATTGAATGAAATGTGAAACTTTATTTGTATGTATGTGTCTACATACACATTGAGAATGGAAAATAATTCCCCAATAGTGTTAATCAAGTTTCGAAAAGTATAACGCATTGACTTATTTTGATATTCTTGCTGACAACTTGGAATAATAATTATTCGTTCACGTATTTAATGCATAGAATAAATAATAGCAACAGCAACCGAATATATTTTCAAATTATCAATACATAAGCTTTTAAGTTATTCTGGTCAGTTTGTTATTTGTCGCATTAAAATGCTATGTAATGTTGATTTTATATTGATTTAATATTATATCATTTAGAACTCAAATGTTCTCAAATGATAGTCTGACTTTCTCAGCAACTATAAGTGAAAAGATGCACCGCTTATATCTTACTTCGATAATATTATATATAAGGTCTAGTAAAAAGAAATCCATTATTTTTGTATTAAATTAAAGGTTTTATTTAGTATAGTTAGAATGATCCGATTTAGGTCAAATATGCACCGTTTTGTGCAATAACTTATTGCCATTTTGAAGGTAAATTCATAATGTCACTCTCATAGAGACACTCGTCCCTATTGGCAAAAAACTGGGGCAGTTGATTTTCACAAGCTTCTCTTGAGGCGAATTTTTCACCAGCAAAATCATTCGCCATAGACAGGAACAGGTAGTAATCACTTGGTGCCAGGTCCGTACTATAAGGTGGAACTATACTATAAGAACCCAAGCTCCCGGAGCTTCTGGCAAGTCACTATCGATGTGTATGGCCTGGCGTTGTCTTGATCGAACACAATTCCTCTGCTATTGGCCAAAGCTGGCCGCTTCTGGGGGATTGCTTCCTACAGACGGTCCAATTGTTGATAGTACAGGTTCGAATTAAGAGTGTTGCCGTAGGGGAGCAGCTCATAGTAGATGATTCCTTGCCAATCCCATCAAACAAATTGCAAAACCTTCCTGACCGTCAATCCTGGCTTGGCCACCATTTGCGCCGGCTCACCGCGATTCGACCACGACCGTTTTCGTTTTCGTTTCCATCACCAGTAAGCATCCGCCGCAGAAATGGATCGATTTTGTTCAGCAGCGATTCGCAGATGGAAATTCGGTCCATGAGGTTTTTTTTTTTTTGCGTTAACTCGTGTGGCACCCATACATCGAGCTTCTGTTTGTATTCAGTCTTGTTTTGGTTTCGAACGGTTTTTTGTGCAATATTTAGCTCATGGGCAATAGAAACAGTGCTTACATGACGGTCAGACTCGACAATTTCCATTATTTTATCGATATTTTCAACAATTGGCCTTGCATCTTTGACATCAAAATTACCGGAATGGAATCGACGAAACCAAAATTGCACGTGATTGGCTGGTACAGTATCAGGACCATATAAACACTATTTATATTTTCAGCCATCTGGGTTGCGTTTTCGCCTTTATCGAAGAAAAACTGTAAAATATGGCGTATTTTCTCTTTACTGGTGTCCATCTTTGACACGTGCTCAAACAATACTGAGTCAAGCAATCACAAAACTGCCTGAAAAGTTTATTTAGCACGAAATCCTATCTTACTAACGCCATCTAGCGTAATCCGATCGCACTTATACAATGCGAGATACAGATTACTAAAGCCATCTATTGGAAAAATAAAGGATTTCTTTTTACTACACCTTATATTTATTTCAGGTTGCTTTTATCATAAAATGAATGAATTTTATAGAGTTTCAGTTTCGTTGTTTAAACTATGAACCTTTACTGTACAATAAGCTATGGCTTAAAAACATTTTTTGAAATGTAAATAAATGAATACATAAATACACGCCTAATTTTATGCAACAAATATTTTCATTTGCCAATTTTTCTCATTTTTCTTAATAAAATTCTTATTATCGAATCAATTCTAAGAAGTAAATGGATTGCTGAATACTATAGAATTTAATATTCATCGTTACGAAACGATAAGTTTAATTGGAATTACAAGTTTATTGAATCATATTAAGTTATGCGAAACAATATGTGTGTACTTATAGCTCATGCTGATATTTTTTTTTAACTACAATTTGATTGATCTATTGTAAAAAGATTCTTATGTAGTTTTAGTACCTATATATATATATTTATTTGCTCAATTCTATGGGTACTTTGCAAAACAATTGGTGCGTATAATTACGACCAAACAAACAAAAGCATCATAAATTGTTGCAATGAACTTTTCTATATTGTACATTTTTTCTCATACCAATTATAGTGTATTTGTAGGTAGGTAATTCGAAATGTATGTTCAATGGATGAAGAATTTCAACTTAATTAAGTAATTAAGCGAAACACAATCAATTCGTTTGATGTTACAACAGACTTTTAATTTGTAGGTATTTAAAGAACTTAAACGATGAATATGTAAGTACAAATGGAAACAAGGTAATTTTATTATTATACTTTTTCTCTGTTTCTTAGGGTGGAATGATGAGATTTTATTTACATCTTATACTTTATACATAATCGTGCATGCTTTACTAAACCGAATGGTTTTTAATGATTCTCAAAGCTGTTTGATATGCTATATGTGTATATGTGTGTTTGTGTGTGTGTGTGTTTGAGTTTGTGACCTTTTCGAAGGGCGAATATTTTAGCATACTTAGTATGTATATATGCATACCTATTTATGCCTTTTTGCCTTTTTCTTATTGAAATTTTCATTCTATTCTTGTTTTTTGTTTTTGGTTTTTTTTTTCTCTTTGGCTTTTTACTTTTATTTTTATTCACATTTTATTGTAAAGACCTTTTTTGCGTATTCTTCTAAACTTTTCAAATTTTCTGCTTGATAAAATATTTTCTTCTTTGGTATTATGAAGCTAATAAGTGCTTTTGTATTCTAAATATTGTCCTTTGGCCAAAAGAATTGTATTATTTCATTTGACTGTTTTTTTTTTTTATGATGATGATATCATATCATAGTATATTATAAATGAAAATATAGAATATAAAGTAATTATTTATTTCAACCTAAAATGTTGATTTGTTCATTTTGAGTCGAGTTGAGTTTTTAAGTTGATATATTACAATGAAGAATAATTTTATTTTTCCCAAAAGGACAACAAACCATAAATTACGAATGAATGCATATATACAATTCTTTTGAACTCCCCTACATAATATGTATTATGTTAATAATATATAATTTTGATATATATATCAATTTGATTTATTTGGTGTATATTATTGTTAACATTTCATGACATTAGTAATTAACCCCATTTATATAAGCGTATAAGCGTGTATACCAATTATTATTATATATATACAAACACTATGTGTATAATAAACATTCAAACTAATTTTTGAAAATAATTCAAATTATATATACAAAAAATACAAAAAAAAAAAACACAAACCACACAAAAAATGCACCTGCATATAAATTTCCATAAGTGGCACATTCAAATTCAAATACAAACACAACTATGTACATAACATTTAGTAAGAGAGTAGCAACAGCAGCAGCATACGTCTGATATGTAAAATATATGTAAATATATGTATATGTACAGTGGTGGAAAATTATATAAATTTAAATCGAATTTTTATTGAAAAGTTGTTTTAAAATAATTCAATTTTTTCAAAATAGAGAATTTTTCAAGAAGATCATTTGCAAAGAGATCCGCCAATATATTTTCGTATGGAAGATAGGCGTGGTTTTCATCGGATTACGCCCATTTTCTAATATATAAATTTTGCGACATCAGTAACTTTAGGCAACAAGTTTTAGTGTGAAAGCTCTATATTTTCGAACGCAAGTGTAAAAATTCCCTTTCAACAACATACTTCTGGACTCTTTGAGTATAGGGATTTAAAAATGTTATAATGTAATGTGTCATTTTGAAAAATGATCGATTCCTAAGAAAATTTAAGTTTGGACATCTTAAATCATCATATATCAAATATCAAATACTTGACCATCACGATCATAATTTTAAGCCGAAATTGAAGAATTCATTTTTTTTTTTTATGTATTTTGGTACTTTTATTCTGAAAGTTATCAAAATAGAGCTTTTTTAAAGAAAATCCTTTGTAAGATGGTCCTTTATAAAAATTGAACAATAAAATGTATTAAAATCAATGGTTTGAGTTTATAGTAGTGTTAACTACTGTACTATGTGTACACAATAGTGAAAGATCAGCAGCGAAAAAAAAGGTATATATATATATATATATACAATAAATTACTCACAATTACACAAGTAGATAAGCGAAATCGCATTAAATCAATTTTGAAGTCCACTGTGAAACGACTAAACGGCAACAGCAACAACAACAGCAGCACATCCAAAAACTAACAAACAAAGAAACGAATGAATGCACAAAAAAAAAAAAAAAAGGGAAATTTACATCAGATACACAGTTTAACAAACGCACTCTATGCTAAATGGTGTGTTTTTCCATGTGCCAACAAACAACAAGAGTTGTTTTGCATTTGAAAATGTTGTTGTTGATGTTGCTGGTAAAGGTAACAGGGTTTATAAACAATGTATGTATACATGTATGTATGTACGCATATACGTATGTATGTGTGTGTGTGTATGTATATAAATGCGTCCATTGAACAAGGTGTTGGCTTGAGTAAATTGCAGACATTTATTAGCTCATTTGTGAAGGCAGTTTCGTTTTATTTGCATCGTCACCGCCGTTATTGTCGTATAAACATGTATACGTATATGATACTTGTATATTGTTGTTGTGCATGTATATATATATATATATATATATATGGTTTGTTTATAACTTTTGTATTATTTGGCAGTATATATATATATATATGTATGTATTTGCAAAGCCAACTCTCTTGTTTAAAACTTAATAATACACTGTTTGTACACAACTACAATATATAAGTACTTATGTAGGTACCTACATAATAAAATACACTCTTGCTTATAAGTTGCTTATAACTATGTAAATCCAAATATTTAAGAATTCCTTTACTATATATATACAAACAAACAAATGTGTGTTGCCTTAAGCACTCTTATTTATGTATGTATGTATGTACATATACACTTATAAACGTATTTGAACTTTTTGTTGTGAAAGTTATAATCAAAGTCAAAAACAATGCTAATCCCCATTGACTTGCAGCGTGGTTGTTGGTTACTTTATTTTAAATAATTACAGTCGATTGTTAGAGAAGTTAAATGCTTTTCATGTAATCGTAAATGTGTTGCTGCCATGAACATCGCTTGTATGTATGTATGAATGAATTTAATGATGTCTTAAAATGAATTGTTAATGTGTTTATTTAACATAACAATTACGAGTATTGTAAAAATTTCTATACATATGTATATGATATTAGATGTATTTATTCAAATTTACGATATGCATAAATTATATGAATGTAGTTATTTGATGTTGCAATAAAAAAAAAAAAAGAAAAAAAAATCATGTAAAATCATTATTTCCACATATTATTTCGATTTATTGAGTCATAGATTTGAATTACTGTCAAGTATATTCGATTTTGAATATCTTTCAAGTATACTTTATCTCGGTAAAAATTTCCTTTGTATGTTAATATATAGAAAAAATTGCATTTATATTAATATACTATGGTTTTGATAATTCCCAAATATGAGACATTCTTTTGAAAATAAAATTTTTTTTTTTGTCTGGACGTAGGCATGATGTTCGTCGTTGATAAAAATATACGCAAAATACAGTCATTTATGTACTTTTTGTATGAGAGGTAGGTTTGTATTTCATCAAATTCCATCCATTTTCGAGCTCGATCATTCGTGACCAACCATAAGCATACGTACTGAGTTTCAGCTTGATAACATTATATTATCCAACTCAAAATGTGAAATGATGCTTACGGAGCTATAAATTTGTATAGAAGAAAGGTGTGGTTTCTATCACATTCAGTCCGAATATTTTCGAATATGTCTATTAATCGATAGACATTTTAATATACAACAAATTTCAGCTTGACAACCGTATATTTTCGCTTGAAATTGATAAAATCAAACATTTAAAAACATACTTTTGTATGGGAGGTAGGCGAAATTTTTATCCGATTACTTGGAATTTTAAATATATGCTGTCCTGGATCAGACTAATTTTATGTACAAATTTTCACGTGAATAGAATTATATTTCCGCGCTTAAAGTATGAAAACACACATTCAACAACATACTTTTGTATGGAAGGTAGGCGAAGTTTTCATCCGATTACTTGCAATTTTTAATATATGATTTCGTGGATCAGATTAACTTTACATACAAAATTTTAATTCAATAGCATTATATTTTCACGCTTAAAATATGAAAACATACATTCAACAACATTTTTTGTATGGGAGGTAGGCGAAATTTTCATTCGATTACTAGCAATTTTTAATATATGTTTTCTTGCGTTAGAATAACTTTATGTGCAAAATTTTAATTCTATAGCATTATATTTCTGCGCTTAAAGTATGAAAACATACATTCAACAACATATATTTGTATGAGAGGTAGGATTGGTTTTCATCCAATTACAGCCATTTTTTAATATATGAATTTTGTGGAAAGATTAACTGCAGATACCAAGTTTCTGCTTGATAACTTTATATTTTCGGTTAAAATATGTTAAAAAGTACATTCAAAAACCTATTTTTGTATGGAAGATAAGCGTGATTTTCCTCGGATTACGTCCATTTTCTAATATGTCAATTTTGTGATAAGAGTAGTAGCTATAAATACCAACATTCTGTTTGATATCTTTATATTCTTGCACATAATATGTGAAAACATGCATTCAACAACATATTTTTGTATGGGAGGTAGGATTGATTTTCATACAATTACAGCTATTTTCTTACATATCAATTTTGTGATAAAAGTAACTGTAGATACCAAGTTTCTGTTTGATAGCTTTATATTTTCGTTAATAATATGTGAAAACATACATTCAACAACCTATTTTTGTATGGAAGATAGGCGTGCTTTTCACCCGATTACGCCCATTTTCTAATATGTCAAATCTGTGATATGAGTAACCTTAGATACCAAGTTTTAGTTCGAAAGCATTGTATTTTCGCACATAAAATGTAAAAATTCCCTTTTCATTAACATACTTCTAGACTCTTTGTGTATAAGGTGTAAAAATGTTATAATGTGTCATTTCGAAAAATGATCTATTCCAAAGAAAATTTAAGTTTGTAAGTCTTAAATCATCATATATCAAATATCAAATACTTGACCATCACCATCACAATTAAGAATCGAAATTGAAGAATTTCTCCTGGCAATTCTACTACGTATTAGCTCTCGCCTATTGAAAATCTCAAAGATCTTCTATGTCCTGCCCAACTTAATTGTCTCACCGAAAACTCGACCGCTCTCCCCTTCGATTCTAACTCTCTTAATAATCGCCATTAATATAAATAAGCTCTTTGTTTTGCATAGAATTTCCCTTTCAACGGCTCCAATCATCTCATTTATGGTAATACTTATATTTAATTGGATAACGGTTTCATAATCAATGTTGTTGTAATCTCTATCAATTCATATAATTTAATCTTTGAATTAATCACTGTTTTAAAATACCATCGAATAATTATACTTCAATTACGAACATTATTAACCAGCATATTATTATTGTATATCGTGAAATATCACAAAATATACCTACATATGCCCACATTTAACACTTAATAACTATCAACAATATTTTGCGCGCCTACACAAAACATTTGAAAAGATCAATATGTATATGATACTTGGATACACGTATGTATAGCTACATATGTTGCTACGTACACTTGTATGTACATATTGTATGTAGATTTTTCTTAATTTACACAGACAGAAAGTCATTAAATATAAATCTTATAGATACTAGTTATTATTCGCTTGCAAATTTCAATAGCATGCTGTTTATGTAAATGTTGATAAATATGTATGTATGTAAGTATCATACAATACATATTATACATACTTCATAAAAGTAACTAAGATATCAGCAGTGTAGCATAACATTTTGCCCTAAAGCAAATTTTGTCGCTTGAAAGCTTAAAATGGCACAATATGTAAACTCATACTTGGTTGTTGGGGATTTTTGTTATTATCGTTTTTTTCTTTTCTTTGCTATTGAAAGAGTGTGTTGCTATATAACATCATCATCATCATCATCATCGTCGTACTATGTTAATATAATTTTTATTAAATAGCATACAATTGCTTTTGAATTACTTGCAAACCTAAAAATTATGTTGTTAAGCATGCATTTGTATATTATGAGTTGTTTGCTTCAAATTACAACCATTAAATATAGCTTTAGAATGTATTTTATTACGTCTTTTACATGTAAATATGTTTATATACATATCGTATGTATATATACATTTTGTATGTTTACGTGTGCACGTGTTGCGGTGTGGATGGTGTGAGTGTCAAGAGATCAACATGGTTATATGTGACCTTAGCAGCATAATCACATGTTGTTGTCTTCATATATAAGTCTTCATATTTATGTACGGTTACTATTACTCGTCTATATACTTGCCGCATGTTATTTATGAATTATGCTTGTAAATTACATTCATCTCAGCATTTGTATGTGAACATTTAATGAGGCATTTTCAAAGATTATGAACAATTTCTTGCAAAATCATTGAAAATATTCTATTGATCATTAGTAGAGGCTATTGATCGTTTACTGATCGCCTCTCTCCATAAGTATTTAATTGAAGCTATTCATTTTGAAAGTTAATTAAATATGTGCTACTTATTTACTCTTCATATACAACGATGAAATCAATCTGTTTTAATTTGTGAAGCTTATTGCATGAGTTCGAATGTTGTTTGTTTGAAGATCGTTTTAAGTTGATCTTGTTGCTCCAATTTCTCTGCATCACGTCATTTTCATTTTGAAGCATGAGTTTTTGCTTTGTTGTGACTCTATTACTTCTTGTCAGCATCAATATCAGTGTAACGAAAAACGATTTCCTGCTTTCTCTTACATCTACATACTCGCAAGTATTTATAACAATAAGAAAGTCGTATTTGGAAGGTATTTGGTTGCAACTGCTCAAGTATAATGCAACAGTTTGCATTGCAAATACTTGCACACATGATAAATATAGTCATGCTGTTTGTGTATTGAGAGACCTAATCTTGATCATTAATAAAATGTTGAGCTAATGTAATTTACGATTTGAGCTACTACTATAGAGTCATCAAGATTACCAACTGTGTAAGCTTGATTTGATATTTGAAAGTTATTACTTTAGCTGCACCTTTATTCAACATACATATGATTATTTACAGACAACTAAATGAATGAATGCATGAATGAATGAATATATGTAGTCATATATTGATGTCAGTAAAATGCGGAAGAAGTTTTCATTTCGTTATGATCTGTGATCTTGTATAGATTTGAAATTATGTTCGACTTATACGTACACAATGATAAGTTTTACTTATTTCGTATTTTCTATACGCTTCGATATGTGATCATGGTGATCATGTTTACCAACAACTAGCAGAGCAACAAATTACAAGTCTCATACACACGTGTGTTAGTTGGTAGTCTCTTTAACGTTCATAAGTGATCAGTGATCAGTGATCATGTTTATGCTTATAAAAATTTTACTTGCATATATATAACGTGTACTACATTTATTTATGATGATCACTGTAGTCCGTTGTTGTTCCGTATTTTCTTGTTTGTTTTTTTTTTTTTTTTTTCGTTGCTATTGTTTGTGCGTTCTGTGTTTTTTTTGTGAATTTTGTTTATTCATGCGTGCGAGAGAGATCATGGCTTAATTATGTGTATCTTTAAGTTATTTGCTCAAAACACAACTTGAGGCATACATACATACGTAGAATGATCATTATCTCATCGTAAATCTTTACGAATTGACTATCTATTAACTGGTTTATTATTGCTCATTTTGTTGTAACTTGTATTTGGTGTTTAAGCACTGAAAATCATTGAAACGTAGATCAACGCCCTCCATTTGTGGTAGATTATGTCATTGATGGGCATTTTTGTTGCTACATTTTGAATTATATGTTCATATATATATATATATATATATATATATATGCCTGCTTGAATCAATTTGCTTGTGTTGATATTTCAATATGTGATACGGTGATTGGTGGTGGTGGTGGTGGTGGTGGTTGTGGTGTTGCTAGTGTTGCTGGTGTTGCTAGTTATGGCTGCGGCTATACATACAAATATTATGTGTGTGTGTTTTTTTTTCTTCTACTCATTTCATGTTATTCATAATTCATTAATTTTATTATTTATTTAAGTCGGCTTATTGTAATTTATGAGCAAATATATACATATGTATGTATGTATGTGTGTATATAATTAATTTGACATAATAACTTCTTTTCCGAACGCACAAATGAAATCAAAATTAAATTCTTTAGTGAGAATTTATAATAAATTGTGATTATATGTGAATAGTTTGGTTGATTTTTTTTTTTTTTTGTTTTTTCAGAAGTCAATTTAATGCGCATAAAAATTAAATGATCATAAATTTGACATTTAACTTTGAAATCCATAGAAAAAAAATCAACGCGAGCACAACACAAACCGACTAAAAGAATGTCTATATGAACAATGAACATTTTTTTTTTTGTGCGTGAGTTAAGTAACTATTTGTATTGTTCACAATAGTAGATACACTATTAATGTGTAATTAAGTGGATTTATATACACATACATATACATCTATGAGATGAGAGATGTTAATTTGTAGTAGGCCAACAACAATAAATTATTTTTCTAATATTTCGAATTTTTTATGTTCAATTAGAATGACTTTTAGGTATCACCACTAACCTGAGTATCTTATTTGTCTTTTAGAATAAAACATTGTTGAAACTTTCTACAATTTAAATACGTGCGAGTGTATACAATAGCTACATTTGGTTATAATGTTTATTAGAAATAATTATAATTTAGTTAAAATCATTTTGATTATATTCAAATAAAAACATTATCATCGTAAATCGGCAATTTCTTGTATCATTTGTAGTTTTTAAAGCATTTTTACGTCCAATTTGTATGGCAGCCCCCTTAAGGGTTCAAGATTGGGGGTAAATATGTTTAGAGAAAATGTTGGCAATGAAAAATTAATGTGGGTCAGTCATACATTTCATTGCTCTAGAAGCGATTCTTGAGCAGCTATAGAGCTATTTGTCGATGTTATGATTTTATCTCTTCAGAAGAGTTATTGTGTTTGAATGATATGCTAGGAATAAAAAATAATGAAAAATGCTCTTTATATATATTGTATGTGTATATTTCCATTTAAATAGAATCGTTTTGGAATACAAACCTTCTGATGGTCGTTAACACTAATCTCCTGTGTTGCTTTTTCGAATTCATTAAAATGCTGACATGATTTACTTTCATATATAGACACAAATATGTATATTCATTTCTATTTACACCCTAAAAATAAGTATTCCGATGTGAAAAAAAAAAAATTCTATAAGTGCTCTGTGAAAAAAGCTCATAAATATTGACGTCACATGCCACATGAGTAACTCAATTTATATTAAATTACCGATTGACACAAATGGGAAAATTGCTCCTTTAAATGTATTCCATGATTAATTCATTTCCTCGAACTAAACATTCTTTTATGTTGGAATATTTGCAAATAGTTGTATTAGTATGTATTTTGATTGCCACAAAGCGTATCAAGGTGTTCCATTTTTTTCTGCAAATCTGCTTACCATTTCTAACTACTTGAGACAAAAATATAAAAATCTACATTTATTTTATTTTGACATTATAAATAATCTTGAATTTAATTAATTTCTTTAGCAAATGACTAATAATAACGATCATTTGAAATGACAGCTGAAGATGATTTTCTTGCATTCAGAAAATCAATTCTCTCTCTCTCTCTCTCTAACGACGCATATGTCTTTAGTAGAAAAATAAGAGAGAAAACAAAAAAAAAATATGATACAAAAAGTTAATTGCATGATTATCTTGTTAATATATATGCAAAAGTATTAGTTGTTGTCTTTGTTGACTGTGATCAGTTGAACATCACAGGCAAGATGATGGTATGTATGATCACACACACACACACAAACACACACACACACACACACACACACACACACACACACTGTAATCACGTTGAAACTAATGACATTTGTTGGTGAGCATTTTAGATACCTACTCGTATGTATATATGCTGCCTACATGCTTGCATTAAACATGCAACATGTTGCTGCTTTGCTGTTGATGATGTAGCCTTAAGCAATTACTGTTTTAAATACTAACTGCTAACTATTTACGTATATGCGTATATAAAGGGTGTTCTCTTTGGATATTATATTTCTAATAAAGCTGTGTTACTGTTAGATACAACTTGATTTGATAATCTTGGATTTGAATCTCTTTCTTAAGGGGGGGAATAGGGTTGATACGTTTAAAAAAAGGCACATTTTTTGTGATTTTATTTTTAAGAAACAGTTAAGGGGGTGTTCCCGTCTAGAATGCCGATTTTAGTCTGTTTTTCAAAAAATTATTTTGGAGCTACAAGGCAACATGCAATATTCTGGCTTTTTGCTTGTTGTTCCTTATTATTTGGAGAACAGAAACTCATATTTGTGTCAAAAAATTTTATTTTCTAAGTACAAATTTTCAATGGTCAATGTGACCTTGTCACGCTGATTTTCACTGCTGGCCGATAAGAAATTTCGGGAACCAGTAATCTGAAACAGAAATGGGTATGCAATTATTAATCTGCAATAAATTCCGCGGATGCTAAACCACAGTTTTAGTCAAAATGTTGATTAGAAACAAAATGGCGGCCATATGAAAAAAAATTGTCCAGTTTTGCCACCTTTTTTTTTACCTTTAGAGTGCTTGAAAATATATTTAACAATAATTTTTTGATGAAAACTTTGGTTTACCATCCAATGAAAACTATCTAGAATATTTTCCCAAAATTTCAAGTCGATACCTCTCATAGTTTGCTGAGAAAAGTTATCGACCAGTACAAAAAATGTGGTTTCGAGAAAAACGCGTTTAAAGTTTCGACATGACATGATCGGCGAGCTGAGATTACTTCAATTAACATGCAAAAAAGTGGGTACTGAGTTTGCGGATTGAAAAACGACTTTGGGGGGTGATAGTATATAGTATAAGGTACAATAAAACGCCACAAAAAAAAAAATCGATTTTTTCAAACTTCTACCCGGGAACACCCCCTTAAAATCAATTTATTAAAATCAATTGTGTAAAATTTTCATGGAGAAATATTAAAGAATACGGCAATGGCAGCAATTATTCAATATTTGTTATTACAATCTCGTTTAATGGTAATGGTAACCCTTTTTGATAAAATTGCTATGAAAATGGTAAAACACAAAAAAATTCTTGTCATTGTGCTTGTTATCGTTGTTGCGTCTCTTGTCGTTGTCATTTGTCCATTGTGGTTGTCAATGTTTGAAGAAAATACATTTTAACATGTCATGTCGGAAATTATTCAAGCAACATACGAGAATAGTTGAGCACTGAAACTATCATACTACTATGTACAAAGTAGGTAGTTTGAATAGTATTTCTTTAAATCTATTAAAAATTGATTATTTCTTCTTCCTTATGCCATTTTTCAATTGAATTGAATTTTTTTTTTTTTTTGGGCTATACATGACAACTTGTTTTCATCCATAAAATTACTCTATTCGCTTGAGATGTGAAGCGGCGGCTTTCTTATTATACTTAAAATATATTTGTGTACAATATTTCTTTATACTCTTTTGTATACATACATAAGTACGTAGTAGCAATAATACCCAAGAGCATAACTTAAATTCCATCAACAACTAACGATCAAGCAATCGGCAGACCGACCGAACGACCCATCGACTAACTGACTAGCTATAATTTACTGCCTTTTATGTTACCATTTAAAGTTTGTATAACACCAATATTGTTGGTAATCCATTGCATTGTGCTGCCCCAACCGTCCTTCAGCTCTTCTAACATAACTGTGTAAAATACGATGGATACAGTCTGAATACTTTAAGACCAATTGGCTTTCGAATGAGTTTATGCGTCAATTGCTATTGCCATTTTTGTTGCAACAATTGTTATTTTGTAAGTTAAAGTTGTGGATGTTAGTTTAAGTGAAGGGCAGCATTATCCATTTGAAGTATAATACATACATACATACATACATGCCAGCATGTATATATGGTTAAAAGCAGCATGTAAGATTCTTGTAAAAAAAAAACCTAAATTGTATCACAGCATCAGTATGTGCGGTTAAGTGTACTCGTCATTGATTGCACACATAGAGATAGCGTTTCGATAAGCAACACCAATTGAATTGCTTACACCATAAAAGGTTGCTAAGACGGTTTTGTGCTCCAAGCTGAACTAATGTGTTTTCTGTTTTTTTTTTTGTTTTTTGTACTGCCCTTTTTTGTGTTGGCAGCTGGTGGTCAGTTAGCGAGAGCCTGAGTGAGTGAGTAGTTGGTTGGTTGGTTGGTTAGCTGCTACTGTTCTGTTGATATTGTTGGTCGAATTTGTATCTCTCTCTCTCTCTCTCTCTCTCTCTCTCTGTTGGACATTGTTTCTATTCTTTCAAGTACAAAAAACAACATTAGCAGCCTCTGCGGCAACCACATATATGTGCCTACATACATACATACATACATTATCGTATGCGTGCGTATATCTTATATATAATAAGCTTAATGCATACGTGTGTGTGTGTATGTGTATATTAGTTGGAGTTCAATTATTTTATCATAGCACGATCGTATGTTGTACTTA
Organism: Megamerina dolium; assembly: GCA_963854835.1. Taxonomy (NCBI): domain Eukaryota; kingdom Metazoa; phylum Arthropoda; class Insecta; order Diptera; family Megamerinidae; genus Megamerina; species Megamerina dolium. The sequence goes on along the minus strand of OY978526.1, from coordinate 7,956,611 downwards.
CAAGGATATATGTACTACATACTTTTTGTGTGTGCGCGTGTGTGTATGTGTGTGTGTGTGTGTGAGTATTTGTGTGGTAGACATCATTGACTCGTGTGGTTAGTCGTTTATTTGTTTGCCCGTATTGTTGTTGTACTTATGTAATTTAGTTGGTTTTATCGAATTGTTGTAGTTGTTTAAATGTTGTAAGTACTTTGAATTGTTTGCATGTCCAAATACAGTGGTAATTTGTTGTGTATTGTATAAACATATATAAAATAGTATTCAATTGTATATAAATTTATACATGCCTGCACTCTCACATGCTCTCTTCTCACTCTCTGGCTCCCTCTCACTCTCTCCCTCTCCCTCTCTCTCACACACACTCACGACCTCTTCTTGTTGGTTACACTTGAGTTCACCTTTGTTGACAGAACAATTAATCCGAAATAAATGCAATAAAATTTATTACACATCAAATAAAATTTATTACGAAGAAAACAAACAGTTGCAATTACATGCTCATACATACATACATGCATACAAACAGCTGTGGTTAATAAAAATCAAGCATAATAAAATTTAATGAACATATAAAGCAAACAAAAGGAATAAAAACCTTGTTTTGCATATATTAAATCCGATTACTTCAGCTCAGCGGTTAGTATTTGGGTCTTTTGTGGTCAATTTGAGATGACTCTCAGACTTTTTTGTGCGATAAAGGATAATGCTGTTAAAATGGTCAATGCACAATAGGTGGTATACTACTTACTACTACCCTTTACTATGTAAACTGTAATAATAATACTGATTATACGTTAGCATACATATGCCACAAAAAAAAATGGCGCTTTTCCATCATCCAAAACTGTAGGGGTAACACACACGAACGGTACATAAATTCTTACCATGTATGTAACATCTTACCATTCTTGCTACATACGAATGTATGTATGATATAGAAGTTATAAAGTAATTTTCTCGCCTAAAAGCACAAACGTACTCAGCGAAGCATTTAAAATATGCAAACAGCAAAATGACATTGCCAAATGTGTAGATGATATTCATACGATATGTGTTTGTACGAATGAATGTTTGTTGTTACTTTGTAGTACACACACACACACATTTCCGTTTATGCTATCCTAGCATTAGCGATATTTCAGCCACAACAACAACAATCATCTGTATGAATCTAACAGAAAATGGAAATCCAAAAAAAAAAAAAAAAGAGAAATGAATAAATACTACTAACAACAAATAGCAAACAAACAAATAGTATGACAAGAGAGGAACAAGCGAACGAATACTTTCAACACGCGTTCGATGTGCTCGTTCTCAATTTGAATTATTCCTAATGGCATATGCAAGTTCAGGAAAACTTTCTAAAACATATGGATGCACAAGTATGCATATAGATGTATGTATTGTATGTATGTTACTTCAGTTTGTATAAGTATGGTATGTATGCATAAGTATGATTGTATTCTCGCGCGCGCATCTATTGCTATTGCCATCAGTATTTGCTGTTATTGTAATAATACTAGTGTTATGCACTCATACGATATTTGTACTTTTATACAATACATATGAGTTTCTAATATATGCACATTAAGGTGGACACAAATTATATGGAACAAAATTGGCTCAGCGTAAATCATAATATTTGAATAATTTCGCACGTTTTGTATGGGAGCCCACCCAAGAGATTGAGATAGGTGGTAAGAATGTTTGGAGAAAATGTTGTGGACGAAAAATTAATGGGGGTCAATCATAAATTTTATCACTCTAGAAGGAATTTCTGACTAGCTGTGGAGTCATTCGTCAATACTCATATGTTTCAAAGTTCATTTTGTATGGCAGCCCTCTTAAGGAGTAAAGATAGAGAGTAAGTGTGTTTAGAGAAAATGTTGGGAAGGAAGAATTAATAGGGGTCCGTCATACATTTTACCGCTCTAGAGGTGAATCCTGAGCACCTGTGGTGATATTTTTGTTGGTTTTCAGATGATTTTGCGTTCATTTCTCATGGCTGCCCTCTTAGGGAGTGGGTTTAAAGGGTAGATACGCTTGAAGAAAGAATTTTGCCGCTTTATAGGCGACTCCGGGGCAACTGTATAGATATTTCTTGATTTTCGGATGTTTTTACGTTCATTTTGTATGGGAACCCTCTTAAGGAGTAAAGATAGTGAGCAACTATGTTTAGAGAAAATGTTGGGAAGGCAGAATTAATAGGGGTCGGTCATACATTTTACCGCTCTAGAAGTGAATCCTCGGCAGCTGTGGTGATATTTTTGTTGGTTTTTAGATGATTTTGCGTTCATTTCTCATGGCAGCCCCCATAAGGAGAGGATTTAAAGGGTGGATGTTATTGAAAAAAGTATTTTGCCACTTTAGAGGCGACTTCGGGGCAACTTTATAGATATTTGTCGATTTTCGGATATTTATACGTTCATTTTGTATGAGAGCCCCCTTAAGAGATGGGGATGGAAAGTAAATATGTTGGGCGGAAATGTTGGAGAGGAAAAACTAATTATTTCGATCATACATCATCACACTCTAGAGGCGATTTCTGATCAACTATTTCGATCGAAAATTGTATCGTTGACCTGGAGACACATTTTGGTTTCAAATTCACAATGACAATAATAATATATTTACGTAGAAATTTTTATATTCATTTCTGCATTTGTTGCAAAAAGCCTCTTTTGAAAAAGCAAGCACTTTCAAATCAGAAATTTATGTTTGCTTCTTTCGGAAAAAAGTTCTGATATTACTCCAAATATTAGGTCCCCCACTGCGTCAGATCATTTTGATGCACCCTAAGATATATACACATACATTAATGTAAATCAGCATTATTGTGTGCACTATAAACTTTTCAACTTTATTATTGAATTGTTGTACTTACTATGTTCGCCAACTGGCTGGTTGGTTGGTAACTTGACTGGATGGATATCTGCTTGTGATGGGTTAGTTTAGGTAGTTGAGTGTTTTGTGTGCGGCGGCGACGGCGTAATGTGAAGTGTTGCTATTACAATTACAATAAAACACAAAATATACAACAAGTTTTTAACTTGGTTACAATCGTATAAACTTTTTTTTACGCGAATTTACAAACATCACATATGTACGAGTACATGTATTTGTATCTGCACATACACTCGCATAAATAGTGCCAAATGTCTATTATAACAAAGACTAGTAGCTGATGATAATGATGATGATGATGATGGTGCTCGTAACATATCTTCATATTGTATGTAATGTATAAACAGAAGAAAAACCAACATTGTTGGTAACACCAAATTCACGCAATTATTTTATATACTTCTTAGTATTGCTTTTATCATGTACATACGTGCAACATAGTTTAATATTGGTTCATACATTTGTGTATTCATACATTCATTAGCCAAAGATGGAATGGAAAAATTATTAGCTACAAGTGCATGCAATGTGTTACAAAGAAAGAGATTTAAATTGAATCGATATGAGCTGTTCTCATTGTTGTTGGCATTTATGCGGTTCCAATCTGTGGAGTATTAACCAGATAGCTTTTGTTAGATCATAATATGAGCAAATGCAAAAAAAAAAAAAAAAAGGAAGAAATACCCAGATGACCTTAATATTTGCTTAATTTGACAGATTGTTTTTATTGGTTTTGAATAGGATGCAGTTTTGATGTTAATAGAGTTTTTCAAGAGCCTGGGGTCGTAACTGGGCAATAATGCTTAAAATTTGGGATTCAAAAACGTGATTTATCCTCTGAGATTAATGATGGCTGATGTATTGTATTGCCGGAGATCTCACTCCAAACCGGGGTCTTTCTACATACATCCCTTCTGCCACAAAAACCTTAACTTGAGGTATTGCCTTCTCAACCTGACTATCTCTTGGGATAAAAACGCCCAACCCTGTATTAAGAACTGATTAACATTAATATTTACATTTAATTCTTTTTGTGAGCATACTTAGCTATTGTACACTTCTACTCCTTGTCTAATGTTCTTATATACATTAGATGTATAATCATTATATATATTTTGTAGTTGCAGACTCCATTTTGATTAAAGTACTTTTTTTTTTTTGGATTGTTGTGGATAATGTTAAAATTTTACTACATTTAACTTAATTTATACGCACACAAATATATTCCATTTACTTGAACTTGAGAAGGAATTGTAATTGTAACTACACACACACAGACACAGTAGTGTACTATAATGGTACAATTGTATAACTTGTAACAATGAACTTTTCACATTTATATGTGTGGCAAAAAGTAATTAAAATTCGCGCACAAATTTTATACTTTCTTCATTTATTCATTTCTATTTTTTCTAGTGTTTGTATTTTTATTTTCTGTTGTTTGTACTTCCGCTTATAAAAACTACTTGAAACTTGGATTTAGTTTGCTTAAAAAAAAATTGTAAAAAATTACAAAAAGGAGTAATGGATAAAACAACCACATGAAAAAGTATAAAAATCCTTGTTTTTTTTTTTATTTTATTGGTTTGCACTTCGCTCTAGATATTCTGGTGGTATGTACAGGGTGATTTTTTAGCAACTTTCTTTTTGGCAACACTATTTTTGGCAGCTCAGGTGTTTTCGTGCAACATGTTACTGTCAAACATGTTCAATTTGGTTCAATTTTATTATCAAAATTCATGTTCGGTTAAGAAAGTGCATTGTGCACTTCTTCCATTTTATGGTCAGTTTGAGCGACCTTCTGAGGCGGCTATTCGGAATCTTGTGACTAAATTTTGCACCAAATTTACATTATTGGACATTAAAACCACCAACACGCATACGTAGAGTGCGGACAGAGGAAAAGCAGAGGCAGCTGTATCCGCCAGTGTTGTTGATGACCGTAAATTATCGATTCGGCGCCGTTCGCAGCAATTGGGCCTCTTGTCACTCCACTACGATCGAAATTTTGGGGAAGGCTTTGAGTGTAAAGTCTTTTAAAATACATCTGGTGCAAGAATTAAAGCCACACGATCTACCACAACGGCTAACTTTTGGCGAATGGGCGCTGGCAGAGTTGGATTATTGTGTTCAATGACGAAGCTCATTTCTAGTTGAATGGATACGTGAACAATCAAAATTGCCGTATTTGGTGTGAGGAGCAGCCAGAAGCAATGCAAGAACTGCAAATGCATCCCAAAAAATCCTCTGTTTGGTATGGATTATGGGCAGATGGCATCATTGGACCGTACTTTTTCAAAGACGACAAAGGCGCGAACGTTACTGTAAATGGCGAGCGCTACCGTGCGATGATTACAGACATTTTTTTTTTGCCCAAAATGAAAGAGCTGAACTTGGCTGACTTGTGGTTTCAACAATAAGGTGCCACATGCCACACAGCACGCGAAACAATGTCCCAATTGAGAGGCGAGTTCGGCGAACAATTTATTTCACGTTTGAGGCTGGTCAATTGGCCGCTAAGATCGTGCGATTAACCGTCTTTAGATTATATTTTGTGGGGCTATGTACGCAACGGTTGACGTATTGGAAGCTAATATTGAAGAATTTCTTCGTGAGATACCGGTCGAGTGATGTTGGAGAGAATATGCCAAAATTAGACCTAGCGTATGAACCATTTGAGTCGCAGCTGCGGTCAACATATACATGAAATCACCTCTAAACATTAAATTATATAGATCGTTCTATCAACTCAAATAGAGATTTCATACATTTCTCTAAATTTATATAGGGAGTGTAAGGAGTGCATCATTAGAAACTGTGGCATCAAAAAATTCAGATATTTTTTTTTTTTTATTTGAATTGTGTACTCATTCATACAATTAAGTGGCATCATATATGTTTTACAAATATTTTCTAAAGCTCTCCTTATTACAAGAATAACCAGCTGGAGTTTCTGTAAGAGAAGTTATATGCAATAGGATTTCTAATGACTCACTCTGTATCCATATGAATTGATATAGGCACATGCTACTGTTTTTACGCTTTTTCACTCACTTATTTAGCTTATTCATATAGACATACATATATGTATATATATATATATAAGCAGATATATTCCACCATTCTTCTCATCTCACTTTTGCATTAGATTTCCATAGGCAATAATATTTCTTATTAGTAGGTACTGTTGTTGCGCGTATTAACGTTCTTAACGTTCAACGCTTTTACAGGATATAAATTATTTTTCTGTTTTGTCTATATGCATACGAAAATATGTATGTATGTGTGACTATATAAATAATGTATATGTAGTTGAACAGACAAAACAACAACAACAACAACAACCGTAATGTTTGCATTCGCATATATGAGTAGCTTTTGTAAAGCACTTGTTGTTGTTGTTGTTGTTGTTGTTGTTGTTGTTGTTGTCTGAAACGATTGTTTTACTATCAAATACATGCTAGCTATAACGGCAGCAAGTAAATACTAACATAACAATGATTACCACGAATATTAGTGAAAAACAACATTGTTGCTGCTTCTACCTTAGATATGAAGCTTTGTTATATACATGCATGTTTCTGAAGTATTTTTACGCATATATGTGAGTATTGTTTCGTGCATGTGCATGTTGAATTTATTTATCTTTGTTGATCATTTGCATTTTGGTTTATTTTTATTTTTTTTTTTTTTTCGATGCAAGTGTGAGGTGCGTAGTAAAAAGACGCTGATTTGCTTGCATTTTGGTTTATGATTTATAATGCTTTTGCATTTGTTTTAACGTTGTTGGCTTGTTGTTTGTCTCAAAATATACGCTCATGTGTTATCTTTCATATTCATACTTTTGTATATATTTGTATGTATGTGTGTGTGTGTATATAGAAGGCGTTAAACACAAAAAAACCCATACAATATATTGCTTACACCTTATTATTCACTTACAAAAGACTTTCAGGCTCTAATGCAATTGTTGTGATTTTATATGGCTAATGTATATACATATTGTACATGTACTTTACCAATTTTACAATCTTGCGCACTATCTGAATGTCTGTCTTTGCCTTTGTCTGGTTCTTTCTATGTACCTGTATTTAAGAGTTGTCTGTGCGTGTGTGTGTGTGTGTGTGTGTGTGTGTGTGTGTGTGTGTGTGTGTGTATGTTTGTTTCTAGCAAACCACCCGCTTCATCACGAAAATAATGTTATATATATATATATATATATATATATATATATATATATATATATATATATATATATCTATGTACAATAAAGAAAAAAGATTTATGACTTTGAAGGCTGTGTCGTAAAGTGTTTAAAAGCTAATGAATTTAATTAAAGTTGTTTAAGTGTGTTGCGTTGGAATTTTAAATTATGGGCGGTTTTGTTGCGATTTGAACATAACATAGATGAAGATAACAACAACAGCAAATAGCATGACAGCAAAAATGAAGACAATGTATATAGATATGACAATAGCTTGTTGGTATTCTGTACATGCATGCTTACTATATATTTTGTGGGTCTTTTTTATAATTGTATTTTTTTTTTCTTCTTCTGTGAATTTCTAGATTATCTTTTGTAGCTAAGAAAAAGAATCAAACAATCAAAAAAAAAAAAATTTTTTTTTTTTTGAAATTGAATTAGTACAATATCAAATTTTTATGACTTTTATTTTCAAGGTGTTCATGTAATTTATGTAGTCAACTTGATAGAAAAAAAAAAAACCAAATACAGTGGTTGAAATGTCTATAAAATCAATTGTTGCTTAGCTAAGCTCATAGACGAATAGACGCCATTTTAATGTTTTCTTTAAAAACTTAAAAAACGACAAAGGCTTGAGTAATTAAAACAAATTCGGACAATAGGCAAAATATTAAGAAATATTTTGAAGTATATTAGTGGTCATAATCATGATCTTGGACGATTCAGCCATATCTGTCTATTTATCTGTACGTTTGATCACATGGAAACTGCCATAATTTTAAAGTTATAGATTTGAAAATTGCTACATAAAATTTTGTTCACCAACGAACATATGAGTTCAGAAATGAGCAAAATCGGAACAAAATTACTTGTACCTTCCATACAAAAGTAATTTGTTGAATGCATGTTTTCACACTTTCCTCCTTTAAATAGAATAATTTCGAATTAAATTTTGATATATAATGTTAGTTTGAATGGAAGGAATGGAATGGAAGGAATGTAATGGAATACAAAATCTGCATATTGGGATAAAAATCACACCAATCTCCCATACAAAAGTATATTGTGGAATGTCTGTTTTTATATTTTGCACGCGAAAATATCAAGATATCAAGTTGAAATTCGGTACATACTATTATATTTACTAATTAATAGATATATTCGAAAATGAGTCAAATCGAATAAAAACCACGCCTATTTTCTATACAAACTTAGTCTTTCGTACGTATATTTTCACATTTTATGCCATAAAATATAAAGTTATCAAGCTGAAACTTGGTATATATCATTATTTTTACAAAATAGTGGACATATTCTAAAGTCAGCTAAATTATATAAAAATTACGCATACCTTTCATACAAAATTTTGCTTTCATATGTATTTTTTCACATTTTGCGCACGAAAAGTTATCGAAGTGAAACTCGGTATTTATAATTATTTTTACTAAATAACGGACATATTAAAAAATCAGCTTAATCATATTGAAACTACGCATACCTCTCATACAAAAATTTTGCTTTCATATATATTTTTTCACACTTTGCGTACGAAAACGTAAAGTTATCGAGCTGAAACTTTGTTCACATCATTATTTTTACTAAATAGTACAAATATTCAAAAATCAGCTGGATCATATTGAAACTACGCATACCTCTCATACAAAATTTTGCTATCATATTATTTTTTCACACTTTGCGCACGAAAATATAAAGTTATCAAGCTGAAACTTGGTACATTACATTATTTTTATTAAATAGTACAAATATTCAAAAATCAGTATGTTATCGGCTGTATATTGAGCTCGAAAATATGAAGCTATAGGACTGAAGCTCACAATATACGAATGTTTTTTTACAATGTGTGTATTATGCTTGTAAATCGGTTCTACGTTGCTTTCTATAAAGTGTTACTAAACTTCAAACATTCCAAAGTTAAGCTTTCCAAAATTTTTATTTTATTATTGCATAATTTGCTCATAACACTTTCTGCATAGAAATAAAGGGTTATCCATTTCGCGGTTTCAAAAGTATAGGGCTAGAATTCGACATCTGTCAAACTGAGTTGTTAAAACAATTTCTTTCTTTTTCAGTTCAAAGTCTGACATTTGCGAAAATGCATCGCTTAACTATCGCACAACGCATTAAAATTGTAAAAACCTACTACAAAAATGGTGATTTTGCCACAGCCACATATCGTGCTTTAAGAGGAGATTATGGTTTACATAATCGTCCAACTACGCAAGCAATTGGCAAAATTGTGAAGAAATATGAAGAGACTGGATCGGTTACAGATATTGTGCATCATCGTTTCGCTCGTACCACCGAAAATATCGCTGCTGTAAGTGAAAGTGTTGCCGAAGACCCGAATGTGTCGATTCCTCGTCGTTCTCAGGAATTAGGACTGTCTTACGGCACATTATGGCGTATTTTGTATTTGGATCTACACCTACATCCATATAAAATCCAGCTCACACAACAACTGAAGCCAGCTGACCATTCACAACGTCGTAGATACGTCGAATGGATGCTTGAACAACAGGCGGTGGACGGCGATTTTTCGAACAAAATTTTCTTCAGCGACGAAGCACATTTCTCACTCGGTGGGTATGTTAACAAACAAAATTGTCGTATTTGGGGTTCTGAGAATCCTCAAGTAATTGAAGAGAGGCCACTACATCCACAAAAAGTCACTGCTTGGTGCGCTCTTTGGTCCGGAGGTGTGATTGGACCTTACTTCTTCGAAAACGACGATGGAACGACTGTCACCGTCAATTCGGAGCGTTATGGTCATATGATAACCGACTTTTTTTTGCCTGCTATTGAAGAATACGACTTAGAGAATATGTGGTTTCAACAAGACGGTGCCACATGCCACACAACTCGAGCGAATATGGCTTTATTGCAAGAGAAATTTTCTGGCCGCGTAATTCTTGTCGTGGCGATATCAAGTGGCCACCAAGATCATGCGATTTGACACCGCTTGACTACGCGAAAGACCGTGTTTATGCAGATAAACCTTTAACTCTTGAACACCTAAAAACCAACATTCGTCACGTTATGGCTGAGATACCGCCCAATATGTGTCAAAAAGTGGTCGAAAATTACCTCAAAAGAATCGATGCTTGCAACAATTCGCGTGGTGGTCATTTAAATGATGTAGTATTTCACACATAATGTCAACGTTCAAACTTTATAATAACAAAGAAATATCATGATAAAAAATATTTTATATGTGTTTTATTTACATTTACTTTTGAAACCGCAATATGGATAACCCTTTACAATAATTTTGAATTTATGTGAATTTCCATCATTGTACATAACTCATGGAGAAAAAAAAAAAGTAAGATAAACAAAAAAAAAAAAAAAAAATTTTTATTAATAAACAAATCATTTTGTTAATTAGCTGCTTCTGTGACCTTTGCTTAGATGACATAGTATTTCATGGCTTGTCATTATTATCTACTATATATATTTTGATTTGATTTGATTTGTATGTATTTGTATTTGATTTCATATTATTATCAATCCTAAAATTATTTATATATTTAATGCTTCATTTCTTTATGTCATATGTAAAACATATGTAAATGACATGATTATCACAATCACCATATGATTTGAGATATTACATATGCATAAATGGCGCCACTTTATATCAAACCATTTTGATTGCAATAAAATTGCATTTACGTGTTTTGTTAACGTAATGAGCTATTTAATAGAATTCATACCCACCTACATATATGTATATGTTACATGCTATTCACCCTCACCCATGTAACTAGTACATTTATTATAGTATCGTACCTGTACATATTGTATGTATGTATGTCTGACAAAACTTTCTATGCATTTAAATTACCAACATTAAAATAATAGAAATACAACATACAAAATAAAAGCATTAATGCAAACAACAATTATTGCTCATTGAAGCTGAATGCAACATGACACCAAACATTGTTGTCGTCGTCGTCGTCGTCGTCGTCGTCGTCGTCGTCAATTCAAATTCAATACAAATGAACGTTATTACCTTTTGTACGAGTATGATGTTTAACCATTTTATACAACATATTTCTATTTCTTGTTGCTGTTGTTGTTGTTGTTGTTGTTGTTGTTGTTGTAATGCAAATTGTATCGAATAGATTCAATCAATACCCATACATAAGCATGTACATACAATTCATACTCACACAAAAATTTTGTACATTTATATTTTGTTTGGCACAATAACAATATTGTATGGCTGTTACTACTTTGACATTTGTATTGACAGCATCGTGATTATGTCTGTTACGCTTGATTGTTAATAGTCGATTGCTTGTTGTGCTTATTGTTGTTGCTTTATTTATTACATTATTACTCGTATTCGTACACACGCTAATTTGATATTTGTTGAAATTGCAATGAATAATATTAATTTCACATAGCGCGTTTGTTAACCTCGAGAAAGATTTTTTATTACCATTGCGTTCTTTTTATGTTCTTTTTTATTGATTAGCAACACATGTACGTACGCAATAATTTATTTAATTTTTATTGGTAGTGTCATTTTATTATACATAATAATAAAGGCGCAAGCAATCATTTAACAACATTCTATATTACCATTTATGTTAGTTTAATAGATTTTTCATATTGTATAATAAAGATATATGTATGTATGTATGTAGAGTTTAATAGGTCATATATGAATATATGTATTTCTTGTGAATTATAAAATTTTATTAGTTAACAACAGGAAGACTAAATGATATTTCAGCAAAAATATTATGTTCAAGCAAGAAATCTTTTAATAATATGGTGCTGATTTCAAATTTCCTATTCTTTTAACAGGCCATTCAATAAGTGTGTAGGATGACACATAGATGGTGTTACTAGAATTTTTTCCATATATGATTTTTATTGAGTCCTAACCCTCAGACGACATGTGTATAAAATTGACCAGAATCTGACAATTGCTTCGTGAGTTATAGCATTTTATGTGAAGGAACTTTTGTTATTGAGAAAATTGATAAAAGTGAATTTCGTGTTTTGATAAAGCAAGTGGAAACCAAACAATGGCCTGATAAATATTATCCATACTCTGCTCCATTGAGACAAATGATAGAAAAATGGATTGCTGAAATTAAACCTGGTCGTACCAGCACAAACGATACAGAACGCAGTGGACGCCCCATTAATGCTGTTATTCCAGAAAACATAAAAACGATCCACAAAATGGGTTATGAACGATAGCAAATTGAAGGTGTACGAGCTAGCTGACATTGTAAAGATATCAGATGGTAGTGTTTTTACCATTTTACATGAACATTTGGGTATGCTGAAAAGCTCTGTGCATAGTGGATGCCGCGTGAGCTCACATTCGATCAAAAATAACAACGTATCGATGCTTCAACGGAATGTTTGGCGCTTTTAAACTGCAATAAAATCAAATTCTATCGTCGATATGTGACAATGGATGAAACAGGGCTTCAGCTGAGTGGACAGCAGTCGACGAATTGAATCCAAACTGAGCAAAAGATGAAACAGTCGGACGATATGGAAATGGCGCGTCTGTATTTTGGGATGCGAACGGAATTATCAGGTGTACACGCTTAAAGCCGCTGTTTGCTGGTAAATGGCGTTAGTGAGCATATTGAGCTGTACATCCTTTTGTTTTTTTTTTTTTTATAAGTTCGACACCTGTTTACATCAACTAGTAAACATCATCAGTGATTTCATACAACATACATTTTTCCTCGTATAATCATGTCTAGTGTCGTGTCAGAAAATGAGCATATGAGGGAAGCTCTACTTTTTTGCTTCAATTTGAAGCAATCTGCTGCTGAGTCGCATCGAATGCTTTGGAGACAGTGCGCTATCGGAAACCATTTGCAGAGACTGGTTTCGTCGGTTCAAAGAAGGCCCTTTTGACTTGAGTGACAAGAACCGTGAAAATAGACCCAGAAAAGTTGAGGACCATGATTTGCAGGCTCGTTTGGATGAGGACGGCACCCAATCGCAAAAAATGCTTGCCGAACAGTTAGGTGTTACTCAACAAACCATTTCCATATGTTTACGATCCATGGGGAAGGTTCAAAAATTTGGAAAATGGGTACCCCATGAATTGAACGATAGGCAGATGGAGCGACGCCAAAACATATGCGAAATCTTGCTTGCTAGACAAAAAAGAAAGTCGTTCCTGCATCTTGTGGTGACTTGCGACTTTGAGAATCCTAAATGAAAAAAATCGTGGGTCGATCCCGGCCAACCAACAACTTCTTCTCCGAGACCAAATTGCTTTGGACGCAAGACGATGCTGTGCGTTTGGTTTGATCAGGTGGGGTGTCATCTACTACGAGCTGTTGAAACCTGGTGAAACTGTCAATGCTCACCGCTACCACCAACAACTAGTGCTACCTCATCCCGCTTATTCACCAGACCTGGCACCTTCTGACTATCACCTGTTTTCGTCGATGGGTCACGCGCTCGCCGAACAGCACTTTGATTCGTATGAAGACGTCGGAAAATGGCTTGTCGAGTGGATCGCCTTGAAAGATGAGGAATTCTTTTGGCATGGTATACACAAATTGACCGAGAGATGGGAAAAATGTATAGCTAGTGAGGGCAAATACTCTGAATAAATTAATTTTTGGCTTTCTATGAAAAAAAAAAAGTGATTTTTTTTTTACCGAAAAACAGTGGATTTAAGCTTGTACACCTGGCATATTCATCAACTATATCCAAAAAGGAACCACCATCAACAGCGACTATTATTGGTCAACTTTTGGACCGATTGAAGGTTGAAATCGCAAAGAAACGGCCACATTTGCAAAAGAGAAAAGTGATGTTTCCCAAAGACAATGCACCGTGTCACAAATCGATGGCAAAACGATGGCAAAATTGAATGAACTGAGCTTCTTCACCTACCGTATTCCCAAGATTTAGCCCCCAGCGACTTTTTCCTGTTTTCACAGATCTTAAGAGTATGCTTTCTGGAAAGAAATTTAAGTCCGATGATGAAGTAAACGCTGAAACTGAGGCCTGCTTTGACCAGAAAGAGAAATCGTACTATAAAAGTGCTATCGAAAAGTTGTGAAAATCGCTATACTCGTTGTAGAGCCCTCGAAGGCAACTATATTAAATAATAAAATCGAGTTTTGTAAAAAAAAAAAAATTTTTTTTTAATACATTTCCTACAGCCTTATTGAATGGCCTATTATCACAATAAGGTTATTCTTTCTCCTCTGACCGTAAAAAAAAAAAAATAGTTCAACTGAAAAGCGACCTGTCATCGAAAGTCATGGTAAATGATGTAAAGGTTAGATTAAATAACCAATATACAATGTATAAACGACAATCCCTTGGTGATTGATTATGTTGCACAAGACGAGATACACAAAACGTTAAATTTCACTGTTACCAAAAAAAAAAAAAAAGGGAAAAATCAAATACCTACATTTATACGTGACAGTATTTTTCAAGTTTGAATTTCTAAGAGTACTACAGTTAAGAAAACGTCAAGAGTCATTTCGTGACCACAATGATGTTGTGTAGTGCTTTACAATGCCTCTTCATTTCGATATGAGAGTTGTAATTTATCAACCTTTTTGTATGTCAAACAATTTTTGGTTTCATTTACGCTCCTGGTTTATTTATTTATTTTTTTTTTTATTGAAATTTAGACATTTAAATATCTATTCGTTGTAAAAAAAAAAAAATTATGCAAATACGAATTATATCAAGTAAATAGGATAACGAGTGAATTCAAATATTTTCTGACATTAAATGGCACTCGATTTTAATTTACAATCAAATCAATTCAAACGTCAAAATAAATTGCTAATGCGATAACTCATGCTGCTCATAATGTTTCACACATATAAAACGTTTAAACCACATTACGAAAAAAAAAGTGCAACTAGGTCGTTGCCACATTTCACACTTGTACTAACTAAATCGCATTTATCGAATTGAACATTTTTACTTTAGCTTGCAACATACACACTACACTTGGTTACACTCTTTAGTTTAGTTTCTTTTATTTGATTTTATTTTATATTTTCTTCATTGTTTTTATTTCTTCTATTTTTCTCATTTTGACAAGTAAAACTTTTCTAACGTGATGGTTGCAGTCACATTCACTAATGGCTTAAATAGTTTTACTGGTTGTTGTTGTTGTAATAGCAAAAAGGAGTAGTAAGCCGAAGCAAAAAAAAAAAAAAAAGCGCAAAAATAATAAACTGTTTTGCTTTTGCAGTAGTAATATTATAGCTTGTGATGAAGTTTGTGAGTGTGGTTGGTGAGAAAGGGCAAATTGAAAATTCAATTGAATGCAAGCACACACACACACACACACACACACACACACACACACACACACACACACATACAAATGTAAATCCATCCATCTACACTACTTTAGCATACCATAATTATTTCTCATTCACACCAACAATAGCATAGCAAGTAAATATTTAGTATTTTACCACCACTATGACTATAATACTTTCGCGGAATTTTTGGCGAAAATCGTGACGAGTAGTATGTTGGTTTATTTTTGTGAAATTTTTATATATATGTAGTATATGCATTTTCAACAGAAAAAGTAGGTGTTATGGAGAGGAGTGGTATATAAAATTTTAAGTGTGCATTTTAAGTCACTAAACATTTGCTGCCATTTGTTAGAGAAATGCATGAGCTCACTCACTCACTCACTCACTCACTCACTCACTCTATTACTCATTTTATCTTGGTGTAATCAAAAAGAGAAAATCACTTTTTGATTTATGTATGTTTGTTGAATGAATTTTCTTCACGTCTTCGCCTGCCATCATCTTCTACTACCCATTTTGTTTTACTACGTTTTTTTTTTTGACTTTTAACTATGTGACCTTTGGCACTTGTTTGTATCCATATAATTCAAACTACATGCACATGAATAACTTTAGCGAGGAAATGATTTAAGTGAAAGGTGCATAGCAGTTTAAATAACAGCACATTACTTACGAAAATATTTGGTATATGTGGGTAATATATTTTAGTTGTAGAGATGGGTGTTATTGCTTTGCCGTTTAGTGGCCATCATTAGTGGAAGTGGAAAATCATGTTTTTTATGGAAATTTACTTGCTACAGACAGACATCAAACTTATTAATATCAATGTTTTTATATTTATCTATTTTTTTCCCGTAATTAAATCATTAAATAATTCATTTCTGCCTCTTTTATGTGTTGTTCACTATTTGTGAGCCTAAAAGTATGCTATATTTGTAATTATCCATTTACATGCTAAACAGTCATTGTCGTTGCTGGTCTTAATTATCTCAAGAAATATGGGAATACATAATAACGAATGAATATTTTCTATTTTGTTTTTTTATTTTATTTCTCTTCTGGTTCACAAATTACCTATTTGTTATTTGTCTCTACTAGAACTGACGACATCATTCAGTTAGTATGCATATACATACATATCGAAATATTATTTCCTTTGTAATAATTTTTGCCAACAAAATTTTTTTTCTTTTATTATTTACTTGATGTATATTACTTCTCCCCTCCTCACCACTTTGTCTAAGGGAAAATTACCTTTATGCATATATACATTCTCATCGTTGATGTGTAATAACTAATTTTCTATTCTATTCTTTTATTCTTGCAGGTTCCTAATATGCTATTGAAAATGCCAACGCACGAAAATGGCTGTTTACCCGCCTCTTTGCCGGTGTCTTTATCGTCTGGAACTATAAATACAGCACATCGTTCAACGTTGTCGTCGTCGTCGTCGTCGTCCACGTCGTCGTCGTCCACGTCGTCATCCTCGGCATCAGCATCAGTAGCACTGTCTGTGGCAACGGCAACGGCAACACCAACAACAACAACAGCAACAACATCAATTGTCGAAACATCAACATCGTCCGCAACGACGTTGACGACGTTGGCATGTTTGCATCAGAAACGTTTTCTAGATTCACAGCAATTACATGCACAACCCGAGTTGGATGCGTTGTTGTCGGTTAATAAAGGTAAGTTTCAGTTATGTATGAGACTTTGTTTGTATATCTGTACGTTATATATGCGCATAGTATTTATATTGTTTGTATCTAAGAGTATCTCTGTACTTTGAAAGTCGCTGATGTTTTTGTTTCATTTTCATTTATTTTATTTATTTATTTTTTTTTCCAAATTTGTACTCCTCTGAATTTTGTGCAAGTGAAATTAAATGAAATAGACTAAAGTCATTTGGCGTTATGTGCAGAGTGTAGAAGATATAAACTAACTATTTGGAGTATATATAATTTACAAGAGGGATTAAATTTTAACAATCTTTATATTTGAAGTGGAGTTTCTTCTCGAGTCAATGAAATATGTATATATGTAGCTATTTTTGGGACTAAAAAAAGTCCTTTTATCATCATTATTATTTAAATATTCACAACCTATTTCGTAGCACTAATTAATTTTGTTGAATACTTAAATTCACAATTGAGAATATATAGCAGGCGATAAAAGCTTATTACTTGAAGTATGTTTATTTACAAGTGGGATTAAATTATTTGAACAATCGTTATATTTGTTTTTTTTTTTTTATACAATTTCTGCTAGAGTCAATGAAATTTTGTACCATAATTACTTGTATATGTAAGGTATATGGTATCTTTTGAGTGCTAAAAATTCTTCTATTGTATATAATAGTTAAACATTTCAATCATTTCATACCAATGTTTGAAGTTTCGAGTACTAAAATGCAACATCTTTGGCTATTCAGACAAAATTTATTTGAATTAAATGTTTCTTCTAACAATTTCTACCAATTTTAGGGTGTCCTAGAAAATTCTTCTCTTTTTCGATTTTAATTGAAAAGAATTTTATATTAGATTCAATTTTCGATCAAAGCAAAAAGCAAAGTCAGCTCAAAGTTAGGTACACCCATACTTTGATATACGAGTGAAAAAATGAAAAGCCGTATAAGGAATCAATTATTATCGACATTATGCAATACACCATCCGAATAGCACAGTCTAATTCATATAAGAACTAGTAAAAAGAAATCCATTATTTTTGCATTAAATTGAAAGTTTTATTTAGCATAATTAAAATGATCCGATTTAGGTCAAATATTCACCCTTTTCTTCGATAACTTGTTGCCATTTTGAAGGTAATTTCATAATGCCACTCTCATAGAAACCCTTGTCCCTATTGGCAAAAAACTGTAACAGTCGATTTTCACAAACTTCTCTTGAGGCGAATTTTTCACCAGCAAAATTATTCGCCATAGACAGGAACAGGTAGTAATCACTTGGTGCCAGGTTCGGACTATAAGGTGGAACTATACTATAAGAACCCAAGCTCCCGGAGCTTCTGGCGAGTCACTATCGATGTGTATGGCCTGGCGTTGTCCTGGTGGAACAAAATTCGTCTCCTATTGGCCAAAGTTGGCCGCTTCTGGGCAATTGCTTCCATCAGACGGTCCAATTTTTGACAGTACGGATCCGAATTAAGAGTTTGGCTGTAGGGGAGCTGCTCATAGTAGATGATTCCCTGCCAATCCCACCAAATACATAGCAAAACCTTCCTGACCGTCAATCCTGGCTTGGCCACCGTTTGCGCCGGCTCACCGCGATTCGACCACGACCGTTTTCGCTTGACGTTGTCGTAGATGGTCCACTTTTCATCACCAGTTACCATCCGCTTCAGAAATGGATCGATTTTGTTGCGATTCAGCAGCGATTCGTAGATGGAAATTCGGTCCATGATGAGGTTTTTTTGCGTTAACTTGTGTGGCACCCATACATCGAGATTTTGCTTGTATCCAGCCTTATTTAAATGGTTCCAAACGGTTTTTTTTACAATGTTCAGCTCATGGGCAATAGAAACAGTGCTTACATGACGGTCAGACTCGACAATTTCCATTATTTTATCGATATTTTCGAACATTGGCCTTCCAGAGCGTGGTGCGAAACCAAAATTGCACGTGATTGGCTGTTACAGTATCAGGACCATATAAACACTATTTACATTTTCAGCCATCTGGCTTGCGTTTTCGCCTTTATCGAAGAAAAACTGTAAAATATGGCGTATTTTTTCTTTACTGGTGTCCATCTTTGACGCGTGCTCAAACAATACTGAGTCAAGCAATCATTGAGTCTGAAATCTTATCTCTCTAACGCCATCTAGCGTAACCCGATCGCACTTATACAACGAGATACAGACTACTAAAGCCATCTATTGGAAAAATAATGGATTCCTGTTTTACTACACCTGATAGTATCTGGTATTTTGAAAGCTGATACGATTGCTGTATTTTCTGGTTTACCAAAAATTTTGGGTTAGCAAAATACCAAATAGATACCATTATTCGAACAAGTACTATTGGTCGTGAGCGAAACATTAAATTTCTAATGTCCAATTAAGAATAAAATCACTTCATGGCAAACAATTTGGCTATGAAATGAGTTATGATAAAATTTTACCATCGGTTTTCAATGCTTCTTCCGAATGTTCTATCAAAAAGAGCAACACAATGAAAAATAAATGCATTATTCAAGCACAAGTACCATATTGAAGTAGTAAAACTTCTTTAAAAAATCGTATTTTTTTTTTCTTGTATACATCGGTGGGCACTCACACACTTATAAAACAAGAACTTTTTCGCCAATGTCAATGTATTATTTATAGTTTTGAATTTTTCATTTTGATTGTTCTTTTTTTATTTTCTTGCACATATACATATTCTACGTCTTCGACAAATACAGAAATTTCATGATGGTTCTTGTTTTTCTTATACGAATAAAATCCTGCTACAATGTAAAAACTAATTTAAAGAAAAGACTTGTGAATTCCTGAAGTTTTTATTATTTTTGTGTGTGTGTGTGTTTTTTTTTTTCATTTGCATGTATTTAGTAAATTCATGGTATATATATAACTGTATATTCGATTTCGAGTACATTGCAATGCAATGTTTTTCTTATTCTTACAATTTTATTATTTTCTTTTTTTTTGCTTTGCAAGAAAAATAGCAAACTCTTTTTTTTTCTTATTTGTTTATTTTTGTTCATTTCCTTTCTAATTTTTTTTTTTTTAGTTTTTCTTTTATTATAACTAGGAATGTACATAAAGAAATTAGCGTGTTTGCATTTCCTTTAGAATGAGTATTGCATGCAATAGAAAAATGTTGCATACTTTCGAGAGCATTGAACAATGAATTTGAAAGAAAAGTTCAAATTAGCTAATAACTGCATTGCTATATATATTTGCAAGTATTTCTAAAATGCTTTTACATAATGAAACTTTAAAGAAAAATAAAAAATAAAAATAATAATAATATGAGTATATGTGTGAGTATATTGCTCACATCCTATTTGTATTCATATGCACACGGTAATTTATCAAATCAAATAAAGACGAATCTATGCTGTGCTACACACGAATTGTTCTTTTATTTTGTAAAATAAATTATATAAAAATGTATCTACATCAAGACGAAATATGTATCTATAAGCATTCTATGTATGCCCATATATACATATATGACAAGGATAAAGTATAAACTATATGGAAAATGGATGCAATGAAATAAAATTTCTCAGTGCAATTTTGCTGCGCAAATGCAAGAAAAATATGAGAAATCTGAAAGAAAATGAAAAAGACGAAATGTTTAAAATGAAACCAAATGCGAGTCTATAAATGTATCTATCCTTATACGTTCTTCTATATATAGGTACAATATACAAATGCATAAGAAATCGAGGCAAATAATGAAGAAGAAGAAAATACAATGAGCACTTGAAAGAAATACAGTCAGATAAAATATATACATTCATACGCATAGTAACTCTTTCGTTCATCATTTTAACGTATATTATACTCTGTAAGCGATGATACACATATGAATATTCATACGTAATATACAAGACCAATGTTGTGCTTTAGCCGAAAACAAAAGAAAAATGATATGAATGCACAATTACGTAGAAAGAAAAGAAAAAGAAAGGGTTGAAAAAAACTAACAAATGTTACTTTTTTAAAAGCCAACCAATTTTACCTATATATAAACATATATTAGAGTGGGTCAAATTAGTATGGCGAAAAAATCTATCGATGATTTTAGGTAAATTTGCTCAAGAAGTTAGACTTCATGGGTCTAAATTTGATTTGGATTGTTTTTATTTTATCAATTAATTATTTTTGTATTATTTATATATATTGTATTATTTACATACAAAAAAAAATTATTATTTTTAATGAAAATTGGAGGCCGAAATTAATTTTACATCTATCATTTCTTAGGCAAAAATATACTTACAATCCCAGATAGTTTCGTTTTTTTTTTTGCCATAAAATTTGTTTGCGAACATTTTGGATCCACTCTAATATACATACATAAATATGCAGACGCATAAAATGAAAATAAAATTGGCATTTCACAATGCACATCAAAGTGAAAAACTATTTTACTTCGAAAAGTTCAAATATATACAGACTGACCAGCAGAAGTAACAGCAGCCGGCATCGGCATCAGCAAAGATGAGAAGAGATGAGAAATGTGTTTTGAATATCAAAGAAAAAAATGGGAGAACCAAAAAAAAACTGGTCAAATGAAAAATGTTTATTTAGTTAAAAGCTTTTAAATTTTACATGTTTGATGTATTGAAAAAATGAAGCACAATGCTTTGAATTTTCGGCAAACGCCTAAATGTATACTCAAAAAAAATTTTTGTCTGCAATGTTTTGGTTTAGAATACACGTAGGTATGTGACAGCAGTTTGATTGGATTTTTTTTATTTTTTTTTTTTTTATATCATATTACGAGTAGTGAATTGTATCTATTCCATCTATTGAGAATGTAACGAAAGAAAAAATTTCCATGATTTAGCTACAGGCTCTAACATGGAGGTCATGGAGGAGCAAGAACTAGTATATAAGCGGCTTAATTCTTGTGATTTGTCAGAAATAGTAAAAAAAAAAAATTGTTGTTGTTACGTTGTCAGCAGGCTAAGCGATATGTAAGTGTATTTGCAGGTAAATTTCGCAGCGTATTTCATCAAGGTGTACTCAGTTGATATTTTCGTAAATTTTTTTTTTCGAAGTGCATTAAAAAAAATTTTTTTTATCAATATGTAAATAAAATGTAAATGATACTGATTTGACACTCTATTAATTAATTATTAATAGATTTTTACTATTTCCATCTTTTATAAAAATTATTGTTTGATTTTTATTTATTTATTCAAAAAATTATTTTATGATTTTTATTTTTTTTTTTCTTCAATAAAAATTAATTCTTGATTTTAATTTTTTTTTTTGCTCAGATTTAAAAATTACATTTGATATTTATTTTCATTTTTGTTTTACTCGATGTAAATTAAATTTTTTGAGTTTTATATTTTTTTTCGAAATATGTCACAAAGCAAAAAAACATTTTTTTCACAATGTTGTCATTGTAACAATCAATTAGAAATACCTTTTTACTCAAAAAGCAATTTTTATTCTTGAAGAAAAAAAATAAAAATAAAAGTCATAAAATAAAATTTTTTGTAGATCAAAATAATCGAAATTAAAATTTTTTTTTTTTTTTTTTTTTTAATTAAATTATTTATATTAAAAATCGAAAAATTAAAAATCAGGCAATTTTTTTAAATATCGCTTATAATGCCCAGAATTCGTTAAGACAATTGTTTATGACAAGCACGATTTGAAAGAACAGTTTTTATCATCCTGAAAATATGCTATTGAATTGATAGCAGTCGAGGGTCATTCTTACGACCTCGTATATTCGATAATACGATATACTTTTAAGAAATCAATACTTTGTTTACATCGTACGCATTCATGGCTAAAATTGACAAATTTATTGTAAAACTTGCCAAAATGAGAGAGATATGCGACATATCACACGTTTGAGAATTTAGGGGTTTTCCCTTTTTCTTTTTTTTTTTATCCTGTAAAAAGGAAATAAATACATTTTAAGCTAAAAGATAGCAAAAAAAAAAGGAGGCAAAAAGCATCCTGCATTGAAGTTTGTACAATAACTTTGCATTGGCTGCTTGAGAAAAACTTTATAAAATTGTATATATTTCTTTCGTAATATTACCTAATAAAAAAAAAAAAAACAGGAGGTGGGTCAACTCATATCATATTCCTATAGCTTATATTTTCTTTGGGATTTTCTTTTTGGATGCTTTTAATGTGTTCAACGTTTTTGTGTTCGTGTATGTGTAAAAGCATCTGTGATTTTATGTACACCACAATCATATACACACACATACATGTATATGTACAACACGTACAAGTTATTTTTATTGGCATCAATTCTCCTACCTATACGTTTTTTTTTTTGTTTTTGTTCAGATTGTACCTGAGAAGCATTACAATTGCAAATACCTTTTGGTGAGGCTTCCTTAAATCGTATACATACATATATGTACATAACAACATGTATTTCTCTTTCACTCTACATATACATTCATACGCTCTCACTCTATTGTTCATTTTGTCTTTATTGAGTTTAACGAAAATAATAACAATAATCATAATAATAATAACATCCGATTAGATAGGTATGTAGTACCTATTTGACGTTGTGCTATATATTGAAGGCACAAGTAGTGTACGTACAAAGTGTCCATTATTTAGCATTTTAGTCTTTTACTGCGTCTCTGTACGTTTTATGCTTTCGTAGATTCTTGTTGGTAATTTGAAATGAAATGAAATATGTATTATTTTCACCATGCTTCACTGACCATCATCCATTCCATTTATTGTTTCTAGAAAATTTCGAACATGTGATGACACTTGACACGCGTCTTTGATGTACCGATAGAATGAAGCTAGGTGATAATTTTTTATAGCCAATTAAGGGTTGAAAAGTTTTTTTTTTATTTTTCATTGGTTCTTTGTTGCTTTGCTTAGTTTCTACCATCGTGATATAGTATGTACATTCGATATGGATAAAAGTGAGAGATAATAAAAAGGAAAAACTTTGATGGAACTAATTTTATACTTGAAAGAAATGCATGCATTTGAAGTTCGTGATACAATTTAGATAGTTATAGGGGATAATAACTGGCCTCTATAAAGGATGTACAAGTATGTGTACATGTACTTTGAACTGTTTCAACTAAGTAGGGCAATTCTTTTGTATTCTAAGCCTTTAATTAAAGTATCATTTCACTGTGTGTAAGCGTGTGATGCGTGGGTGGGTGGTCGGGGTTGGGGGTGGTTAAAAATAGAAATTGGATATAACTTTTACAATCAGCTATCTGTTAAATATGACAAAAGTTTTATAATTTATTTATTTCTATCTCGAGTTTTTATCAGGGCCATAATAGCAAATGCCGGTTTCAATTCCTAAATATATGCACATAATTTCATTGACATACTTGTATACTGTGTGTGTGTGTGTGTGTGTGTGTGTGTTGTGTGTGTGTTGTGTGTGTGTGTGTGTGTGTGTGTGTGTGTGTGTGTAACACAACAACATGAATGACGAGTACTAAAGCAAAGTACCGACTTTGAGTTGAAATTGTATGATACGTTATGCAAAGTACATTTAATACTTTGCCAAATGTCATTCAAATAATATCAATTGCAAATACTCTGCACTTAAACAACAAAGTTGGATATACTTTGCAACGGAAACTACACGATTTGCATTACTACATCATTTCAACACATTTACGTTGTTTTCTGCAAAACTATATTTATTTTAGACTTTGACTTTTTACAGTTACACATAGGTAAATACTTATATATATATATATATGGATTTGCATAAGTGTGTATTAGATATGTCCGATTTTCAAAAGTTTTTCTGGGTCAATATGAGAAGAATTAGCTTTTAATCTAAAAAGCTAGTTTTTGTAATTGAAAATGTTCAAAAATTTCTCAATACCTTCCTACGAGTATCAATATTGGCTTTTAGTGCTTCAACCGTTGCGGGCTCGTCGCTATAGGCATGAGCCTAAATATAGCCCAACAAAAAATTGTCTAAAGGCGTTGAATCGTACGATTTAGACGGCCAATTGACCGGCCCCAAACGTGAAATAAACTGTTCACCGAACTCGCCTTTCAGTTGGGCCATTGTTTCGCGCGCTATGTGGCATGTGGTACCGTCTTCTTGAAACCACATATCAGCCAAGTCTAGCTCTTCCATTTTGGGCAAAAAAAAAAAAAAGTTTGTAATCATCGCACAGTAGCGTTCGCCATTCACAGTAACGTTCCTGCTTTCGTCGTCTTTGATAAAGTACGGTCCAACGAGGCCACCGGCCCATAATCCACATCAAACAGTACGTTCTTCGGGATGCATTGGCAGTTCTTGCAATGCTTCTGGCTGCTCTTCACACAAAATACGGCAATTTTGATTGTTGACGTATCCATTCAACCAGAAATGAGCTTCGTCGCTAAACACAATTTTCCGATAAAATGCACTTTCTTAACCGAGCATTAATTTTGACAATAAAATTCAATAATCTACAAGCGTTGTTCGTTTGTAAGTCGATTCAGGGTTAAATTATAGACCAAACTGAACATGTTTGACAGTAACATGTTACACGAAAACAGCTGAGCTGCCAAAAATAGTGTTGTCAAAAAGAAAGTTGCTAAAAAATCACCCTGTATATTGTAGCTTATTAGCTTTTAACACAATAGGATGAAAAAGATGTTCAATATTTGTTTTTTTTTTTGCAAATAAAGAGCTTGCAAAAAAGCTTTAAGCTCAAAAAACATGATATTGTGCGAAAAAAAAAAATATTGCAAAAGCCTTGCAGCGAATAAAAAGTCATTCTCTGAAAATCTTGTACATATATTTGTACAGGTCTAGTGGTGGTATTAAGTATCTCCAGTTGGTTTTTATTTTTATTATTTTAATTTTTTTTTTTTGCATTCGCATACGTATCATTGCAATTTGTGCTCGCATGTGTAAATGTAGAAAAGTTTACTTAAGTTTTGCATAACCTTTGTAGAGCAAACAATTTTGCTTAACATCATTTTACATTTGCTTTGCATAATTTTTGGCGCACAACTACTATCATTCGCACATTTATACATATATTATATAGGATGCTATATAAGATGACATTCACAAATAGCAACATTTGATTTTTTACATCCTTTTAGTATCGCATTGAATTCAATTTGACTAGATGTGCGATTTCAATTTCAGATAGTTTTTCTATGCACAGAAAAGGCAAATGCTCTTTTTTTTTTTTTTCCTTCTTCTATATCTTTCCATTTATTACTATCTCTCCCTAGCTCTCACTCACACACACACACACACACACACACACATAGAGACTCTTTCCCATCTCTTTTGATTGTACGCTCTATAACGTTCAAGTAGTTTGAATGTTAGCTTTTTACCTTTTGCACATCTTTTAAACGAGTGCCGGCACACCCATCATCAAAGAGATAAATATACGAAAAATGTTTGTGCGCTACAATCACCCACTCACAAGTATATTCGTATTTACTCAAAAGCAATGGTCAATTTAGTTTTATTGCATACTTTTCTTATTTGCCTAGAAGTATGCTTCAATAATCTTTAGTTTAAATTTGCCGTCTTGTGTTCATCATCGTTTTGTTCATTATGATCATCTTTGTCTCGACACTCGGCACTGCCGTTCGTTTGGTTCTTTTTAGCATCATTTGAACAACACTTGGAAATATTTACAAATATTTTTGCTTTTGTTGGTATTGGTAAATTTGTATGTAACGTACATATGCTTGTTGTTATTCTTATTTTACCGCCTACCCTTGGCATATATTCTAATACACTCATATGAATCGTCCTTTTGGGTATATTTGCTTTTTCTTTTACGACTTTCTTGGTGGACTTTGTGTATGTGTGTGTATGTGTATGTGTGTATGTTGGGTTTTCTTATTTTTATTCGGTTTGGTGTTTTTTTTTTTTTTGTGTCTATTACTTATCGATTGGAAAATTGTTGTACTACATCTAACGTTCATATTTATTTGTGTATACACAGTTGGGTCTATTGAGTTGTCTATTCGAACCATCCATATGGGCTATGATGCTCAAATTAGGATTTTATGTTATTTATTTAGTAGTTTTCTTAAAATTGTTTTTGACTATTTCTTGTAGGCTTAAAGGAATCTCACTGAAAGGAAGTGAGTGGGTACATTTTGGTGAGTTTGTTTTTGTTTTTGTTTTTGTTTTGGCTTTGGTGTCACAGCAGACAAATTTCAAAACGATTTATCATCAAAAGTTTTTGTTTGCTCAACGATAATGGAAATTTGTTACGGGCTTTTATTTATTCTTATTGTTGTTGTTGTTGGGTCTATTGTTTGGAAATGCTTAATTTAAATTTGATTGTATTATTGTATTGTACATAGATACGAGTATAATATGAATTTGGTTATTGTATTTGAAGTGTTTGTATTTCTTAAAGGAAAAACTTTCTTTGTTACCTATTTGTTTCTTTATTTAATTTATGTGAATCGAAAAAAGTTCTGTTGCATTGACAATTGTGTGATTTATAATTCAATTGATGATTTATACATGATTCTATATCAATATCCACTAAGCTCTTGAGGGCATTGTAACAACGAACATATGTTTATAGAATAGAATCTTAATTTATTTCAAACAATTTCAATAGTTTTTCATCACTTGCACATATTATCAAGATATTGAAGTGCTAATAGAAATTCGAAAGAACATCAAACTAAAGAAACTATTTTCTGTAAAACTTTAGTTTCACTTATATACAAATATCGTCTTCTTTCTATTCAAAAAAAAAAAAAAGAAGCCAATGATGAATGTCATGATGGACAGTAAAGATTTCAACATAAAATGTCTGAAGTCATTTATTTCCTGCAGCTTAACCTTAGCACTAACACCAACAAACCCCTATTTAAATTAGAATTTTGTTGTTTTTTTTTTGTGTAATTTCTTAAGAAAGGAGAATGATACAACCACAATAATAACGATGATGATGATGATGATGATGATGATGATGATAATGATGTAAACACATTCATGTTTACATTTCTCACATTGCTGTTGCTTTCATTTATAATAGCTTTCTATTACTACTACTACACCCATCATGAAGAATAATGGCTGCATACTAACAACAATTTCCGATTACAAAATATATATATATGTATATGTATGTGGTCACTTACCTATTCTTATTGGACAGTTTCAATCATGCTATTCTATATTTTCTTTTGTCCCACACCATGTACCTTCGAAAGCTATCTACAACGATAACATAAGAATACATTTACTCTTCCTTCCTGTTGACAATCACTGTCGTCTGCATAAGAATTTCTTCAGTTGGGGAGGGAGTTATTGTACATACATAAGCATATGACATACATTCATACATGTAGTAGTAGTATGTATGTAGTAGTAATATGTAGTCACATAAAAGTTCTAAGTAGAAAATTGCAAGTGTTGAACTAATGAACCATTAGTTGTAAAGTAAACATGACTTGCTTGTTATATTTTTATTATTACTTGTATAGTTTTTTTTATTTTTTTTATTTTTTTATTTGATTAGACCGTTGCTTCCACATGAAATGGCACCAAGGTGGCCTATATGTATTCTCAATGAAGTGAACCAGTCAGGGCATAATAAAATCTATACATTCAGTTAGTAGATAGAAGGTGCCATTGAGATAGATTGGATTATAAATATGAAATTCGGCTTCTTCACTAGCTTATACTTTAGCATTTCAATTTCCCTGCTATGGAAGAGTTATCTGCTTTCGTTTGTAATACCCATAAGGAGAGCTCACGAGAGAGGAAAAATATGCTAGGCTAATTTAGGCTAATCCTAGAACTACTTGAAAAAAATTACTTTGGTGAAAAGTGGCAACCTTATAAAATATATGTATTAAGTTTCTAGGCGCCACGTTGTTTAGTATTTTTGTTTGGAGCCATCGAAAGTTAACGACCACAGTAAATTTGTAAACATGGAAACAATTGGTCACCGTTATGTAATTCAATACCTTCATTTGAAAGGTCTCAGTCCAACGAATATTAAAGCCGAACTCGATTATACTCTGGAGGAGTCTGCTCCTTCGTTTATGACCATGAAATATTGGGTTGCAGAGTTTAAACGTACGAGCTGCCAAGACGAACACCGTAGTGGTCAACCAATTGAGGTGGCCACCTCAGAAACGGTTAAGAAAATCCATAAAATGGTATTGAATGATCGCCGGCTGAAGGTGTGTGTGGTAGGTGAAATTACAGACATGTCAAAGAGTGCTATACATTGAGATGAAAACGCTATGTGCAAAATGGGTGCCGCGTTTGCTCACAATAGAACGAAAAAACAACGTCGTGAAGATGCTTCTATAGAGTGTTTGGCGATGTTTCACAGTAATATAGCCGGGTTTTTGCGTCGACTCGTAACCATGAATGAGGCATGGATCCACCACTTCACACCTGAGACAAAGGAGCAGTCAAAACAGTGGAAAATTGTGTCCAAAGAAGGCGAAGACAGTTCCATCTGCAGGAAAGGTTATGGCGTCTGTTTTTTTGGGATGCACGTGGGATAATTTTTATTGATTATCTTCAAAAGGGAAAAACAATCAACGGCGAGTATTATGCTAATGTGTTCACACGTCCGCTATTGCGTTGGCCAAAATCAATGAGTTAGAGCTCGAATTGCCTCAGCACGCATCTTATTCGCCTGATTTAGCTCCTTTGTATTATTTTCTATTTTGAAATTTGAAAAAAAATGGCTCGGTGGTAGAAGATTTGCAAACAACGAAGAGGTGGAGTCTGCGGTAGATGGCTATTTTGCTGATCTAGACAGTTCATAGTATAAACAGGGTATCGCAGCTATAGAATATCGCTGGGAAAAGTGTATAGAGATTATGTTGAGAAATAAAGCAAAAATTTATTGTGTTTTCTTTGTTAGGTCGGCTAGTCCTGGGACCGCCCTCGTAACTGGTCACCAAACTAACCCAATTGAGACTAGGTCACCCATGCATTTGTGTTGTATGCAAAACTAGTCCAAGGGCGTCTTAGTTTTGAATTCACCAGAAGGTCTATACATAGTTATAAAGCTATACTCATATAAAATATATATCGATTTTTATTTTTCAAATTCACTTGACCAACACATATCTGTAAAGTACATATACATGCATGAATGAATCGTCTTTTCTTTTTGTATGCTTTTCATGTGTGTGGTTATTTTTGAAGAAAATTGATGTTCAATTCTTATAGAAAATTATTTGAAATGTGTCATTATTTTTATAGACATTATTATTGTTGTTGTTGTTGTTGTTGTTGTTGTTGTAGCTTATTGTTGCCTCAGATGCTACAATTTTTATCGACAAGTGAAATGTATTTATCTTTAAATAAATACATACATGGATAGCATCCAAAACCCTTGAAATGATCATCACATATGCTATCGATGGTTTTGGTGTTGATATAAACAAGGCGCATATATATATTTTTACGATAAAATAAATAAATACATAAGCATTATGTACGATACAGTGCAGAAGACAGAAACCAAAAGTAGAATATTGTAGTCAACATTGATTGTTATTATATGTGTGTTAGGTACAGTTAAGTAGTGTAGGAGGTTTGCTGTTGTTGTTGTTGTTGTTGTTAGAAGGATTCTTGCGTGTTTGAGTGTGAAATTGTTTTGTTGACATTTCTTGTTCACTCATTTATTGTGCGTGTTGTTCATTTTATGCATTTCATCCATTCGTCGTTCGTTATGGTAGTAGTCTTCCAGTCTTCTACATTGAAATAAGTATTCGGTTGGTTGGATGGATGGATAGATGGATGAATGAATAGAGTTGAAAATTTTTAAGTTTGCTTTTGCCAGCTCATATGTCGGATTAAATTTATTTTAATTTCACAGCTGTCAAAAAGTTTCTTTAAGCGTATGTTTGTATTACGATATATGCATGTCGTGTTGTGTGTGGGTGTGGGTGTGTATAAATGCTTGTGCGAACACACACACACACACATATGTATTCATACTGCTACATGTGTTTATTTGTGAAATGGAATTGAAACGGAAAATTGCTGACATTTACGGTTACAGTTTTTGCATTTTGTTACACTTGTTTCAGTGTGAGCATACCATGCATAAGTATGTACATATAAGCGCTTGTGTGTGTGTGTGTGGTTGCAGAATTTAACATTTCACACGAAATGAATTCAAATTATTAAAAACCACATTTACACACATGCCCACGAAAATAAATAAAAAAAAAAATTTTGCAAAAATATGTAGAGTATTTTTTTTTTGTACTGTTTTTTTTTATTATTATCTGGAATTCATCAAATCACATAATACTTAGCTTCATTCAAAATACTGACACAAGAGTGAGCAAATGAAATTATTAATTGAATTCAGATACTAAAAAATTTAATTAAATAAAATTGACTTTTAAAGCGATTATCAAAGGTCGATTACATAGGGGAACAGTGTTTTGGCCCCAGATTTTCTTATGTCTTTCAATTTTGAGGTAATTGAACTGATCTATGAGTACCCTAAGAAAACCGTCTTCAACATTTTGTTGGCTGATAGATCTACCTTGGTCTTCTTCGGTTTCGATTCTCACCAAAGGCCCTTGTTACAATGGCTAAACATCATCAAGCACTCAACAGCGTGAAAAAATTCATATATTTCTATATAATGATTGAACAAAAATTGAATTATATATTTGATAAAATAAATGTAATAATACAAATGGCAATTTCACACAAAAAAAAAAAAAAATTATATAATAATTCATTCCTGTTGATTAAATAAAAAAGTGATTTTTATTCCATTTGGTCAAAATACTTTGATAATAAATGATGAGAGAAAAAAAAAAAAACAGAGTAAGTTAAAAACAAACAAACCATAAAGTATAAAAGGTAAATAATGCAATAAATTTCAAATTAATTTTATTATGTTTACTGCCTCTCGCGGTTGTGGAACGCGTTGGTTGGTGGTTAGTAGAGCATATCCCAAACGAAGAGCAACAGGAGTTGCAATCAACAGTCGGTGATATTGGAAACTTTTCCAATTAAAAACTTTGCTATGTGTGTGTGTGTGTGTATACGCCAAATATTTGCGTATACTATTGTGACTCATTCCAATGAAATGTAAATACATTTGTATATATCATACATTCATATAACAAATGCTTTGATGGTCCATTCCAAAAGTCGTAGTTGTCATCATATCTCTTCCTATATGAAATGACAAACACAGCTTGTTGCTTTATTATTATTATTATTTTTTTTTTTTGTATGTTTAAATGTGTGATTTAGTATGCATGCGTATAAATAAGGGCGACTATGACTGATGATAAACGAATTTTTTTTTTTTTTTGTTTTGTACAAGTCCCTTTCTTTTTTTTTTTATTAGACATATGATGAAAATGACATTTTTTTTTTTTGGTTTATTTGTTTGCTGTATTAAATGCTATTACAAAGTTATTGCTGCAGTATTTTCACATCCTTTATGCATCTCTATAGAACATTTGATTGCTGCTTTCATTGTGTGTGTGTGTGTGTGTTTTATTTTTATGGACTTGGTTTTATTTGAATGAAATAAAAATTACATTGCATTTGGTATTATTGAACATATTCGGTTAAATGAATAAATTCAATGCTATGTGTAACATCCATTATATTTGAACCACTAGACTTTATTTACCGCTCATAATACGACGTGTTGCTGTATGCTGTGTTTACAATTGATCTCTATAATGTGGTGTATATAAAATGTCTCTTTGAATAAAAGGTGGTTACTACCATTTTATTTGATCTTATTTTTTTATGGTTGTTTATCATTTTTCTCTTTTTTGTTCACATATTGTCTGGCAAATAATATGGTGGCTATCTAAGTAAATGAGTATGAGTGTAAACACCTGTGATTAATAAAAGCTTTTAAATATATATATTTTTTTTTTTTACATACAAGCACTAATTTCTGTATTTTTTGTATATTCTGTACAAATCCAAGGGTGTATTCATTTTGATTTGAATGAAACTCAAGAGATATTGGAAAGTACATATACCCATTCTTAATCAGTGACGCCTAAATAGTCGATTTAAAGATATCCGCTTGTCCATCCTTTCATCTGTTTGTCATCTGACTGTCGGAGAATAATTCCACCTCAGGACGAAAGACCTAGATCCGTATAAGCAATTTTGTGCCTGACTAGTGGGCAAAAAGGCTTAAAATTCATATTAGAGCGAAATATATTGTTTGGGTGCATATAGTAAAATTTTATGTGAAATAATTTTTTAGAACATCTTAACCCGTTAGCTCTCTCATGAAAGGGTCATTTTGACCCCTTTTTTCAGAAAGTCTGAATAAAATGGCATTTAGAAGGTCGCTAGTGGGTTAAAATGTTCTAGAAAATTATTCGCTGGAAAATTTCACTAGGAGTATTCTCAGACAAAACCTTTATATAATGAACTTAAAAGTCCACAGAAAATAAAAAACACATGTACTACTTATGTGGCCATAACAACCGAATATCGATTTAGGCCGAAAATAATATGCTTCGCCAGCCATCTCTGTTCTTCGCTAGCTGGCGCCAGTTAGAAATTCCAAGCGCCGTCAGGTTCTCCAGTACTTGGTCTTTCCACCGGCGGTTTGGTCTTCCTCTTCTGCGCCGTCCTCCAGCGGGTTCCGAATATAACACCTTCTTAGCTGGAGCGTGTTCTTCCATTCGCTCGACATGACCTAGCCAGTGCAGCCGCTGGATTTTGATGCGCTTTACTATGTCAATATCGGCATACAGCTCGTACAGCTCATGGTTGTACCTTATTCGGTACTCGCCACCAACGCAAATAGGTCCAAAGATCTTGCGTAGATTCGCTCATCCGAGGTGGAAATTGTCCAGGATTCAGCGCCATATGTTAGGACAGGCATGATGAGAGACTTGTAGAGTGTAGTTTTCGTTCTTCGAGAGAGGGCTCGACTTCTCAATTGCTTACTCAGCCCAAAGTAACACCTGTTAGCAAGAGTTATCCTACGCATGATCTCCAAGCTGACGTCATTACTGCTGTTAATGCTGGTTTCAAGATAGACAAAGTCCCTTATTACTTCAAAAGCGTAGTTGCCAACAGTGACGTGCTGTCCAAGACGCCGGGACTCTTTGTTTGTTGACACTAGATACTTCGTCTTGCCCTCGTTCACCGTGAGATCCATCCGACGCGACTCTCTTTCCAACTCTGAGAATGCTGCACTGACTGCTCGCGTGTTCATGCCGATTATGTCAATATCGTCGGCATACGCTAACAGCATGACACTTTTGTTGAAGATAGTGCCATTATGTCGTAGATCAGCAGCTCGTATTATTTTCTCCATAATAAGATTGAAGAAGTCGCACGATAACGAATCACCTTGTCTGAAACCCCGTTCGGTATTAAACGGTGCGGAGAGGTCCTTCCCAATTTTCACTGCACAACGGGAGTTATGCAGTGTCATTCTACAAAGTCGAATGAGCTTTGCAGGAATACCGAACTCAGACATTGTTGCATAGAGGTAATCCCTTACCGGACTGTCGAAAGCGGCTTTATAATCAACAAATAGATGGTGTGTGTCGATCTGTTTTTCGTGGGTCTTCTCCAGGATTTGGCGCAGTGTGAAAATCTGGTCATGTGACCCCTTGAAATATGCAACTTTTTATGCATTCTTTTATAATTTGTTCATAAATATAACTCTAACTCTTTTCGATGGTGATGATTCGACGCTTAGGACACATCATATCGCAGTCAACGCTATCATCAGGAACTAAGTTACATATGATGTCCACATATGACTCCACTGCTGATTCTTCACGACTAAAGTTGACTTTCGCTGTGCTACGGTTTAATGTCTTTCAATCGCAAGAAAACTGTAACTCTTTTAGCGACAATCACATGTAGACATCATGTATAATTCAGTAATTCTGATTTTGAATTGAAATTCTGCATATTAATTGAATTCTAATGATGAATATTAATTGAAATGAGCCGAAGATGATATACAACTTTTTTCTTTAATTGAGATTTAATTACTTGTGATGGAAAAATTTAAATTTATCTGACTTCTTTGGATATTTAAAGTGTAGAACATACGATCGGAACGGTGTCGAATGAGTAATATAATATATATTAATCGTTTAATCAAAAAGTCATATTAATCCAAATTGTGATTAATGTCGATTAATCGAGATTTTGTTAAATAATAATAAATCAACTACACAAATATTCTAAATATAATAAAAATAAAATAACAATATTGAAGCGAAAAAATGTTCATCCATTAATCAAAAGTAATCGATTGAACTTCATTTTGACTAATCGAATATTTGATATTTTGATTTAACAATGATTTGATATAATTCAAATAAATGATTAATTACAACTTTGATTAAATGATTAACCGTTCAACATTAAGTTGTGTGGAACATTAGAATCTAGAAATCAAAATCCATGTTCAGCACATTTTTGCTCTGCTCATCTCTTATTGCCCATTGAGCACATTGTGTAGTCCATTTTTGCACGGTTTATACCAGTTAATTGCGGTAATTTTAAAATTTACAAAATACTGAATTATTGTATAAATATACATACATATTCATTCTAAAATCCCCATATTATACTTGTACCACTTATACCTTAAATTTTAATCTGATAATAATTGTATTACAATTGTTTTTATATGTCGGTACATATGTAGGTAGTAAAAATAAATATGAAAAAATAATTGAATATCTGTTTTTCTTTATGCTAATGCATAAAAACGAGAACATTTTAAAAGCAAACCAACAAGAAAAACATATAATGTTGATGTAACATTCTACTCAAAATATTGTTGATGCATGGTATTACGTAAAATTATACAAAAAAAATCTCCTTACAGTCGGCTGGGGCCGACCAAACTATACCCTGCATATGTAGATTTGTATATAAAAAGTTTACTCGAATATCCAACTTTTCTTTTATTTCCACTTTTCGAGAAACAATTTTTGCATATACTACTAATTTACACCCGAAATATGGTTGACTTTGACGAAGTAAAAGGATTTTAAGATAATTCCGAGGCTTTGTATGGGAGCTATATAAAAAGTGGGCGTGGCTTACCACTTTCTAGTAAATCCAATTAATTTTTCAATGTTAATCCACACCTTAAATTTGGTGTCCTACGTTGAATAGTTTCTAAGTTATGATGGTTAACATTTTTGTTTAATTTCCTCAACTTTGTATGGGAGCCCCAATAAGAAGTGGGCGTGGTACGCTGATTTTTCGCCAGATTATTTCCGACTACGATATTAATTTAAGTGTCAATTATGGTTATTGTAGACATAAGATTGCCTAAGTTACAGCTGTTTCAATTTAAAATTTGTATGGGGGCTACGATAAACACTGGGCGTGGTGCGCCCATTTTCTGTGAGCCTAGTTGCTCGTACAATACTAATCCACACCTTAAATCTCGTTATTCTACGCTGAATAGTTTGCAAGTTATAACCGGTAACATTTTTTTTAATTTCCGCAACTTTGTATGGGAGACCCAAAAAGGAGTGGGCATGGCACATTAATTTTCTGCCATATTATTTCCGACTAACGTGTTAATCTAAGTGTCAATTATGGTTATTCTAGACAGAAGATTGTAGAAGTTACAGCAGTTTCAATTTAAAAGAAGTACAGACACTTTGTATGGGAGCTACGCTAGAAAGTAGGCGTGGCTCATCCACTTTTGGTGAGGTTATATAGTAGTATAATATAACTCTATGTGCAAAATATTGTTGTCCCAAGTGGTATATTGTGTGAGTTGTAGCAAGTTAAAGATTTTGAAAATTTCGAGGTTAGTCGCTTTGAATGCTTGGTGTGGGCGTGGTTATTGACCGATCATGCCCAATATCAATCCCCTCCGTACCC
The DNA here is from genome assembly GCA_963854835.1 of Megamerina dolium. Classification (NCBI taxonomy): domain Eukaryota; kingdom Metazoa; phylum Arthropoda; class Insecta; order Diptera; family Megamerinidae; genus Megamerina; species Megamerina dolium. The sequence goes on along the minus strand of OY978526.1, from coordinate 7,919,647 downwards.
TTGGATCATAGATTACTTATGCCAAATTTCATCGAAATAGCTCAATATTTACTCAAGTTATCGTGCGAACCAGCCAGGTGACAGACAGACGGACGGACGGACGGACGGACGGACGGACGGACGGACATCGTTAAATCGAAAATTTAATCGACGCTGATCACGAATATATATCCATGTCTATATCTCCGGAGATTCCTTCAAGTGGACACAAACATCTGACCGAAATGAATATACCATGCATATTGCATTATGCAGGGTATAAAAAAGGGCTTAAACGTATGATGAGATGATAATTATATTGATAATGATGATTATGTTAAAAATAATGATGATGATGTTGGAGTATATATTTGACGCTAGGTTACGCACACATGTTCAATTAAAATTTACCATAAAATCTCATAAACATCATCAGCACCAACAAGAACATATCATAGTACATGGGTAGTATAAGTAGGAACATCAAAATGAACTGAAATTCATACGATTACAGAAACTCGTACAAAATTACGATTATGCCACTGCATACATATCATATAATCGTAATTGTGTTGAGTATACATATGGTATAATCATATACATGTACACATATACATGTTTACACGGAGTAGTAGTACCAAGCCTAAAGCAATTTTCGCACAGGATATTTCATTTGCATGCCTTTTAAACTTTTACATTGAAGGGTCGTGTTGTCGGATCTCATGTTTCTACTCTTCCCTTCTTTTATTTTCACTATCTCTCTCTCTCTCTCTCTCTCTGTCTCTCTCTATGGCACACTACTATATGCTCTGTATTTTTGTATGTGTGTGGATGTGTATGTATGAATGCGTGTGATTATTACTGATGTTGATATTGCCGGTATTACCGGTGCTGTAACTGGCGTTGATCCTCATTATACATTTCCGCTTGATTAGTACCACAAGTGGCCGCGTTTCTGATGATGATTATTATTATTATTACTTTTACTGAGTGCAAATAGAAAAAAAAAAAACACAACAAATATTAAAAAAAAAATATCCTTCAGATAAGTAGAAAAAGTAGAAAATTATCGTTTTACACTTTACACGCTTTAGTCAGTCTCTCGACTTAAATGAAAATTTGTTGCACTTTGACTTTGCAAAAGACGAAAAGTAATGATTGAAGGAAGAGACAACGATGCGAGCATAATACTTACTCTTGTAGGAAGTGCTACATCTTTAAAATGTGTTGAAGTGTCCCATCACTGTGCTGTTATATCATCGTTGCTATTGCCTACCATAACTGAAGAAGTTTATCACTTTGATGTGTTTGTTTGATGATATTCTCTATGGAATATTTGTATGTATATCTATAAGACAGATATTCTTTTGTGTGTAAGCTACATATAGTATGTATGAAAGTGTGTGGTATACATTGTATGTATGTATATTGCATATTGTTGGTACATATGTATTACTATGCTCCTCATTATCCTCATTATCATACTGAACTTTATGATTTTTGTTTACGGTATTTTGACTGCTGATGTTTTTGGTTTCATGTGGTTTACTCATTGGTTATGGTTATGGTTTATTGCAAAACACAAATGCACACACACACACACACACACCATACACTTCATACATACACCATTTTGGCCCTGTCTTGTACATACATACAGACAACAGTTTTGGTATCGTTCAGTTGAAGTGTGGATTTTCTAATGAGTCATGATGATATTATACCGTCATTTTTGTTGTTATATTACTTTGGAAAACTTTTTAATATACCTATGCATATTTATACTCTCGCTCTCTCTCTCTCTCTCTCTCTCTCTCTCTCTCTCTCTCTTTGTGTCCTTAATAACATCATATGAACAAGTTGGACTAGATGAGTTTATAAAATATAAAATATCCTTACTAAGTAGATACATCATTGCATTTCGATATAAGTGTATGTGTGTGTATGTGTGTTTTGTATAGTCGTATAAGGATTTGTAATTTTTAAAAATATAATTTTATGCTTTTTTTTTTTACTACTTACTAAAGTTTTTTTTGTTTAAGTACAAAAGCACTTATTTTAATTTTCTCTTTTAAATTATCTATGAAGAATAGGGGACTGTCTGCTGTATCATTGTATGTCGATAAAAGGGTATAATGTGTGTGTGTGTGTAGGTGTTTAAAACGAGGGCAGTCCCAGAACTACCCGACCTGACATATAGATGGCGGCTGTAGTTTGAACCTTATAAAATATATGTTTTAAATTTCAAGGCGCCACGTTGTTTAGTATTTTTTGGATCCATCGAAAGTTAACGACCTCAGTGAATTTGTAAACATGGTAAAAATTGGTCACCGGTTATGTTATTCACTATTCTCATTTGAAAGGTCACAGTTCAACGAAAATTAAAACCGAACTAGATTCTACCCCGGTGGAGTCTTCTCCTTCGTTTACGACCATAAAATATTGGATGACAGAGTTTAAACGAGCTGACAAGACGAACACCGTAATGGTCAACCAATAGAGGTGGCCACTCCAGAAACGGTTAAGAAAATCCATAAAATGGTATTGGATGATCGCCGGTTGAAGATGCGTGAGCTAGGTGAAATTACAGGCATTTCGAAAAGTGCTATACATTGTATATTAACCGAAAATTTGGAGATGAAAAAGCTCTGTCCCAGATTGATGCCTCGTTTGCTCACAATAGAACAAAAACAACGTCGTATAGATGTTTCTATAGAGCGTTTGGCAATATTTCACATTAATGAAGCCTTGTTTTTGCATTGATTTGTAATCATGGATGGGAAATGGGTCCACCACTTTACACCTGAGATAAAGTAGCAGTCAAAACAGTGGACTGAAAGGGGAGAATCGTGTCAAAAGAAGGCGAAGACAGTTCTATCTGCAGGCAAGGTTATGGCGTCTGTTTTTTGGGATGCACGTGGGATAATTTTTATTGATTATCTTCAAAAAAGAAATAACAATCAACGGCGAGTATTATGCTAATATTATGAAATTAACGAAAAAAGGCCGCATTTGGCGAAGTAGAAAGTGTTGTTTCATCAAGACAATGCACCAGTTCACACATCCGCTATTGCGATGACAAAAATCAATGAGTTAAATTGCTCGAATTGCTTTAGCACGCACCTTATTCTTCAGATTTAGCTCCTTCTGATATTTTTTTTTCTATTTCCAAAATTGAAAAAATTGCTCGGTGGTAGAAGATTTGCAAACAATGAAGAGGTGGAGTCTGCGGTAAATGGCTATTTTAATTAGCTAAACAGTTTATACTATAAATAGGGTATCGAAACAAAAGAATATCGTTGGGAAAAGTGTATAGAACTAAAAGGAGATTATGTTGAAAAAATTTCCCAAATATGTTGTGTTTTCTTTTGTTAGGTCGGGTAGTTCTGGGACCGCCCTCGTATACAATATACGCGTTACTGATTTTCGAGAATATAGTTTTATGCTTTTTGCTACTTAAAAAAGGGTTTTTTTTGTGTTTAACTCGAAAGCACTTATTTTAATTTTTTTTTTTTTTTTTTTTTTTTTTGATTATCTATGAAGAATAGGGGAGTGTCTGTGGCGGTGGGATGAGCTTAGTTTTTCACTGATTGAGTCAAAAACTGAACTCGACACATATTACTCCTGCATAACTATCGTTGAAAAATAAGTAAATCTTCAAAAAAATTGCTTTCTCTCAACCAAAGATGTCTCACCATCGATGATAATCCCCTATATATCACATATCTATTGTGAAAGGAAATTTAAATTAGCTTCTCATTAGAATATGTCACTGTATATACATTATTATGTGCTATTAAAATATTTAATAATGCAAATGCATATGAATGAAATAATAATAATTAATTTTTATTCTCTTTTATCACTTTCAGGTAAATACATACATTTTACAATAATATCAAATATTATCTAATGGGATTTATAAGCTGATTTTATATATATATGAATGTACGAGAGTAAGTTGAAAACTGTATCATATGTAATTATATACTCAATGCTCATGTATATATATTTATACTACAAAATGTATATATGTATAAAATATGCTAAAATATTATCTCACATCAGAACAATTACAAATGCAAATAAGGATAGTAATTATACAGTGCTTTTAGTAAAACGCATAATATTAGTAGCAATATGTAATATGTAGATATTATTTTAATGCAAATTAACACAACATAAATATGATATATAGTGTGTGCCGCAACAATGTATATAAATAAAGTATGATCAGATTGGTATTTGTATATATACATATGCGTATATCTTTATTTGGCTGTACTTAGTGCTGCTGAACAACAAAATGTGTCACAAATAAAATGAAATTTTCAATTAAATTTCCATTACAAATACAAGTGTTAATGAAGCTGATGACACAACATAATTACACACATGCCAACACATGTTGACACCATATTCAGGCAATCACTGATATAATAGTAGAAGTTTGTTAATGCATTTACATTCGTTTAAAGGGTTTACCAATAAAGACTATAGGCAAAATATTTTGAAAAATAGACCACAGCTTTGATATTTACACGTCTATGTGAAATATGATATCTATATTCTTGTGAAAATTTCATTTAACAAAGATTGAAATAACTCCCGTCGAGCTTTTCAATACTGATGCTGTTGATTATTCCCTGTTCGATGTTCAAATATTAATCATTCGATTTGTTATTCGCATATTCGTCTTCGGATTTATCTAAGGAAGTTCCCGAACACCACAAAAGTACAAATAGGTTCTTTTGAGAAAAACATTCATTGTTGTAATAGAAATTTATTTTCTTCGCTTACATTTTTTGAAATTCGGAAATTATTAAAATACAAATTTGGCGAAAGATGCATCAATTATTTGCAATTTATTTCTGCAATTTTTGCGAAGACTTTTTAAAATGTTTGACTTTTGTAAGCTGATGCATTACCGCAGTGGAGAATAATTCTTTTCTTCATTAATGCAGACATTTTCTTATGAAAATTAACATCGAGTTGACCTTCAAGATTATAGTAATACAATCCAGCAACAAACGTATTTTGGAATTGCACAAAAAGTGATCGCAAATCGCCTAGAAGCGGCCAGCTTTACCAATTGGAGAGGAATTGTGTTTCATCAGGATAACGCCAGGCCACACACATCGATAGTGGCTCTCCAGAAGCTCCGGGTGCTTGGTTGGAAGGTTCTTATGCATCCACCTTATAGTCCGTACCTGGCACCAAGTGATTACTACCTGTTCCTGTCTATGACGAATAATTTTGCTAGTAAAAATTCGCCTCATGAGAAGCTTGTGAAAATTGACTGTCCCAGTTTTTTGCCAATAGAGACGAGGGTTTCTATGAGAGTGACATTATGAAATTACCTTCAAAATGGCAGCAAGTTCTTAAACAAAACGGTGACCTAAATCGGATCATTCTAACTATGCTAAATAAAACCGTAAATTTAATGCAAAAATAATGGATTTCTTTTTACTAGGCCAATATTGTAAAATTTCACTATGTGTTAAGGGAAGTTTACTTTTTTTAATTAATTTTTTTTTTTTTTTTTGGAAAGCTGAAGACTGCTCGTCGTTTCACTATGTTTGTGTTTTTTTTTTTTTTTTTTTGCTATATTCAGCTGAATTTTTGCGAAATGCAAATAGCTAATAGCTAATAATAGATGCTAATAGCAAAGATAGTCCAAATAAACATGTAATATTTATGAGTGCTTCATAAAAACTACATCGAATTCTAATAATAGTTTTGTTTTTCTTGTATTTTTCTTCAACATAATTTGAAAAAAATTGCTGAAAAATTTTCAATTTCAAATTATTTCTGAGGAAATACGATTTTAATGAAATTAATTTTGCTTGTTATACAAAGGAAGAAAGAACAAAAAAAAAAACAAAACAAAAAAACGAATTGTTTGTATACTTTTCATTAACCCTTTAGTATACATACAATACATATATGTATGTATGCTTGTCTATTGATTACAAATGCCATTTTAATAAAACGATATTAAAAACTGTTCATTCGTGTTGTTTACAAAATGGCGTAAATAATCGCCTTTCATGTCATATATACATAATCCACCCACATGTGTTGTGTAGTAGTGTATAATAAAAGCATTTACATATTCACTCCAACCGACCTCCAACATACAAATACAAACAACTAAGTAAATGATGCAACAAAATGGCCATCAAGAATGACAAAATATTCTATGTACTTACATAATTTACATAATTAAATTAAACAACACAAAAGAGCACAGGTATGTAGTTGTGTGCGTGTGTGTGTGTGTGTGTGTGTGTGTATATGTATGTGTGTATATAGCAAATAAATATATACATATATACATACATACTCCCTTTGCTGATGTTGTTATTAAGTGTGGTATAAAAGGCTAAAAACAGATTTATTTAATGTGGCGCTGATGTCAATGATGACGGTGTGGTGTTTTGTAAGCGTCATACCATCATACCATATCATTTCATATAATAGATGGCCTAACTAGATACATTATTTTGAAGTGATGATGGCTGGTTACCTTCTATTATTGTTATTGTATGTAGTCAGAGTCAAAAAAAAAAAATAAAAAGCCTTTGATAAATTAAGATGTAAAGCAACTGAATGAATGAATGAATGAATGAATGGGTATAATTTACATTTCCGCTTTGATGATTAAAAATTAGCAATGACATTAGAAAAGGGTGTACACTATAAGAAGGTGATGGTGTGAAGGGTTACAATTATGAATGTACATTTTGAAATGAATTGAAATTTATTAGTTGCAAAACCTAATTGCAACAATCTGTTTGATCTATGGATTCACATACAAAGTGTATAAATATAACAAATTGTATAATATAATTAAATCACACACTCACACTCACTACATTGTGAGACACATGGTACATGCATATTTGGTTGAGTTTAGCTAATTGAACACACCTTAATAAGTGCTTGCTTGCTACATGTGTTACATACATATGCTGCCTACATAAGTATTTTGTTATTTTTAGCACCTTTCTCCTTTACTAAGTAGATGCATGCACCTATACATACATATGACGCTATTTAGTGATGAAGACTGCTAAATAAATATTATCTTATGGCAGCTTCTCACAATGCATCATGGAATTGTCATTTAAATGGCCACAAATTGTACAATAATTAATTACAAGTTGAAAATTGTTTTATATCATGCAATCTCAAGAAGTGCATGTATTCATACTACATACATACAGGCAAATACGTTGTGGAATAAATAAAATCTGTGCTCTAAAATGTAAGTTTTTCGAAATTTAGATACATAACTACCTATCTATCTTGTATTGCAAGTTAACTGAGATTATTTAAATGACAACGTGACAAACGTGTATATATATTGTGTCTCCAACAACAATGCTAACTGTTAAAACAACAACAAATGTGTACCTACATTTTAGTTGCCAACTACTTGTAAGTAAGTACGAATCCATACGATACAAGTCTATGTACAACATATCTATGCTGTGCATGTTTTCCTGCTGTCTGACTGTTTGGCTGTTTAGCTGGTTTACTTACATTTGAAGCACTCGACTACTTTCTTGAACAATGAGAACGTACTGCAAACACACACACACACACACACACACACACACACACGTTCACATTTTATTCGCTCTGGCACGTTTCATTGAATTTTATTTCAATTTCTCTCAAGAGTAAAGTCGAGTTGGAAACAACAACAACAACAACAACAACAACAACACAAACAAACACAAATATAAAATGAACATTGATCCTGCTGTCCCAATGGCAACAGTAAAAGCAATAGCAATTTTTACAACATTGTCGATGCTGCATTTTATCTGCAGCACGTAGGCAAGTTACTTGTCGTTGTTGTTGTTGTTGTTGTTGTTATTGCATTCATTTGCGCTCATACATTCTCTGTACGATATTTATTCATGTGTGCTTGTATGTACTTTATACATATAACGTGCTTGTATGTATATCTGTTTACCGACTTGTCGCTTAATTCTATGTCACACAAATACGAGTACATACTGGTAAATGCACAATTTTTTGCAATTTCGTATGACATTTCTTTTATTTACAATTTCTTGCAAATTGTTCTTATTTTTTATTTTGTTTGAAAATCAAATTTTTGTTGTTTTGTTATCATGCATTAGTAGATAAATGTGAGTATGTATTTGTGTTGAATACTTTGTCAAATGATGGCCTAAATAATTACAAACTTTGTTAATGTTGTGATGTAAACAGGCATTTCGATAGGCATTCTATACCAATGGACTATATGATGGGTATGGCATAATGGGTGACATGTCCAATATAATGTGCTTTATGTTATGCTAAGCAGAATTTTTGTATTTCCAACTTTCATATACTTTCATATATGTATATATATTTGACATAATTTATCATTTGCTACAGCTTCTTTCTATGCACAAATTGTTGCAATTGTACTGAGACTCCATTTAAGTTTGAGAAAAACAAACCATCTCACCGTGACTCCACATACAAGGACTAGTAAAAAGTAATCCATTATTTTTGCATTAAATTGAACGTTTTATTTAGCATAATTCGAATGATCCGATTTAGGTCAAATATGCACCGTTTTGTTCGATAACTTGTTGCCATTTTGAAGTTAATTTCATATTGCCACTCTCATAGAAACCCGCCTCCCTATTGCCAAAAAAAACTGGGAGAGTCGATTTTCACTTCTTCTAGCTTCTCATGAGGCGAATTTTTCACCAGCAATATCATTCGCCATAGACAGGAACAGATAGTAATCACTTGGTGCCAGGTCCGGACTATAAGGTGGATGTATAAGAACCTTCCAACCAAGCTCCCGGAGCGTCTGGCGGGTCACTATCGATGTGTATGGCCTGGCGTTGTCCTGATGGAACACAATAACTCTTCTATTGACCAAAACTGGCGATTGCTTCCTTCAGATGGGCCAATTGTTGACAGTACAGGTCTGAATTAAGAGTTTGGCCGTAGGGGAGCAGCTCATAGTAGATGATTCCTGGCTTCGCCACCGTTTGCGTCGTCTCACCGCGATTCGACCACGACAGTTTTCATTTGACGTTGTCGTAAGTGACCCACTTTTCATCACCAGTAACCATCCGCTTCAGAAAGGGATCGATTTTGTTGCGATGCAGTAGCGATTCGCAGATGGAAATTCGGGTCCATGGGGTGTTTTTGTTTTTGCGTGGACTCGAGTGGCACCCATACATCGAGCTTCTTTTTGTATCCAGCCTTATTTAAATGGTTCCAAATGGTTTTTTTTTTTTGTGCAATGTTTAACACCTGGGCAATAGAAACAGTGCTTACATGACGGTCAGACTCGACGATTTCCATTATTTTATCGATATTTTCAACAATTGGACTTCCAGAGCGTGGTGCATCTTTGACATCAAATTTACCGGAACGGAATCGATGATATCAAGTATCACATTTTCAGCCGTCTGGCTTGTGTTATCGCCTTTATCGAAGAAAAACTGTAAAATATGGCATATTTTCTCTTCACTAATGTCCATTTTTGATGCGTGCTCAAACAATACTGAGTCTCAAGCAATCACAAAACTGCCTGAAAAGTTTATTTAATACGAAATCCTATCTTTCTAACGCCATCTAGCGTAACCCTATTGCACTTATACTACGCGAAATAAAGATTACTAAAGCCATCTATTGTTAAAATAATGGATTACTTTTTACTACACCTTATATTTGGAATGCCATAACATCTCGCTGATTTATTCGTCCGAATTTGAATTGAATTTCGATTTAAAAAGTAGCCCAACATGTTATTGCTTATTGATTTATTGCAATTATAGCTATTTTATGTTAAAAAAATTATTTTGAAATTAAACAAAAATACAAATAAAACGTATTTATTTTGCAATAATTATTTGATGACTTTAAATGTAATTTCCATGCATAAAACAATATTTACTCCAAAAAGCCTTCATACATTTTTTTACATCCTCCAGCAACAAATTGTGTTTCATGAACGTGTAATCGTCTCGAAACCACTTTTCATGAAGTGGCAATTTCAGTTATTCTCAAAATGATATTATAAACGAATTGTAAAATTGCATAAATTTAATTTCATTTTCAAGTTGTCTTTTTCCTTTTCTCAACGGATGCTTTCACATAAATGCTTCATGATGCTGAACTAATGTTCCTTAACGCTGTGTTTCCCTGAAATTAATTCCGAATGAATAACGTTGTGATTATTGAAGAAAACAGAAAATATGACCTTGAATTTGAAACGATTATGATGTGTTTTTTTGTTTGTTTGTTTGTTTGTTTTTGCTATCGTTTCTATTTGCAAGGGTACTAAGCTTGGAAAAATCGTATTTGTGTATATGCAACAAAATTCATTTATGCAATACCCTTGTGACAGAGCTGTATCAGTTGCTTGTGAATCATTTATCGACAAGGGAGCACATTTTGAAAGAATATTGTTTTTTTCTTATTTTCTTATTTAATTTGTCTCAGTCGGAAGACCAATTGAGCTATGGCACCCCACTGAGATATTATAAGTACATCTCTACACTTGTTATATAGTGCATGCTCTCTCTGGTTACTTAAATATGAATAGTTAAAAATAAATAATTGCAATTTAAGATTGCAGCAATTAAAGAAATTGCAAAAGCCAAAACAACAAGTAAAGAACAGAAATAAAATCTGTATAAAAATCATCATTTTTTTTTTTTGAAAATAATTTTCAATTTACAAAATAACTTTTACCCATTGGCAACCAACTCTTCATCTGACTGACCGGAAATTCTCAAATGAAATTTAATTTATGCGATTTCACAATTTATTTTTGATATCTGTCTGACTATCTGTCTGTCTGTCTGTCTGTGTGTCTGTGTGTCTTTCTGTGTCTATTTGTAATGATTTTTGCGCTTTCAATGCAAACAAAGAGCAAACAACCCGCATTTATAATAATAAAAAATCATTAAAAAATAAAAAAAACAACAACAACAACATAAAATAATGCTGCCTATCGGAATATCAAAAACAATACAGTTACAGTATTTTGTCCATGACCATTCGTGTCATTATGGTAGCAAATAAAAAGAAAATATATAAGCTAACAACAACAACAACAACAACAACAACCGAAGCACATCAAATTTTATTATGAACAAACGCGTATATCCTTGACAATGTCCAACAGTGGGGCGGCAGCAATAACAAAAGCAACAACAACAACAACAACAACAACAACAATTGTAACAATATTTCGTACACCACGATTCACTGAGGATTGATGAAATTTTCACGTTGATGCTAAGAGATATGACTGATGATATTCATTCTGTCGTTCCGTCTGCTCTAACGATAAACTTTTTTATATTGAAATGAGCGAAAAAGGAGCAAAAATAAAATTAAAACTAAAATAAAATAGCAAAAAAAAAAATAAAAAAATAAAAATTATAAAAATTTTTTATTTAATTTTTGTTCATCACAACAAATTTTTGACATCCTTCAGAGCATCGAAAAATGAATATGCAGGTAAAATCATTTCTATAGAAACCATCATAGAAACTTTATTTGATTTTGTGTATTTTATTTGAATTTTTTTTTTTTTTTTATTTTGTGGTTTTAATAAATTAGTTGCAAAAAAGCACAAGAAAAAGAAGAAGAACGTCACAGTGACCAACCAACAATAGGAATTATTTTATTTTAATTAAGAAACTTTTAACTTCTCACACGCACGTGTGTGGTTTATCACAACGCTATTTGTTACACAGTCTTTGTCTGTCTGCGCGTTTCAATTTCAATGTTTACGCTTGTGTATCCTTTTTTTTTTTTCTGTTTATTTGTTTATCTGATATTTTGATATATACGATTTGATGTACAAGAACATATGTATATATTTTTAAATAGCTATAATGGTGGTGGTGCTGCTGCTGCTGATATCAACCAACACATAAAATTGTGCCAAATCTTAGTGATACTAATGCCTTTGCAAGTTGTGCTTGTTGATCCTGCCCACACTTGCTACAATATCCTTATACACATTGGTTATCCATTTATTTGCGTTTTTGGTTTTTTTTTTTTTTTTTTTTTTTTTTTTGTGTACGTACATGTACGTGTCGATGTAACATATACGTGCATACATATATTGTATGTGTGATTATGTATATGTAATGGATTTTTGCCAAGTCATTTTTTTGTGTTTAGTTATCTTTTAAGGGGTTTCTTGTTATTGTTGTTGTTGTTGTTGTTACTACCGCACATCTTTTTTTTTTTTTTTTGTTTTTTGGCATTTCACGCATTAATATCTGTGGATAACTCGAATGTATACGAGTATATATTGGTGTACGGTTGGCATGTGCGTTGCGTGTTTTGTTGTGTATTTGTTACGTCCTTGCGGTTTGATTGTAGTGATTTGCAAAAAGGTATTTTCACGTTGGTTTTGCCCCAACAACATATGGTGCTGTCTGAAAAGTTGCTTTTTCACTTTGAAGGCATCCATTCTTTCGTTATTTGTGGTGGTATATGCTGCTATTTTGACCTTTTCAGTTATTTCGTTGTTGTTGTTGTTGTTGTTGTTGTTTGTTTCCAATTTAAAAATTTGCACGCACCAACAAATAGAATATTATATGCAAGTATCCAATGCTGTGCGTTTGGGTAAATTAAATGGTAATATTTATATGATGGGCTTGTTAAATTAGTTGATGGGTGCCCAAGGACAAATGTATGGAGCTAAACATTTACACTTGCTGATAAAGCTACTTATGATTAGCAATGCATGAACATGAACATTTATTGGATAATGAAATCACGAAATTCTATATATATATTCAAGAAAACCATGATATGTCATTGGAGAATACTTAGAAACCTGTATTTGTAATGAATGTAACTGATAAAAGCAGTTGGAATATTTGATGTTTGTTGCAACATGTTTTCAGGTATGCCATTAAGAATCAAAGAGCCAATTGAGCTGGTCATCGCTGCATTACATTTAATCTTTCAATTATCTATCACAAATGTTTTGCCTTTTTTTTTTTTTTGGTGTTGAATTTTGTACGATTTGTATATTAATTGGCATATCTGTAAGCAAGTATTAAAAATGCTCGATGATTAAGGAATCTATCCAGCTCATACTTTTGTAGTCTACAACAAATGCTTCTATAAATCCAACTATATGTGAGGTCAGTCCATAAGTTCGTGCGTTATTTTTTCAATAGTTTCATAATAGGCGCTTTTTGCGTACAAAAAATGATGAAAGGATTCGAAAGGAACTATTTTTATTTTCTATGATGTATTGAGTATACAACAAGTAATTTTAATCACGTATTAAAGTACGCGTTGTTAAAAAATAAAATGGGATCTTCGAATGAGTATAAGAGGCATATTTTGTATTTTTTTGTTTTTTTATAAAAGTGGAAAAAATGCAACAACTGTTACGTAACGTGATTGTAACGTAACCAGCTTAACGTCTGGTCGTTCTGAGGTCTTTAACTCCGACGCCTTGCTGGAACTCGTTGAAACTGAGTCAAGTTTGACAATCGATATGATGGCTGGAAGGTTAAATTCATCACGTAAAACAGTTAACAGGCGCCTGGTTCAATTTGGCAAGGTTCCAAAGTTGGGAAAATGTGTTCCACATAAAAAACTTTCCGTTGCAAACCTTCAGCAGAGAGTGAGTGTGTGTTCTCGGCTGCTGCAGCGGCTTGAAAATTAGAGTTTTTTTGAACCATATTGTTACTGGGGACGAAAAAAGGGTCCTTACAATAATCCTGTTCACAAACGCCAATGGTTAGATAAAGATTTGTTTTTTAATACTATGAATTTATTAAATCTTTCTACTATTCCCAGAAATTCACAATAAGTATTCAAATCTTACAAACGAACTTAAACGAACTTAAATGATATACCCTATGTTGCATCACAATTTGTTGAGTCACGAGGTTTAGCAATTTCACAGTGTATTTTATGTGTCTTTTATTTTTAATCGCCGATGGCCTGTGCTCAGTAACAATTGCCTAGCAAGAGGATTCAGATGGTTGTTTAATTTTTTAATGTAACTTCTGCAGGTCTTTGCAACTTCCTCAAAAATTGTGGGTACATTCAAATCTCCATGGATGTTAACTTTCCCGTTTACAATAATTCTGAATTTATTACCTAATACCACAAGTTCCATAGCACTTTGTATTCGAGATTCAACTTTGAGAAACACACAACACCAACTCCCAGAGATGGCATTCACCCCAAGAAGATTCTCCTGTCTATTTGGTGGGATATAACCGGTTTCGTTAATAATTGTTCTGCTGGTACCAAACCAGATGATCACAGCTGATTATTATTGACATCAATTATCCAAACTGAATGAAGCATTTGAAAAAAAATCGACCATCTTCGAGTCAATAGACGCAAAATTTTGTTTCACCACGACACCACACAAGACCGCATACCGCAAAACAGATCTTAGACAAGCTGAACGAGCTCGAATGGGAGCTAATGCCGCATCCACCATACTCTCCGGATATTGCACCTTGCGATTATCAACTTTTCCGCGGACTGCAGTCCCATTTAAGTAATAAGAACTACACCTCAAAAGAAGGTATAAAAATCTCCTTACAGTCGGCTGGGGCCGACCAAACTATACCCTGCATATGTTGATTTATATATAAAAAGTTTACTCGAATATCCAACTTTTCTTTTATTTCCACTTTTCGAGAAACAATTTTTGCATATACTACTAATTTACACCCGAAATATGGTTGACTTTGACGAAGTAAAAGGATTTTAAGATAATTCCGAGGCTTAGTATGGGAGCTATATAAAAAGTGGGCGTGGCTTACCACTTTCTAGTAAATCCAATTAATTTTTCAATGTTAATCCACACCTTAAATTTGGTGTCCTACGTTGAATAGTTTCTAAGTTATGGTGGTTAACATTTTTGTTTAATTCCCTCGACTTTGTATGGGAGGCCTATGAAGGAGTGGGCGTGGCACACTGATTTTCTGCCAGATTTTTGCCGACTACATTATTAATTTAAGTGTCAATTATGGTTATTGTAGACATAAGATTGCCTAAGTTACAGCTGTTTCAATTTAAAATTTGTATGGGGGCTACGATAAACACTGGGCGTGGTGCGCCCATTTTCTGTGAGCCTAGTTGCTCGTACAATACTAATCCACACCTTAAATCTCGTTATTCTACGCTGAATAGTTTGCAAGTTATAACCGGTAACATTTTTTTAATTTCCGCAACTTTGTATGGGAGACCCAAAAAGGAGGGGGCGTGGCACACTGAATTTCTGCCAGATTTTTGCCGACTATGATATTAATTTAAGTGTCAATTATGGTTATTCTAGACAGAAGATTGCCGAAGTTACAGCTGTTTAAATTTAAAATTTGTATGGGGGCTATAATAAACAGTGGGCGTGGTGCGCCCATTTTCTGTGAGTCTAGTTGCTCCTACAATACTAATCCATACCTTAAATCTCGTTGTCCTACGCTAAATGGTTTGTAAGTTATGGAGCTTAAAATTTTAGTTTAATTCCCTTGACTTTGTATGGGAGACTCATGAACGAGTGGGCGTGGCACATTGATTTTCTGCCATATTATTTCTGACTGCCGTGTTAATCTAAGTGTCAATTATGGTTATTCTAGACAGAAGATTGTAGAAGTTACAGCAGTTTCAATTTAAAAGAAGTACAGACACTTTGTATGGGAGCTACGCTAGAAAGTAGGCGTGGCTCACCCACTTTTGGCGAGGTTATATAGTAGTATAATATAACTCTATGTGCAAAATATTGTTGTCCCAAGTGGTATATTATGTGAGTTATAGCAAGTTAAAGATTTTGAAAATTTCGAGGTTAGTCGCTTTGAATGCTTGGTGTGGGCGTGGTTATTGACCGATCATGCCCAATATCAATCCCCTCCGTACCCTTGGATCATAGATTACTTATGCCAAATTTCATCGAAATATCTCAATATTTACTCAAGTTATCGTGCGAACCAGCCAGGTGACAGACAGACGGACGGACGGACGGACGGACGGACATCGTTAAATCGAAAATTTAATCGACGCTGATCACGAATATATATCCATGTCTATATCTCCGGAGATTCCTTCAAGTGGACACAAACATCTGACCGAAATGAATATACCATGCATATTGCATTATGCAGGGTATAAAAAGGGATATCGACACGTATTTTGACTCCAAGAACAAACAATTTTTTTGGAGCAGGGAATTAAAAATTTGCCTAAACGTTGCGAAACTCATTGTAACTAATGCAGGATAATATATTATTGCATAATAAATACTGAAAACTGCTTTTTTATTTATTTTAAAACCACCTAAGAACCAACGCACGAGCTTATGAACTGAACTGATATTATATTGAAGCTGATTTCACCTGTTGACAAATAATTGATAACTCTTTCGACAAAACAACTTTTGCAATATATATTCTTCTAAAATACATACATAACTCTGAAATGAGAACATAAATAGTCTATATGTGCTTGTTGTAAGAAATCCAATGGATTCATTATAATTTATTCAATAATATTCAACTGTAATCAAAGCTCAAGTTTAAATTCGTTAAATTACAACGGATCATTAAATTTCGAAATGTGTGCAAGACAAAGACAAAATATTACAAAATTCCACTGAAGTGTGTATAACATATAATTACAATATCGAATCTACAAACTCACTTTATCTACAACATATAAAGTATACCAGCAAACATTCAAGTAAAATATATTGAATCTATAACTTAATTTGTGCGATTTGCTAAGGGATGGCGTAACTTGATTATTATTCCATCGTTCTAATATTCCGCATATGCGTTGGAAAGCTACTGTTATTGTGCATCTTTGTCAGTATATGTTATTCATTTGAAGCGTAAACAACAATAATTTTTTTTTTCACTCAAATATGTTGAACTTTGTGCCTGAAAGAGTGTTTTTGCGGTAAGTTCTTCTTCATTATTTTAATATGAAGAAAACTGCTGCCGAAAGTCATCGTATTTTGGTGGAAGTTTATGGTGAATATGCTCTAGCTAAGCGAACGTTTCTTGCGAATGTGGTTTGCACGATTTAAAAGTGGTAATTTTAGCTTTGAAAACGAAGAATGTCCTGGGCAGTCAAAAAAGTTTGAAGATGAAGAACTGGAAGCATTACTCGCGGAAGATTATTGCCAAACACAAGGAGAGCTTACAGAATCTTTGGGAGTCACTCAAGCAGCCATTTCAAAACGTTTAGAAGCAGCCGAATACATTCAAAAGTAAGGAAATTGGATGCCACATGAACTGAAGCCGAGAGACGTTGAAAGGCGATTTTGCATATCCGAAATGCTGCTGAACGCCACAAAAAGATGTCATTTTTGCATCGGATTGTTACTGGTGATGAAAACAGGATCCATTATGACAACCCCAAACGCAAAAAATCATATCTGAAATCCGGCCAACCAGCCAAATCAGCAGCAAAGTCGAATATTCATGGCGCGAAGGTAATGCTCTGTATTTGGTGTGATCAGAAGGGTGTGCTGTATTATGAGCCGCTAAAATCGGGTGAAACCATCAATGGAGAACGCTATCGAATACAATTAATCCGTTTGAAGAGAGCAATAGCCGAAAAACGCCCGAAATTCCATCGTCACTACGCTCGGCCTCATGTTGCAACAGCGGTCAAAATGTATTTGGAAAACAGTGGCTGGGAAGTTTTGGCTCACCCGCCCAGACCTTGCCCCGTCCGACTACCATTTATTAAGAACGATGCAGAATGCCCTCACTGGAATAAGGTTCACATCAGAAGAGTGTATTAAAAATTGGTTTGATTCATTCATGGTCGCCAAGCCGGCGCAGCTCTTTTGAGATGGAATTCACAAATTGTCAGAAAGATGGGAAAAAGGTCATAATCAATCAATAATTGATAATCAATTGATATCAAATTGAGAAATTCAAAATTTATCAAAAAACATTTGAAATTTTGTTTGCTGGGATATGGCTGGTATACCTTTACTACGTGCATATACAGATACCTAGGTAGCTATGCATAAATGTATATAAGTAAGTATGGAATAGATTAGAGAGTCCAAATAACTAAGAATGGCATTTCAATAGCAACACAGTAGAACAATAACGAAAATAACAACAACAACAACAACAACGCCAACAGCCAACAAACATATCAACATACAGCAAATAAATACAATATCCCTTTTTACATTCATACACAATATACAGTACATACAAACAGGCACTGATATGTACATAAATATTCGTAAATAAGTATGTATGTATATAAATAATACATTGACAATACAGTGACAGCGAGACATCGCTTAGCTTTGAATGAATTTCCATGAAATGACAGACAACAGACAATATTGACCGTAACAGCAAAAATGTCATTGTAACTAGAAAATTTTTTTTTTTTTTTGTGAAAAAATGAACATAAAATCTATACATCTCATGTGTATGTGTATGAGTATGAGCATTAGCAAAGGTTCTAACAACCAGTAGTAGTAGTAGTAGTAGTAGTAGTAAATAAACAAATTCCAATAGTCATATAGTGAGGTGAGGTAAGGTGAATATGTAAGTGAGTAGTGAGAGAGAGAGAGAGAGAGAGAGAGAGAAATGGGTGAGGGATGGATGGTGTGTATTTGAAGGGATAACGAAAATTTATGCAAATGCAAATGGACAATAGCTGCTGCTGCTGGTCATGCGAACAGAGTGTAATCATCATTGGTGGAATTATTGATGTAGAACGACCAAATACGATGGTATATTGCACATACAGACATACATACATACATACATACATGCACATAAATTACTCAAAATCAATTGACGCAACATCATTGAGGGTGCAACATCATCAACATCAATAACAATGGCAATATGTAACTGTAATAACATGCGTGTTTATGTTTATTTGTATCTGTTTTCATATAATACAGCACTCAATGCTGCTGCTGTGTTACTGATGCTAATGGTGTTTTTGTAAATATAGCTTTGATGTTACCTTCTACATTTACCACCATCAGACAGCATACAGCATACATATACGATGTATTTAATGGATATTCTATAAAGTTACATACAATAAATATGAATATGTTTTCATATTGAATACAATATAAGTAGACAAAGTAGACAATATATGATAGAATATCATTTAGCCAATTGATGAAAGGAAACAAAATTCAAAATAATTTACTAATTAGCTTTACAATGTAATATTATTATTGTATAGGTATTATAGAATCGAGTATAAAGTGAAAGCAGTGATTTGCTGAAAGGGGCGACGATTTGAAAAATTATACTTATGTCAGCATCTTTTGCAATTCGTGCGTGTCATATGCTTTTAATTTCACCGATGTGCTGGCAAAAGTTGATATTAATGAAGGCAAAGACGACGACGACGACGACGACGACGACGACGACGACGACGATGACGACGATGACGACGATGACGATGACATTGCTGATGATAATGATGATGATGATGATGATGATGATGATGATGCGAGTATGGCATCATAATATGAAACATTCATTTAATAGTATTTGTGCGTATATTTTTCCAGTTATATACATACACATACATATTTACGTATACCTACATACATTAAACCACAGCACAACAAAATTTTAATCCCCACTGTTCATTCTACCTCTCTTTTATTATATCTCCCTCCAGCAACTATGTCACATTATATTTCTAAAAAGCCTTAATAAAGGGTGTTTTTTTATTAATTACAAAATGTAAGATTCTGAACGAAAAATTGGCTTTATTTGAAGGATAATTTTATTCGAGCATATGGGACCACCGAACGTAGCGTTGACCATTGAGCCAAAACTGAGCCTCATCACGGAATAAAATTTTGCTATAAAACGATCTTTGAGTTTGGATGACAGAACCATAATTTTCGTAATAAAATTGCAATATTTTCAATTGAAAAATTGCAATTTTTCGGACATATGGGACTACCGCGGCCGGCTCGAACGTGACATAATCTCGAAACGCAATTTTAAATTACTTTTTCATGCAATTGGGGGGCCTAATCTCGGCAATAGTTCGCTCAATGTTGGCTTGCAATTTATCCAAAATTGCTGATTTATCAGCATAAACTAGCCCTTTCACATATCCTCGAAACGCAATTTTCGATTACTTTTCAAGCAATTGGGGGGGCCTAACCACAGCAATAGTTCGCTTAATGTTGGCTTGCAATTCCCCCAAAATTGCTGATTTATCACCATAAGCTAGCCCTTTCACATATTCAGCGCAGAGGTGTTAAATCCCAAGATCTTGTCTTATAATTCCCAGGTCCATTTCGAAGAGATTCTGTTGTCAACCAATGGTTTCCTTCAATAAATCGATTATTATGTTCGATGTATGGCATATAGCGTCGTCTTACTGGAACCACATCTCTTTCACATTCATACCACATAATTGGGGAATCAAATAGTCAGTTATCATGGCTCTGTAGTGATCGCCATTTTTAAAGAAGTATAGACCAATGATTACACCATTCGATGTAATGTAATGTCTAAAGAATTTCTTGTGTCTTCACACCAAAACCGACAATTTTGCTTGCTCACATACCCATTGAGCCAGAAATGAGCTTCATCACGGAATACAATTTTGCTATAAAACGTTCTTTGAGTTTGGATGACAGAACCATGGTTGTCGTAATAAAATTGCAATAATTGCAATTGCAATATTTGCAAAATTGCAAAATTGCAAATCTTACTGAGTACAAATAACTTTTAGTTTACCAACATTTAATAAATGCTATACCGTTGTATTACAATCGGAAACTGCTTCACTCTAAAACAAAACAAACAAACAAAAACACCCTTTATATATCAGACTACTGCATGATTGGTGCCACCATAAACACTTTTGCTGACGGAGCAAAATTCTACACATTGCTGGCTTATCTTTTAGCATTGTTTAGTGGTAACTGTTGTTATTGTTTTTTGCTACTGCCACACTCGTTGTAATTTTCTCTTACCGAAAAGTGGAAAGAAATATAAACACAGTGTTATATATGATATACATACAAGCTTACACATGTGAACACAAATTCTACTATAATAGGTACAATCATGTTGAAACTTTAGAAATGAGCAATTTTAGAATTTTCACAGCTTTACACAGTATACTGTCGAATGGACAGTGTCAATTTAGCATATAAATTGAGGATGAAAAAATATAACGAATTTTTTTTTTTTTTAACTTATTATTTACCAGCGATAAATCGATGTTCTAAATAAAATTCAAGAATTTTTTGTACAAAGTACTTCAATAGATGTTGATAATTAATAAAGAGAAATCATCATCATTTATTATGAGCTAAATTCGAACCTGTTCTGTCACTAGTTGGACCATTTAAAGTTAACGATTAACCAGAACTGCTGAATAGAAATGATATTGTGTGCCATTACAACAACATTAGGTCACACACTGTAATAGGGTCTTGCTAGAAACTCCGAGAACTTGATTTGAAAGTTGTGATGCATCCAAATTTATGTCCAAACCTAACACTAAGCGATTATCATATTATTTCATCATTGCAAAACTTTCTTAGTGGCAGTTAATTGAGTTTTTTTTTTTTTACCAATAGCGACCAGTGCTTCTACGAGAGGTCCCTTAAGATATGATATGGAGAGAAATGACAACAAATTATAAAAACAAAATGGTGGAAATTTGAATCAAATCGCACACTCTAAATTGTTACTCCCGGAAGAATTGTCAATTGTCAATTGCTGACAGGTGGGTGCCGTTCGAAAGAAAAATCTTTTCGATATTAAATTTTTTTATGCTTCAGTCGGTGATTGAACCACAATCTACATATCAGAAGACCAACACACTAACCACTGAGCTACGGCACCAACATGTACAATGAAGTCTTGAAATAAATGTAAAAATTAGGAATTTTTTTTCCCCCCCAACTTCACTAACATGATAGAATAAGATGACAAGATGGAATAGAAAAAAACAACAACAACAATTACATATAACTGTCATTTGTATAAATAAAGTGTTGTCATGCTTGTGCTGAAATTATTCCTCCGGATTATTATTACATTGGGAGCCGTATGACTACAACTAAATGATGCCAAAATTGCATTGATTAGCAACTAAAAAAAATTTGTTTCTTTTTTTTTTTACTAATCGCAGCTCCAAAGCTAGCAAATAAGTTTCACTGACTATAGAATTCACCATATTTAGCCAAAATAGTTCCACTGTGCAGCAAACGCATAATAAAGATACCAATGGTGATGGCGACTAAAAACCGAGACTTCATTGCTCCTTCTCTCAGCCAGAAAAAAGAAACTTAAGCTTAACATGATTATCAAATAGCTATAAGTACAGTATTTTGTATTAACTATATTGGGTTGACACACCCCAGTGCAAATGAATGTAAATGATATCAATATATCGTAGATGTATGGGAGTATAGTAATGACGCTGAAAAATACTTTGATACATAATTGCTTTTATATCTGTATATTTACTGTATATCTCTGTATATCACATTTACATTATTCTTTTCATTCATTTGCAAATGCAATTATTTGCATCATATAATGAAACATTTGAAGCAATAACTAAACAAAATTCGGTGAGACTAGAGCCAATTTGATTATATATATATATATTTCTTAATCTGCTTAAAGTGTAAAACTCAAAAGAACAGCAAGTATGACACACACACACACACACACACACACACACAAGTGTGAAATTGATATTCGTTAACATGTAGTTGTACATGCTACTTATATGTGCACTTGTGCAAGTATGTGGTAAACATACAATATGTGGTAAATGCATTGTATATACATACTCGTACTTATGATATGCACATGATATTGATATTTTCCGTTCACTTTATCGATTGAAAATTTGGAAATTTTGAAATTTTGAAATTAAATTGTAACCATTCATGCTGCCATATATGATTATAAGTAGTTGGAGTAACATATTTGTTGCATATTGCATATATTTCGCACACACACACACACACACATAACTACCTACAAATACAGCTAGAATGTAGATGCCACAAATATATGTGGAGTTTATGAAATTGTATCTACATTGCAATGTGTTGCACTGCAATCATTGCCAGTTATCATCATCATTGTTGTTGTTGTTGTTGTTGTTGGTGTGTGAAAATATTCATTCATACATACGTACGTATATGCCCCCTATAATAGAAATGAAAGCCGTACACAAAAAAAAAAAAAAACAATAAAAGGAAATATAATATCTACTTTTGGGCGCACAAAAGCATAAAATCCCAGATTTTTAAATGATACAGACACATTTAATTTCATGCCTTTTTAGTGTGTATTTTATAATGCTTTTGTTTTCGTATTAAATGATTTTCAACGACAATAACAACACGATGATGATGACAACGACGACGACGATGCGCTTAATTGGATAAAATCGGCAGCCGACAAAATGGCGATTAAATTTAATTATTAGTTTTATACAAAAACTGGACATAGAAGGACAACAAATCGAGATAGAGTAGACACAACGATGATGATGATGATGATGATGACGATGACATTTGTAATTTAATTACACTAACGCACCGAAAATTTGATGATGATGGGTGGTGGTGGTGGTGGTGGTGGTGGTGCGACATCGATTCATATACGAATAGAATGGCCATATGCTTAATGCAATGTAATTGTTATATAGATTTTCTAGTACAATTTCAATCATTACAGTAAAGTTAATTAAATATATAGCAGTAGCTATGGAGACTAATTTAATTTGGATTATTAGGGTATATATTAGATGAATTCATATTACTATTACTTTTGATTTGCTTACAGTGGATTTTTTTTTTTTTAAATTGAATTTATTGTAGAATTTATATATGCTGACTTGAGTACAAAGTCGAGTGAAAAGTCAAAACTTTTAAATAAAGTTTTGAAAAATTGTTAACAACAACAACAATAACAACAATAACAACAATAACAACAATAACAACGATAACAACATGAAGAAGAAAGCAAAAGTTGCGTATAAAAATGAAATTGAAAACTTTTCACATACAAACACATGCAAAATAAATAGCAAAATATATATAAAATGGTGTATACAACAAATGCAAAAGGTTAAATCTACTACAATAAATTCAATGTGCAAACACACTCTACAGTACACAACCAAGCGCACACTTTGTGCATTCTATCAGCAGAATGGTTGGTTGGTTGGTTGGTTGGTTGGTTGGTTTGTTTTGTTTGCGGCACACCAAGACATAAAGTCCTTTGCTAATGAGAAAGAAAAAGACGAGTTACATTATAATACAAAAGTACAAGTACTCCATACTATTTGTATGGATGGTGGGAGATTGCATTGCAGCAAAACACAGAGGGCGTACTCGTACCTAACTACATTCGAACGATAAGAGTGTATGTACCTTGGCTAAAAAGGATAATTACAAAATTATATACTTTAAAGAGCATTTTATATATGTTTTGTTTTTTTTTTTTTTTTCATATTTTCATATTTCAAATACGAAAAGCAAACAGTAACAAAACAAAAGCACTTACAACAGAATGCGCTCTATACATAATTTGACTTCTACGACCAGCAAGAACAAAAATTAAATGAAATAATAATAATAAGAATAAAAAAAAAACAAAAACAAAAAACAAAAATTAAAAGCAATGTTTTGAGGTGAGAGCAAGCGAGCGAGTCAAGTGAGTAAAAGTAAACGCCAGTGCAATACAATTTCAATGTTGGCATCACCATCAGCAACAGCAACAGCAACAGCAAGAACAACACACGACAACGATAGCAATAATAATCAAAGTTAAAGCCACATTCACATACATTAATGCACACGCATACACACACACACGCATACCAGTTACATACACCATAAGCATTTATGTAAACTTGTGGCTTAAACGATGGTCGTTTCGTAATGCGTTAATACATGTATTTTGAGGTTTGAGATTTTTACTCATTTGCTCCTACCTACGTTTTGCCATATATATTTTCATGTTTTTTTTTTTTTTTGTACTATTAAATGATTGGCAAAAGGGCGGTCGTCGGTCGCTCGTAGCTCTTACAATTCAGTTCAGTTCAGTTCAGTTCAGTTCAGTAGATGGTAGCATCATTTTGATTATAATTTTTTCATGTCTACTTCTATTACTACTACTTATCAAGCTAGCAACCAACCAATGAGCCAACCAACTCTTTGCTGCAATGATATACAATAGTACACATAATTTAAGCATGTTTGCTAACGTATTTAACCCTTTTTAGTTGAGGTTTGAAAAAAAAAAAATATTACACAATCTAAAGTTGTTTTTACATTTTTTTGTTCTGATTATGGTTCTACGATGGTAATGATGATGATGTGGATGATGATGATGATGATGATGATGATGATGATGATGATGATGATGATGATGATTATGATGCGATGAGATACAAGCATGTATGATATGATATGTCTATATAATTTCTGTATTGTTTCTACCAATATTCACGCATATCAAACCGCACACATGATGAGCACACACGTAATTAGAAAGTTTTCAAATAAATTTGGTATGGGTGTATTAAAAAAAAAAAAAAAAATTGTAAATAAAAACATGCACATTTGATTTTTTTTTTGTTTTTTTTTGCTTCAAGTGTTCATTCTCAAGTGGTTTTTAGCATAACGATTATGTTTTGTTAAACTTTTTTTGTTGTTGTTGTGTTTGTTTGCTTGTTTGTTGGCTCTCATCCTCCCTCATCATCAAGGAGTATATCATACATATGTTTGCAAAGGATATAAATGTGTACCTACCTACACATGAGACTACAATGTGTACATACAATTAATATTTGTTGTTGTGAGACAGCAATGCAAATGCTATAGCGCGACTATATAAAATTGTGGAAAACTTGGCACACGTTGCGTATACTTTATATACATACGAGAGTACATTTGAAACGTGTACGATGTTACTCTATTGTTTAAATTTTTTTTTTTTTTTTTTTGTTATTATTTTTATTGTTTGTGTACTATATGTTTCTCATTCTCAGTGTACAGCTCTCACTCACTCTGTGTTGTTGTGCTTTGTTACCTTACCGGTCTGATTTGTTTCAAGTGGACTTTATCAATGTTTGTTTAGTTTTTTTGTTGTTTTTTTTTTTGTTTTTTCTTCTCATTTATCTTGTTTTGTTTTTGTTATTTATTTTTCTCCTTTAATCCTTACATGAGTCTATATACATTACATATTTACCTACATATCAAATGCAATGTCGTTTCGTATAATTTTGAATAAAACAACGCATAATAGAATTGTATATTTACAGTTGTTGACGTTGTTGTTTTTCACAATTTTTTGATTTTCATTTCAATTTATGTCATTTTTGGATAGCATGAGACATACGATATACGAAAATAATATTACACAACCTTGATACACCCCATATAATCGTAATACTCATACATTATGCTTGACTTGTTCCATTCTATTCTATTCTCACACTCTCTTATTCTCATTGTCGCCCTCTCTGTTGCTTACTGTAACACAGTGCTTAAATATTTTGTATTTTATCCTTGAAATTATTATCATTTGAAAGCTGCAAGTTGATCACCACCATCGTCTCGTCAGCTCATCATATCGTCTCCACACATAATGTCCTGCTTGTTTGGTTTTTTATTTATAAATTTATATGTGTATGCATGTATGTATGTATGTGCGTCTATCTTTGCTGTCATGGTATGGAATATGTTTACTTTATACGCCTTCTCACCCATCTCAGCATCTTTTGGAGCATTTCGCCGCTACGCTGATGATATTGTAAATCTTGATTTTTATTGTCTTTTTCCTGCATCTCTGTTCTCTGTTATCTGTCATTGTCAAGCACTTATGTGTGTGTGTGTGTGTGTGTGTGTGTGTGTATTTTCAAGTACTTTTACGTTGCTGTTGATGATGCTGTCCTTACGTACATACAATATTATTTCTTTCCATTCTCATTGTCATGTCTCATGACCTCTATGGATGTGCTATTGTCATTACTTTTATTGTTTTGTACATGCAAGGGAGAATTTCTCGGTTCCAATTGTCACATTGCCATTTCGCTCTATACATTCATTCATTCATTCATTCATTCATTCGTTTATTCATTCCCTCAAGTGTTTGTCTTCGACATAAGATTTTTCATGCATTATGGATAAATATTGTAACGGCGATTCAAGTGAAATTTGAGTTGTTGCGAGCATAATGCGGAAAACGGCAATGTGAATGTAATATTGTCATGCGTTAAATTATTCCAACATAATTCAGTTTTCATTTTAATTTTGCATGAAATTTGTACGAAAAAAAAAAAACAAAAACAAATAAGATTATCTAAAGAAAGTTTTAAATTACAATATTGAATATTTGATTGTAAGAAAAAAATATGTCTATCTTCCATATAACAGCAATGTAAATACGTTTTCGTGCTTTGTGCGCAGAAATAAAAAGCTATAGAATTGAAAATTCACTATGTGAGGTTAGTTTCAACAAAGAATTGACATATTCGAAAATGATGTAGATAGAATGTGAAATATGTGTTACCTTCCATATAAATGTATGCTTTCGTATATATGATTTTACACTTTTTTTATACGAAACTAAAAAAACTATCACATTGAAGCTTGGTACATATGCTATGAGTATTATTATTAATTCATGGGCGAGTTGAGTTGAAATCCCCACCTAGACAAATGCTCTCAAAAGAAGTTTTTTTTTATTCATAACCATAAACTACATGAACTTGTTTAAATTACAATGCTCTATGAAAACCTAAATAAAAAATTTTTGCATCTAAAAGCTAGATTATATTTATTTACCTTGTGATCAGATGTTTGCAACAATTGAAGGACTCATCAGAATCACCATTCTATTTCCACAGTTTTTTGAACTTTTTCCTTTACAACTCCAGACTTTCAAATCATTTTACCTAAGATAATTCAATTTAGTACATTTGTTAAAATTTTAGTACATTTGTTAAAATTTTAGTAGACCATAATTTACAACACCTAGTATAAACTATCATATGCTGTGCTTCCCTCAATAATGTGGCTATATTCTCTATACACAAAATTCTGCCACCGTCATGCTTGGTGTTCGGAACTGTACTCTTTGTACGAGCTTCTCTTCCATTACGGTTGTGCGTGTTAAATTTTGGACAGTGTTAGAAGGGACCTACTTATCTACGTACTTAGTCTTTAACACTTTTTCAAAAATCGCCCAGCTGAGCCAATTAGTTCCCATGACTGCCATGCAAAGTCATCACTTTGACCCGTTGAATTATGGTTCTATATTCTAAAAATACGGTTACCACAGTCACTTTGGAGCTATTTTCATTCTGAAATAATTGAAGAAATATTGTTGAACCCCGCCCACTATATCATATAGCTGTCATATAAATTCGCTAGTGGGATTAGCTCATTGATATCGCTATATTTTCTTTAAAAATGTTTTTGTAAGAGCCATTTTTAACAATAGAATCAATTTTTTAGTGTTTAAGGTTTAGTAAAAAGTGGCGATTTGTACGCCTACTTGTCTTAGTCTTTATCGCTTTTGCAAAAAATCGCCCAGCTGGGCCAACTAGTTCCCATGACTTCCATGCAAAGTCGTCACTTTGACTCGCCGAATTATGATTCTATATTCTAAAAATGCAGATACCACAGTTATATTTTCTTCATGGATCTCTATTTTCGTTCTTAAATAATTGAAGAAATATTGTTGAACCCCGACCACTATTTGATATAGCTGTCATATAAATTCGCTGGTGGGATCAGCTCATTGATATCGCTATATTTTTTCTTTAAAAATATTTTTGTAAGAGCCATTTTTAACCATAGAATCTATTTTTTAGTATTTAAAGTCAAAACTGAATGTTGTACGCCTACTAATATATATATATATACCTTCCAATCATAGTCACTGCTCCCAAAAAGTATTCCTTTGCATGCACGATACACTCAGATCGGTCTAGATCGATAACGAACTCAGTAATCATAAGACAATGTATGGAAGAGCTCAACACTCTAGCACTCAAAATGGACATTACTCTCGTCTGGGTACCTGGTCACTGGAACATAGAAGGAAACGAGAAGCGGACGAACTGACAAGAAGGGGGGTAACTAACAGCGAATCCAAGTCGATTGGAACTGCTGGAAGCTCCCTTAATGCCATCAGAAAAGAGCTCTCTTCCTACAGTCTCAAAAGCTCGAAGAACTGGCGCCTGTAAAATAGCAAAAGCAACTTGGCCTTAATACTATAAGTCAAGAACCGACGAATTGGTCAGAAAGAAAAGAACAGATATCTTCAGAATCACCTCCACTATTACCGGTCACTGGCCGATAGGGGCCCATGCAGAAAATATAAGATGGCCCTCAATGACAGATGCTGAAACTGCAAACAAGAGTGATCCAAGGAGTTAGCTGGAGGTTAAATACTGAAAACCGAGTAAAGAAGGGCTGCATTTCCCTCTATACCTGCAAAAGAGTAATTGGTAGGAAATGGGGTCTCCAAACAAAACTTACTTTATGGTTGTACAAAGCGGTTGTACGCCCAATCTTATCGTACGGCTCGGTTGTTTGGTGGAAAGCCTTGGAAAAGGCCTACACCACTAATAAACTTAGCAGTATACAAAGGGCAGCATGTGCAGCGGTAGTCGGAGTTATAAAGTCATGTCCCGGGGATGCTCTTAACGTTCTGACACACATGCTCCCTATTGATCTATACATCAAGAAATCGCCAACCATGACCGCAGTGAGGCTAAAGAAAGCAGGTCACTGGAAGGAGAGAACCTACGGACATGGATGCATACTAACTAGAGAAACGCAATATACGCCTGACAGGACAGACTACATCATCCCGAAGATGAATTTCAATAGAAATTTCACGGTAGTTTTTCCTTCGAGGAAGAATTGGACTAAGGGATGTCTGTTAAACAGCTTCGATACCACAATCTACACGGACGGCTCCATAATGGATTGTGGCGTAGGGGCAGGAATATATTCCGAGAGATTAAAAGTGGACAAGTCTGTGGGCCTCCCCAACCTGTCTAGCGTATTCCAGGCGGAAGTGTTTGCAATTGGGGAAGTTTGTAGTATACTAATCGCAGACTTCAGATTCAAGCTCAATATAGCTATAATATCGGACAGCCCAGCTGCAATTCAGGCCTTGAACTCAGCAGTCTTATCCTCCTTCCTAGTGGAACAAAGTAGAAGGAGTCTCAATACACTCAGCGAACGGCACAACGTGTCATTGATCTGGGTTCCGGGACAGCGGAACATAGAAGGAAACGAAAAAGCCGAAATGGGGATGTCCCACAACGGCTTCTGCCACAGCTGTAACCAAGTGGAAGAAAAAGAAACGGTCTTCCACTTCCTGTGTAAATGCCCGGCCCTTTGGAAGCAGAGAATGAACACTCTTCAACAATATTGAGGAGCTAGCGGAAATAAACATCAACAACCTCCTAAGGTTTCTAAACAGCACGAACTGCATCTAACCGTGCTGCCCACACAAACAACTTAACGAACAATTGGAAACGAGGATGTGGTAACAAAACGGTGCGTAAGCGCTATTTGGACTCATGGATGAGTCACCACTTCAACCAACCAACCGATCCAAGGAGACGGTTTTCCACTATCTATGTGAGTGCCGAAATCTGGGGGCTCTACGACATAGAACTAATGGGAAATTTGTAATGGATAGCCTAAATGAAATTGCTGGAAACCAGATAGACGACATTACCAGGTTTACCAACATATCAAGATGGTTCGAATAGACCTCACTTCAGTGGTTCCAGGAGTGGTGTTTGCAAAATGACACTTTTCTATGTGCTAATTGAGTCTCGATTTGTGTCTACCTAGAACAGTATCTAAACCAACCAATCAACCAACCAGACCGACTTAAGCTAACTTGTAGCCACAGTTAGCACTTGCGGTGTAATTTTTTGAAGCACATAATCCAATACTGTAAATTTTACATTATATTATATATATATATGCTTGAAAACCACCAGCTGTGCATTATCTTTTAATCTATGCTATTAAATTAATTACTTAAATACATTTTTATACGTAGTATTTATTGCGAAATTTGTTTAGTCTTTTGAGAATAACCTTTAAGCGCATAGGCATAACATTTAGTTGAGAGAGATGGTGTGTGTGTGTGTACGACGAGTGATGCCAGAGTGATGCCAGAGTGACTTTTATGCACTGACAAAAGTAAACTCATTTGCATTCAGGAAAAACTCAAGTGTTTACATCATTTTATGTTTATTTTATTTTATATACCATAGACATCGAAGTGCTTAGCAGTAGCATCATGTAAAACCATTTAACTTTCCACAAATGAATTCAAAATCTCTTTCATAAGAAAAAAATACAAAATACAAATCACATTCATTTAAATAATGTCAAAATAACCGCACCATGTTTTTACACATACATATGTGGACATATGTACATGCTCATGTATACATACACGAGTACATATTTGTACACTTTTGCTTTCGTATAAAAGTGAAAATTAGATTTTCAACAAAACAACATCATATTAATGGACTGAATATGCAGACAACGACTGGGGCAACCTTTTCAATTGGGATCACAGTGGCTTGTTATTAGTCTTGCTATTATTTTTCAGTTAAATAATAAACCTCTGCCTTAACACAGCAGTAGACATTACAACAACAACAGCAGCAGCAACAACAACTATGTAGAAATTGCTATGGAACAATTCAAATCATACCACAAACGAATTATTCAGAGTTAATAGAATTTTATTTAATTTGCTATTATTCTTGGAGTTGTAAAATTTAGCTGACGTATGCTAATTTTTGTAATTTTCGATTTGTTTTCTTTTTTTTTGGTTTTTTTTTTTTTTTTATTCATAATTTAATACAACTTTACCCTTTACTCGTTCGTATTATATAGAAGTAAAATATAACAAAATGAAAAGCCATAGAAATATGAACAAATATGAAAAGCTTATTTAACAGTTGAAAGAGAATAGATGGCTAAGGTAGTCAGAGAGACAAAAAAAAAAAAAAAAAAAAAATATGCTGCATTACAGACAGTGATTGCTGTGCGTCAAACATGCCAACCACAACTAAAATGTATACTCTGTTTAGCAGACTGCAGTGGCAATGTCAGAAAATTGTAGTCAAGGTAGCTAAGGTAACTAGAAAATAATAATAATATTCTTATTACGCTTCTAATATGATTATGATGAGTGCCTACTTGAAATGTTCTTTACTATTATGCTGATAATAATGATGATGATGATGATGATGATGATGATGAGTACGTATTATTATTATTATTATTTTAAATTACTCATCTTAGTATTTAAATGTTGCTCATTGCACTTTATATGTAATTTAAGCTCTTTATATTATATCCATATACAATGTATATAAGCAGAAGAATCGTCTAGTACTAGATAATAATGTAACTTAAGCAGCAGGTGCCAAAGTGGCTTTTCATATTTACTTTTACCATCAAATTTGGTTGGAGTTATTTTATTATGCTACGCTATGTTTTAGGTGGAGTTGTATATTTTTTTGAAATGCTATTAGAAAAAGCTATAAATAAGCACGTCTAATATATATAATGTACTTATAATTGTTATAATGTTAATGTTGTTGCCCAATTTCTTTCGATTCAAGTGCAAATTACAAACAGCAGAAAGTCAATGTAATTGAATTATGAGAATGTACACTGTTTGTTATATTTATTTTTCTTCTTATTTTGAGAGAAGATTTCAAGTATTTTCGACTCATTCATTATTTATTAAAAGTGCAAACACCTTTTTTTCTGTTTTGATGGCTTTTCTACTAATTCTCATTGTTTGTATCTTTTATTTTCACTTAATGTCAACAGCATAACAACAGAAATAAGCCAAAAAGAAAAAAAAAACAAGACGTTAATAATAAAATACCACCCAGTTAATGCTTGTTTTCACAAACGATGATACACTTGGGTCATGTAATCACCTAGTCAGTCAGCTTAGTGGCAGACGATGAATATATGTAGCATAGTAGTAGTATGTAGTATGTGGGTTGTGAATATAATGAAAGTTTGAACGAACCAATAATGACGTAAATATCCCAAACACGTTAATCGCACTGACACTTACTCAACGTTCTTGTCATTATGAGCCTATTAATATGTCTAAAGCAGTGCGTGTATATGCTATGCTATGCTATTAATGGTAAATGCGACTGAGTTTTGGTCACAATATCGATAGTCGTTTGTTATCGTATGTGTAAGTAGTTGATATTGATGAAAATACATACATAATCGTTGAAATAATGTTGTTTCTGTTGCTAACATTCTATTTAAGTGTGGATGGATATTCACGTAGACTAGTATGTGCGCACGTTTACATATGAATGTGTGTGTGTGTGTATGCACACGTACATAACACAACATCACAACACACTAATACCAAAAATCCTCGTTTACTTGTGTAAGCCTATTTCATTTCTACAACCACCACAATTTTGTCCTCCTTCTTCATCTGAGCGTTAATGCATTAGATCTATTTAAGTATGTATGGGATTTTAAGAAATGATTTTGTGTGTGTTTGTGTACTATACACTAAACATTTTTTTTTAAGCTCTTTGTAAAAGAATAGTAAGTTTAATATTAATAATTTTAAAGACATTTATTCTAAACATTTTTCCTGTAGTCGCTGCAAAGTAATTTCACGCTCTGATTACTGCCAAAGAATTTAAATATTTAGTTTAAGTAAACAAAAAATTATTCATTTTTGTTAAAATATTTCGCAAAAAAAAAAAATGTGATTTTGAACAAATAAACGAATTTAAAAATTTGTTTAAAAAAAAATCATGAATTTGTATGGGAGCTAGTCGTAGTATATATCAGATAATGCCCATTTTTAATGAAAACTGAGTTATTCATAAATGTAATCTTATGTAGAAAATTTCAGCCGTTTAGCTTTATATTTTCGTGAGCAAAATCCTCAAAAGCACTTTCGAAAACACAGTTTTGTATGAAAGATAGTTGTGGTTTTCATCCGATAACGCCTATTTTCAAATAAATTTGGTTGCTGTACAAAATAAACGCATGTGCAAAATTTCAGTAGCATAGCTTTACGTTTTCGTACGTAGAATTCTCAAAAATTCGTTCGAAAACAATATTTTGTATGGGAGGTAGGCGTAGTTTCAATACGATACCACCTATTCTTAAAGTATTTTATTCTCTTGCTAATTATTAGCTCATATACCAAATATGAACTCGATTGCTTTTTATTTTCGCGCAAAAATGTGGAAAAATGCTTACAAAAACATATTTTTGTATGGGAGCTATGCGTTATTTTCATTCGATGCTGCACATTCTCAAGTTCAAATATGAATTAGTGAAATATAGTACTACATACCGAATATGAGCTCAATAGCTTTGTAATTTCGTGCAAAAAGTATGAAAATGTACATATAGAAACATGCTTTTGTATGGGAGGTCGACGTAATTTCAATCCGATACAGTCCATTCTGAAAGTATTTTATTCTCTTGGTAATTATTATCTCATATACCAAATATGAATTTCATTGATTTTTATTTTCGTGCAAAAAATGTGAAAAAATGCATACGAAAACATGTTTTTATATGGGAGCTAGACGTTATTTTCATCCGATGCTGTATATTCTTAATGTCGAATATGCATTAGTAAAATATAATACTATATACCGAATATGAGGTTAATAGCTTTGTATTTTTGTGTAAAAATCATGAAAAAGTATATATGGAAAAATGCTTTTGTATGGGAGGTAGACGTAGTTTTCATTGCATCTATTTTCAAAGGTCATCTATTCATTAGTAATTAACGAGTCATTAATAATTATAATATTTTATCAATCTATAATATGTCTACTTTTGATTACAAGTCACCTCATCCTATCACTATTACAAACATTTTAATCTTGGTTTTTTTTTTTTTGTTTTAGAATAGTAATTAGATTTAGTATAAGAAATTGAATTTTTATTTAAGCATATATTTCTAGGATATCGTTGCAAAGAAATTTCAGCTTAAAACAATCACAAACAATGATCACACTATAATTTCAACAGATCTAATATAGTCTACATACATTGAGACATTTAAAAATTTGTGTATACGGAGATATTTTTCATATTTCGCTTTTATTTTTCCTACACTTATGTATGTTAGTAATAGTAATTTACATGACTACATGTTTTGATATAATGTTGTACCATTGGTTTCACGAGTACATATATGTTTCTGTATACATGTGTCTCTACATGTTTCTCAACATACACAAGATTGCCGGAAGCATGTGTCGTTAAAGCTATTTGCAAAAGTACGTGATTGTTTTGTCACATAGTCAGTGGGAGGTTTCACAGATAATTTTAGGCATATCCGGAATTTCTATTGACTTGCCAAAATTATACGTTTGTATATTACTCAATTAAAGAAATTTTTTGTTTTTTTTTTTGTACATGAACTCATATGAATATAAGGATATTATTATGTAACAACATTCACGTTGACTA
The DNA here is from genome assembly GCA_963854835.1 of Megamerina dolium. Lineage (NCBI taxonomy): Eukaryota > Metazoa > Arthropoda > Insecta > Diptera > Megamerinidae > Megamerina > Megamerina dolium. Next base: position 7,884,108 of record OY978526.1, on the reverse strand, counting down.
TTACATTGAATTATTAATCAAAAAAATTTATTGTAGTATACTCCTCATTTATTGCCATCTGTGTAACGATGAATTAATGTATAGCAAAAGAACAACAATTACAATACATTTGTATCCGGTGCTCATATTCTTTTATTCTATTATTTTACTATTTAGTAATAAGTTTGCTTTATTACAATTTTATCTCATTTAGCATCATCATCATCATCATCATCATCATCATCATGATCTACATCAGCATCATGATAATAATATTTACTTTTGATTTGATATTGACTCTTATGCTAGATATAATGAATGCAAGGTATAAATATCTATACACATGCATACATAAAATAGTAGTAGTCGACCAAATATGCCATTACACTACTACAAATATATACATCGAACTACTATTAATGTGGCATTTTATTGCACGTGTACGCACAATAGAATTTTACTAGCGTCCTTTATGTGCGTGCATGGAATTCCTTTTGGATTTTCTTTTATTTTCGTTCGATTTCCAATTTCAATTCAATTCAAAGTCTTATTGTTCTCTGATGTGCATGTATGGATGGGTACTATGGGTACTATGTATTTCTATACAAATAGCAACCAGAACGAATACTGTTGAAATATCAATGCCAATAAAATCTTTTATTTCATTAGCTTTGTAGTATAATTTTCTCAATGTCCATAGAATTGGTGTGTGTGTGTGTATGTGTGCGTTTGTATATACGAGGGCGGATTGATAATGAAGCTACCTAAGTAGGAAAAAAACATTTTTTCTTTTTTTCAAAAACCATTTATTTCTCAACATAGTCTCCTTTTACTTCGACACACTTAGTAAGACGATATTCCTACTTTTTTATACCATCTGAATAATACGATTTCGGGAACTCCTCAAAATACGCGTTAGTTTCGGTAATCACTTCTTCGTTTGAGCTAAATATTTTTCCTGCGAGCCCTTTTTTCAAGTTTGGAAACAGGAAAAAGTCACCAGGAGCTAAATCTTGATTATAAGGTGGATGATCAACCAATTCAAAATGTATTTCACGTAATTTTAGCATCGTATCTAATGCTGTGTGAAACGGTGCGTTGTCTTGAAGATAGAGCACTTTTTTCTCCTTTAAATGTGGTCGTTTTCCTGTGATTGTGGATCCTTTTTCAAAATAATCGATAAGCAATATTCCGAGTGCATCCCAAAATACAGTAGCCATAACCTTGCCAGCCGATTTCACTGCCTTCGCCTTCTTCGGAGCACTTCCACCAGCTTCCACCCATTGTTTCGATTGATTTTTGGTTTCAGGTGTGTAGTGGTGGACCCACGTTTCATCAACAGTTATTAATCGACGCGAAAAATCAACAGGATTAGGCTTTATCATGTCCAAACACCGCTGTGAAGTGGTCTCTCGAACTCGTTTTTGTTCGACACTGAGCAAACGCTGCACCCATCTTGCTGATAGCTATTTCATATGCAAATGTTCATGCAAAATGTTGAACACACATTCATATGAGATGTTTACCATTTCAACAATCTCACGCAAGTTGACTCGGCGATCATTCAATAACCACCTCTTTTGGCCTTCCTGTTGATGGTATTGTTGCAGTGCTTGTGCGGCCGCGTTTAAATTCAGCAATCTAATATTTTACCATGTAATCTAATGGAGCAGACTCACCGTAATGTTTATCGAGCTTTTATTTTGTCTCTTTCGCCGTTTCCCCTTTCAAATAATAGTGTTTAATCACTGCACGAAATTCGCTTTTTTCTATTTTTCAAGAAACACAAAAGTTGGTTACTTCAAACGACTAGAAGCAGAATATGGTCGGATGAAAGCATGCCTGATGATTGGAGGCTCAGTGTTCTCTGTCCTGTACATAAAAAAGGAGACCCCACAATTTGCGCCAACTACCGTGGAATAAGTCTCCTGAGCATCGCATACAAGGTTCTATCGAGCGTACTGTGTGAAAGGTTGAAGCCTATGCTCAGCAACCTGATTGGACCTTATCAGTGTGGCTTCAGACCTGGTAAATCCACCATCGACCAGATTTTCACACTGCGCCAAATCCTGGAGAAGACCCAAGAAAAACAGATCGACACACACCACCTATTTGTTGATTATAAAGCCGCTTTCGACAGTCCGGTAAGGGATTACCTCTACGCAACAATGTCTGAGTTCGGTATTCCTGCAAAGCTCATTCGACTTTGTAGAATGACACTGCATAACTCCCGTTGTGCAGTGAAAATTGGGAAGGACCTCTCCGCACCGTTTAATACCGAACGGGGTTTCAGACAAGGTGATTCGTTATCGTGCGACTTCTTCAATCTTATTATGGAGAAAATAATACGAGCTGCTGATCTACGACATAATGGCACTATCTTCAACAAAAGTGTCATGCTGTTGGCGTATGCCGACGATATTGACATAATCGGCATGAACACGCGAGCAGTCAGTGCAGCATTCTCAGAGTTGGAAAGAGAGTCGCGTCGGATGGGTCTCACGGTGAACGAGGGCAAGACAAAGTATCTAGTGTCAACAAACAAAGAGTCCCGGCGTCTTGGACAGCACGTCACTGTTGACAACTACGCTTTTGAAGTAGTAAGGGACTTTGTCTATCTTGGAACCAGCATTAACAGCAGTAATGACGTCAGCTTGGAGATCATGCGTAGGATAACTCTTGCTAACAGGTGTTACTTTGGGCTGAGTAAGCAATTGAGAAGTCGAGCCCTCTCTCGAAGAACGAAAACTACACTCTACAAGTCTCTAATCATGCCTGTCCTAACATATGGCGCTGAATCCTGGACAATTTCCACCTCGGATGAGCGAATGCTTGGAGTTTTCGAGAAAAAAGTCCTACGCAAGATCTTTGGACCTATTTGCGTTGGTGGCGAGTACCGAATAAGGTACAACCATGAGCTGTACGAGCTGTATGCCGATATTGACATAGTAAAGCGCATCAAAATCCAGCGGCTGCGCTGGCTAGGTCATGTCGAGCGAATGGAAGAACACGCTCCGGCTAAGAAGGTGTTATATTCGGAACCCGCTGGAGGACGACGCAGAAGAGGAAGACCAAACCTCCGGTGGAAAGACCAAGTACTGGAGAACCTGACGGCGCTTGGAATTTCCAACTGGCGCCAGCTAGCGAAGAACAGAGATGGCTGGCGAAGCATATTATTTTCGGCCTAAATCGATATTCGGTTGTTATGGCCACATAAGTAAGTAAGTAAGAACATATAAACTAATCGATGAATTTGAGTGAAATTTTAACAGCTGACGTTTGACAGATCGCAATTTCAAAAAAAAAAAAAAAGTTTTGTGTTTGTGCTGCCTTTTTCGTACTTAGGTAGCTTCTTTATCAATCCGCCCTCGTATACTATATGTTTGTCAGTATGTTACAGGGTGAGGAGAATATGTAAAGCTTATTGTAATGCAAAAACTTGTGTATGTACATGCATATGTAACTATACATTCATAGATGTTAGTGGTCAAGTATAGCAATAAATACGATAAGGATTGGCCATTTAGTAAAACGTTTTGTATTTACTTTTCTTCATCTGCACACAAATAGAATTGTTCATTTTGGTGGGCGTTTAGTATACACGTACGCTATAATCGTAATACTAATATTGAAATTTTATTGTATTGTATATTTGTGGAATATGCGGTAAATATGTGTGAATGTATTGTAATATACATCTACTTGTGCTTTTATTTGCTATTTCAATGAAAAATTAATTAATATGATATCGTTTTTCATCTACACTATGCCTATACTATATATACAGTGAAGATTATATTTACAATTTTTGTACTACTACATACTAGATATTATGGTCAGTCTATAAGTTCGTGCGTTTTTTCTTAGGTGATTTTAAAATAAATCAAAAATAAGTTTTCAGTATTTATTAATCCATAATATATTTTCCTACATTATTTACAATATCTTCCCTAAGTTTAGGCAAATTTTTAATTCCCTACTCAAAAAATTGTTTATCCTTGGAGCCAAAATACGCGTCGATATCCCAATTTTATAGCTTCTTTTGAGATGTAGTCCTTATTACTTAAATGGGACTGAAGTCCGCGAAAAAGATGATAATTGCAAGGTGCAATATCCGGAGAGTATGGTCGATGCGGTATTAGCTACCATCCGAGCTCGTTCAGCTTGCCTAAGGTCTGTCTTGCGGTACGCGGTCTTGCGTTATCGTGGTGAAACAAAACTTTGCGTCTATACGACTAAAGACGGTCGATTTTTTTCAAGTGCTTCATTCAGTTTGAATAGTTGATGGCGATAATAATCAGCTGTAATCATCTGGTTTGGTACCAGCAGAACAAAAATAATGATACCGGCCCTATCCCACCAATAGGAGACCATCTCTGGGGGTTAGTTCTGATGTTTCATCCATCTTCATTTAATGACTGGCGTTTGCCAACAGGATTATTGTGAATGATTCATTTTTCGTCCCCAGTAACAAAATGGTTTAAAAAACTCTCATTTTCAAGCCGCTGCAGCAGCTGAGAACACACATTCACTCTCTGCTAAAGGTTTGCGACGGAAAGTTTACGCGGAACCCATTTTCCCAGCTTTGAAACCTTGCTCAATTGAACCAGGTGTCTGTAAACTGTTCCATGTAATGAATTTAACCTTTCAGCCATCATATCGATTGTAAAACTTGGCTCAGTTTTCACAAGTTCCAGCAAGGCGTCGGAGTTAAAGACCTCAGGATGACCAGAGCGTGCGGCATCCTCAACGTCACAATCACCAGTTCGGAATTTGGAAAACCATTTTTGCATAGTTCTTACACTTACGGTATTCTCTCCATGTGTTGCGTTTATTTTTGCAGCATTTTTGTTGCATTTTTTCCACTTTTATAAGAAAAATACAAAATATGCATCTTATACTCGTTCGAAAATGCCATTTTATTTTTTAACAATGCGAGAGAAAATAAAAAAAAATAGTTCCTTTATCTCCCACGAATCATTTTTTTTTTTTTTTTTGTACACAAAAAGCGCCTACAGTGAAACTATTGAAAAAATAACGCACGAACTTATGGACTGACATGTTATATAGCCAATTTAATGCTGTGCAAATAATAAAAAAGTAACAGATGAATTGGCTTAATTATGATTCTAATAATCATCCAATTCATTCTAAACTTGAAAGATAATCCGTTGATATTATTCAAAGTATGGTGCATAAGAGAATCAAGGTCATTAAAAAGTTTCCATTTTGGATACATAAGACAATGAACTTTACAATTTATGTCTATAATTTTATTTTAATGACGTACATTGTTTCATACTCAAAAAACGATGTACATTTACATTCTTTATTATTAGTAAAATTCACATTGTAGTGTTTACGACCAAAGTGCGAAAGGGCAAGGACATGTTAATTTCATTTTCGAAAGACATTGACATTTTCACTCCCACATATAACAAACAATAGCATTAAAAAAATTGTTTTATTTGATTTTTGAACGTAATAAACTTGAGTTGACATTTTAGTGATGTTGCAAAGAGTGTACGAGTTGAAAGTGCTTTAACACTTTAGATAGTCACCATTCAAAGCCATTGCTTTAATTTGCATAGTAGTGGTGTTGTATTTTGCTTAAAAATTGCTAAGAGTATCTAGTTGATATCCTTGTTGATTTTCTTTTAGCTATGAAGCTATTCCTATACCAGCAAATAGCAACGAAATCAAGCTGAATTATACCTAGTCAAGTCATAAATATTGGTACACAGAAAAATCGACGTCAAATGAAAACGAATCAATATTTTTCAAAACTTGTTTTTTTTTTCTTCTTATTGGATTATTCAATGGCTACAAATCCGAGAACAACTTATTCGAAATGACTTCCATTTGCCTTGCCAGCACGACTTAAGACCATCTGGCCACTCATCGATCGCGAGACACACTTCATGTATGGGGAAATTGTCCACTGCACGGACGAGGGCTCGCTTCAACGACTCAATATTTGGGTGCCGAGTAGACCAAGCCATGCCCTTTAATATGGACCATAACTCGTAATCCAAAGGGTTGAGGTCTGAACTACCAGCTGGCCAATCATCCGTTGACATGAAGTCCGGAATGTTATTTTTTTAGCCACATTTGAGTCATTTTTGCCTTGTGATCTGGAGCAGAGGCTTCTTTGGATCCTCTGGATGAGTTGGGATGCTTCTATGGATGGCCGAGCATACACATGATCGTTCTGTGTATTGAACGATTCTTCTACGGTGAAGATTTTCTCATCAACAAACAGAATTTGTCTGTGAGCGTACCGGCTGCGTAACGCTTTCGATCTTCGCTTGTGTTTTCCCTCCAATGCGTCCGTGAGCAGGTGTCCAGTGTGTCGCTTGTACGCGCTGAGTCCCAACTCTTCATGGACATGGGGATTTTTGCGAAATTTGCATTTCCCGCGACAAGATTTTCTGTTTTCGCAGCGGTTTTCGATAGATTCGTTTATTCACGGCTTTGATCGCTTTCGGAATTCTCACAGTGCGCGGACGGTCAGATCTTTGACGGTCTCGTACTCCACCAGTATTCTTAAACAATTTCACAGCACGATACACAAAATTGCGAATGATTCTAAGCGGTCGCCTTTTCCCATGTTGCATTTTAGTAGGCCAACAACAACAATTCCCATGATTGTAAACAATTGATGAATGCCTTTAGTTGTGTATCAATATTTATGATTTGACTAGGTATTGTATCATTTTAAAGTTTGGATTTTTATGAACGAACTCTTAACAATTCTAAAGACATTCTCGAATATGTAGATTAATTTATGGCAACTTGTTTATCAGTCCAATTAGTTTACACTTGTTGAAATACAATATAATCATGGAACAATGTGCTCTTCTTAAATTTCACTCAGCAACTCACAATGTGATGCAAAATATTTATGGAGGCTGATTGTCTGCCACAGTCAAAGACTGCTAAAGTGAGACGACCAATTTTTAGAAGACAAACAATCGCTTCTAAAGTAAGCTTTGGGGAAAAGGTATATGTTTATGTTAAATTTTCCAGAAATAATTTGTTCCTAAAAAATCAAAATTAAGTTAAAAAGATACATTTTCAAAGCTCTTGCGACCATTAAATTGATTTCACCATGCTGCAATCGAAGTATTGTAAAAGCATAAAATTAGATCCCACGGGGACTTGAACCACTATTGAGTTACAATAGAAAGTACATGGAATTGGATAAATAATATTTTCAATAGAATCATATATTTGAAAGAATATATATCATTTCATTTGTATAGCTTCAGTTTAGGGCTATAATTGTAGCAGAGTATATAATGAAATTTTAAGCATTGTATTTACTTGCTAGATTTATTACATTGCGAAGGCTATATTAGCATATTGAGTTATGTAATCGAAAACGTGTCCTATTCATGATGGTGGCTCGACTCAAAAAAACATTGAAAGACAAAATGACTGTTTAACAATGAGTATTTAGCGACTTCACAAAAATAATGGAAAATATTTGTAAGAAAAATAATTAAACAAACATTTTCTAATGACGACATCATCGATTTTATTAATAAAACTTTGTTGTGTGGAATTTATTTGAATAATGTGTAATACATCAGTTTACGCTGTTAACATGTTAATTGAAATTTGGATATTCTTATCACATTGAATTTTAGTACAATTGAAAATTATAATTGCATTTTATAATTGTTTTTGTTTTTTTTTTTTTTTTAATTTATAATTAGTAGTATTACAAAGTTATCCGAAACTGATTGTTTGTGTATAACTAGATATTATCATATTTGTGTGGCCATCATTAAAATCAGTGAATGGAAAAATATTTAACATTCAATGTAGTCACGAAATTTAAGTAATTTATTTGCACGCAACACATCTATTTATTACTTAGTAAATCTAAATAACGCGTGTTTGGTATGAAAATGATTCCAAATGTGCCATTTGCACATTTACAATAATGGCACACATTTACAATAATTTGTGTGTGAGAGAGAGAGAGAGAAAACAAGTGTGTATGCATGCAATTTCGAATTAAATTTAATTGACTGCGAAAACTATGCAAACAAATCAATGCCTCAATTTGTGTCCAAACGCATCACATACACATATACATCACATACTCATCATTTGAACTAAGAGAACGGGGGCAGAGTTTGGTGCAAAATTTTGCATTTTCATGCGCACGATGCATTAAGCGCAACAAATTGATTTCTTGTGAGATATTTTAATGTGAATATGTATACTTGTGTATGTTAGAAGTAAGTAATTATAGCATATATTTACTATAAATACAAATACAGTTATAAGTAGAAGCATATATATTGACTACTTAACGTATTGCACTTGTCATGCAATGTAAATACATTGTGATAGTTATTATTATTATTATTTTTTTTTTTTTTTTGCACACAATTTACTAGCAACTAACTGTCAGTAGTGTTTATGCAAATGTAAATGCGTGAATTTGAAATTATGGTGTTCACCATTTTCTGTCTGTCTGTTTCGTATTGTCGTCGTTGTCCGTCTGAGTGTATGCATTTAAGCGATAAGCTTAAATTTACTCTGTCATTTAACTGTACTTGTACGAGTATGTATAAAAAGAGAGTAAGAGAGAGAGAGAGGTCGTTACATACACACACACATGTACACATAGGTGATACGAATATTCGACATGCGCATGCGAATTTCTGCATGTGTGAGTATAGTTGTATGTATGCATATGCATATGCAATGACATTATGCAGCATATAAATCACATATTGTCATGCGCATACACACATTCGTACAAATCGGCATATACATATGAGCTAGTTTATTTTGTGCTCATAGCGACATTATCGCCAACCACTTATAGATATATGAAATTTGTAGATTTTATATTTTTAGTTCATCTATTCAAGCATTATATGCTAACACTCTAACAACAACAGATGTACAATAGAGTGGCTCTTATTTTGAAATGTCTTTTTTTCTAAATTACTTGGGTGCAAAATATTCAATTTAATGAAAAACTACAAAATAGAAAATGACGCAGAAATCCCAAAGTTGGAAAATTTTGGTTTTTTTTTTATTATTTCTGTATTATCTAACCATAATATCTCATCTCTAGAGGGGAGAAATGTAAAGCCGGACCTATAGAGAGATGAAATGTAAAGCTGACCTCCTTAAATTTTATGTAGCCAACATTTTCCACGAGTATTATTACCCCCTGCCCCGTGTTCCTCCACAAAATTGATGTTTTTATAAAATTTCCATCTACTCGCTTCCAATAATCGCCTCTAGAGGCATAATATATATAAGCAACATCCACTAATTTTGTCTCTGCAACACTTTTCCGAAACATACTAACCCGTTATCTCCATCCATTAGCTAAACTTCCCTACAAAATTGACATTTTTTATAAAATACGCTCCCAGAGACTCCAGAAACCTTCTAAAGGGATAAAATGTATGACCAACCATCATTAATTTTTTAACATAACATTTCGCCCAAACATGCTTACCCTCTAACTCTATCCATTAAGATGGCGTCCATACAAAATGAACTTAAAAAAAAAATTGCATCCAATTAATTTTGTGTCACCCTGTTCATTGTCATCGTTGGATTTTATTGTTGTTGTTGTTGTTATTGGTAATTTATTATATTACCGGTTAGAAAATGAGTAATATATGTATAGTTTTAGTAACAAGCATAAATTTATGGCATATCATATCCATATATACATATGTATACATACACGGCTGGATACATGTTGCTCAAGTGAGTAGACATAACAAAGTAAACAGGCAAGCAATTATTGTTTTAGTAGTTCGTTTGTAGTTGAAATGACTGAAGTTAGTAATTGAAAGTAACATTTATTACATGATTCTTATATACAGTTATATACGCATTTGTAGCATAATTATGATATTTACTAAAATAATACATATGTTGCTTGAATTTGAGTCCAGACGATAAATACAAAAATACGAGTTTCAACAAATCTATAATATTTTTCAGCTTTCCTTTATGGAACAATCTACTATTTATTTGTAGTACTTATGGATACATATTAGATTTGTGTATATTCGTAATTACTATTTTTTCACTATTTTCCCCCATTCTATTGTCCATTATATCTCTTGCATTCGATTGCACTAATACTCATGCTGTGTCATATCTTTCAGTTTGCTATTGTTTTCTATATCCGGCTTTAATATGTTTCCGTTTCCGATTTAGTTTGATTTTTTTTTTTTCTATATTTTTTCGCAAGACCATACCACCAAACACTCGCATATTCATTTATTGCTACTCTCATACCCATTTCTCAATTCTTTTGCTGCTGCTGCTCCTGCTGTTGTCCAAATAATCGTTTAAACTTTTTCCTATTCATTTTTAGCCATTTCAATTGCTATTGTTGTCGCGTTACTCATACTCCATATCCTGGATAACAACAACCTTTATTATTATTGTAGTTGTTGTTGTTTACTATACATACTAGTTGGTTGCTGCCCAATGCCTGCCATAGCCCGTCTCGTCCATATGCTTGTAAGCAAGTGCGAATGAAATTACTATAATTTTTGTCGCAAGAAAATGAGAAATGAGTAGCATTGAAGCAGACAATGAAAACGGCTAAATAAATAAGTAACAAATGAAATTCGAATAGTTGGAACTATGTAACTTTTTTCAACTCAGTATTATGATGATGATGATCATCATCATCATCATCATAATCTTACACATGGTATAATCCTTCCTTTTGTTTGGTAGAGAAAGTTTGCAGCACACCACACATAGTAACACTTTGAAGTAACTTTATAATAATTTCCTGGTTTTCAATGTTGGCATTGGTTGCTTCCTAGGTTGGTTCGTTGGTTGGTGGGTTGGTTGCTTGGTTGAAATTGCATTTGTAAAGCAGTATGTTTGTATGAAGATGTACTAGATAGATTTGAGATTGTGAAACTGTTAATAATAATGATGGCAAGCATGATGATTGCTAAAATGACGACGATGATGATGATGATGATGATGATGATGATGACGTTTTTATGTGTATACGTGTGAATGCTAAGCTCAAAGTTTACGTTATGACTGGCTGGCTGGCTTAGTAAAAATTGGTAATTGAAGAAAATTGAGTTTTACGAGTGCAAAAAATATAACAGTGAAATGACTGTAAGCGAGCACGTAATATTTAGTAAAGTATCACCATTTCTGCTGTTGCATTTTAATTGAATTTAATGAAATGTTGTTATCAATGTGCTCATTCATTTTACCAAATGGCAAATGGTATTTGCTACGTTTTATGATCGTCTCTGTCTCACTTGTGTGCATTTTAGCACCTACGATTTTTAGTTTTGCGAGATATTTAATTCAATAAAATATTCAGATATTTGAGCAACAGTTTTTATACCCTGCATAATGCAATATATATTCATTTCGGTCAGATGTTTGTGTCCACTTGAAGGAATATCCGGAGATATAGACATTGATATATATTCGTGATCAGCGTCGCTTAAAATTTCGATTTAACGATGTCCGTCTGTCCGTCCGTCTGTCTGTCACCTGGCTGGTTCGCACGATAACTTGAGTAAATATTGAGCTATTTCGACGAAATTTGGCACAAATAACCTATGATCCAAGGATACGGAGGGGATTGATATTGGGCATGATCGGTCAACAGCCACGCCCACACCAAGCATTCAAAGCGACTAACCTCGGAATTTTCAAAATCTTCAACATGCTATAATTCACTCAATATACCATCTGGAACAACAATATTAGACATATAGATTTACATTACACTACTACATAACCTTGCCAAAAACAGACGAGCCACGCCTACTTTTTATAGTAGCTCCCATACAAAGTGTCTGTACTTCTTTTAAATTGAAACAGCTATAACTTCTACAATCTTTTGTCCAGAATAGCCATAATTGGCGCTTAGATTAATATGGTAGTCGGAAATAATCTGACAGAAAATCAGTGTACCACGCCCACTCCTTCATGTGTCTCCCATACAAAGTCGAGGGAATTAAACTAAAACTTTTAAGCGCCATAACTTTTAAACCATTTAGCATAGAAGAACGAGATTTAAGATATGGATAAGTATAGTAAGAACAACTAGGCTCACAGAAAATGGACGCGCCACGCCCACTGTTGATGGTAGCCCCCATACAAAATGACCGAATTTCTTTTAAATTGAAACAGCTGTCACTTCTGCAATCTTCTGAGTAGAATAACTATAATTGACGCTTAGGTTAATATGGTAGTTGGACATAATCTGACAAAAAATCAGCATGCCACGCCCACTTCTTATTTGGGCTCCCATACAAAGTTACGGAAATTAAAAAAAAAAAATGTTAACCATCATAACTTGCAAACTATTCGGCGTAGAACAACCAGATTTAAGATATGTATTAGTATTTTAAAAGCAACTAGACTCACAGGAAATAGACTTGCCACGCCCAGTGTTTATAGTAGCCCCCATACAAAATGACCGAATTTCTTTTAAATTGAAATAGCTGTAACTTCTGCATCCTTCTGTCTAGAACAATCATAATTAACACTTAGGTTAAAATGATAGTCGGAAATAATCTGGCAAAAAATCAGCGTACCACGCCCACTTCTTATTGGGGCTCCCATACAAAGTTGAGGAAATGAAACAAAAATGTTAACCGTCATAACTTACAAACTATTCAACGGCGGACAACCAAAATTAAGGTGTGGATTAACAGTGAAAAATTAATTGGATTTACAAGAAAGAGGTAAGCCATGCCCATTTTGTATATAGCTCCCATACTAAACCTCGGAATTATCAGAACATAGAAAGTAGTTCGTCAAAGTCAACCATATTTCGGGTGTAAATTAGTAGCATATGTAAAAATTGTTTCGCGAAAAGTGGAAATAAAAGAAAAGATGGATAATTCGAGTAAACTTTTGATATATAAATCTACATATGCAGGGTATAGTTTGGTCGACCCCAGCCGACTGTAAGGAGATTTTCAATATAAACATTTAACCAAAAAATTCCATGAATATGAAATAATAATATTATGAAAAACTAGCTAAATTCATTAGCAAACACACATTTTTAAGGTATTGTGACACTCCGCCACTCCTCATAAACAATTAGCAAAGTAAATGCAAATTTTGTTAATAATATTTTTATTATATTTAATCAAATAATTTAATAAAAAACAAGAAAAAATAAATAAAATCGACAAACATCATGTACAAATAGCCATTTAAATAAATTACCCTGTCAGACAACAATTATCAGCAGGAGGGAGGGAGGAAGGCAGCTTCCAAATTACAACATGTCGTAACAACATTAACAACAACAACAACAACAACAACAACAACAACAACATAAGCAGCAATGACACACATACAAACAATTATTCATGTATAGATGTTCAAGTATACATTCACTTTGCTCCACAATCATTTATATGTTTTATATTCATAGCAAAACATTTGCTTCATTTTGTTGCAGCTTGTAAAAAATTTATTTTGGCATGTACGTACCACATGAGCATACATGAAACTACATTCATGTGCTTACTAACAACTCTATTGCAATCAATGAACCTCGTATCTTTTCTTTGTCTTTATTTTTGCTATAACTTATATCGTATATATTTTATATTGAATGCTCTCTTACTGTTCTTGTTACTTACTACATACTTACATACATAACATATAACGAGTATTTATTTATGATTTCCATTTTTATTATTATTATTATTATTATTATTATTATTATTATGATTCTTCCAATCGTATTCATGCATGATATTCAATTAACAAAATTTATAATAAAAGTCATAACTCAGAACTACTGCCAACAATAACGGTAAGAGAGCGTATTAAAAGTTTGTAGCAGCAGCAGAAGAAAAAAAAAATAAAATACAACAACAACGAATTATAGACAACTACTACAACCACATAATAACAGTAATAAAAGAAGCAGCCAACATTTTAGCACAACAACGGCATCAAGTATTTATTACTCGTACAAATAGCCAAATCACAATTTACATTTATGTTTACATTTGTTTGGCTTAAGATTAAGTCGACTTTTTAATATTATACAAAAATATTTGATATGTTGCATTTGGATTTTCTATTTGGATTATGTGCTTACTATATCGTAGTGTGTGGTTGGTGTGTCTGTGATGTATGTGTGCATTTTGATATTCACCATAACTTGCATAGATTTTTATGCTGAGTACAATGGATTTAAATTGTCAGTGTCTATCATATAAAATCTGAAGCTACTTATACTAACACATAAATTAATGATTTTTGATAGTATTCAAATTTCTTGTTGTTGGGATAGGAAAATTATTAAAAATCGATTTAAATAGAATATAAAATATAAATAATGCCGTTGCGTGGTAAAAGCTAATTTGTTGGAATTTTTTTTTTTTTTTTTTTTTTCATTACTGGATCTTCTAGCTTTCATCATAGTAGCTTTTCATTTTAGTCATTAAAAAGAAATTATAATTTGTAAAAAATCATTTTTGAAACAACTAAAGAAATATAAGCGTTACTTTCGATCTCTTGTAAAATTTATAAATTTAGACATCATAATTTATTAAATATAATTTTACTTACATACTTATGTGGCCGAAAACAACCGAAAATCGATTTAGGCCGAAAATAACATGCTTCGCCAGCAATCTCTGTTCTTTGCTAGCTGGCACCAGTTAGAAATTCCAAGCGCCGTCAGGTTCTCCAGTACTTGGTCCTTCCACCGGAGGTTAGGTGTTTCTCTTCTTAGATTTTATGTCGCATAAAAAATTCTAAAGATGATCCACTCATAATTCGAAGCCAGTAGATTACACTATGAAACAATTTCAGGGTCACTAACAGGGGCGAAATGATTCCAACTCAGGACGAAAGACCTAGACCCATATAGTAAAACTTCTAAAACTGCTTGCATTCTCAGGCAAACTTTTTTTTCTTCTTCTTATTATTATTATTTGCTATCGCGCCGGCCATATGCGCAGTATACCTCTGCAGTTTCTAAAACTTTGGAGCTTTTTTGTAGTTGAGACCGCTATGGACCACGTTTTGCAGCCATACAGCAGTATAGACTTCACAATCGAATTGAAAATCCTTAGTTCGCAGCAAAATATGTAGTGTGGATATATACAATAAAATTTGACGAGGAACAATTTTGTAGAATATTTTAACCCACTACATATATGCTTCACGTAAGGGTAATTTTGACCCCTTTTTTAGAAAGTCTGAATTAAATGGAATTTTGAAGGTTAAAATATTCTATAAATTTATTCCCCGAAAAATTTCACTCAGGGTATTCTCAGACAAAATCTTTATACAGAGAACGTTAAAGTCAGAAACAGAAAATAAAATATCAGTAACTTTTTTGTGCATTTTTTTTTTTTATAATTTGTTCATAAATATAACTCTAGCTCATTTCGAGGTTGATGATTCGGCACTTTGGACATAAGTATCGCCATCCTCGCTATCATCAGAATCTGAGTCACCACCTATGATGTCCACATGTGATGCCAATGCCATTTTATTCAGACTTTTCACAAACGGGGTGAAAGCAAACCCTATTAGTCCTCGTGATATTTTACTGTATTTGTCTAAACTAGATATTTCGCTGCAATATGAATTGTAACCATTTTTTTTTCGCCCCACTTATTCCAAAAGCAGTCAGCCAAAAAATTACAAATTTAATAGAGCCATAGAAATATATGGGTCTAGGTCTTTCATTCTCAATTGAAATCATTCCGCCCCCACAAATACTGTGTCACTGTATTATAGAATTACATTATTTTTACTTAATTTAGCCAATTTTTGGGAGAAAAAAAAAAAACATTCTTCTAAATTTCGTTTCCATGACACATGCATGGCAAAAAAAAGTATTTGTATTTGCATTTGTTTTTTTTTTTTTTTTTTTGCGTGTGTATCATTGATATCTTGAAATTAAGCGCTTCATTGCGCACAATATTTGTATTATATCCTTTCATTTGTGTTTGTTGTTTTTTTTTTCCACATTTTATACGTACGAATGAATATCCCATCCGTAACCCAGGAAATACGAGTACACATATATTTGGTCAACAGATGCATTTTTTGTTTGTTTTTATTCTTTGAATATGATTTCTGCACTCTTGTTGGTTTTTTTTGTTTTTTTTTTGTTTGTTTGTTTTTGTAATTCTTTCATGTATGAAATGTACTTACATTTATATGGTCGCTTCTTATATGCACATACCTTACACACGCATGTATGTATTTGCGTTGTATTTAACCCGTTTGAAATAAAATGAAAATTGATGATAAATTTTCATGGTCAATTTTTTCAATGTTTTTTTATACCCTGCATAATGCAATATGCATGGTATATTCATTTCGGTCAGATGTTTGTGTCCACTTGAAGGAATCTCCGGAGATATAGACATGGATATATATTCGTGATCAGCGTCGATTAAATTTTCGATTTAACGATGTCCGTCCGTCCGTCCGTCCGTCCGTCCGTCTGTCTGTCACCTGGCTGGTTCGCACGATAACTTGAGTAAATATTGAGCTATTTCGATGAAATTTGGCATAAGTAATCTATGATCCAAGGGTACGGAGGGGATTGATATTGGGCATGATCGGTCAATAACCACGCCCACACCAAGCATTCAAAGCGACTAACCTCGAAATTTTCAAAATCTTTAACTTGCTATAACTCACACAATATACCACTTGGGACAACAATATTTTGCACATAGAGTTATATTATACTACTATATAACCTCACCAAAAGTGGATGAGCCACGCCTACTTTCTAGCGTAGCTCCCATACAAAGTGTCTGTACTTCTTTTAAATTGAAACTGCTGTAACTTCTACAATCTTCTGTCTAGAATAACCATAATTGACACTTAAATTAATATCGTAGTCGGAAATGATCTGGCGAAAAATCAGCGTACCACGCCCACTTCTTATTGGGGCTCCCATACAAAGTTGCGGAAATTAAAAAAAATGTTACCGGTTATAACTTGCAAACTATTCAGCGTAGAATAACGAGATTTAAGGGGTGGATTAGTATTGTACGAGCAACTAGGCTCACAGAAAATGGGCGCACCACGCCCAGTGTTTATCGTAGCCCCCATACAAATTTTAAATTGAAACAGCTGTAACTTAGGCAATCTTATGTCTACAATAACCATAATTGACACTTAAATTAATATCGTAGTCGGAAATAATCTGGCGAAAAATCAGCGTACCACGCCCACTTCTTATTGGGGCTCCCATACAGAGTTGAGGAAATTAAACAAAAATGTTAACCACCATAACTTAGAAACTATTCAACGTAGGACACCAAATTTAAGGTGTGGATTAACATTGAAAAATTAATTGGATTTACTAGAAAGTGGTAAGCCACGCCCACTTTTTATATAGCTCCCATACTAAGCCTCGGAATTATCTTAAAATCCTTTTACTTCGTCAAAGTCAACCATATTTCGGGTGTAAATTAGTAGTATATGCAAAAATTGTTTCTCGAAAAGTGGAAATAAAAGAAAAGTTGGATATTCGAGTAAACTTTTTATATATAAATCTACATATGCAGGGTATAGTTTGGTCGGCCCCAGCCGACTGTAAGGAGATTTTTTTTTTTTTTTTTTGCCATTGAAAATGTTCTGATTAAATTGACTTGATGCAAAAAGCAAAAAAAAAATCGAAAAATTGATTAATTTAATAGCGAATTAATTGAGTGGAACGTCTGCACAAAGTAGTAACTTATTGAATTCAGCATAATTTGTAGCAGAAAAATTTGGCGCATTTTTTTTTTTTGTATCAAGTTGATTACATGTAATTTTTTAATTATTTCAAAATTATGCATTCATGCGTTCCATATGTGGCGCAAAGAGCTCCAAAGTGTATTGGCCGAATTTTCTCTAAAAATGTGGTAATTGTATTGGTATGAAGAATTTCATCTGCAGCTGGAGCTGAATTTCGCATCTATACTCTAACCCTCAAATGTTTCAAATTTTTAATACAAGAGCTGATATCATCTCAATATTGTCTGCTTTCGTTCACTACAAAAATTCTTTACAGGCGCATTGTTGTTAATGTGATATTGTCATTGTTATTTTGTTGTTGATGTCATTTAATTTTTATGATGATATATTTCACATCGAAAAAATTGCTTCGTAACGTAGTCATTTTTATATTATTTTAATGACAAACATAACTCTTTACATTTTTTCAATGATCAAAAACAACTCGTAAGTGTAAATACATAAAAGTGTATATGCATATAGTATAAGCTATTGGATTTTATTGACTCTTAAATTTGCATTTATATGTAAATGTTTATTAAAATAGGTTTTACAATTCATTCATTGCAATTCAATTCTTTTTTTTTTTTTTTTTTATAATGGTCACAAAAGAAAGAAGAGCAATTCTCATCCTCTAGTCTTATATGAAAATGTACTAAAATAGAGAACAACGCATGTTGGAATTAATCGTCAATAATAAATGTTTCAATGATGTTTCAATCAAACCCAAAAATAAATGAACAAAGGATTATAGAAATTGTTATATGGATGGATATAATATAATCGGGTTTGTTTCTTTTTTTTTTTTGTTTTTTTTTTTTTTTTTTGTTGCCCACTCTTTCTCTAATTTCTAGCTATTTGATATAATCCTACAATTTTGGGTATATTTGAAACAATTTGATAATTTGCTCTTTTTTTTTTTTAATCTGTATTGGTTTATCAATTTTATCGTGCACAAGCTTTTTAACGAAATGAATTTATAAAAAAGAATTGAACTTTACCATATACAATTTATATTCGAATGTTTTTCATCCCAAGGGTATCATATATTTGGTTTTTTTTTTTTTTTTTTAACCCTCGCTTCTGGCACGTGTATGTTGTTCTATATTCCAATCAAACAGATAAAACAAAATCAAACGGATGAAAACCTTTATGAGGAGAAAAAATTGTAGATAGGATATTTGTGGAAATCCCTAATGAAAAATTCGCACAAAAAATAGAAATAAGTAAATAAATACGATAAGTAAAATCTATCGATGACATTAACCTGTGTCAACAATATTTTTCTCCACATCAAGCATGTTTAGTATGTCCACTAATATGCATACATTTTGTTGTTGTTGTATTTTTTTTTTTCTCTTGTCATCATTCACTTGTCCTATTTTTCACAAAAAAAAAAAAAAAAAAAAAAAAAAAAACTAAACTTTCAAACGCAACATCAACATCATCAACAAATTGCCGAAAGGTAATACAGCTGGGAAATCTATATCGAGTGCACATTATTAGTTTCTTCAGTACAATTTCTATTTCCCTTGTATATATATATATATATGCATATAGCCATATATTATCGTGGTCGGTAATAGAAAGATAAATTTTATCCCCATGAATCAGCCGTAGACAAATGCCAACCGACCTACCGACCGATCAAGACAAGACACACAGACAAACAAGCAAAGGTAGTTACATACATATAATATACACCATGTATCACATTCGATATTTGTAAAATACGTACAGAACAACAACAACAACAACAACAACAAATTCCTTCCGTTGGGCAACAAGTTTATACAACAAATAAAACTGCGAAAAATTGCCCTAAGGGATTCAAGTTAAGGACGACATTGTTTTTTATGGCTCACAATAGCCTGTAGTTTACGAAAGAATTACGGTGTTTTTTTTTCTTTTTGTCTTTAAAGCTGTTGTATTGCGGTGAATTTTACATTCCACGTAACTCCTAGATGATTGTGTTGCTGATTTATTAATACAGCAATACAGTGTTGGGGGGGAGTAAATAACAACATACTTAGTAATACCTGAACATGTATATGTACGTTAGACTTTACAAAAAAATACAACTATATGGAACTTTCAGAAAACGATTTTAATGTGCATTATACCGGGTGTACATGCTTAAACGCTCGTAGATGGCGTATTATCGATTGTGCATCCTTTTTTTTTTTTAAGTTCGACACATCAATTAGTAATCAGTGTTCTCTCTCCTGTACATAAAAAAGGAGACCCCACAATTTGCGCCAACTACCGTGGAATAAGTCTCCTGAGCATCGCATACAAGGTTCTATCGAGCGTACTGTGTGAAAGGTTGAAGCCTATGCTCAGCAACCTGATTGGACCTTATAAGTGTGGCTTCAGACCTGGTAAATCCACCATCGACCAGATTTTCACACTGCGCCAAATCCTGGAGAAGACCCAAGAAAAACAGATCGGCACACACCACCTATTTATTGATTATAAAGCCGCTTTCGACAGTCCGGTAAGGGATTACCTCTACGCAACAATGTCTGAGTTCGGTATTCCTGCAAAGCTCATTCGACTTTGTAGAATGACACTGGGCAACTCCCGTTGTGCAGTGAAAATTGGGAAGGACCTCTCCGCAGCGTTTAATACCGAACGGAGTTTCAGACAAGGTGATTTGTTATCGTGCGACTTCTTCAATCTTATTATGGAGAAAATAATACGAGCTGCTGATCTACGACATAATGGCACTATCTTCAACAAAAGTGTCACGATATTGACATAATCGGCATGAACACGCGAGCAGTCAGTGCAGCATTCTCAGAGTTGGAAAGAGAGTCGCGTCGGATGGGTCTCACGGTGAACGAGGGCAAGACGAAGTATCTAGTGTCAACAAACAAAGAGTCCCGGCGTCTTGGACAGCACGTCACTGTTGACAACTACGCTTTTGAAGTAGTAAGGGACTTTGTCTATCTTGGAACCAGCATTAACAGCAGTAATGACGTCGGCTTGGAGATCATGCATAGGATAATTCTTGCTAACAGGTTTTACTTTGGGCTGAGTAAGCAATTGAGAAGTCGAGCCCTCTCTCGAAGAATGAAAACTACACTCTACAAGTCTCTCATCATGCCTGTCCTAACATATGGCGCTGAATCCTGGACAATCTCCACCTCGGATGAGCGAATGCTTGGAGTTTTCGAGAGAAAAGTCCTACGCAAGATCTTTAGACCTATTTGCGTTGGTGGCGAGTACCGAATAAGGTACAACCATGAGCTGTACGAGCTGTATGCCGATGTTGACATAGTAAAGCGCATCAAAATCCAGCGGCTGTGCTGGCTAGGTCATGTCGAGCGAATGGAAGAACACGTTCCAGCTAAGAAGGTGTTATATTCGGAACCCGCTGGAGGACGGCGCAGAAGAGGAAGACCAAACCACCGGTGGAAAGACCAAGTACTGGAGAACCTGACGGCGCTTGGAATTTCTAACTGGCGAAGCATGTTATTTTCGGCCGAAATCTATATTCGGTTGTTATGGCCACATAAGTAAGTAAGTAGTACATCAATTAGTAAACATCATCAATGATTTCATACAACAACATACATTTTTCCTCGTATAGTCATGTCTAGTTTCGTGTCAGAAAAGGCACATATGCGGGAAGCTCTATTTTTTTGCTTCAATTTGAAGAAATCTGCTGCTGAGTCGCATCGAATGCTTGTGCAGGCCTATGGTGACAGTGTGCTATCAGAAACCAGCAACGATGCTGTGCGTTTGGTGGGATCAGCAGGGTGTCATCTACTACGAGCTGTTGAAACCTTGTGAAACTGTCAATGCTCACTGCTACCAACAACAACTAGTGAAATTGCGCCGTGCTTTGGTGGGTGCCGTAGCTCAGTGGTTAGTGTGTTCGCCTTCTGATCTGTAGGTCGTGGTTCAATCCCCGGCTGATGCATAACAAATTTAATATCGATAAGATTTTTCTTTCGAACGGTACCCACCTGTCGGCAAGCAATTGGCAATTCTTCCGACAGTAACAACTTGCCATGAAAAAGCTTCTTAAAGAACTCTGTGACAAAGCTCAGAAAAAGTGATGACACAAGTGTTCTGCCGTTCGGAACCGGCTAAAATAAGTAGGTCCCTTCTAATATTGTCCAAAATTTAAGACGCACAACAGTAATGGAAGAGAAGCTCGGCCAATGAGCCATTTGGGGCTTTAAGTGCCACATATTTATTTATTTTTATTTTTTTTGGTTGAAAAAAGGCCTGGTTATGAACAAAGACATGAGAAGCTGATTTTGCTCCACGACAACGCTCCATCGCACACGTCAAAACTGGTCCAAAACTACTTGGACACACTCAATTGAGTAGTCCTACCTCATCCCGCTTATTCACCAGACCTGACCCCTTCCGACTATCACCTGCACCAGCACTTTGATTCGTATGAAGACGTCAGAAAATGACTTGACGAGTGGTTTGACTCGTAAAATGAGAAATTCTTTTGGCATGGTATACACAAATTGCCCGAGAAATGGGAAAAATGTATAGCTAGTGAGGGCAAATACTTTGAATAAATTAATTTTTGACTTTCTATGAAAAAAAAATGTGTTTTTTTTTTTTTACCGACAAACAGCGGTTTTAATCTTGTACACCTGGTACGTTTTTTAAAAGCTCTCTTGTAGTACACTTGTGACGTCACCTTTGCTTAGTTTACGTGCAGAGCTTTCAAAAGCATTTTTCCAGCGAAAGTAAAGTGTTTGAGAATTTTTTTTTTTTTTCGATTTAATAATTTAAATTCATTAATAAAATTTTTTTGTTGGACAAATCTAATTTACATGAAAGAGTACCAAATTAGAGCAAATCATTATATCGTTTAGTAAGTAAATACTTCAACATAATAAATAGAAATATGTAACGAAATTTTTTAATAAGAAAATTGTAAAATTCTACCTACACTTTAGCATAAGAATTTCATAATAATTTTATAATAATCTCATTTCTAATCAATAATTCAAATTATTTCTGAGCGTAAACATAGTACTCAAATATTCTTAAGTATACAACTCCTTGTATATTCATCATTGATGGTAAATGGTTACTTAGATACCTAGTAGTACTAAGTACCATATTTGGCCTAATATGTATGAGTATGTATGTATGTATGCATGTGTGTGTGTATGTGTGTGTGTAGTGAAGTGTTCACAAAATGTAATATTCACAATTTCAATATTTGTCTGTCTGGCTGACAACACTCAATAGCATCAATGAAAAATTTCCACATGAATTGGCCGCCGCAAAATATAACTTTTTATTAACCAAACTTTTGACCCTTCCTCCTCCATCATCGGACATAACAGAACTCCTCGCTGCTTAGAGTAGGACGCCTTTTTTTTTTTGTGTGTGTTTTGTTGTTTTATTTGTAAATTCTCTATCACTAACTCTCTCTCTCACTCTCTCTCACCGCTGCTATATAACAGGTCAAAGTTTTCAAGAGTATATTTCAACTAAATTAAAATTCTTTTCTAAGTCAAACGACTACGTACGTGTACGTGGAGTGCAGTTAGCTAGATACACACAGTGAAGCAGTAAACCTTCTACATTGCTTCTGCATAATACATAACAGATGTGAGAGTGAAAAGAGTGAGTGAGCAACAAGAAGGAGTGATGGAATAAAGTGAAATTGAAATTGAATCTCAAAAACTTCATCGTATGGAGCACGCGCTAATAAAGTCTTTTTCAAAGTGTTTAAACCATTGAAGCCATCATCAATCGGAGGGGCACGTATAAGTACGTACAACCTCAAAAAATTTACATTTTCGAATATTGATTTCGCTTATTATACGTACGTAAGGTACTTATTTAGTACTTTTATTTTCGTATCGTATGTACCAATGCCAACAGCCTAACCATAATATGTACGTACGATTACGTAATGGAAGAGGTAAAGTGAAGGCATTTTTTGTATTGTTTAATATTTTGATTTTTAACGTGGTCGTTTTTTTTTTTTTTTTTTGTTAATTTTTTTTTTTTTTAATTTAGAAAATCAATCATGGGCACTACCACCAACGGTGCAATACAATTTTCAATAGCACAAGCATTGTCACCATTTGCATTGTTCTCATATATACATATATGTATATATATTCGAACAATATGCTTTGTACGCAGGATATCATCATAAGGATACAATTTTTCAGCGCGCTAGTGCGAAACACCAATACCAGTTGGAATGAATGAATGAATTGAATTGTTAATCTCATGCTACTGTGCTGCGACTTTATTCACTTTATTTACTTTACAAATATGTATGCATATATACCTATGAGTACCTTGAGTGGCTTGAATTTACTTGAAGAAGAAGGACAAGTGTAGTTAGAATGGCAGGCAGGCAACAAAACATGAAGCGTAGCATCAACAGCAGTACTCCTTACAGTTGAGCGCGTTTCAGTGTTTATGCAAAAAAACCAAAACAAAATAAAGAAAACTAAAGAAAATACAAAACGCAAATCAAATTAACAAGAAGAATTTCAATTATAATTTCTTCTTCTTTTTCTTAGTTTTTTTTTTTTTTTTTTTTTTTTTTTTTTGCTAACAAAGTATGAGACACAGTATAGTCAGAGAGTACTGTCACAGCTCCAATATTATATTCCATATGCTTGACTTTAGTTGTTGTTGTTGTATGTATAAGCTTTACTCTTCGTTGAGTTTTCAAGTGTCATTCACTCACTCTCGTTCATTGCATGTAGTCTCACATTTGATACTTGTATGCATATACAATTTCATACTATAAACATGTATATATACATGAATTATGCTGTAAGTGACATGTTGCAAAATAATATTAGTTCAGTATTTTATTTTTTTTTTACTTTTCAATTATATTGGAATCAAAAACGATATTTACTTGAGTTGTTACACACAAGTGGTAACGGTATTTGAATATTATCGTATATACATACAACTATTGTACTAGGCATTTGTTAATCTATTTGATCTTTTCAAGTGAGACTATTATGTACTCATATATACAATATATTAGATGTTGATTTTATTATGTAAACATTTGATTGAAGCACTTTTATGGGTAAAACTCACATAAGTCGAATCACCTGCCTATCTAAATACGATATACTTGCTTGCCTGGCTCTTGTATGCAGTTTAGTTATTTTTAGAATTTGTCTCTGAAACATGGAGTCGATTTGTCACTAGTATAGCATTTGTTCAATACAATGGATATACTACCAATCGATTTTCTGTCGTCCACAAATCATAAATATGTATGCATGGTATATGGGAGTGAATAATAGAAAATTCTCAGGATTAACTAAGCAAAGACATCACTTGTTTTCATTATAACATATTTATATGTACAATTCATTCGTTGTATATGTGTGTGTATATTGTAGAAACAGCTTAATGATTGCTTTTGCCAACTAATAAACATCCTAACAACACTTTACATTGAATAATCACAGGATACATATAGACAGTCATATTAACAGGAGTTCATTTAAATTGAAACCCAAGGGAAACTATGGTTTTGGCATCATTTCGATGGCCATAATTGCTTCATCTCTATAATTTAACTATCTCATCTCTAAATAATATAGTTAGGAAATATTCGGTTGAAAATAGTTTAAATCAAGATCGATCAATCAGTAATTATTTTGACTAAGAGATTTATTATATATTGAACAAGTGCAAGGGTATCGTAAGTACATTTATTTTGGTCAAATGTTTGTTACTTCTAGAAGGAAGCTCCGGAAGATAGAGAAAATTCAATTTGAATGTTTAAATGTCCATCCATCTGGCATAAACTACTTATGGCTGAAGAGTAAGGTTGATATTGAAATTATCGTTCAATGTGTACAACCTCACAGAACTATCACAGAGGAGACTTATTACTTCATCTACGTAAACAATTTTTGGCATATAGTAGTTTAACATTATAGTGCGTAATAGTTGCAAAAGATATTGGCGAGCCATACTCGTTAGATTTCAGATTTGTTATGCTTCAGACGGAGATTGAACCCACGACCTACAGATCAGTAGGCCAACACACTAACCACTGAGCTACGACACCCATCTAATGAATAATTTAATGAATATAAATTCATATTTTCTTATTGAAAGTTTACTTAGAGATGCACACATTACGACCACCATTTTACATATTCAATCTTAGTATTTTCTACGACTGAAAGAAGTACCCCAATCGTTCGGTATTGCGCACCTATAAAAAGAAGTTTTTTTGTTAAGTTTTAGTGCTGTCTTTTCAGTCGGCCCTATTTTTTTTTTTTTTTTTTTTTTTTTGTAAAACTAATTTTATCACCTGTACAAATATAGTCTAAACCAATTTTTCCTGACTTTGAAAGTATGCAAAGTATTTTTCTTCGGAAGCTACAACTTTTTCCCATTTTTGAGAGAGCGCAAGAATTCCGTCCCAAAGGAACCGCTTATCTTTTGAGGCCCAGAACGTATCGCATTCTCCTTTGATCGAAACAAGTGGTAGTCAGATGGGTTAATGTTTGGTGGCGTAAGATTTCAAATCCGCTATTTTCCAAATACGTTTTAATGGGTTGCGCAACATTTGGCCGAGCATTGTAATGATAAAAAAAAATCAATGAATTCGTGTTTGGTCTCGCATTCCGGTCGTTTTTGGCTCCATACTCGCTTGAATTTGATGAATTGTTATCGATAGCGTTCACCATTAATAGTGACACCTTGTTTTAGCAGCTCACAATACAACATATCGCCTCCACCAAATACCCAACATCACCTTCGAACTATAAATATTCGACTTTGGAGTCAATTTGGCTCTTTGGACAGCTCTCATATATGATTTTTTGCACTTAGAGTTGTCGTAACTAACGATACGATGCAAAAAAAGACTTTGCTTTATACCGTTGAAACAGCAAACATTTCATATGGAACTCAATTTCTCATTTTCTGATTCATACCCATATTCATTGGACGCAAATGAAATAGCTTGTTAAGTCGCTTATATCAAAATTATCATTTTGAAAGCGTCTAAACCAAAATCCACAAGTTCAAATTGTTGTTGTGAATGTTCTGAAAAATTAAAATGTGTAGACAATTGAAAAACCTTCCACTGTTCAGTATGCATAACATCGTGTTTTAATTGTGCTCATTTGCAGCTAGGCCTTTTTTCTTTATTTTATTCATAGTTAAGCTTCTTCTTTAATCCTATTACTGACTAATAAGTTGAACATTTATAAAATTGCAACTGCACATGTTGCTTCTGCTGCATGCACCTATATACGGTAGTTATTACTATTGCCAGCATGCGACTTTGCTTTGCATTTTTACAATCGTGTCTAGACATTTTGCATGTTGTCGCCATAAGCTTACTGCATACATGTCCACATATGTCTATAAAAGCATATGCACAAAATATGCTTATAAATAGTTGGTAATTTTAAATTTTTTTTTTTTTGTTTATTTGGAAAATTGTATAGTTCAACTTCTAAGACTCGTTTTATTTTTAAAGAAAATTCTCATAGTTTTGCAAGTGCAAGTGCTAAATAGTATGACAGGCTGGCAGAGCAATATTTTTGAAAAATAAAATAAACTTATACATAATTTTCTACCAGCTGCTATTGCCAATATATGGATACATATGTACTTATTGTGCTGCCACAGCAATGGCGATACAACATATTAATTAGAACATGCAAACCCAACATAACAACAAATACTTCCGTTTCCGCTGTGTAATCGCTATGGCAAGAAGAAACGCAAAGAAATGTTCATAGAAGAATATAAGGGGAAAAAACGGTATATAGGAACACAAAGAAATTCTCATTTTTTTTTTTTGTTGCCCACACTTCAATTTTGTGTTTTATAGCAAAACAAAATAAACGAACACTTGCTTAATGTTGTAAAATTGAAATGATGAACTTTGGTTGCACATTGCATGTATGCACTACATATTCGTACAAATATGAATAAGCTTTACCCACTGGTTAAGCAATTCGTCGAAATAGCAGATCATTATGATGATGATGATGATAAAGATGTTGAATAAAAATGATGCATAAAAACGTACATATGCTCCGTAGTATAAGTATAAGTCATAAAATAAGGCAAAGAAGGCTTTTTTTTTTGGAATTTTACCTTTGGTTGCCATTTTTGATTGACATTTGGGCGTTTCGGTTGGCGCGCACATAAAATACATACATTTCTCCACCCGTTTTCTCACTTTGTATTAATATTTCATTGTTGTTCTTGTTATTGTTTGAGGTTTTCTTTTATTTGATTCGATTTTTTTTTTGTGAAATTTGTTTTCCTTTTTGATGTTTCATTTGCCAAATTGGTTTTGTGGCACACACCAAATACACCGTCATATATGTACATTTGTACTCATTCGTTATGCTCCAACATATACGCACATGCACTCATATATCCGTATGCAACCGTCTGGAAACCTAAAATGAACAAACACGTGAATTTCCTGTACGGCGTCCTGTACAAGGATATTAAATATTGTACTGTTGCGTTTCATTATATCCGGCTTCTTGGTTAGATACATGAAGATGGCAAAAGCAGCAAAAAGAAGGCACACTCCCCTCACTGGCAACAAAAAAAAAAAAATACCATTTTACCGATATGTATTAAATGAAAGTGCAAAGTAGAAGATTGAATAAAAAGGATTATCTCATATTTCATTGTGCAGAAAAGAAAACGTTATATAGTTATGTTCGATAAATATACGCAGTTGAAGTGCCCATTTTAATGAGTACGAGTAATTTCATATACATAGTATGTACATATATAGTACGTGGGCGGTCCCAGAACTACCCAACCTGACATATAGATGGCGACAGTAGTTTGAAAAAAATTACTTTGGTGAAAAGTGGCAACCCTATAAAACATATGCTTTAAGTTTCAAGGCGCCACGTTGTTTAGTATAATTTTTTATTTTTTATTTTTTGGAGCCATCGAAAGCCGACCTTAGTGAATGAATATTAAAGCCGAACTAGATTCTACTCTGGGGGAGTCTCTACTCCTTCGTTTACAATCATAAAATATTGGGTGGCAGAGTTTAAACGACGTCGTACGAGCTGCCAAGAAAAACACCGTGGTGGTCAATCAATTGAGGTGGTCACGCCAGAAACGGTTAAGGACATCCACAAAATAGTATTGGATGATCGCCGGCTGAAGGTGCGTGAGCTAGGTGAAATTACAGACATTTCAAAAAGTGCTATAAATCGTATGTAGACGGAAAATTTGGAGATGAAAAAGTTGTGTGCAAAATGGGTGCCGCGTTTGTTCACAATAGAACAAAAACAATGTGGTGTAGATATTTCTATAGAGCGTTTGGCGATGTTTCACAGTAATACGGCCGAGTTTTTGCGTCGATTCGTAACCATGGATGAGACATGAGTCCACCCACTTCACACCTCAGACAAAGGAGCAGTGAAAACAGTGGACTGAAAGGACTGAGAATCGTGTCCACAGAAGGCGAAGACAGTTCCATCTGCATAGCAAGATTATGGCGTGGGATAATTTTATTTGATTATCTTCAAAAAGGAAAAACAATCAACGGCGAGTATTTGCTAATTTGTTGCTGCGTTTAAGTGATGAAATTCAAAAAAAAAGGCAACATTTGGCGTTGTTTCATCAAGACAATGCACCATTTCACATATCCGCTATTGCAATGGCCAAAATCAATGAGTTAAAGCTCGAATTGCTTTAGCACGCACCTTATTCGCCAGATTTAGTTCCTTCGGATTATTTTCTATTTCCAAATTTGAACAAATGGTGGCTTGGTGGTAGAAGATTTGAAAACAATAAGGAGATGGAGTCTGCGATAGATGGCTGTTTTAATGAGCTAGACAGTTCATACTATAAACAGAGTATCGAAGCTATAGAATATCGCTGGGGAAAGTGTATAGAGCTAAAAGGAGATGATGTTGAGGAATAAAGAAAAATTTTCCCAAAATTGGTGTGTTTTCTTTATTAGGTCGGGTAGTTATGGGACCGTGGGTGCCGTAGCTCAGTGGTTAGTGTGTTCGCCTTCTGATCTGTAGGTCGTGGTTCAATCCCCGGCTGATGCATAACAAATTTAATATCGATAAGATTTTTCTTTCGAACGGTAACCACCTGTCGGCAAGCAATTGGCAATTCTTCCGACAGTAACAACTTGCCATGAAAAAGCTTCTTAAAGAACTCTGTGACAAAGCTCAGAAAAAATGATGTCACAAGTGTTCTGCCGTTCGGAACCGGCTAAAATAAGTAGGTCCCTTCTAATATTGTCCAAAATTTAAGACGCACAACAGTAATGGAAGAGAAGCTCGGCCAATGAGCCCTTTGGGGCTTTAAGTGCCACATATTTATTTTTTTTTTTAGTTATGGGACCTTCACTTTTTCTTTCTTTTTCGAATAACATTAATTAACTTCAATGTGCGTTTCTTAATTAAAAATGAGGTTGAACTTTATTCTTTTATTTCTCATTTTGCGAATATATTTTCTGTTTTTTTTTTTTCTCTCTCTTTCTTTGCAATTTATTCACGCGGATCATTTGTTTTAAATCCTCTTCTATTACTGTGCTTGTGCGTCATACTCTATATATATATATATATATATATATATATATATATATATATATATATATATATATATATATATATATATATATATATATATATGTATAAATTTTTTTCCACTTCAAATCAACTCATTCACTAATTGCATGCAGTTTATTGTTTTCTCTTTTTTTTTTCATAAAAAATAAAATAAAATAAAAGAACTCAAGAAGAGGTGGAGAAAGAAAATAAAATCAAAAATCACCCTTAAAAACCACTACCATTCAAGCATTTCTTTTCGTTAAAAATTTTTTTTTTTTTACTTTTGCGCTTATTTTACACATTTTTAACACAAAATACATACATGCATACGTGCATAAATAGTGTGAGTATTTTGAACACATGTAACATTTCCGATATTGCACCATGCTTGCATTTGTTTGCACTCAGACGGCTTCGTACAACCATATCACCATCACCATCACCATCACCATTACCATCATCACTTACTACCTTATAAAGAAGTCTTACTCATCAGCAGCACCCTTAGTTAGTTCATGCGACTAACTTTGTGTATTCTCACGCGATTTTGCCATTTTTTAGTTTTACGCTTCAGATATTTTGTTTTGTTTAAATAAAAACAACAACAACAAAAATCATTGTCACACAAAGTGTAGCTGTGAAGAAAGTAAGAAATAATAATAAGAAGAAGAAGTAGACGTAGAACAACAACAACAACAACAACAACAAACTCATATATAAACTCAACTCAACACATTTAAGTATATATATAACTATAATACTATGGCAAGACTATCAGCAACGCCATTGCCAAGCTGTAAATTGCATGACGCATCCTATTAGAATTGCAAAAGTATGTACCATATGTGTAACAGGTACATGTATGTATGCATTATGTATACAGCCGCCATTGTATTATACATTGTATGAATGTATGCAGTTAAGTTGAGTGCACTCTACATCCGTTTCCGGTTTTTCTAAAAATTGCTTTTGACTTAGTTTTCCACTTCCATATAAATTGGAATGGAATTATCATCCACCAACCTGATGATGTGCTCATACAACATATTGTTCGTATTTGTTTGTTTGTTCATACAAATTTTCATGTGCATTGTTAAGTGGTACTAACTAATATTGCTGCTGCACTCCAAGGTGTTAAATACTTGTAGTTTATAGAATACGAATTCTTTTGATTCATGAATATATTTGCTACATACAATATGGTTACACATGGTTAGCTTTTCAATAGAAACTAAAATGAGACCTTTGAGACTAGACACTTTTCAAATGTTGTTTTTGTTAGGTTTTGAAGATAACAGTGAAAATATTCATAATGCATTTGAGGAAGATTCAATGATTGTTTTTTTTTTTTTTTTTGTGATTCTCATTTGGCTACGAATTTAATATGGAGATATACGGGTTGCAGAAATAATTTGGATTAACTGTATATTGAAATAATCGGTATCAACTCGCAAACAGTTAGTGCAGCATTCTCTAAATTGGAACGAGAGTCACGTCGAATGGGTCTAACGGTGAACGAGGGCAAGACGAAGTACCCAGTATCAACAAACAAAGAGACCCGTCGTATTGGACAAGACGTCACTTGGAACCAACATCAACAACTGTAATGACGTCAGCCTGGAGATCTTGCCTAGGATAACTTTTGCTAGAGGTGTTACTTTGGGCTGAGTAAGCAATGGAGTAGTCGAGTCTTATCTCGAAGAATTCGATCGAAAATCACACTTTACAAGTCCCTCATTATTCCTGTCCTAACATATGGCGCAGAAGCCTGGACAATTTCCACCACGGATGAGAGGATGCTTGGAGTTTTCAAGAGAAAAGTTCTGCGCAGGATATTCGGACCTATTTGTATTGATGGCAAGTACCGAAAGAGGTACAGAGATGAGCTGTATGAGCCGTACGCTGACATTGACATAGTCAGGCGAATCAAAGTCCAGCAGCTGCGCTGGCTAGGTCATGTCGAGCGAATAGAAGAAGATGCTCCAGCGAAGAGGGTATTTGATTCGGCATCCGCTGGAGGACGTAGAAGAAGAGGAAGACCAAACCTCCGTTGGAAGGACCAAGTCTTGGGTAACCTGGCGGCGCTTGGAATATCCAATTGGCGCCAGCAAGCGAAGAATAGAGAAGACTGGCGCCGCATTATATGTTCGGCCTAAATCGATCATCGGTTGTTATGACCACATAAGAAGAAGAAGAAGATCTTAATTTACTTTAAACTACGATATTTTGTTAAATAATACATTTTTAATGCAAAGAAATTTCTTCAGATAATCGAATTTTTGTTTGTATTGACATTCATTTAATTTTTTTTTTTTTTTACATGATATGTGAATTTTCTAAAAATTAGTGAAGCAACCACAATACTAGAATATATGTGATTAAACACAATGGTTAGTGCGTTGGCCTTCTGATCTGTAGGTCGTGTGTAATTTAATATCGAAAAGATCTTTCTTTCGAACGGTACCCACCTATGGGCAAGCAATTGGAAATTCTTCCGGCAGCAACAATATGCCATGAAAAAGTTTCTAAAAGAACTCTGTGACAAAGCTCAGAAAAAGTGATGTCACAAGTGTTCTGCCATTCGGCATCGGCTAAAATGACTAGGTCCCTTTTAATATTGTCTAAAATTTGACTGGAAAAGAAGCTCGGGCAAAGAGCCCTGGCCGCTTATAAGTGTCACATGTTTTTTTGTTTTTTTTTTGTTTTTTATCTAAAGGGACATATCTTACTCAAACTCATTAGAATAAATATATTTATTTAGATTGCTACTATATTGTCGTAGCTTCTAGATCAAAATAAAAGCTTTAAACGTAACTGAAGGCACAATCTTCATGACGGCTATTAGATTACTCTTTCCTAGCCAGACTAAAGGCTCTGGGATGTCATATCTTTACTTAAAAATCGTGATATCATAATTTTAGTAGTTGATTAGTTGTTGCATTACTCATAATGATATTCCAAGCATTTTAAGGGCCGGACAAATTAGCCAAAATTCGCACCATCTAAGAAATCTCTCCTGAATTGGCATGCTTGAGTAGTTCATTGCCCGAAATAACTAGTTTAACTGACAAGACTAACGATAACGATGCTCAATCCATATTGAAATACATTGGCAGCCATGCCTGGAGCACTTAATGGTTGCTCTATTCTTGGAATACGTGCCAGCAAAATGGCACGGGGCCACCTAGCATATATCTTCTGCAGAAGCTGTGAAGACTCTAAAGGACAATGTGGCACTAGCAGCTGCAGAGAACATTGCCTCGTGAATGTTTTTTCTGAAACTCTACTATAAAGCTCTCTCAGAAATTTACCGATGAGTAATTCCTTTTTTTTTTCGAGACTACCTCATAAATGTAGATTATGTAATTTCCAAGTATGCACTACGTCATCCGAATAGAAATTTCTCATCATCTTTAGATCTTTATGCAATGCAATTGTATGTTAAATGTCACCATTTTCAAATCAAAATTATGATATAATATTTATGAATGATACTTAGGTATATGAATAATATTTAATTTATGTATAGAAAGAATCTATTTATCAATATCTAATGTGACCACAACCACAATCTGATTATAATCTTGAATTGACTGCAACATTTATCGTGATCAAATTTGATATTATTGTCAACTTGTTTGCTGCAATCTGAGAATGTTGCCGACATGCACATGAATTTTTTATGAAATAAATTATAATTTTATAATTAAATAAATATTTTATTCACATATTAATTGAAGTATATAAACAAATAAAGTCAATTAAATATGTCTGCGGAAATTTTTTAATATGTTTTACGTGTGTATGTACTGTATATGTGTGTGTGTGTATGTATGTATATTTTGTGGCATATGTCCCTTCAGTAAACGTTAAACAAATGGACAAATTATTTATGCCAAAAGCTCATTATCACAACGATGACAGTAAAATTTAATTAAATACTCACTTCACTTCACCAACAGCAAAATATTGTTGCTACAACAACAACAACAACAACAACAAACACATGCAGCGAAATTAAAAAAGTCAGCAAATAAAAACCAAGTTAAAAATTCATTAAATTGTAAAATGCGATTTATATATATATACATACATATAGATTGTATGCATGGGCATAACAAAAAAAAAAAAAAAAAAAAAAAAAAAAGAGAAAAGACAAAAAATTGTTAACAAAAAAAATTAAAAATTAAATTGTAGCATAACTACGACAGCATACTGTGTACACTCGAATTTCGCTTCTGGGTGTATGTACATACATAGTCGTCTACATAGTTGTGAATAATGAGTTAGTAAAATATTTTTTGCGGATCATCAATTGAAAAAGCCAGCAGCGGTTTTCACACTCTATAAATTTATTTAAATAAAAAAAAAAAAAAAAAAAAAAATTGACTTACTAAAAGATTGCATAAAAATATTCAAAATTTAAACACGAATATGCAAACAAATATTCAATATTAATATTGTAATTGATGCCACCACCACTGAGTGTGCTGTCACATTGTAACTAACTCCGCTGGATGGGATTGCAATTAGAAGAGTGCAACATTGTAATGCCATTGTGTTGTTTGTTGCAACATTTTAAATTAATTTCAAAAATGTTTACACACACACACACACACACACACAAAACAATAGGTACAATAATATTCAATTACAATTCTGACTGAATTTTATGTACACTAGACAAATCCCCACTGAGAGCAGTTGAGTAGCTAATGTGACCGCTATCATGTGAGATTTGAAATTGTTTTAAATATGTATTTACATATTTACAATATGGGCATATTTTTGCATATATGTACTCGTTTATGCAACACGACAGATATTGATATTAATGCAACCACATGGATATTAGTGGTAAAGTGATTCTTGTTGATATAATATTTATATGGATTCAGTTGATAATACACACATAATTCTACAGGTTGATTTTTTAAGAGCCTTTGGATTTGATTTTGAAAAAAAAAAAAACACATAAAATTTAGAGAAATGTATGAAATTTTTATTTGAGTCGATAGAACGATCTATATAATTCAATGTTTAATGATGATGATTTCATGTAAATGTTGTCCGCGACTGCGTCTCAAATGGTTCATACGCTGGGTGTAATTTTGGCATACTCTCTCCAATATATCGGCCGGTATCTCACGAATAAATTCTTCAATATTGCGTCTTCCAGTATGTCAACCGTTGCAGGCTTGTCGCTATAGATATGAGCCTTAACATAGCCCCACCGAAAATAGTCTAATAGCCTAGACAGACGGCAGCGTTAATCCGGATTACCGGCACACTTAATCCGAATAAAATATTTACCTGACAGACGGCAGTATTGCGGATTATCTAAACGGCTGATTGCTGTTTTATTAGGTCTGCTCACTTACATTACTATCACTATCAATTTCTGTCATCTGTCACTCTCGATATGAGAAAATCTACAAGAAGTACGTGAACTGAAAACTATCAGAAACTTGTAAATTGGCATTCACAGTTCGTAATTGACAGCTGTCATTCTCGATATGAGAAAATCTACAAGAAGTACGTGAACTGAAAACTATCAGAAACTTGTAAATTGACATTCACAGTTCGTAATTGATGGCTGGATTTATTTTTTCGCCAACGCTTTTCATGTCGAAAACTGTTAACAATTGTTGAGAGTTTTCTATAAACGAACACACCTATTTTTTGTAAGTTTTGTAAATTGAATAGAGAAAAATTCACAATAGAAAATTTTCAGCAGTGTTGGCATCGCAAATTGCCCTAATAATCTTTTATTCTGAGAATTAACTCATAGAGTTAATGAGGATTAGCTGAAGTTAATGCCCGAGTTAATTCGAATTAAATCATTAGTCCGGATTAACGCTGCCGTCTGATCGTTCACTTATCCATTCAATCAGAAATGAGCTTCGTCCCTGAACACAATTTGCACTTTCTTAACCGAGCATGAATTTTGATAAAAAAAATTCAATAACCTGCAAGTGTTGTTCGTTTGTAAGTCGATTCATGGTTAAATTATTGATCAAACTGAACATGTTTGACGGTAACATGTTACACGAAAACAGCTGAGCTGCCAAAAACAGTGTTGGCAAAAATAAAGTTGCCAAAAAATCACCTTGTATTTATTATTTTTAATTGTCGAAATTAAGTATTTATAAAATATATTTGATTTGAGAAACTAATTTTTTTTTAGCTGAGCTGCCAAAAACAGTGTTGGCAAAAAGAAAGTTGCCAAAAAATCACCTTGTATTTATTATTTTTGATTGTCGAAATTAAATATTTATAAAATATATTTGATTTGAAAAGCTTGTTATTTTTTTTTTTTTTTTTTTTTTGTTATATTTAAATGTAATTATTACGTATATTCGATACCATACCATTATGCATATCTATAATAATACGTGTGTG
Organism: Megamerina dolium; assembly: GCA_963854835.1. NCBI lineage: Eukaryota > Metazoa > Arthropoda > Insecta > Diptera > Megamerinidae > Megamerina > Megamerina dolium. Next base: position 7,847,386 of record OY978526.1, on the reverse strand, counting down.
TGTGTATAAATATCCCAATATACACACACACACACACAATATTCACCTTTGTTTGTCATCAGAAATTTCACAGTATACGTGTAGGTACAAAATTATAATTACCCTTTTATTTGATACTTTAGTCCAGAGGTAAGAGCCAACAGCAATAACAACAACAACATTAAATATGCTGGCAGTAAAACAAGCGCTCCTCTGTTTTTGCATGTGCTATATCACCAATACATACTTACAACTACATACACTTGGTTATATTATCGTATGTGTATGTAATAAACATGCAGGCAAGCATGTGTCATATTTAGCACTCACCAAGCAGCTACTTGAGTTAAGAACACAACACAATATACACACTTTTGATCCTGTTGGTTTTTTGTTTTTCTCTCTCTCTCTCTCTTTTTGCATTTTCATGAAAAATAAAACCATATATACAATATTTAAAAAGCACCTATATATGTGCTGTATCATAAAGTATACATCTATATGTACTCTGAGTGTATGTGGGTAATCATATTATTCATACATACTACATATATGTAACCTCTTCTCTTATATGTATATTATAAGAGAATTAATGTCACCACGGAAGTTGCGGTTATTTTTATATGTTTGTACATATATAAATGCATATATTATATGTATATGTATATATACAAATAGCAGCTGAGCTCTGATTCATTTAAACAGGATTTAATTTAAATCATAATACTTATATGGACAGAAACTCATTCATAAACAACCCTGAATTTTTTTTTATACCTTCATTTGTTTTAATTTTCAGAAAAAACAAAAGCATATATAATAACAATAAGTGGTTAGTGGCCAGCAAAGCTACATTCAAGCTACAAACAAAAAACAATTGGAAAGCTTAACATTGGCAATATTGGCAACTTGAATGCCCTACATAATGACCTTTTTTTTTGTGCTGGAAATGGGTGTGGTTTTCATTCGGTTAGGTCAATTTGCGAGTATATTTGCACGCTGATAAAAATAATCATTTATACCGATTTCCGGTGCTCTAAATTTATATGTTTTTGCATAAAGTACAGTCCAGAACGTATTTTTGTATGAAAGTTAAGCGTGATTTTCATACGATTAATAAATGTAATTGTATATAGTGAATTTTACCCGGAAAATTTTATATTTTCGTGCATAAAAGTGTGAAAACATACATACCGAATCATATTTTTGTATGGGAGTTAGGCGTGATTATTATCCGATGCAATCCATTTTTTAATATGTCCGCTAATTCGTATAAATAATTATATGTACCAAATTTCAGCTTGATAACTTTATATTTTCGCGTACAAAGTGCCGAAAACGCACATTCTACGTCATACTTTTGTATGGGAGGTAGGCGTGATTTTTATTCGACTTTACTCATTTTCTAATATATCAATGCTGTGATAGAACTAACTTTATACACCAAGTTTTAGTTCGAAAGCTATATTTATTCGCGCAAAATGTGTGAAATCATACTTTCAACAACGTACTTTTGTATGGGAGCTAGTCGTACTTTTCATTCAATTGCGCCAATTTTCTAATATATTAATTCTGTGGTAGGACTAACTTTACACACCAAGTTTGAGTTCGAAAGCTATATTTATTCGCGCAAAATATGAGCAAATAATGTGCATTCAACAACATACTTTTGTATGGGAGCTAGTCGTACTTTTCATTCAATTGCGCCAATTTTCTAATATATTAATTCTGTGGTAGGACTAACTTTACACACCAAGTTGGGGTTCGAAAGCTATATTTATTCGCTCAAAATATGAGCAAATAATGTGCATTCAACAACATACTTTTGTATGGGAGCTAGTCGTACTTTTCATTCAATTGCGCCAATTTTCCAATATATTAATTCTGTGATAGGACTAACTTTACACACCAAGTTTTAGTTCGAAAGCTATATTTATTCGCGCAAAATATGAGCAAATAATGTGCATTCAACAACATACTTTTGTATGGGAGCTAGTCGTACTTTTCATTCAATTGCGCCAATTTTCTAATATATTATTTCTGTGGTAGAACTAACTTTACACACCAAGTTTGAGTTCGAAAGCTATATTTATTCGTGCAAAATGTGTGAAAATATACATTCAAGAGCATACTTTTGTATGGAAGGTAGTCGTATTTTTCATTTGATTTCACCAATTTTCTAATATATCAATGCTGGAGTAAGACTTACGTTATACACGAAATTTCAGTTTATTAGCTTTACTTTTTCGTAACAAAAGTGTGAAATCATACCCTCAACAACATACTTTTGTATGGGAGGTAAGTGCGGTTTTTATCGGATTGAGCTCATTTTGTAATGTATCAATGCTGTTGTAAGACTAACATCTCACATAAAATTATACTTCGAATGCTTTATTTTTTTTGCAAGAAATTTGTGAAAATATACATTTAATAACATACTTTTGTATGGGATCTAGGTGTAATTTTCATTCGACTTTGTCTATTTTCTAATATATTAATGCTGTGGTAGAAATAATGTTACACACCAAGATTGAGCTTGAAAGCTGTATTCGTTCGCACAAAATGTGTGAAAATATACATTTAAGAACATACTTTTGTTTGGGAGATATTTGTAATATTCATTCGATTTCGCTCATTTTCTAATATATTCATTCTTTAATCAATCCATCATTACACACTAAATTTTAGCACGTTAGCTTAATTTTTTCGAGTCAAAAACTATGAAATCACAATTTCATCAACAACACTCTAATATTTTTATATGGCCAGTCGTCGTGGTTTTTAATCGATTTCAACCATTCAGGCAAATTGTATTTCTTACAAAACTTAAGCATAAGGCACTTTGTGATAAACAATTCAAAAATTTCTATTTCATTTTGTTTTCTCGAAGTCCCGTGTAGCAGGTGCAATATTTGAAATCATTATCTTATTGCAAGATCCAATCGCATTTTGCAAAAAAACAATTTTTATACAAATTTCATACTAGACTTTAACATATTTACCTATGCATGCACGACATATTTAAATTTACATGAACATAATTACTTCTCGTTACTATTTATAACATTGCGAATGAGGTGTAAGAAATGCCAACATTATATGTACTAATACATTAATATGAGTAATCATAATAATATGCTATTATTTATCACCTGTCTATATGATAATTATAATATACTACCATATGCATGTATGCATCATGGAATTGTTATATTTTTCGCATGCATTATTTCAATTTGAATGACATATGAAATTATCGTAAGTATTACTCTATGATAAGCATAATAAGCATTGTATTGTAATATGCTAGGCTAGGATAGTAATTGCCTGAAAAAAAAAAGTAAACAAAACGAAACAAAAAACAATTGTAATAACAATATTTGTTGTTGTTTTTTGCACAATAACACCTCACATATCACATTGCAATAATCATTAACATGAACAATATCATCATCATCATTACCATTAGCATGCACTTAAGCATATGTGTACAAGTACAAGTTTTTTTTTTTGTTTGTTGGGCCGTTATTGTTATTAATTTTTTTTTTTTTTTGTTGTTAATTTTTCGGTAGGTACAACAAAGCATATGAAATTGCATATGACAAATACTTGATTGCAATGTGGCTGGTGATTATGTTTGTCGTATTTAGTGGTTGATCAAATGGCAAGGGTTGCAATTGTTGTTGGTCGTTTAAAATAATAAAACACGTTATTTTAAATATTCTACTTCATGCATCATCCCCCAACCCCACCCCCCCAAAAACATAATCGTACTCGTACTCATTGTGAGTACATAGTGAGTCCTTGCAATATTATGATGGCTATATTAATTTACCACGAAAAGCAAATTTGTACAGCAGTACAATGACAATGACAACGACAATGACAATGTCATTGTTATGTTGTAAAAATTATTAATAAATACCAGTTGTATGATTATGACTCTCTCTCTCTCTCTCGCTCTCTCTTTGTCTCTCTTGCCTAAATGCATTTGCAATTATATTTGTACTTGGTTCATTTTACTGAATGTAAGGTTGGTTATATTTGACAATTTTTGCATAAAAATCCACAGGCGGCAGCATATTTGCAATTGTGTCTATTTAATATCAAATAATGAAAATTTTCGAATATTTTACATATGGCGAAAATTGAACAAATACAATAAAACATATATGTATGTATGTATATGATATAGCAACTCATAAACGGCACGCAATAAGGCTGCGTGCTGTGTGGGTAATCGCAGCAACTTTGGCAACAATTATTACTATAAAATCATCAGCTAAACCTCCTACCATTACCTTTTACTGCTGCTGGTGCTGCTGTTGCTGCTTATCAATGGATGACATCGCCAGAACATATTTCATTTTATTTCTATTTGTGCTAAAATAGTGTGTGTGTGTGTGTGTGTGTGTGTGAGTATGTTGTGGGTGTGTGTGTGCATATTTACATTCGCATACGTTTCAGGATAATTACATATTTTCTGCTGTATTATTGTATTTACATAGGTATGTACTTTATTTACCAGTCTGCAAGCCAACAAGCCAGCCAGTCAATGCAAATGTTTATTTTAATTGCACCATAGATTATGCGATAAGCAAGCGGCATGCATACATATTTTTTATTTTTTTTTTTTTTTTTGTATACTTTTTGTAATAGAATTTTACAAATATACATAAACTCTTTATTATGTTTTTGTTGTTTTTGTTTTTGTTTTTGTTTTTGTTTTTTTTTTTTTCTTCCTTCAAACGCCATATACACATAATTCCTGTTAAATGTAAGAGCTATGTAAACGAAACCACCATCGAATAAGCCGTCAAAGCTGTAGGCTATGAACCACCCTCTCAATAACACACATACACATATACACTCACAAATGCATACAATATACAGAGAAACAGAGAAATGCATGGAAGGAAAGAACTTGTCGCCATCGTCACTAGCAATATGTCAGCTGGTACCACAGCGATTGTTAACAGCGTCATCGGTGTCGGCAACATTGCCTTTTTATACTTGCCAGTTACTGTTCTCTTTATATGTTAGAGATGTCCAATAAAATGTGTTGAATTTTGTAGAATGTGAAATTTTGAAGACAAAAAAAAATTTTGAAAAAATATTTTTTCACGGATTAAAAAAAATTTTTAACTGTTAAAATTTCAGTTTTTTTTTTTTTTGTTTTTTTTATTAAAAAAAATATAGTTTTCACTTGATTCATCAATTTTTTGATTCCATTTGTGACTAAATTGATTGGGGATCTTTGGAAAAAAATATCATATTACCAGAAATTGAGCAGATCTAATGTATATAGATCGAGTTTATGCGTTATTTTGCTATTATTATTTTTGTTTTTTTTTTTTTCTTCTGGCAGTTGCATACATGTACATGTATGCACCCATATCTCTGCATATTTTTAACGTCATATTCACCGTTGTCGATATATGCCAAGCATGCGTGTCTGCAATGCATGCATTACTATTGGTGTATCTACACGTATGTATGTATGCATGTTCGTATGTGTGAGCAGATTTTTATCGAGAATTTTAATTGATTGCTTTTGTGAAGCTTTTACAGGTAAAAGTGGTGTATTAATTTACTGCTGCTCTACGCTGCTATTCACATGCAGACACACACAACATCACATCCATGTGCCATACTAAATATGAGAATATGTATTACCGCCACCTCAATATTACCTCAACCAAACTTACCAAAATTTATTTTGAACATATGTGAACGTGTTGTTTTGTGTCTGTAATGGTGATTAATTGCCTTGGCATACGATGAGTATGATATCAAATTGATATCACGGTAAAAACTAAAACAACAGAACAACAAAAACAAAAACAATTACCAAGGAAAGTGTAGATGTGGGAAATTTGTACTATTTATTGATTAAATATCACACGAACCAAAAGAGTCTGGGTATGATTAAGGTATTAAATGTCTACAAAGTTAAGTCCAACATAGATTTGAGATGATTACAAGAGATAAACACATTGGTGAGGAAAAATAAAATCACAATTTTATGGCTATTTGAACACACATACACGATTCGAAGTGCTGATGAACTAACAAAAGAAACAATAATATTGATACAAATGGCAACATTCCTCATTTGATGCCCTATTCTTTACGCAATTCTTTAGTTCTAAGCTCAAATTTTCGCAGTGAAAAAAACCAAAAAAAAAAAAAAAAATCCTAAGAAACTTAATTGCATTTATTTGAATTTCTTTCCTTTACCAATTACCAATCTATTTTTCAATTGGATTACTTTATTCACATATACATATACATATACTTGATTATTTTACGTAACGAATTTAATTACAATTCTTGTCCTCTTTCCTTCATTTTTCTTCATTTAGATGTGAAACGTCGCAAATTGATGTGTAACAGCAATAATATGACTGCAGCAGCAGCAAATGTACCCGCCACAAAGACTGTGTACACAACTCTGCAACATACTAGTCAAGGCAATAAAATGTTGCCACCAACAATGCAGCATACACCACCACAACAACAACAACAACAACATGTGATAAAATCTTCATTAAATTCAGCATGTGTTGCTAAGATGGCAAACCAACACCAACACCAGCAACAACAACAACAACAACAACAACAGCAGCAGCAATTGATCTCAACAATTTCGGGCGATAATAAGGTGTGGCGTAGATGTACTAATGCTACACTAGCAAATTCAGCACAATTGCGCAATGAACGTGTTCCACCGTTGCCACAAATGCATTTCACACAAACACCACCACTGCAGCCGTTGGCTGAGCCAACTTCATCTGTGGTCTCATCACATTCTTGGCAGACAATGCACAATCGACAACAGAGCCCTGGACGGAATACATTGGCTGGAAAACGTTCACACTCAGCACCTGCCAAAAAGCAGCCAAACTTTAAGGATGATCCAACAGGGTATTTACAACAGCAGACCGCCTTGCTGCATAGTTCAATGATGAATGTTGCCATGGCTGAGGATGGTTTGCTGCTTACCACAGGTGATGATGATGATGATGATGATGATGACTATGACGAAGAAGTGGATGAGATGGAGGAGGGTGAAGAAGTGGAAGAAGATGATGCAGATGCAGAAGATGAGATGGAGGCGGTGGCACATGAGTGCGATGAGACTGGCGAAGAAATGGCCAAGGCACAAGAAGAATGTGAAGATGATGTTGGTGATGATGTTGGTGATGATGTTGATGATGATGATGATGAAGAACAAGATGAAAATGGGGAGATTGATGAAGAGGCCGAAGAAGAAATAGAAGAAGATGATGAAATGGATGATGACACAAAGATTGATCTGAAGCTGGCAACTACTGAAACAACTGTGATGGAAAAACAATGTGAACAAACTGTTTTAGATAACAAACATCAGCATATGCAATATGCTGAACGAGTTTTTACACTTAATGCTGGCCAACGATACCATCAGCAACAGCAACCGCCTCAGGAAACAACCTTCTATCGTCCTCAACAGCAACAGCAGCAGCAGCACCAGCAACAGCAACAAAAACAAGGGCAGCCACGTAAGACGATTCATATATCGAGTCAGCAAATTATAATGCCATCTAGTCAAGTGAATATTCAAAAATCGGAAACTGTTAAGACAGCTACTTCCGTGAATGGACAAACGGCAGCAACAATAATAGACGGTAATAGTGGTGGTGATGGTGATACAAGGGCTGTCGTTTCAATGAAGCCTCAACACAATGTACGTCAAAACATGCAACAACATCAGAAGCAATCACAACAAATAAAACTGGTGCCAACAGCACAAGAATCTCCAGTATCATCGAGTACAGCCTATGCACGCTCGACACCAGATATACAACGTCGGACACCGGATGGTACAATGAAACGACCCGAGCAGGTTGGTGCTATTTCGACCAGCAACGAAAGTCCACGTCCTTGCCCACCGTCGCCAGCTGAATCTGTTGAGTCGGCCTGCTCACGAGCTTCCTCCATTAAAACGATACCATCACCATCGCCTGTGCAGCAGCAGCAGCAGCAGCAGCAGCAGCAGCAACAGCAACAACAAATTCTTCTCACTAATCAGCAACATGTTGTGCAAATGCGAATACAGCAATCCCCACAACAACAGCAACAACAAGCGGCACAGCAATCGCAGCAAGTTCGCATTATACGACCGACATCACAGGCACAACAACAACAACAACAACAACAACAACACAATAATCAGCGCATTCTTGCCTCAAATCGCAATACTGTTACAACTATTGCTGGCAATCGTGGAGCCACAACTACAACCACGGCAACATCAGCAGCAATGCAGCATTTAGAGAATTCTCCAGCGACTCAGAAAATGCAAGCAACCATGCAAAAGCTATCACCAAATAGCACAATTTCAGTAGGTCAACTGCAGTTGCAGCCAATAGTACGTGCCGGAGATGCTGGCGGCAGTCAAATTATTATGACGTCAACAGGACAGTTGATAGTTGTGCCCGCCAATGGCAAACCACAGGCACAACACGGACAGCATCAGCAGCACGGACAGCAGCAGTTGCTCATTGCCACCAATAATGGTGGCGGGGCCACAGTGGGTAATAGCGCACAAGCACAGACGGCAAATGTCATCATACAGCAACATCAAAATCAAATGGACGTTTTGAGTGGGCAACAGATAGCTACAGCCACCAATGGGGGTATTATTCTACAGAATGGACAACAACAACAGGGTGGCAGTTATATTGTGAGTCAAGCACCAAGCGGCACATCGACAGCATCTCAACTGCAACCTACAACGGTGATACTCAACCCTGGCCAAAATATTTTAACCAGTAATGGTGCAAAAGTTCTAACGACAAATGCTGGCAACCTCATACATACCGGCAATCAACAATTGATCGCTGGAAATCAAATATTGACAGCCCAAAATGCTGCAACAGCTGGAATGTTGGGTCAGCAAGCGGTCGTTTTGAATACACTGCCCAACGGTGGCTATGTGATACAACAGCAACAGCAACCAGCAGCTCAACAACAATTTACAACGCTCGATGGGCAAGTTGTTAGCCAAATTGTGCAACAAGCCGATGGTACCACTGCGTTCGTTCAACAGCAATCTCAACAGCAGCAGCAGCACCAGCAAGCACAACCTCAACGCATTATAATCACATCGCCGGATGTGAAACGGAGACCAAAGAAACGAAAGAGCTCTGCTGGCTCTGCATCACCATCGAGTTCATCTACGACCAGTCTTTCGCCACAAATTTCACCAACAATTCCGAATCAGACTACCATCATACAACAACAGGCAGCTGCAGTCGCTGCACAACAACAGCGACAACAGCAGCAGCAAGCACAAGTTGTGCAAATCACATCTGCCCCAACCGCTCAATATCAACAACAGTTCCAACTTAGTCCCGGCATACAGGGCATTGTTGTTAATAAGGCAACTCCCACTCAAACGGCACAACCGCAACAAATCCTTTTGCAAAATGGACAACTCATACAGCCAATGAATCTCATCGGGCAGCAATTACTTGTGCCAGCTGGTCTGGTAATGGCGCCCGATACGACACTCTTGCAAATACAAAATGTTGGCACATGTGGTCCCAGTATCTTGACCGCAACACCACAAGGCACCATGATGTTGCGAGCATCTTCACCACAAACGCAAAAACAATTTATTTCATCCACTGCTGCTGGTCAGCAATTTATTGTCGGCAGTAATGGTCAACTCAGTCCTATTGGCCAAATTTATTCAACACCCATGGGTCTTGTGATGCCGACAGCACAACAGAATGCTGGCACTGCAACATTTGTACAACAGAATGCTACAATACAAGTACAACAGCAACCACAACAGCAGCATGTGACACAGCACCAACATGTTGCTATACAGCCGGCAACATTACAACATCAGCAACAGCAGCAGCAACAACATCAGCAGCAGCAACAACAGCAGCAGCAGCAGCAACAACAGCAGCAGCAGCAGCAGCAGCAGCAGCAAAATCAACAGCAGCAGTCAAATGTCACCGTTGTTAATGATCATACAGTCATGGAGTCAGCCACTTCATCGTCGTCATTGAGCGGACATCGATCCGCTGCTGCTAGTCCACCTGATACGACCACGCACAGTCCACGCAGTCCAGAACGACCGCCAAGCCATCGTAGTGGTGGTAGTGATATGGTAAGTTGAAATTGAAATTGAAATCACTTCGCCTTGAGAGGCAATTGTCCTTGGATTCCGTATATTATATCCATTTTTTATTTTCTTCCAGACCTCTGGTTAGAATTAGCTCTAAGTTGAAACATTACATTGTTATTAGTAAAAGGAAGTTATTGAAATTATTGTTTGCCATCCAGAGTTGTCTAGAGACTGCCATTATCTCAGTTATTTCGATGGGTCTTTACTGGACTCAACACAACAAATAACAACAATAAAACAACAAATAAAAATTCAATTGCTTTCATAAAATAAACTTCAATTAGGAGTAATCGAAGTGACCGTAATAATCTAAAAACATTTTCAAATCAAAGTAAAACATGGGTTATCGATCCTAACAACCGAAGGAAAAAAATTGTTGTTACCGATGATATTGGTTTTTTATAACACAACCTCACAAATGCTTTTTGTTCGAGCATCAATCAACATTTTATATATTTTTTGTTCCTTCGACATGCTTTGTGTTATCCTTTATGGCCTTTTTATGCTTTCAATAATATAAAATAACAATTTTGTAGGGTGTCCCTCTAAGGGGTTGAAATAGAGAGTGAGCATATTTGGAGGAAATAGGAAAGATAGGAATCAGTCAAACGTTTCATCGCTCTTGTGGCAAATTCTGCACTTTTATCGAGTCATTTGTCGTTTTTATATGATATTCAGTTCATTTTATGTGTAGCCTATCTTATGGGCAAAGATAGGGGCTAAGTATTTTTAGAGAAATTGTTTAGTAGTTGGAATTAATGTGATTCGGTCAGATATTTTCCTACTCCAGGGACCACCTCTGGTGGCGGAGGAAGTGAAGTTTTTAAAAATATCAATTTTGTACATGAATCCCACGATGGGCTGGATATAGGGGATAAATATGTTCAGGAAAAATGTTTAGTAGTAAAAAATTAATGGCAGCCGGTTAGATATTTTAGCCCTATAGGACACCCTGGAAGCGCTGAATGCAAAATTTATAAAAATAACAATTTTGTTGAAATTTTGAAGCGACTTAAAAAACAAAATCAAATTATTTCTTTTGTTTGCCCATTGCAACCCCAAAATCGATCTGGTCCAAATTGGTCCAAAAGCAATATTTTTCATAAAAATTCAACAGTTTTTACATATAAATATCATTATTATATGGCGAACAAAGTGAGCTCCTAAAATCATGATTCAATTTTAGAGAAAAATTTAAATTTTTGTGATTTTTTCATAAGAAATAAATCAGTTTTTAATCATCTTACTTACTTACTTAGGTGGCAGACAATCGATAATCGATTTAGGCTAAATCTAACATGTTTCGCTAACCAACTCTTTCCTTCCCTAGCTGGTGCCAGTTAGAGATTCCAGGCGCTGACAAGTTCTCCAATATTTGGTCCTTCCACCGGAGGTTTTAGTCTGTCTGCCTCTTCTGAGTCGTCCACCAGCTGGATCCGAATATAACACCTTCTTAGACGGACCTTCATGTCGTTCGCTCGACATGAAGTAGCCAGCGCAGCTGCTGTATTTTAATGCGCTTTACTATGTTGGTGTCGGCATACAGCTCATACAGCTCATGATTGTACCTTATTCGATACTCGCCACCAACGCAAATAGTTCCAAAGATCTTGCGTAGGACTTTGCTCTCGCAAACTTCGAGCATTCTTTCATCTGAGGTGGAAATTGTCGAAACTTCGTCGCCATATATAAGCACAGGCATGATGAGAGACTTGTAAAGTGTGGTTTTCATTTCTCGAGAGAGGGCTCCACTTCTCAATTGCTTACTTAGCCCAAAGTAGCACACGTGTTAGCAAGAATGATCCTTCGCAATATCTCCAGGCTGACGTCTTTACTGCTCTTAATGCTTTTTATTCTTCATGCTATCAAGCTCGTCAAATAGCATGTATTTCAATCTGATTCATGGCAAATGTATAGAATTTATATAATAAATAACAATTTCCGCCATAAGATTTGTGATGCACATATGAAGTCGCATTAAAATCAAATTCTTCCGGTTTCTGTTGTATGTGGTCAAAGTATTAACTACGATACCCACTGAGAAGTCAGATTTAACTCATTTAATAAATGTTAATTGATTTCAATTCTATTTACAGGTTCAATGTGTATCCAGTTCGGAGCCAGATGGTGCAGTTTCACCGCAAAGTGTCGATAGTCGTCAATCGCCCTCAACAACGGATAACGAAAGAGGTGAGTTTCTACATAATAGAATGGAATTGTAAAAACGTTAACTATGATTTTAACAAATAGCCATTAAAAAAAAAAAGAAATCGTAAAAATCCATAAAATAAACTTTGCAAAAATATACATAAAATATCAAAAAAAAAAATATCGACTCCAAAGCGAGAAAGTGAATACAAAAAAATAACTTTCACATAAAGGTAATTTTTTTTTTTTTATGGATGACCTCATCCATATAAAATATCTTTATTGGCGTTGCGCGATGCGTCTTCTTAGCATCACCCCCCCCCCCCCCCCCCCCCTTTTAGCTATGTAGAGATTACGTGCACATAACGATGTCTTTTTATGCTGCTCACATCATCGTAACAAATCAAGACGTTAAACGGAACATTAAATTCCAATAGAATTGGTTGGTTGGTAGTATGTTCGCATGAAGAAATGTACTTGCCAAGTTGAAACATTTCAAAAAATCGTTAAAATAAGTAGGCTCATAAATTGTATGCGCTATTAGACACAGTTACACAGTATGAATGCCTCTTATTTGTATCGATATAGCAGTAAAAAAGAATCAGTCAATCGTCGTCATCATCATCATCATCATCATCATCATCATCATCGTGTTGTAATCTAGTCTGGAATTGATAAAAGAAACATACATTTTTTTTTCTTGTATGTTGAGTTGAGTGCGTGAGCCAAAAGCATAAATGTGAGTGTTATCCCAAGGCGATCAATGTCAAAAAAGAAAATCATAAGAGTAGAAGAATGGCAGAAGCATGACAAACAAAAAACCGAGATGTATACGAATACTTGTATAATAAATATAAAGTAGCACGTCAGCAGAAATTATTTTTTTTTTTTTTTTTTGTTAGCTTCTCTCCATATATAAGTATTAAGTAATGAGAGCATTATGTATTTACCGCACACACACACACACACACACACATATATATTTGCTAACTATAAGGTTATTTTCATTATTATATCCGTTTTGTCCTTTCCACATACACACACACACACACACACATTCTTACTTATACATGCTTCTAATACGTATATTATCCATATAGGCAATGTTGTGTCAACCGCATACCAAACCACAAATATTTACAAGCCATCAGAATCTAAAATACGACGTGTACAAACACCACCACAATATGGCAATTCGAATAGTGGTGGCGCTAATAATACACATACTACTATGTTGGCTACAAATGCGTCTTCGCCAGCAGTTATGACATCGTTAAATTTACAACAGCAACAGCAACAGCAACAGCAACAACAATTGGCAATAGCAGCATCACAGCATTCGAATAATAACACAACAACATCTTCCACATCCGCATCATCAACACATTCGAATACGAGACAACAACAACAACAACAACAACAACAACAACAACACATGCCGGATATCGCAATGAAACCTGATTCTCGTGGTAAGTACACAAGTGTATGTGTATATGATAAACGCATATGTATGGAATGGCATAATCAGATAACAGATATAATGTATACATATGTATGTGTACATGTAGTAAACGCCTTCGATAATAATGATGGAATTATTACGTGTGCTCAACATATTGTTGTCTTTGCCATACATTGCTGCTTTTGTTTTTTGTTTTTTGTTTTTTTTTTTTTTTCGTTCATAATAAAATATAATATTTTGTGCGCCCAAAAATATGCTAACACAAATACTAACAGCATTCATAAGAATAGTATTTACGTAAATAGCATAAATATAGACATACTAAAGACTTTACTATTGTACTTGCGGTATTAAGTACTACTACTACTACTACTACTACTACTACTATTACTACTACTATTTACCACTACTACTACTACTATTTACCACTACTGCTACTACTTGTGCTAACGCTAACATCACTTATTCACGCATTTGTACCGTCAACAATGACATTATTCACCCACACACACACACACACACACCACACACCCACACATATACGCCAGCACACATTAATATTGGCATTATTTGTGCTAGTATTTTGAAGTTAACTAACTGCACCCGTATGATTTGCTAACAATACTCCACTTACACATTTATTTTTTTTTGTTTTTTTTTTTTACTTTTTGTGCACCTTTATTGGGGTTTGAGGTGTATTTTCTTTTGTATTATGGATTTTCTTTTCTCATCTTAGCTTGCTTTTTTTTTCTATTGTATTGTATATTTTTCAAATATTTACTTTCATCATTTTTTTATAGATTTTTTTTTTGTATTCATAAAATAACTAACTATGTAAATGTTTTCATTGTATTTTATTAATTCGATTTTCTTTTCTTTTCAATATTTATCATGCTCATCATGTACTATGTACATTCTATACAAATCTATACATATTAAAATATATATTCAATTCAATTTTGGTCGTTTTGATCCTCTGCCCACAAAATTGATAATACAACAATGTATATAATAAGTGTGTATAACAATACATGTACTTAATCCTTTTTTTTTATTTTTGTACAATATATATTTATCGGAACATCACTACTCCCCCCACCCCACCCCTAACCATGATGCTCATCATCAACCTCTATTTACTATCGTCATATTATCAAATGCTATTTATTTAATTCGCATCCTTATTAAGTAATACCCATAATAATTGAATTATCCATTCATGCGTTTCATTTGTGTTTGGAAAAAATTCATTCTTCTTCCTTGTATGTAGTTCTTTAGTTATTTTGCTTTTCGTTCAGCATCTTATTGATTTTCTTTTCTCTCTCTCTCTCTCTCTCTGTATCATTATACTGCTATTATTGCTCTTTACGTGCGTACATTTTTGATTTCCCTTATTCCAATTATTCCACTTAAGTTGTTTCCGTTCAAAGTCGTTATTCTCATCGTCGTCATCGTCATCATCGTCATCATCATCATTATCATTATTATCGTCATAGTATGATTTACAACATACGTAATACTACGCATTCATTTGTGTATATCGTATCGATTGTAATCAGCTTTGCAAAATTAATATATCGCATATGAGATTACATGTGTTGAACAACAACAACAACAACAACAACAACAACAACAACAACAAATACTCATGTTTGTACACAAATATTTGAATGATACATAAATTTCCATTGCCACTGAATGATAATTCTTTTGATATTATTGATTTCCTTTGACTTTGATTTATTACCCCATTTGGTTGTTGGCATTTTGTGTTATTGACCACAATTTTATTATGTTTATTTTATTTAATGTTTGTATTTTTGTTGTTTTTTTTTTGCTGCAGCTTATGAATTACTATAGTATACAAATATATTGCATAGCAAAGCATACAAGTCATTTTTAGCTTATTTAATTGATGAATTGATATACAATATAGGTATGTATGTATTGTAGACATATGTGCAAACACTACCATTTAATTGGGATAGACATCTTTGTCTGTGCATTAGAGTGACCCTAGGGTGTATGGTTGTTTGACAATGGTTTTTTGAAAATCATTTAATAGGATCATCGTTTTTGTTAAAAGTTGGTATTGCTGATTTCGAATATGTATAGTTAGGATATATCTTATTATTATTATTTTTTTTTTTTTAATATACAATTTGTTAATTTTAAATGCATTCTATAAGTCCTCACGTGGGCTCATTTAAAAAAAAAAAAAAAAAATATATAAATTTTGTGGTGTAGCACCCATAAGGTGTGGAAATAGTAGGTAGATAGCTTTGGGATGCAGGATTAATGCAGGTCAACCGTACATTTGATTTCTCTAAAGGCATTCCCTGGGCAGCTATGAAGTTATTTGGCGAATTTTACATAGTTTTGCCTTCATTTTGTATGGCAACTCCCCGTAAGAGATATGAATAGGGTATAAATATGTTTGAAGAAAATATTTTGTTGGAAAAAAATTATTGAAAATCGGTCATACAGTGTGCCCCTACACGGACACCCTAACAGTGCTGAGAGCGAATCTGATAATAATGCCAATTTTATGGGGAAAACCATTTAAGGTGTGATGATAGAGGCTAAGTATGTTTGAGAAGAATATTGAAGAGGTAAAATTAATTGTGGTTGGTGTTACATTTCATCCTACTAAGGACGATTCCCAAGAAGGTACGGAGTTATATGTCGAGTTTGAAGTATTTTAAGTTTCATTTTGTTATGGCAGCCCCTTTAAGAGGTGGAGATAGAGGCTAACTATGTTCGAGACAAATTTTGAAGGGGGACAGATTTATTTTGGTTCATGTTACATTTCATAGCGGCGATGCCTGAGCAGATATGACTTTGTTTGGCAGCCGACTTAAGGGGTGTAGATAGAAGAATTAAATATGTTGGAGTAAAATGTTGAAGAGATAAAACTAATTGTTATCGGTGTCACATTTCATCCTCCTAAAAGTGATTTCTGGGAAGTTATAAAGCTATTTGTCGATTTTCAAGTGTTTTAAGTTGCTTTTGTATGAGGCTGCCATACAAAAGCAACTTAAAACTTAAGGGATGAAAATATGTTTATGAAAAAATGAATGCGAATCGATCTGACATTTTACTCAA
Organism: Megamerina dolium; assembly: GCA_963854835.1. Lineage (NCBI taxonomy): Eukaryota > Metazoa > Arthropoda > Insecta > Diptera > Megamerinidae > Megamerina > Megamerina dolium. The sequence goes on along the minus strand of OY978526.1, from coordinate 7,830,506 downwards.
TTATTATCACCTTTGGAGAGCTGAAAACGAATTTTATAGAAAATATTAAATTTTGTATGGCAGCCCCCTTAAGTAGTAGAGAGAAATATATTGAAGAGTTAAAATTAATTGTATTTAGTGTTACATTTCATCCTTCTAGAGAAGTTTTTGAACAGCTATGGAATTATTTGTCGAATTGCTAGTCTTTTAAAGTTGCTTTTATATGGACGCCCACATAAAGGATCGAGTTAGGGGTCAACTATGTTTGGTAGAAATTTTAAAATGAAAAAATCAATAGGGGACAGTCATAGATTTTACCTACATAGAGGCACACTATTAATGCTGGGAGCCGATTTTATAGAAAATCTCAATTTTTTATATTGCAATCACCTTCAGGAGTAACTATAGAGGGTAATTATGTTTAAAGAAAATGTTAAGGCTCTTGGTCTTTCATTTGAACCCCCTTCAGAGGTTGAAAAACGATAAAAAACCCACTTTTTCCAATTTTAACACTCATACGCAAATTCTTAAATTTCATAAATTGATACAAAATTTTTCTATTTTGTTATTTTTTATCAAATCAAATATTTTTAGGCTATAAAAATTAGAATTCACTTACAAAAATTGCATCCTTTATATTGGAAAGCCACCTTAATGTATCCATATATGTATATGCACTTCTTTTATATATTCGAATGCCAATATGCCCATGAATATTGCAGCAATTTATTATTATCTTCATCAAAGTCAATAAATTTGATTACAGATAAACGAAGGCATTTTAATAAGAGCACATAAATAAACTATTCATTAATACACTTTATATACATATATATATTCATATTTGCTTTAATGCGTTTTATTTTGATTAGACTGTGTTGAAAAATATTACTCGATATAGTTTTAGTTGCACAACAACATACATAGCTGCACATATGTGTACATACATGCTTACATATTTATTTTCTCTTCTCTATCCGATAAATATTGCTTATCTCTCATGTAACTACTACATACATACAATTGAGTATTAGTTAAGTCTCCTTTATATTCATATACATATGTAGTACTTATGTGAATAACAAATTTGGTAGAGCTTATTGTGTCATATCATATATCGTATATTTCTATGTATAAGTAGATAGATGACATTTCATAAGAATTTCTCTCTGAAAGCATTGAATTAGAATAGTTATTATTGAAGTACTTAGTACTTGAATTCGATTATCCCTAGAGAAATTATCATATTTTAGATCATTATATTATTTATTTACTTATTCCCAAATCTTATCGCATTTCTGATGAAAGTCTGTCTGATTGCTTGCAAGAGATTTCTTATATCGAAATTTTAGAACTACCAAACATGTTGTTGGTGGCAAATACTTGTGCATCTGTAGAGATATTTTTCAAGTGAAAGAAGATTACTAATAATAATAATAAAATAAGAATTTGATATTCTTAACAAATGGTCATCATATGGATAATATTGTTTAGAATAAATACCACCTTGATCAAAAAGTTCCCGGAATAACCAGTGATTGGCTTAACATGGAGTGTTAAGTTGGTACATCTGTTGTTGATATTCCCTCTAAATCTTAGCATCATAGCTTGACATTTGCAAAAGTTACGTAGCCAAAAGTACATCTATTTCTGTGTGTGTTGGCGATTTTTTATAATTTTCAATCAATTTCACACAAAAAAGAGACCGTGTTGACGTCGTAAAAGACATGATTTGCGATGCTGAATCCGATCCCACATTCATCAAAAGAATCATTACTGGAGACGAGACGTGGGTTTATGAGTACGACGGAAAGAGACCAGAATTGTGGGCAGAAAACTCGTGAATTTTGCAGCATGATAACGCACCGTCGCACAACGGTGACGAAAAATGCAACAAATACCATCCAACAGCCACCGAATTCACCTGATTTGGCTCCATGTGACTTCCTTCTGTTCAATCGTGTTAAAAAACCATTACAGGGAACGCGTTTCAGCAGTCGAGAGGAAGTAATGGAAAAATCGCAGGAAGCACTGAGATAATGTACACTTGACTATGTAACTATTGCAAATGTCAAGCTATCACGCTCAGATTTAGAGAGAATATCAACAACAGATTTAGAAGGGACCTACTTATTTTAGCCGAATCCGAACGGCAGAACACTTGTGACATCACTTTTTCTGAGCTTTTTCACAGAGTTCTTTTACAAGCTTTTTCATGGCAAGTTGTTACTGTCGGAAGAATTGCCAATTGCTTGCCGACAGGTGGGTACCGTTCGAAAGAAAAATCTTTTCGATATTATTAATTTGTTATGCATCAGCCGGGGATTGAACCACGACCTACAGATCAGAAGGCCAACACACTAACCACTGAGCCACGGCACCCCACAGATGTACCAACTTAACAAAAAAAAAAAAAAAAACAGAACTCAAAATTGGAACGATGACAGCGCCACACGGTGGTTATTCCGGGAACTTTTTGATCTAGGTGCTATATTATATATCCTTTTTGAATGGATATTCTTAGAAAAACATGTTCTTGGTTTTATCAACCGTCAACGGGTATTTCACAATTCAACTGCTGTTGGAAAATATTCTCTTAATATTGTTGGCACAAATGTATATCTACAACAATTATTATGCATTGTTAAATCAACTCAATTGATTTCATTTACTTAGATTTATGCCAATGGAAGCTTTTAGATTAAACACATATTGTATGTATATCGTACCTGCATCATATTCGTATTTTTGTTTTCTCTTCCATCTTCATCATCATAAATTTCATGTTCGAACGTAGAGAGACATGCATGCATGCATGCATGCATGCATATGCAATATGCCATATAATAAAGATTTTTTCATGATTTATTGCGACCAATGTCTGTTGATGCACTTTATCGTTGCGATACAAATTCTCACATTTTTGCTCTGCTTGTTGTTATTTATATTTTTTCTCTCGCTCTCTCTCTCTCTCTTTAACTCTCATGGTATTACTACAAAAATATTTATACATACTACATATATCGAAAATTAATATTGATTTATTGCACATAGCAATAAATATGGTAGAAAATATGATGGAATAGGTGCTGATAAATTGCAGGTGGCGAAAATATTCTGATATATATTTTTTTCCATTCAAGTGCATATACAAGTGCATATAGATATTAATAAAGTATTTACTATTTTGTCATGAGCTTTCATATTGTGTAGGTAGCTACATAGAACAACAACAAAAACAATAGCATGTACTAGTTGAAGACTCAGGTTATATAATAAAAGAAGAAGAAAAACAAAATACAACAAATTATTCATGTCAACAGCATCAACGAGAATAACATCATCATCATCATCATCATCATCATCATCATCATCATTATCATTATTTATGACAGGTTGTTGGTGAAATATTTATGGCATTTTGTATCAAATAATACATACATTCACTGCTGCAGGCATTTTTAAAGCAACCTCAAAGAGAAAGAATAACAATAACAATGAGCACTTGACCAAATTTAGTGGCAAAATTTAATTGTCATGTCATACAATATACAAATATATATGTATATATATGTATATATTATATTACTCGACCTCATATTCTCATACAATACATCCTGGTGTTGGTTGGCTGTCTTTGTGTGCTTCTTTTACATTTTACCTACTTTTCTGAAACCAAACAAACCATTAAAAAATACAAATAATAAAGAAATAAGAAAGGAATGAAAATATATATATTATATTGCTTCTACTTAACCCATCTCCCGTCATCAATATACATTGTTTGTCATCAATTTCCTTCATTCATTGCCAATATAATCACATCTAACAAAACAGCTAAAAAGGTCATTATTCCTGATTGCCAAAATGTTATTGGCGCCAAAAGTCATTGAATAAAACAACATTTTTTTTTTTTTGTAATCTAATGAATTAATACATTTCATAGAATCAGCAAGAAATTCACCTACAACATCTTCAACAACATCAACACCGCCACCGCCGCTGCCACCACTACCACCACCATCACAACCATCACCAGCAGTAACACCACCTCAATTACAAGTGCCATCTAGAATACAAAATCAGCAACAGCAGCAAAAGAAATCGGTGCCGTCAAATACAACAGCCGTTGTGAAAACGCCAACAAAACAATTGCGGACACGTTCGCGTGCACCAAAAGCCTCGCCTATAACGGCAATTATAGAGAATCCGGAAAGAATGCATCCGCCTACATCACCAACAACATCACCAACAACAACAACAACAACAACAACAGTGTTACGTACCTTTGCAATCGGCGAACTAATTTGGGGACCAGCACGCGGCTATCCTGCTTGGCCAGGTAAAATAGTTCGCATGCCCGATAGCGTTTGTACGCCGTCACAACAATCGGAAACCGTTTGGGTGCAATGGTTTGGCGGTGGTGGTCGTTCGAATTCTGAACTGATTGCGGTGAGCTCACTGCAGAGTCTCTCTGAGGGTTTGGAAGCACATCACAAAGCTCAAAAGGACACAAGAAAGTGAGCATCATTATGCACATGGGGCTAAGTGCTAGTGGCGAATTACATGGCGACACATAGCTTCTAAAATTATACCATATCTTTTCTAAATAATTTTTAAACGCTGATTATAATTGTGTACTTAATTTTGTTCAAGTAAGAACAGTTTAGGAATTCCTGGTGCTTTTAAGATAGGAGACTTTATCCAATTTTCCATTAAATTTCCATATTCGCAACTCATTCAGAAAAATCGATCATGAACAAAAGTGTTCATATAAATTTTAGTAGAGCACACTCTTTCCCAACAAATCACATTCTGAGCGCTCTGAAGTATGAATGTAAAAAGAATACTATTTCCGAATGTTCTTTAATATCGATGATTTCAAAAATACATGCTTTTGTATTATTTCAGAAACTTTAGAGTGTACGCTCATATTGTGCTCTTATGCCTGAGCGTTTCAGAGTGTTCATTTATAAATGACTCAGAAAATAATCACAGTTCTATATATTTTTGAGATTTTTTCACTTAATGCTCATATTATACTCTTATTTCTGAGAGCTTTTAATCGTTTTTATATAAAAAATTTTTATAATTATAACGAAATTGTATTATTCCAAAAATTTTAGTGTAAACGTTCATATTATGCTCATGCTTCTGAACATTTTGTGCATTGTTGTATATGAGGCAAAAAATAATCGCTATTTTTTATACATATTTTTGAGAGATTTTACTTAATGCTCATATTATACTCTTATTTCAACTCATTTTTTTTTTATCGTTTTTTAAATATAACTCCAAAAATAATCATAATTTTGTATGTTTTCTGACACTTTTAACATGAAATTCATATTTTGCTCAAATTTTTCATGGGTTTTTTGAGCGTTTCCTTTAAAAAAAAATCGAATTGTTTTGAGATTTTGTTTTCCATTTTCAATTTTTGCCAAATATTGTATATGAAATTATTGAAAATGATTGTTTCTCTGGTGAATATTAGTACACTCAATATTCTCATTGGTAAATTATATCCAAAACATATTTTTAATATTATACCGATTTAAAAATAAAAAACAAAATTCTTTTGAATTGAATTGAAAAGATTTTTCTTTCGAACGATACCCATCTGTCGGCAAGCAATTGGCAATTTTTGTGGCAGTACTAATTTGCCATGGAAAAGCTTCCTCTTCTAAAACTGTGACAAAGCACAGAAAAAGTAATGTCTGTCGTTCGGGAGGATCGTCTAATAGAAGTAGGTCCCTTCCAACACTGCACAACAGTTCTAGAAGTTGAAGTTCGATCAAAGAGCTCTTCGGAGCTTATAACTGCCAGATATTTATCTATTTTTTTTTTTATGATCGCTTTTTTCAGCCACAAAACAGATAAATGAGCTAAAAAGACTCCTAAATGTGTCCGAAAACTCTGAATCCGAATCTATCCAAAAAAGAATCAGATTTTATGGGAATCTTCTATGGCTAAGATTTAGAAGTTTTCTATGTTTTACATTTTCAACATTTTTGACTCTTATTTATGGACTTTTTTTGACTACTAATTTGGGGCTTCAAATAGAGTCCACCGGGTAAAGAAAAACAAAATATTCCGACAATGAGTATTCATTATTTTTGGATCTTTTTTGGCTTGCTGGAGTTTCAATTAAATAGATGTATGCCTTTTTGTTTAAAATTATGCTGGGTAAGAAAAAAAAAAAAACAACTGAAAACTGGAAAATCGTAAAATGCAGAACCTTTTACACTACCGGGTTTTTCTTTGAATGCAGTCATACCCAATTTGATTCAACTAAGGCAGCGTTGTCCGTTTTCAAAAGTTGAGTATTGAGTTGAGTATTAAGTAAAATATGAGAATCTCAGACAAATTTCAGTTTGAATTTTGACAAGGTAGGCAGGGTCATTCGAATCTCTAAATAATCCCTTTAAAACATGTCAAAGTCGAAGCAAATGGGAAATATTGTTTTACGAAATCCACTTATATCTTACAAATTGTTCTTACAGTCATAAAACTGAGCACGAAATTGTAATCAGCGTCGAAAACCGTTAAATAGAGCTCAGGCAATTTTTTTTTTTCTTGTTGTGTCGCTGTGTTGCTGTGTTATGTATATTATATGAGCTTAGGTATATGGGTGGGCAAACGAATAGGTTGACTTGTGTTCAAAAATCCGACAGCGCAAGGATACATTAGCTAATTTCTACAGATTACTAAGTTAATTCCATAAGTATTTATGTATATATATATATATATATATATTTATGTATTGTATTTTGATGGAATGCGTAGAAAGTAGCTTTTTATTTAGAAAAATTTTTGAAGTAATTTAAAGTAATTTGAATATGAGAATTGCATTAGAGTACATACTCGTATTGAAAAAAAATTTTTATAATTCAGAATTTTCAATAATTTATTTAGCTTATTTTGAATATTTGATTATAAAATGAATTTTATTTTAGTATTTTTCTTTATTATAGTTATTGTTCCTATTTTTTTTTTTTTTTAAATTTTTATATATTTAATTTATTGATTTCAATTTACACTAAGCAATAGTTGCTTCTGCAAAGTCTGTCAGTTGTTAATTGTGCTTACTACTATTGTTTCTTTTTTCTTTATTTCATATAATTAGCACCGCTAGCAATTTGTTTAAACATATTACAAACGAATATAATGCACCAAATATTCAAAGTGGAGTAGTAGATAGAAGTATTCTAGCAATTTGCAAAGCAACAATAGTTTAATGTAAATTGAAATTTTTGTAAAATTTATTTTTTCATTTTTTCTTATTTTATTTACTGATTTCATTGTTTTTTCTCTCTTCCCTCCTTCCCATTACCACAAACAAATCAACATACAAAAAAAAAAAAAAAAAAAAAAAAAAAAAAAAAAAAAAAAAAACAATGATAATCATTTTTGTCATTTGTGTGCCTGTGTACGTTGTGTGGATTGAACCACAAATATTAAACACCGAAACGACACAACGAATCCTTAATTTTATACACATTTTGACATGAACAACATTTTTTCAATTGAATACACAACCGACCGACTACAAACTATTACTACAACAACAACAAACAAACAAAAAAAAGGAGCCGCAAATTAAATTCACAACTTGAACGCGCCATACAAGAAGCAATGACCGAATTGGATCGTATTTCAGCTTCATCATCTACATCATCATCATCATCATCATCATCATCAGCGTCGTCATCGGCAACAATATCAACCACCACCACAACAGCAGCCTCCTCATCAACGATGGGCAGTAGCAGCAACAATAAACCAATGCAACAACCAACATCAACATCACAACACAATACGGGCAGCAGTTCAACAAATCGTAATACAAAACGTGGCAGTGCACATGCAAATTCGATACAGCGTTCCTCCACCTATGCCACACTCATGCCATCAACAAACGCCGGTTCAGCATCGGGTAATATTTCAACAACATCAACATCATCGCATGGCAGCAGCAATAGCAACACTCAACAAACGACACGTACAAAACCGATACGAATTGCTCCGGCACCACCCTCCATAGGTGCAACAAAAACAGCACTTAGTCTTGGCACAAACCATCATCATCATCAAGTAAATGGCGTCTTGCAGCAACAATCAACATTGGGCAAATGACCCACGGAGTCATGTGCACAAGTCTCATGGTCGATGCAAACGTACACGCTAGTCATTCACAATAAATAGAATGGATAATTGTGAATTATTGTTTTGCGATGCAGCGATCATGAGATGTTTGTGTACACAAACTTTAGAAATTAGTAGAAAGAGGAAATTAAAATCTATATGTATAGTAGTAATAGTGCACATTGTGTGTGAGTACTAGAATAATCAATTCGGAATTCGGTTTTGGTTTTTTGAAAAATCCGCTTTTGAGTTTTTTAATATTTGGAAAAAAATTCTCAAAATGAGAAAAAATTTTGAAAACCATTTTTTTTTTTTTAATTTAAACCCAAAAAAAATTTGAAATATTTTATTTTTTATTTTTATTTTTCAGAGAATAAAAAATTGTCATGTAAAGGACTTCTTTCCGTAAAAGATGACGATAGAAAGTTGCCATTAGAAGTAAGCTTTCCAATGAAAAGCTCTGTGACAGAGCTCAGCAATACATGATTCTTCATCTTCTTCTGATGTGGCCATAACAACCGATGATCGATTTAGGGCGAACATATAATGCGGCGCCAGTTATATCTGTTCTTCGCTTGCTGGCACCCAAAAATTGGTCCTTCCAACGGAGGTTTGGCCTTCCTCTTCTTCTGCATCCTCCAGCGAGCGCCGAATTAAATACCCTCTTCGCTGGAGTGTCTTTTTCCATTCGATCGACATGACCCAGCCAGTGCAGACGCTGGATTTTGATTCGCCTGACTATGTCAATGTCAGCGTACAGCTCTTACAGCTCATCGTTGTACTTCATTCGGTACTCGCCATCAACACAAATAGGACCGAAGATGCTGCGCAGCACTTTTCTCTTGAAAACTCCAAGCATCCTCTCATCCGTGTTGGAAATTGTCCAGGCTTCTGCGCCATATGTTAGGACAGGAATAATGAGGGACTTGTACAGTGTAATTTTCGATTTTCGAGAGAACGCTCGTCTACTCAATTGCTTACTCAACCCAAAGTAACACCTGTTAGCAAGAGTTATCCTACGCATGATCTCCAGGCTGACGTCATTACAGTTGTTGATGCTGGTTCCATGATATATGATAGCGCAATAATTCTGTCATTCGGACTCGGTGAACTCTCTTTTCACTCACCTAGTTTCATTAAAATTTCTTAGATGACCACCAAGAATATGCGAGATGACTAAATCTTGAAATTACACATTCCGAGGGACTTTTCTAGCAATATGTTACAGTCGAAGTCGTTCATAATGTTTGGCTTGTGGTGCCATCTTGTTGATATCACATATTATTCAGATCGATATTTTGAATTTTTCTGCAAAAAATGTTGTGGCCATAGCTTCTTCTCAAAAATGCCTAGGCATTTCCTGAGACCCTTCCTTTATTCATGTATTCACTCAGTGAGAAATAAGCCTCATCACTGAAGAAAACGTTAATCGAAAAATCATGGGCCTGTTGGTACATCAGTTAATTAGCGCATCTACTCTGCATCCATTTATGCTCAACTGGTATCATTTCATGCACCAATTGAACTCGATAAGCATGGTGGTATATTATTACTATTATTAGAAAAGGATTAGTAGATCTTTTGTGCAAAAAAATAATTCTATTGAGGCAAAAAAATATCGACATTCTAAAGTAAGCTATTCCATCTTTTGCTGGAACTAATTTAATGTCAAACGAACTGAGGAGGGCTATACTGAATACAGTATCTCTCCGATGCGAGTTTATGCTGCGACAGTGTCAGACATTTTTTTTTTTTTATTTCATGAAGATGATACTTGCGCTTGTAATGACCTAATAAGTAGATTGTAAGCAATCTGCAACTGGGTTTGCTAAAAACGCATGATTTGTTAAAGACGGCGAGGCTGAAGATGTAATTTCAAATGCGAAATTCACCATAACAGGTTGTAGGTCAAGCTCAAAGGCTTCAATATGTCGTGGAATCGATAAATTTATATCGTCCGACACATTTCCCCCAAAAGGTAGCACTCTCTTCGGTAGAGTAGGCATTGAAATAATGCACGAGTCTTGCAATATCTATATCCGATTCAGACTCTTTGAATTTTGTTCGCAATTTTACTCAAAGCTTGTCAAGTTTATCGTGGATTAAAACAACCGAAAAGCTGTTTTTAAAGAAAAAAAACGTGACCATGAGAAAATTCCACTTTCATAGTATATTTCATATTTCATAATGTGCATTGTAAAACGATGGAATTCTAAACTAAACAAATGTCATTTTTGACATTTACTAGACAGTTGACTTTTACAATTGACAATTGATGTTTGACAGTTGTCAATTGATAGGGTGGTACCATATTTTATATTCATATTTCAAATATAATCTCTAAATTATGAGTGTCAAATTTGAAATTTTCATTTGAAATGAATTATTTTAAAACAGTCTAATTTATTTTGAATTAAAAAAAATAATTCTGATAAAATTTGCAATAACAAAAGAAATCCGAATCGATTAATCTAGTGAGTATTTAGGTAAAAATGGAATTGAAATGAAATAAGCCAAGAAAGTTTTATAAAAACTTGAAAAAATTATATATCTAAGTATAAGTATAGTTTAAGAAATAATAGATATTAATTGAATTAATTGAATTATTAATTGATTAAGCTCGATTGATAACATCACCAAGTATATTTATTTGAAAATTAAAAATTAAAATTAAAAATTAAATACTAAAAGTCAAATATACTATAAGTAATAGTAATATATTCCATGTTTCTTGGACATTTTACTCAATACTCATCATCACACACACACATACACACATATACATTTAAACATATACTTACATAGTATAGACGCTTATGTACTATAATTTTTATTTAGCTATACTTAAATACATTAACTATGAAGAATAATGCTAAGTAATAGTATGTAAAAATTATAAATTTATTTTTATTTTTTTCTTGTACATAATCATTTAATGAGCATGAATTTATTACCAAAATTGTACAAATGTCTATGTTTATTTGATACTACATACAATATAAACATATTGTATTAATTTATTCTAGCATAGGCTAGACTCAAGTCAATTTTTTGTTTTTGTTTTTGTTTTTGCCTAATCTTTCTTCATACATACATTCAACATTCAAGTTTTTTTCTTTAGTGACGAAAGTGACAAAGTTAAAAGAACAACAATACATACAACAATAGCATCAATCTACAAAACAATAACAAACAACAATTACGAAATAGACAATAAAAAGTTTCATTCAAATAATCAATCAAATAAAAATACAAATACAAAAAAAAAAATATTTTGTAATATTTTTTCAACAAATAAGAAATAAAAAATAAAAAAGCAAAGAAAACATTTAAAAAGAAAACAAATTAATAAAGAGAAAGAAAAAAATCGAAATAAGTATTTTAAATAATAATAGCATTAGATATGTATACATATATGTATTTATTAAATTTATGTACCTACATACTTATATATGTATGTGTATATTTTAAAATTTATAAAATCCTCTTAAATTATAAAATAATGCTTTTATTTCAATTTTATGATTAAGACTTGAAGCAAAACAAAAAAAAAAAACAAATTTTTTTAATAATATTAATAAAACCAATTGGTGTCTGTAAATATGATTTTTCTTGTAGTTTGTATATTTTATTATATTTCTATTTATTCTCTATATACACTGAAGGCTTTCACAGTGATGCCCGATCTATTGAATATATGAGAGAAATTTTGAAACCCTCATATTCGTGAACATTTTAACACTTTGAATGTGTCCACTTCATTAACAAACAACAACAACAATAAGCAAGCCAATTGTACTAGTGTGTATATAAATTCGATTCCTATAACCGGTTCTGGGCAAATATGGAAATTATTTGCTTCATATACGCCCAATTGCTTCTCTAACGTATTTATCAAGATTTGAGAATTATTCACGATCAATTATCGTATTATCAACATTCACTACTTGATTAACCTTAGTTTTCGGGCGATCACTGCGTTCTTGAGCCATGTCAATGTTCGCTCTACCGTTTTCAAACTGATGGAACTAATTTTGGACTAGTTACATGCAGAATAAACAATAATCATGATCTTTTTTTCATCACTTCGTAAATCGTAAGTGTACAAAAGGAACTAGTTCTGGACTAGTTACTTACAGGATAAATATGCAGATACGTCCAAGTGCTCCTCCAATATTTTTACCGCGATCCTGACGTTATTCACTATCATACTTGATTAGCCTTAGTTTTCGGGTGATCACTGCGTTTCTGATCCATGTCAATGTTCGCTCTACCGTTTTCAAACTGATGGAACTAATTTTGGACTAGTTACATGCAGAATAAACAATAATCATGATCTTGTTTTCATCACTTCGTAAATCGTAAGTGTACAAAAAAGAACTAGTCCTGGACTAGTTACGTACAGGATAAACAATAATCATGATCTTTTTTCATCACTTCGTAAATCGCGGTAAATATTTTACCGAACTTTAAACACGCAAATTAATCATATCTTGCTGTTCAAATTTATATTTGAAATTTTGAATTTTAACATTTCGATGACTGGAATTACACGAATACCATTTGCGAGCTATGTTAATTAATTCACACAACCAATATTCAAAATTCAAAATATCAACAAAGTAGTATCAACATGTTCGTGAAGATTTAAAGGCTTTAAAATTCACTCATATGTCAATCGATGGCATCACAAGTGTGCAAGCTTACTTAGCGCAAATCCGGAAATTTTTTGAACACACTGTACGTTGTACGTTAGGCCGTACGGCGATATATGAAGAGAAAAAACATGAGCATGTTTATGTTGCTTTTGACCACATTCCCGAAACCTCTAGTGTTTCAGAAAGGGAAAAATATTATCTTCGATACAGTGGCGTAGCCAGGATTTTGACAAGGTGGGGATAAGATGAAAAAGATGTATAAGAAAAAATTGTTAACGATTGATTTTTATAAATCCATATATTGCTATTTTTCTTTTTAAACAAATCCATCGGCCGCGGGGTGGATCTATCCACCTGAACCCCCTGGCTACGCCATAGCTTGGGTATGATAAAATAAAAATGAAAATTGCAATTATTAATTTCTGAAAACAATAATGTCAAATAAACTGTTTGACATTTTTTTTACAGCGCTCAGAAGTAATGGAATGGGTTGGAAAAGGTTTTTTCAATAATTTTTCAATTTTTTTTTTTAAACAGAATAATGTATGTATTTAGCGTTTACTTTTAATTTTAAGTGTAGCCGATTATATTTCATCTTCAAGTTTCTGCTACTTTTCTAATTACCCAATTCAAGTAGATGCTATGTGAATATCTTATACTTAAATATGCATATAATTTTTATATTTATACCATACATATTTTAAAATATATTAAATACTTAATCTAAGTAAATTATTCAAATGTAATTGAATCAAAATTTTCAACAAAAAAAAAAAAAAATATCTAATATAATAAAACAAATATGATTATTATTCATATTTGAAAAGGGATGGATCCAAAAGTCAAGCACGGCGACCGAAATGATGTTTTATGCTAAAATAATGCTATTAAGACAATGTGTCTGCCATCTTAATGAATGCTACAACATCATCTGCTGAAGGTAGTTTAATATCAGTCGGACTTAGAAGGGCCATACTGAAATATATTAAGTGTACAAAAAGAAATTGAAATAATCAAAAGCAACAAATATGTATGTATTTAGATGATTCGTATTAAAAACAAACAAAAATACACACACAACAAAAATCACCATATTATTTGTGGTTTTAATACATATATTTTATTGTTTGCTTTAAACAATATTAAACACAAATCAAATTCTAATAATAGTTTTACATACATACTTATATGTATTTATATTTAAATGTAGATTTTTTAAAATTTTTTGTAAATATATATATATATATCTGCTCTTTTATATTCTAAGTAACAACAAACAGCAGCAACAACAACAACAACAAACACGCTTTGACACATTTCTTCTATTTTCAATTTTCCAATGATTTACATCTAATCTATTCGAAGAGAATATGAAATTGTTATTAATTATTTAACTTTATATTTATATAAATACTACTTATAACACTATTGCAACCACATTTCAAATAAAACAAGAAAAATCATTTAAATATACTACTAACTAATAACTCGTAATTAAGCAACAACAAAACATAAGAGTATACATAAATATAATAAACTACTTAGAATTAAATAGAACATCACAAAAATACAAAAAACAGAAAATAAAACAATAACAACTACAAAAAACACATCAACACAAAATAAATAATAAAAAAAAAATAAATAAATAATATCAAATAAATTATTAATCACAAAAAAAATTTACAATATAATTATATGCAAAAAAAAAAAAAACAAAATGTTTTTATTTATCATTCATTGTTGAGGGGAAAAAAAACACAAAATGGTAAGTAGTATTTGTAAATGAAAGCCTTTAGATAAATAATATATCTAGAAAATTCTCTATAGTAATAAAAACACAATCAAAGAAATTTTAATAAATTATTTGCATCATGAATGATGTTAAATAATTCAGATTCATCGTTGGAGTTCCAAATTTTCTTCCCCGTGGTTGTCATTGTGTTTATCTCTCAATGAGAATCAAGAGAGCAACGAAAAAAATGTTGAACTCTTTTGAGAAGATGACATAAATTTAACTTTTGTTATGAACGCTTCTGTCAGTGTTGCCAACCTATATATAATTTTGTCATGAAACTGCCATAAAATATAGGTATTTTTATATATATTTTTATTATATATATTTTATGTATTTTTATATATGTGATATATTGTTGTCGTTACATATATTGTTTTTTTTTTCTGAACTATTAAAGTAACGATGAATCTACCTTCAGACATTTCTCTTCTTGAAAGAGAAAGAGTTTAATACATACGGAGAGAACTGCATTAATGTGCTGAAGGAAAGATTCAGTAAAAAATTAAAAAATATTACGATGGTAACCCTAACAAATAACTTTACACCTTTTGCAAACATCCCAGTTCTTGCATATGAAGAGAATGCCATTAATCTGCTGGAGAGAAGATTCAAAGGAAAATTAAAGAATATTACTAGGGTAACCCTGTGAAGTCGTGTTATCCTTGAAAATATTTGTCTTTAAATTTGATACATTTTTTCAATCGAAGAAACTAATTGTGAAAACACATATTCCACTCTGAAATGGTTATTTCAGAAACATGCCGTTTAAATACTTCAATGGTGTTTTCAATTGTTAAAAAGTGTTTTCCATGTATTTCGTTGGAACAGGGATAAGTCATTTGTCAAGTCAATCATGTGATTTTTAAAATTGAATTAGCCCAAATTTTAAAGTGTAATTAAAAAAGCTAAAATTCTTCTAGTGAGACTATTAAATAACCTTAAAGTTTTGAGTGAATAACAAAGTGAGTGCTTATAGTTTTTGATAAAAACAAGAAAACAATCGAAACGAATCAGAATCACCAATGACACAGTATCACGGATCACGCCGTAAACTGGTAAGTGCTTCACTGCTGAACAATACGTAAGTTTAAATTTATTAGCTATGAGACTATTTGGCAGTTTTGTTGTATTTTAGTTTCATTTCGTAGAGGAGCCTGATATTCGTTCTTGTCGATATCGCCCTGTAAAGCGAAAACAGTCATTCCAATCATGATTATAGCTTTAGGGGCACCCTGAGAGAAATGTTAACTTTATAGTAGACCCTCAATAAGGAGTAAATATAGGATACCCGAACATTTCCTATAAATATGTTTACTCTCTTATCTTTTCTTATTTCTAATGATATTGGTTAAGTAATCAAATTCTTTAAAAAAAGACTATATATATATATATGTGGCACTTAAAGCCCCAAAGTGCTCATTGGCCAAGCTTCTCTTCTATTACTGTTGTGCGTCTTAAATTTTGGACAGTATTAGAATGGACCTACTTATTTTAGCCGGTTCCGAACGGCAGAACACTTGTGACACCACTTTTTCTGAGCTTTGTCACAGAGTTCTTTTTAGAAGCTTTTTCATGGCAAGTTGTTACTGTCGGAAGAATTGCCAATTGCTTGCCGACAGGTGGGTACCATTCGAAAGAAAAATCTTTTCGATATAAAATTTGTTATGCATCAGCCGGGTATTGAACCACGACCTACAGATCAGAAGGCGAACACACTAACCACTGAGCTACGGCACCCACTATAAAAGACTATAATTACCTTAAATCCTAAAATATACCTTGGGACAGTCGATTTTCATAAGCTTCTCTTGAGGCGAAAATCATTCGCCATAGACAGGAACAGGTAGTAATCACTTAGTGCCAGGTCCGGACTATAAGGTAGATGCATAAGAACCTCCCAACCAAGCTCCCGGAGCTTCTGGCGAGTCATTATCGATGTGTGTGGCCGGGCGTTGTCCTGATGGAACAAAATTCCTCTCCTATTGGTCAAAGCTGGCCGCTCCTGGGCCATTGCTTCAGACAGTCCAATTGTTGACAGTACAGGTCCGAATTAAGCAGCTCATAGTAAATGATTGTTTTCCAATCCCACCGTTTGCGCCGGCTCACCGCGATTCGACCGCGACCGTTTTCAGTAACCATCCGCTTCAGAAATGGATCGATTTTGTTGCGATTCAGCAGCGATTCGCAGATGGAAATTCGGTCCCATACATCGAGCTTCTTTTTGTATCCAGCCGGTTCCAAACGGTTTTTTGTGCAAGTTTAGCTCCTGGGCAATAGAAACAGTGCTTACATGATGGTCAGATTCGACGATTTCCATTATTTTATCGATATTTTCGACAATTGGCCTTCCAGAGTGTGGTGCATTTTTGACATCAAAATTACCGGAACGGAATCGACGAAACCAAAATTGCACGTGATTGGCTGTTACAGTATCAGGACCGTAAACACTATTCACATTTTCAGCTGTCTAGCTTGCGTTTTCGCCTTTATCGAAGAAGAACTGTAAAAAATTGCGTATTTTCTCTTTACTGGTGTACACCTTTGACGCGTGCTCAAACCATACTGAGTCAAACAATCACAAAACTGCCTGAAAATTTTATTTACTACGAAATCCTATCTTTCTAACGCCATCTAGCGTAACCTGATCACACTTATACAAAATGCTGGGACTCTTGATTGTTGATACTAAGTACTTGGTCTTGCCCTCGATCACCGTGAGACCCATTCGACGCGACTCTCTTTCCAACTCTGAGAATGCTGCACTGACTGCTCGCGTGTTCATGCCGATTATGTCAATATCATCGGCATACGCCTACAGCATGACACTTTTGTTGAAGATAGTGCCATTATGTCGTAGATGAGCAGCTCGTATTATTTTCACCCTAATAAGATTGTAGAAGTTGCACGATAACGAATGACCTTGTCTGAAACCCCGTTCGTTATTAAACGGCGGGGAGAGGTCCTTCCCAATTTTCACTGCACAACGGGAGTTGCCCAGTGTCATTCTGCAAAGCCGAATGGGCTTCGCAGGAATACCGAACTCAGATATTGTTGTGTAGAGGTAATCCCTTACAGGACTGTCGAAAGCGGCTTTATAATCAACAAATAGATGATGTGTGTCGATCGTTTTTACTTGGGTCTTCTCCAGGGTTTGGCGCAGTTTGAAAATCTGGTCAATGGTGGATTTATCAGGTCTGAAACCACAATGATAGGGTCCAATCAGGTTGTTAGGGATAGACATCAACCTTTCACACAGTACGCTCGATAGAATCTTTTATGCGATTCTAAGAAGACTTATTCCACGGTAGTTGACGCAAATTGTGGGATCTTTTTTCTTATTGTCGGGAGAGGAAACACTGAGCCTCCAATCATCAGGTATGCTTTCATCTGACCATATTCTGGTGCATACTGGTGAACACCTCATCGCCTCCCGTCTTAAATAACTCGGCAGGCAGGCCATTAGCACCTGCAGTTTTGTTGTTTTTCAACCAAAAAGTAGCCTCTCTGATCACATCATGATCGGGTGGTAGAACATCTATACCATTTCGTCTACATAGCTTAATATTTGCTCAAGCTCAAAATTTGTGAACCAGCCAGGTGACAGATATCTTTGAATCGACTATTTAGGCGACGCTGGTATATATATATGTACATATCAGGTGTAGTAAAAAGAAATCCATTATTTTTGCATTAAATTTAAGGTTTTATTTAGCATAGTTAGAATGATCCGAATTAGGTCAAATATGCACCATTTTGTTCGATAACTTGTTGCAATTTTGAAGGTAATTTCATAATGACACTCTCATAGAAACCCTCGTCCCTATTTGCAAAAAAACTGGGACAGTCGATTTTCACAAGCTTCGCTTGAGGCGAATTTTTCACCAGCAAAATCATTCGCCATAGACAGGAACAGGTAGTAATCACTTGGTGCCAGGTTCAGACTATAAGGTGGATGCATAAGAACCTCCCACCCAAGCTTTCTTTCTGTATCTTCAGAGCTTCCCTTAAGTAGTTACAAACACCTGACCGAAATGAGGATATCATGCACTCTTCCAGCTTATAAAAACTTTTTATATTATTTGTATTTATTAAATCCATAAATCCGATGATCTAATCTCCACACCATCATGTCAAAAATGCTATTTTTTTTAAGCATGTTCTAATTAGCTCTTCTTAATAAAATCTGTGCTAAAAGTTGAAGAATAATTTCCGATTTACACCACTGCCATCAAATTAAACACAAATCATTTTTCTTCGTTTTGTTTTCATTTAAAATGTTTATTTATTTATTTATTCATCATCATTTCTTATAAATGTTCACAACTTATAGATTTTTTTTTAAGTATGACGATGTGACAAATGAAATAAAATTTATAATTAATAATATAACATAATATGTAATAATAATAATAATAATAATAATTACTATTATTGTTATTATTATTATGATAATCAAAGTAAAATGTAATCATGCAGCTATCAATTAAAATAGTGTGATTCTTTGTGTATTTATGTACTTAAATTTATTTACTATATAATTGTGTGCTACACAAAAGAATGAAAATCAAAAAAAAAATTATAATAATTAAATTCAAAGAAATTATATATGTTGACTTAAATATATACTTGTATATTATGTATATTATACATATGTAATGTATGAGCACAACAGCACGACAGGCTTTTGCCATCATAAGATCATAAGGAAAACACAAAAATAATGAAAAAAAAAAAACAATATTGTATAATTCATTTCATTTCATTTCAGTATTGTGAAAGAATTTCTTGTTTTTTGTTTTTTCTTGTTTAATCTTTTAATTATGTAATTAAATCATTTTAATTACAATTACAAATAGTCAAGCGCAAAATATGATGTAGTGTTTTATATTAAACGAAAAAAAAAAAAAATAAAAATAATAATAATAGTGAAATTTAACTTAAATTTAATGCAACAAAATAAACAAAGAATATTTTCAAATAAATTTGCGCATTCATCTCATTAAATTTAATTTTACTAAACTTAATATTACAAACATATTGCGAATATATAGTAGTATATAAAATACCATTTAGCAGTAACTATATACTCGTATATTCGTCATTATTTTGTATCAAATTTTTAATTTCATCTTCATGCGATCATCTTCTTCTTCTTCTTCTTCTGCATAATCAATATCATTTATGTATATGCGGCCGTTAATCAAAACTAAACTAAATATAGCCAAAATAAACGTAACGTATGATAATATGTTTTGTATATGATAGATATAGAGAGTTGTTTTTAATTTCACAATTATACACATATTTATATTAAATATGCTATGTTTTTCTGTTTTTTTTTTTTTTCAACTTGCACTAATTATGTGTGTTTAGAATAGAGGTGGTGGTGTAGCAATTTTTGTTTTAATTTCTTCTTAGTACAATAATTAGTATGTAGATAAAGAGAGAGAGATATACAACACTCACACTTAACACATATTATTTGTTGTAACTATGATAGTAATAGTTTGCTTTCTTTCAATTGTTGTTTTTCTTTTGTTTTGTTTTTTGTTAATGTTATTAATATTATTTTTCAACTTGTTTTAAAGTACAAAAATGTTTGAAAATTAAAATTAATTGAGAAATACAAAATAATAATAAAAAAAACATATTTATACGTTAGACAACAATTTGCACAAAACGACGATTTGGTTATTCTTAATTCAATTCTATGTTTATATAAATAATAAATATGTAATTTTTTGTTTTGTTTTTGTTTTTAGTCATTTCTATTTTTTCATTTATACTTATTTGATGTAGTATAGGAGAAAAAAACAGACAAACAAAAAAAAAAAAGTGCGATGAGCTCTTTTGTACAATCATCAAATTAAATTACAATTAACAACACATTCACATCAAAAGTTTTTTTTTTTTTTTAATAACGTGTACCATAAATATTTACAAGTACAGTACAAACAAACAGTACAGTACACTACTAACAATACAAATGAGGTTGGTGGTAATAATGGTGGAATTTTGGAAAGGATTTTCAAGGAATATTTCAAAAAAAAAAAAAAAAAACAAAAATAACAAAAGGGAAGATTTGGTTTTTTTTTTGTTAACCAACAACAAATTATTAATATTGAAAAAATTGCATAATTGCTTATAGAAACAAATGTTGATAGTATTGAAAATGTTGCTCAATTTAATGTAAAGTATTTGTTTTGCCTTTAAGAAATATATATATATATATGATATATGTAGTATGTGTGAATATGATAAAATACAAATGTATGATTTTCAATTATCTAAAATCATTTACATATAAATTGTAGTGAATATGTAAGAAATATTGTACATATGTATCTATTATCAACATGTTGAATATACATATATGTATATTCAACATGTTGATAATAGATGATGTTGATGAATCTCAATACATTACATATGGTATGGGTTTAGAAGTAGTAATGTAGTAAAAAAAAAAATTAAATAATAATTCATCAAATATATATCTTTTTTTTTTTCTATACAATTTTACGAAAAATATATGTACATATATTTAAAGTTTTGATTTGCTCAATTGCGAACATTCAATTAGAAGTTAGCATTAGCATTTGAATTGAATTACAAAAAATACATACACACACACATATACAAGACAGAGTGAGATGTAGTTAATTGCGAGAAAAAAAGAAAGAGAAATGAAAGAGAAATAATGAAAAAATATTGCAATGTTAAATAATGATTTGTTGTTCAAATTGAAATAGCAGCAAAGCATTTTCTTTTCAATTTTCATTAAAGTATAATGTTGCCCCTTTTATTTCTTTTACAATATGTTTCCCTTATGTTTTTGCAATTTTATTTTTTAGATAAACTTAAACTTAACTTGAAAACTTAAAACCTCCCCCCCAACTGCCAATTCGGCTTCCACCAACTACTCCTTGTTCTTCTTCTGATGACATGTTGTATTTGTTGTAGAAGAATTTTCTATAACAAATACAATCAAATAATTGCTGTTCTTTTTGATGTGTTGTAGCAGTTTTGTTGTTGTTAATGGTGGTTGCTTGGTGTTGCTGCTGCTGCTATTGTTGTTGCTCTTGTTGCTGCTGCTGCTGCTGTTGCTACTGTATTTGTTGCTATGGTAATTGTCATTTTTGTAAAAAAAGAAATCAGAAATTAAATTAACAATAACCAAATCGTGCCAAATCTCATCTGGACAAACTATGTGAACGTTCACGACTGCTGCTACCGGATGAGATAGCCGGTTTATTATTACCAACATCACCAATACGTTGGTGCGGTGGGAGTTTCTCAAAAAATGGATGGCGTAATGCATCACCTAATGATGACCATGATGATGATGATGATGATCAGGAGGACGAGGAATAATGGATGAAAAGAAATTTTAATTAAAATTTGTACATAATTCAATTTCAGTGTGGTTGTTGTAATTGTGACAGTTGTTGTTTTGTGTGTGTGCAATTTATTTACAAATGCAAATTCATGGTCATACATTTCCTTTCGCTTGAGACATGACAACATGCAACATAAAAATAAACTTACTTTTCTTCAATGCTAGCGCGGCACATATTGACACACACAGCTTACCTTATGATCAGCGAAAGAAAATGTACACACATTTGCATTTGCTCTTGGACAAGTAATTTGAAGAAGTATTGAAACATAAATAAAACAGTAAATACAATACAAT
Source organism: Megamerina dolium (assembly GCA_963854835.1). NCBI lineage: Eukaryota > Metazoa > Arthropoda > Insecta > Diptera > Megamerinidae > Megamerina > Megamerina dolium. Next base: position 7,808,230 of record OY978526.1, on the reverse strand, counting down.
AGAGTTAATTATTGCACATTAATTAGTAACGAAAATAATGACTTTTTTTTGTCAAAAAAATGTTTTTGGAAATATCAACATTTTCTAAATGACATTTAAGAATATTGCTGAGCATAACAAAAATTCACTAAATATCACTCTATTGAAATGATTTTTTATATTTTAAATATAAATGAAATCGATAAACCCATAATCTTTCAATAGGGGACCATATCAGTCCAGATCAGTTCCTCCGCAAACCAATATAGGCTTACAAGTCATAACTTTTTTTCACTTGGCGATTCAAGAACACGATGTGAGTCGTTTAGAAATCGTTTGATATAGTTTTTTTTTTTTTTCGATTAAACTAACCATGTTTTTTATGAAATTATTTTTTCCCCCTTTTCACTACAACCGACTAACTCCTCTGCAGACTCTTTCTTCGGGAGACTATTCGAGGCTTCTCTGAAAAATATGCATATAGCATAAAGGTCTTGAAATAATGACGTACGTATCTATCGTAGAAATTATCTAAACAAACAAATATTTAGTTATTATCTTCAACCTTTACGGATGCTCCCCTCATCACTGTCATAGTTTTATTTTTAAAGGGTTCCCCTATAAAATTAATATAAAAACTCGAGAAACTCGACAAATAACCACATAGCTGTACAGGAATTACCACTACTACACTACCAATAATTAATTTCTCTCGCAACATGTCCTACAAACATATTAATCCCCATATTTTCAGCACTTAGTGGGACTATCATATAAAATGAAACTAAAAACATCAGAAAATCGACAAAAAACCACATAGAAGATCACTAGAAAACTTCCGTACTAGTGAAATATATGACTGATCTGCACTAATTTATATTTATTTCTCAACATTTTCTCCAAACTTTAACACTTAGTGGGGACTCCTCTACAAAATTAACGTAAATCAGCTGAAAATCAACAAATAGATCCAGAAATTGTCCCTAATGCGGTGAAATGTATGACTAGCTGCCATTAATTATTTTTCCTCAACAAATTCTTCAAGCATGCTTAATCTCTATATCCACCACTTAAGGAGCTCCCATAGAAACTGCCCAGGAATTGCCCCTAGTGTGATCAAATGTATGACCAACCAACATTCAATTTTTCTCCCCAACCTTTGCTTCAAACATACTCCACCATCCCTTTTTTTCATCCGCTAGGCGAGTTCCACTTCAAAATTAACGTAAAAACAATGCAAATCGAAAAAAAAAAAAAAAAACGTCAAAGCTGCCCTGTATGACTGAGCCCTATTAAATTGTGTAACTGTGGCGCGTTAACCCTATAGATTTCATGTTTTTGTAAAAAAAAAAAAAAAAAAAAAAAAAAAAAAAAAAAAAAAAAAAAAAAGGTAGCCGGGTTCAAAATTGCTACTTTCGTTTGGTTCCTTAGGAAAAAGTTTCTACACAGACCCTCACCATGATCGTGGTAAATAGAAATATTCGCAGAAATATTGTCTGCGTAGGAGTAGTCTTTTATTACATACATTTTTCGCAGTGAAAAATTAAAATTTGCTCTTTTTCTGAAATAAAAATAATTAAATTTCGCTTTTCAATTTTCATTTTTATTTTTCATTGCTTTAAAATGAAAATTAATTTATATAATAACACTTTGGCTGTAAGATTAATCGTTTCATCGAACAATTTGATTAATCGAATATTTGTGTCGATTACGATACATAATAAAATTTTTTTTTTTGTAATAAAATGCTTAAGTTGGAAAACTAACTGTCTACTTTGTATTACAAATATTTTGAATATTTTACTTGAAAACTTTTAATCTGGTTAATCCAAATTCTGATTAATCAAATGATTAAAATTTTTGATTAAGCGAAAACATTCGAATAATTCGTTAATTAATCAATTTTTTAACTATACACTTAAACTCTAATTTTAGCGATTAAACTCTAATTTTTTTTTTTAGAAGAAATTCTTATACGCGAGCAATAAAAACTAATTTTTGTTATAACTCAGCAATGGAATAAAAATAAAAAATCATAACTATTATTTATATTGTAACAAAAGAAAAAAATAAAAAATAAAATTGCACGATTAATATTATATACAAAACGCATACGCATCATACATACTGCACTACACTGCACAACACTACACAACACCACACTACACAACACAATCCACTTACCTAACGTAACACGTTGTGAGGGTTCATATTCGAGCATTTTCTTAATTAAATCGAAAAGCTGACAATGATCTTCCGATTCGCTCATCTGATATCTAAACAATGGCTTACAGTGATCCCTAACATAACGGCCAGCTGAGGATTTCTCATCCCAATCCAACTTACCATGATAGAAGTATTTTGTTTTTGTTTTGCTGTAAAGAACATGATTACTATACATTAATCGAATTACATGAAGTAAACTGTACGCATAAGAGTTTAAGCATGTTTTGCTTTGCATTACCGTGCCATACGATATGGTATCTGTCCGAGGATACGTTCCATCATGGCAAGATGCTCACGATTGTCGTGTGTTTGGAAGAGTGTTATACCCAAATATAATTCAAATAGTATACAGCTGTTTAGGATAAATATTTTATATTAGTTATGCATTTTTTCTATATAAAACCCACTTCTCAAATTAACATACCCAATTGACCATACATCACAGGGTTGTGACCAACCCAATTCCAGTATAACTTCGGGTGCGCGATAATGACGTGTTGAAACAATTGTGCTATGATGTTCATGATCAAATGTCGCTGAACCAAAATCTATAAGACGTACATCAGTGCATTTGACGCGACGTACCGCACGATTCTGTGAACAAGAATACAAAAAAAACATCATCAGATATGAGAATTTAAGTCAATTTACCCTAACTCTTTTCAAATAATACTTACAATCTTATGATTATAATCGGTTGTATGCTCTGAATCGACAAAGAGTATATTTTCAGGCTTAAGATCAGTGTGCGTTAAACGATTGTCATGTAAAAATTTCACAGAATAGCATAATTGATAGGCCATGTGTCGTACTTGCTCCAATGGATATGGTTCATAGTTGTTCTCACGCTAAATAGTACAGAAAATATAGAATAAATCATTGGGAACAATTTCATTTTTCAATACAAGTACTCACCAAGAAATCGAAAACACTCAAACCTAACATCTCAAAGACGATACACATGTGTCCATGATAATCGAACCAATCAATCATTTTAACGCACAAGCTATAGTAAAAATAGATTTAAAAAAATGTCATATTTAAATTATCATACGCAATTTTATAAACATTATTTAAACTTACTGTTCACATTGTGGATCTTTGGCTGCAATCTTCTCTAAAGCATTGATCTCCAATTTGGCAGCTTCACGATATTTCTCAACATTTTTTATGATTTTCAAGGCCATACAAAACTCCCTAAAAGCGATAGAGTGAATTTTAGTACTTGCTAATTTATAATTCTATTATACTGGGTGACAAAAAATTTAGTTTTGATATTAAACATATCAACGCATAACGTAATTCGGTATTCGGTAAGTAATCAGTGAACGTATACGTGATCACACCTGCTCACTTGAACTGTCATTCGATCAGCATTATTTTGTACTCAAATCGACATATGCCTCTTTTGATTTACAATCAGAAAAAATAATATTCTGGCGATCAATCACAAAATTCTGTGATCGTACGAATGATCGTGTAACTTTGATTTAAAAAGAATGTCATTCCGTATGAAACGATTCGGCCCCTAATGATTTTTTAAGAAGCTTATTTTGACGCTTAAATAATTGCTTTGCGTCTCCCTATTGTTGTTCTGACCATGTGAGCTGTATTGGAACGTTCGCCTGTCATCACCAAAGAGCTTCTGGGTCTAAAAAAATGTAATACGAGCAACAACTGATGGTGTTTTGTCATTGGAGGCTTTAGTGGAAAAAAGAAATGTATGTCAAACTCAAAGCATTTTGCTGAAACTTTGGCAGTGACTCGGCAGGCCATTTCGTGACGTCTAAAGTATATAGGTATGTCCCAGAAAATGGGAAGTTCCATATGTACTGCAACCAAGAGACTTCGAGAGACGATTTTGCATGTCTGAAATGCTGCGTCGTATCGTAACTGGCGAGTAAAATCCATTCCAAAGCTGAATATACATAGTTCGAAGGGATTGCTGTGTATTTGATAAGATCAGTAGAATATGGTGTACTAGGAGCTGTTAAAACCGTGTGCATTAGCTCTCTCCTCTGTAGTTCGTGGGTTCAATCCTCAGCTGAAGCACAAGTTTAATATTGAATAGATTTGTCTTTGGAACAATACCCACCAGTCGGCAAGCAATTGGCAATTTTTTTGGTAGTAAAAATTTGCCATGAAAACGCATTTAAAATAGCTCTGTGATTAAGCTCAGAAAGAGTTACGTCACAAGGGTTCTGCCATTCGGAACTGGCTAATATACATAAGTAGATCCCTTCTAGAACTGTCGTAAATTTAGCACGCACAACAGTACTGGAAAAGAAGCTCGATGAAGGGACCCTTTGTGGCCAATAAGTCCTACATAAAAAGAAAACCGTGTGAAACCATTAATTGGGAACGGTACCAATAACACCTCATCAAATTGAAGCGAGCGAACATTGAACCAAAAATGTTCGAAATGAGCGACCAGACACGAAAATAATGGATGGAAATATGCAGAATGTCTAGTCCGGTATCAAAAATTGCGTCTATATTGGGACGGAATTCATGCACTCCAGGCAAAGTTATAGGGTTCCAAGGAAAATAGGTTAGGTTAGGTTAGGTTATGTGGCTGCCCTCTCTCTCTGAGAGGACACACTTAGGCCAGAAAGGTCCATACCACCGAGCTTCTCTTCCAATACTGTTGTGCGTGTTAAATTTGGACAGCATTAGAAGGGACCTACTTATATTAGCCGGTTCCGAACGGCAGAACTCTTGTGTCATCACTTTAACTTAGTTTTGTCACAGAGCTCTGTTAAGAATCATTTTTGGCAAATTGTTACTGGCGGAAAATTGCCAATTCTTGCCGGCAGATGGGTACCGTTCGAAAAAAAATCTCCGATATTAAATTTTGTTATACTTTAGCCGGCGATTGAACCCACGACCTACAGATCAGAAGGCCAACGAACTAACCACTGAGCTATGGCACCCACTTCCGAAGGAAAATCCACTCTCCCAATTTTTTCAAATAAAACCTATCAGGTAAAATCCTTTAAAATATACTTGAGCATCCTAATTCTATAAGATCCAATTAAATACATTTATTTTTTGCCACCTGTTTCACAATACGTCACCATCTCATTACCTTTCCATATCCTTGACCTTAACAACACGTCCAAATGTACCCTCGCCCAGGGTAGCCATAATTTTATCTGAAATATCATAAGAAAAGACAAAATTGAAATTCACAAACCAAATTGAATGTGTAAAAGTTACAACAAATAAATTAATAAATCTCAAACATTTGCCCTAACATAATAATAACTATTATTAGTATGACTGACTAAATTCAGTGTTTTTTTTTTTTTTTTACAATATTTTTACAATATTTCTGCTAAAGTTATTATTATTTTTTTTTTTTTTTTTTTGAATCGATTTTTAACTTTAGATTAATCAAATTGAGAAGATGAAAGAAGAAAACGCGTGTGCAGAAAATAACTGAAATGAAATTAAAGCTGAAGTTTCTAGGTGAAAGTGAAAATTATAAAATTAATATAGTGATTGATTTTTAAAAGTTTTCATCGAAAACGGTTTATAAATCGAATGAAAATTGATTAAATATCGCGCCTACTAAAATATGAGTGTAAATTTGAATAAAATCAAAAACAGAAAATGTCATCCTTTACAATGTGTGCTGAGACTAAGAGAAAAGAAGTATTTTAAAAAATTTTATTGGAAATTTTCATCTTCTTGTGGGCAATAAAAGTTACAACTCATCATACACACAAAAATGATATTGATTGAGTTTTCTATTTTTGCTTTTATCAAAATATTAAGTAAGTAAGTCGTCCTATCCTGGCAATTTTTAATAACTCTGATATGTTATGTTTTGATTTAAGATTACATAAAAAAAAAAATATATATATAATGAATGGTATAGAGTATGTATATATGTATATATAAATATTATAGTAAAAAGGAAAGAAAAAACAAAAAGTTGTCACGAACATCTGTGATGAAGTATGTCGCCGGTGTGATAAATCAAGTGGCCATCAGCATCATCTTGTATGACGGGCTTTGCTGTCTGTTAACATTTAACGTTTTATTATCGATTCAGATCAGAGAGATATTGTATGTAGATAGAGACAGAGAGAGACACACAGAGTTATGGTCAGTCAGCGAATCGGTTGCATATGGTGTGGTGAATATAAACGGTTGAAGTTGCAATGGTGGCGGTGGTGGTGGTGGTGGTGTTATGGTGGTTGGGTGGTGATGCCGGTGATGGTGGTTGGTTGGTTGGTTGGTTGGTTGGTTCGATGGTTCGATGGTTCGATGGTTGATTGATTGTTGTGGTTGTGGTTGTGGTGTTGTTATTGTTGTTGTTATTGTTGAGTTGATTGTGGTGTTTCAAATTCGATCAGCCGTTGCAGAATGAAAACGAATGAAAGGCAGGTAGACGACGACGATTAATTGGTTGTTTGGTTGTTGTGGATCGTCAATTTTCATTGATTGAATGGATTCAGTCATGTGGATGAGTAAGAGAAAAAGAGAGAAAAAGAAAAAAAAAAAAAAGAAACAGAGAAAAAAAAAAAAGAAAAACATTCGTTTGTTGCCCAATAAGCCCATCATGCCACACATTGAAAGTTCATTGAGGTTGGCGTTGATGCGACATCATCATCAATATTTATCATTTGCCATTTGTCATCATCCATCAAAATCAAAAGACATTGTGAGGGGTGGTCGATCCAACGTTGACACCACATTGTTACATCATTATCATCATCATCATCATCATCATCATCATCATCATCATCATCAGCAGCAGCAGCGTCATAATCATTGTTGTGTCGTTGTTATCATTATCAAAATCATCAGCATCATCATCATTATCATTATCATCATCATCATCATCAACATCACCATCATTTAACATCAATAATTGCCACCATTATCCGTATAGCAAGCAAAGCCATTGTTAGTCCATCATTAATATCATCAAGATCATCATTAACATCATCAATTCATCAAATTCATCATCATCATCATCATCATCATCATCATTGTGATTACCATCATCATAATCAGAAAAAAACACGAGAAAAATACGTATCGTTTTTTCGATAAGAAAATTAGTTCGGACAAATTTTTTGTTGTTTTTGGTAAAAATAAGTTTTTACACAAAATCATTATTATTGTTATTAATTATAATTTTTTTTTTTTTTTTTTTTTTTGTTTCAACAAATAAATTAGTTAAATCAACATTGTTTGGGTTTCTCTAAAAGAAGAAACACTTGAAAAATGTTAACACAAAAGTCGAAAAAAAAAAGAAATTAAACAAACAAATATACAAAACATAATAATATTTAAGGAAACTGTTCAAAATGCATAAATATAGAGTGTTTTTAACAAGTAGTAAAATTAGAACTGCAGCAACTTGGAGTGGTTGTGGTATTATTGTCTACGGAACTTATCAAATATTTATATACATAGGTTTAAGGCTCTCAAAGTCTCAAATCAAACATGAAATAGAATAAATTGATCAAATAAATATGGATGCACAAAAAAAAAAATTCTTAATTCTTAAAAATTCAAAATTGTCTATCAATAATACTAAAGATTTTTTTTTTTTTTTAATATTTCACTATCATTTCCCACCCTTACCCTTTCTTACCCTTGCGATACCTTTTCGAATTAGCTTTGTATCATAGACTTTCAATCTACGATGCACAATACACCGTTTTAAATGTAACACTTTTTTAAGAGAATTGTATATCACTTTCGATCGAAATTGATGGAATTATTGGTAGAACCATTTTTTAATTGCAGCAACACACAAAATATTTTTTAAATTATTTTATTAATTTTCATAATTTTTACGAGCTGGTAAATTCAATTTCAATCGAAAGTGATAAGTTTTCAACTATTTTTACGATTGGCTTTTATTGTCATATTCGTCAGTGGAAGAAAATCTAGTTTGTATTTGTATTTAAAGACTTAAACTGTGGATTGCATTTGGGTTATGGTATAAATTTTCACTACATAAATACCTAAAACTTTTTGATCAAAGAAAATTTTGTGAAAAAGTCAATTGTATACTCAATATTTTAATAAAATAAACTTTACCTAATGATTCTATATGAACATCATCATGATTATTTGCATTGTAGTCCACAACGAAATCCACTCCTCTTTCTTAATAATCGCATGCAAATAAGTAGAAGCGTTTCATATTTAATTGATGCATTGAACACACAAGCTTGTTATGGAATTAGTAACATTTCAGATTAATGCAATTATAAAGAAACAAAAAATTATTCCATTTGATAGTTTTTCGTATATTTTCTGTATATTCGCATGGTAAGAAGTCTCACGGCAAAATGTTACTACTGTACCCTACTAAATATATTATCCGCATGCTTATTAGAAATTTTAATTTTAGAGATAAGTTTTTGTGAGCTGTGGATTGTTTCGAATAAAATCAAAATAAAAAAAGTTGCATATTTCAAGGGGAAATATTTGCTTTTTTTTTATTTTCTGTGGATTTTTACATTATTTGTATATTTTGTCTGAAAATACCCCTAATAAAATTTTCTGACGAATAATTTTCTAGAACATTTTAACCCTCTAGTGACCTTCCAAAGGCAATTTTATTCAGACTTTCCAAAAGGGGGGTCAAAACGACCCTTTCGTGAGAGAGCTAGTGGGTTAAAATGTTCTACAAAATTATTCCTTCTGAAATTTTATTCTATGTGTCCAAACTATCTATTTCGCTCCGATATGAATTTTAACACTTTTTTTCCCACTTATTCCAAAAGCAGTCAGTCAAAAAATTGCAAATTTAATATGGGCATAGCATACTGAGTTGGACAATGACTCTGAAATTGTTTTATGTAGTAATTAGCTTTCGCATATTTTCCAGAGGTTTTGTAAAATCGATATAACCGAAATGTTTTAATGTGCTTTTAGGAGGGCACAGTAGACTTGGTTTTGTCGTGAGGAGCCTTACTATAACCGCAACAACGTTTTTATATGTTTGCATGTGGCATGTGGCGCCTATTCTGGAAATATGTTTAAAAAAAATTGTTGCCTTAAATTTTGTTACAATTTTGCAACATTGTTGCATACTTTTAGAATTATTTAATCAAATGCCTAAAAGTATGCTGTAATATTCTATAATCAATCACTTGAAGGTTTTTAAACATGAAGATTGGATTGTTACCTCCTTATAGAAAGGCAACCATTTCTGTTACGAAACGGTAGGACTCCGATTTGTTGCATTTGTAATCAAAGTATTCAATTGTAACTGTGGTGACTATTTTAATCATACCAGAATAGACCTGTTAATGTATTTTTTATTGTACCATATAAGATCGCAAAACCCTTTTTTAGATTTTCTGAGGAATAAAATGGACAAGCAAGGCTTCTTCAAGTGATATAATAAAAAAATAAAATTCGAAGCTGAAAACAATAATCTGATATTCGAACGAAATTTATTGGGATATTTCATTTATTTTCAAGCAGACATTTGAATTGAACTGTCCATTTATTAAGCTAATAAAAACTTGGTCTCAAAAATGCGCAATCAAGCATCCGTTGTTAAAAGTGCTACGCAAAAAATCTCGTCAATTTGAGAAATAAATGTAAAAGAATATAAGAAAGCATAAGCATCGAAGCAATACAATTGCCAAAACACAGCTTGCACAGCAAAGCAGAAAATAATAATTTGTGACTAAACATTCGACTAGCGACAATTATGTAAATAAATACAAAGAAAGTAATCTTACGAAAGAGGATAAGGTTCTTGGAATGCGAGATCTATTCAAGAGCTGTGCCGATGTGGCACTTCTCGACAACAATGCAAGCTGCTGCTGGTGTTGATGTGCCAGCATTTGCTGGCGATGGTAAGCAGACGTTGGTCCACCAGCCGCACCTGCAGCTGCACCAGCCCTACGACTACTCGCAGCAGCATACGGATTATATGGATCGTATAAATGTGATCTATAGGAATTATTTAAATCATTACGATATGGATAGCGACTGTTGCCACCTCCACCACTTCCAACTCCATCGAATTCATTTAAAACGGCTGCCGTTCGAGAACCGGCTGCTGCCGGCGGATATCGTTGCGAACGCCCAGCGGCAAGACGTTCGCTAATACCACCAAAAGCTAAAGTATTAGAACTATTCGAATGCTTCAGGCTACCAGGTATTATTGCAGTGGGCCTATATTTGGAAAGGTCATTGACATTGTTATTTTTATCCGTTTTGGCAAAACGAACGTTGCCTTTCGCATGCGATGGGTTTGCTGTGAGTGCTGTTGTTTTTGTGTCTTTGTCTTTTAATGTCGCCGTTGTTGTTGTTGTTGTTAATTCCGCGCCAGCGGCGGCCGTCTTGGAGATTGTGGCCACTTTAGTAGTTTGATTCTCGTCAGAGCTACCCTCTGAGCTAGTTTCAATATCTAAGCTCGTGTTAATTACTTTTTTTGATTTGGATTTTCTTTTGGGCTGTTTTGTTGATGTGCTTGCAGCAGCTACAGCACCATCCAAAGCATCGCCCAATTCACCATTTGCCAATATACTATGATTATTGTTTGCATCATAATTTTCCTTGTTATTTGCCACCACCGCATCATTTTTAGATTTGTCATAGGTATCATCTTGTGCATATTTACAAATACGCTCCTGAATTTCCTTGCGTTTTCGCATGCGCTCTTCAAACTTTCTTGCTTCCAGAAATTGATTGTCCTCTCGCAATGCCATGAGGATAGCTGCATTATCGGCAGACGATCGATCGTCGTCGAGCAACTCCAGATCGTCAGCGTCCAGCACATTATCCTGGGTGCGAGAATGCTGTAGCGGCGCACGATTTGCAAGACGATTTCGTGAATATGCTGTCGTCATTGGATGATCATCGAAATGTTGGTGATCATATCGAGATAGATCGGCTGTGGATGCTGTATCTATGGCAGGTAATAGACTCTCTGACGTTTTATGGCGTCCATATTGTCTTGGCCGATGGGTGCCGGCTGCTGCTCCGCCAACACTATAATCAGCATACGGATCAATGGGATCGTAACGGCTTCTATAGCCCCCCTCATGTCCACCAATGCGCGAACCATCATAGTAATTGCTGTAGTCCAGACCACTACGCGGCTTATAGCTGGAAGCATAATCGCCCGTTTGTCCGTACTTGGAGTGGCCTGTAGCACCGCCAGAATGCAGAACATCGTAATCGTTCGGATAACGACTGCCCGGATAATTTCTGCCCGATCGATATCTTCGACTATAGTCCAATGGATAATTATCATCCAGCAGTGCCAGATCATTGCGACCGCCATTCGTCGTACTCGCTGTCGTCAGATAGCCACTGTCATTTGAATCACCCAAATATCGATTTGTTTTATTTTTGGTGAGCCGATACGGTGTGCGCTCTTTACGATCGGCGGCATTAAATGAGCTCGACGCAAGTTTTGGCCTACTTATTCCGCTCAGTTTGTGTGAGGTCGCTGATTTCGTCAGCGGATTTATATTCTCATTGGGCTCGAGAGTTTTATCACGATCCGCAGCAGCACCATATCTACTCCGTCCAACACGATCTAAAATATCGGAATATTTATTTTCAAAGCGTGAAACGGCTGTTCCTTTGCTGCTCGTTCCTGCACCCGTTGGAGTTCTCTCTTTGTCGTTGCGTTTTCTCTGATTGTAAGAGAGAATTTTTGAATTTCAATAACAATGTGCGCTTAAATGATATTGCAAAATGTCTATAGCCCTGATCGATATGATGACGTGACGGTGAAAATACACTGTTATCAAGTGTAATATTCAAAAATACTCAATTTCGTACAATGGCAATTGACAAATTTCTAAATTTCATGAACATTTGATTATTCAAAAAAAAAAAAACAAAAAAAAACAAAAATATCAAATGCATGTGTATACCTAACAAAATTTCGTTTGTAGCCAAGATGTGGCGTTCCTGAATCGACCTTCACAAAGTGTATGTATATAAAAACCAAAATAACATTGCCATCACAACAAAATGTGTGTGGGTAAATATATTTTCACATAAATACATACACTCGCAAAGTAGAAAATTTTGAAAATTTTTTGCTATAGTATATTTTGATAAAAATTCTAAGAACATACGATGCGAATATTTTTTTGGAAAAAAAAAATTATTATAAAAAAATATTACAGAGCAAATTGTCACTGGAGGATGAGTATTTACATAAGATTTGATTATGAGAAAAATATTGGAAAAATATTTATTTTCTGTTTTCGAAAGAAAAATGTCAAAAACTTAAATAGCAAAATGATTCAATACTCTTTGGACACTATCCAGCGACAACAAATAGAAAGAAAAAAAAAAATGATTCATTCAAAATATAATTAACCCATGATCCACAATGGACGACATCATTTCGATCAGCAACATTTTGCAATCTCAATATTTTTTTTGGGGTGTTTTTTTTTTTTTTATCACGCATACTAACATCATCATCACGTTTGCCAAAGGTACGCATTAGCGGTTTATAATATGAGGTGACCGGACTTAAATTAGAACGCAAACGATCAAGCGCCGAAACGGCCGTTGAACTTTTTTGGTAACGTCCTACACCGGTGCCGGCACTGGTGCCGCTGCCATGCAAGCCACTACCACCAGCGCCAGTGCCTCCATAATAACGTCTATGTCGATCACTCATCGATGCTGATGAGGAGGTTTTCGTTGACGTGGTATCGTCGTAATCTTCGTCGTTGACGACTCTGTTTGCTTTAGCACTATTATTATGATTATTATGATTATTAATGTAATTATTATCACTGTTCGTTGGAGTTTTACTAGAACTACGACATTTATCGATTACTGGACTTTTTATATCACTATGAAAATGAAAATATTAATTTTTTAATTATAATAAATGCAATTTTTGCCTATTCACTCCCACACACACACAATGTCACGATCAATTACGATCAATTTTATATGGGAATATTTTCACAATTTCTTAAATTTTAATTACGAATTATTATTCTAGTTTCAAAAAGATATGCGTATGTAAATATTTATATTAAAAAAAGAAGAAAGTCTACATAATGAAACGTATTTTCCTTAAAAGATGATCGCGCACTAACACAACACGATCAACGAAATAATTAAATGTTATGTTTCAAAAAGCGAGCGAGCGACGAGATTTAACTGAACGTAAAAATACGAAAAATTCTTTCAATTTTCTTGTTCTTTTTTCATTTTCATTTATCAATGTATATTGTTTTTTTTTTTTTTTTTCTTTTTCATCGGTGTGAATAAAATTGTCAGTATCATAAAAATCTTGTATGAAAATGTGTGAAAATTTGTTCTTGTGCCATGGTAATAATAATAATAATAATTGGTACGTCAAAGTATTGCTCGAAAGAGTTCAGAGCAATATAAATTCATGGGATAAAATGTGATCGAGACATGAGGACGTACTATACTATATAGCATAGCTTAAAAAGCTTGCTCCCCCGCATTTTATGGTTTGTGCTTTTTTTTTTTTTTTGTTTTTGTCCACATTTTTTTTTTTTTTTTTGTTTTCGCATGCTCTCTAAATATTTATGAAAAATTTACTCAATGGAAATTTTGAATAATTATGACGATCAGAATCAGAATACACACACACACACAACACGTTTATTAAAGGCATTCATTTAGAGTACGACTAAACAAAAGGTGAAATCATGTGCATCATATGTATATGTGATTTAGGCAATAAGTGGAATATAAGCAGCCACAAGTTTTTAATAATATTCATTTAGTACATGCACCTGGTTCAAGAAATATGAACGAAAAAAAAGAAGAAAATGAATAGAAAAACATTCACTCATCAACATAAACTCATGTAGACAGTGCATTCACATTGAACTACTTTTCAATATGAAAATTGTTCAATTTAATATACAAAGTAGTACATATATTACATACTCATGTATGTGCGCTTATGTTGAGGATAATCTCAGAATATAAGTATGTCATGATGACACAAATAGAAAACATGGATTTGTCAATAGATTAAAAGGTATGAATAATATGTTACCTATATATATTTGGTTTATAAGAAAATCGATGCTTAATATATTTCCGAAAGAAATTTTCCTTCAAACGAAATCTTTTAAATAATGTAGGTCGTACGTATTTCGTAGCAGAGATGAGATGCTTTTGAAATGTCATTTATAATTAATGAATATACAGTGAAAATAAAATTAGCAAGCAAAAGTATAATATTAACACATTATGTGCCAGAAATCTTATTTATTTGCCAAGCGATATTTTCAAAAGTCAACTGCTATTTTGACAAAACTTTCGTTTCGAACAGACACCATATGAGTAAAGCAAATTTCAGATATCAATTATAAATTAGAAAACTTTTTTTAATATTAATAACTAGAGCTATGCGATTAAATAATTATTTAATCTGATTAATGAATTAATCGATTAATCAAAATGCAGATTTTTCGATTGATTAGAATTTCGTTTAATAAAATATTGTCTTTAATAACTAGAACTGTGCGATTAATCATTTAATCAAACAATCTGATTAATTGAAATATTAATTATTCGATTAATCATTATTTTCTTTAATAATAAATTCTGTCATTATCAGCTTTTAAAATTCCGATTAATTAAGCGAATTAGAATTTCGATTAATAAAAAATTGTCTTGAAGAACTAAAACTGGGCGATTAATCATTTAATCAAACAATCTAATTAATTGAAATATTAATTATTCGATTAATCGACATTAAATCTGTCATTTTCAGCTTTTCTTTCAAGAAATTTTATTTAATATCAATCAAAAGCTAGCTACCTATCTATTTAGTGTTGGAAAAAATATTATAAATATTTTGTTGGAATAATTCTATTCAAAGATTAATCAAAGATCTGATTTAATAAATAAATTACATCATTTATTAATCACAATCATGATTATATACGAATAATTTGTTTCTTGATAAACAATATTTTGATTAAATGGTTAATTTTTTAATCAGATCAGATTATTCGTTTACGATTAATCGCACAGCCCAAAACAAAAAATCAAAATGTAAACATTTCTTTAAAGTTGAATCATATTTTTAGGATTTCACTTTTTAATGGTAGTATTACAAATTACTATTAAAAAATTTTCTTTTGTTCTTTTTTTTGTGGAGAAAAGCGTCTGAATCGCATAAAAATGAATTTCAAAATTCAAAAATGTAACATTTTGTTGTTTTGTCATATTTTAAGGCCCTGTTTTGCAACTGCTCTTGGGACGGCTGGAAAATGCTATGTGAAATATTATAGACTCAAAATATTCTGTGATATATTCCGATTCAAAGATAGGAAATTTCAAGCAATCATATTTAAAAACAGAATTATAATAATTTTTCTTCACTCATGCTTTCCAGGTCGATATCACGAACTTTTGTTTTACACGAATGAAAAAAATTTGACTGACTTCGGTGAAATGACACTATGTTGGGGGGGAACAAAAAGGAAAATACCACATTTTTTTAGCGTATTTTAATTGTTCTTGAATTCAATCAAATTTGGTCGAACTTGGCAAACACAAATGTACCCGATTTTTGGACTAAGTGCAAGGGCAATATTCCATGTAGTGGAATGGGGAATAAAAAGGGAAACTCATATTGCATGTATTCTCAAGTACTTTATTTATATTTTTAAATATTTTCAATATTTATTCAAAGCAATTTTAAATCATTTTATATCAATGCACGAAACATATTAATGAAAATAGCTCAAATATTAAATCTCATCCAAGTCACCAAAAAAACAGACAATCATAAATTACAATAAAAGCATCTCAATAACATATAGAAATATCTACTAGCGTTGCAGCAATAATTACAATATTTTAAACAAAGAATTATAAGTATTTAAGATTGAAAATGAAGAAAAAAAAACCTTTTAAAATTGAATAAAGAATTTAATTATGAAAAAAAAAATTGCAAATACTTCCGCATACTTTCTTCTTTGGAAAATACGCATTTATAACGATAAGTAATAAAAAACAAAGGCAAGAAGATGTCGTAGTAGTAATACGATGTATTAAATTGAATTTCCTGTATCCAGTAAATTGACAAAGTCCATGACATACCGGCAAAAATCAAAATAAATAAATAAAAGAAATTCTGACAATGGTCTCACAAAAAATAGCCTCATTTAAAATGGACAAAAAAAAAAAAAAAAAATAAAAATAATACAACATCAAGTCATTAACAACAAAAATGATATTACACGACAAAAAAAAAACAATTTTGATAAGCCTTTATTCCGGTCCGAACATCGTTGATATGCAACTGTTTGTATTTAATAATAACAAAGACAATTTTGCAATTGATTTATGTGTTAAGGAACAACATTTAGGTAATCTGTATTTACCAAGTTAAAGAAAAGAATAACAACGTTATTGAATACAAATTGGTATGTCAGCTTGCAGAATGGGTAAGGTAAAGGTGGTGACAAAACTGTATAGTGGGCGTAAGGAAGGAAACAACGTCTAATGAGCTTTCTCTGTTTACTTAATTCAATACATTTTCATTTAAGCTTTTGGCAATGATACAAAAAGAAAATTAATTTTTTATTTTTTGCTTCATACAACTACACCTGCGTAATAAATCGCTTGTTTTATTGCTATCGAAATAGCTTTAGCTACGTATGATTAAGTATATTGATAATACATGTGCAAATGTGTTCTCATTGCTCTCATTCGCATTCAATATTACTTTAACGTTTATATTAAATTTAGATAGATTTATTGTTGTTGTTGTTGGTTTTTTTTTTTTTTTTTTTTTTTTTTTTTTTTGTATTACATTTGCCAATTATTTTTAAAATGAATCAAAAAAAAAAAAAACGAACAACATATAACAGTGAATATATTTTCAATATTTGATAATGTTTATTCTTAGCACAATACGATGGTTTTTAATTTATTTGAAAATACAGAAAAAAAAGAACCCAATTTAAAATTGAAAAAACGTTAAAATTCAAAAAATATTGAAATAAATTTGTCTATATTATATTCTCACAAGCTAAAGTCTAGAAGATAATATGTAGTACTTTTAGAATGATTATTTTGTTGTTGGCGTTTCCTTTCGTACACATAATTATAGGTACACTTATTATACTCTCTTTTCGCTCTCACTGAATCATCTATTTTTAGCATAGGCACAAACCGTACTCTCATACACCACTTGGATGGTGAATATGATGGACAATCATTTCATTTTCAATTTCAAATTTTCATACATTTTCTAAAGAAAATTACAATATTTAGGATTTTCAAAAAAAAAAAAAAAAAAAAAAAAACAACATTATTTTTCCACGCACTCGATTATTTTTGAATACAAATGTCACGGATACGAAATTTACATAATCGCGTAGCAGCAGTGGTGATTATTAAATAGCGTGTTAAATTTGCCCGTACTCTGACGCAAGCAAATACATAGAACCACGACGACGACAATGAATGCGACCGCCCGCTATAGAAATTGTGATTTAACTAGAGGATTCCCTTGCATGATCGCGTGTGTGAGTGTGTGTGTGTGTGTGTGTGTGCGTATTTATTATGTATTGTAAGAAAACTTTTTGTCTTCACTGATTTTATTTGTTTGTTTGTTATTTTAATTCGCTTCATTTGGTTTTCTTTTGTATTATTCCTTTAATGGACCAACTTTTTTTCAAATGAGTTTGACCGAATTTGTTTTTCGAATTTTTCATATAGAGCAATAAATGCATTTTTTGTTGTTCTTGATATTATGCGTAAAAGTGTACAAGTGTGTGTGTGTGTGTGTGTGTGTGTGTGTACGACTGCGGTCTTTACCGATTTCGTTTTTTTTGTTGTTGATTTTTATCAGGTCGTTCGCTCGGATTTCGCCGAAATCTTTGCAACAGACTGTTGCAACCTTCGGACAGCAACTGTGTTACGCTCGCCGCGGTAGCGCTGCGTATGTAGCGACGTTGTTGCCGAGGCGCCTGTGGTTGCTGCTGTTGCTGTTGTTGATTTGTAGCATTCGTGAGTGTTGTTGAATCGCCTGTATTCGTACCAGTATCGGTGCTTATTGTTGCTGTTGTTGTTGTTGTTGGCAAAACAGATGATCGTGTTGTCGTCGCCGTCGTCGTCGTCGTCGATACTGATGATGTTGTTGTTGGTGGTTGTGGTTGTAGTGCTGCTGCTGATGCTGATGATGCTGTCAAATTTGTGCCGATATTGTTTGCGTTGGTGTTAGAAGTTTCCGTTGTGTCGGCACTCCCACCACCGTTAGCATCATCTTCTTCTCCAACCCCACTGGATTTGCCTATTTTTGTTGATGACTTTTTATTATTGTTGTTGCCGTTATTTTCGTTTACAATTTGTTTTTCACTTTTCTCACGATGGAAACGACTTAAGAATGTTGTTGCCATATTTTCTGCTTCTGATGCGTTTCGTTTGTTTGTTTGTTTGTTACGTTGTTGGCTTTTTGTATTTTCTTTGATTATTCTGGTAATGTTTACAATTTCTTTATTCGTTTTTTTTGTTTTTTTTTTTTTTGTCTACTTTATGTTATTTAAAAGAGCAAAGTCTCAAATAAATTTGAAGTGCATGGAAATACATTTTGGTATTTTTCCAATTAATGAATAAACTGTTTTGCATATGTTTGCAGCATATATAAAAATAATAAAATCAAAATATATATATTAAAGCGAGTCAAATTTTTATGATGAAAAAAGAACAAACGTGTCAACTCATATAGCTAAAAATAAAACTAGCACTCATTCTAAGTCGATTTGCCCAATAAATCATGGGTCTAAAATCAATTTTGATCCCCCGCATTTTGCTAATAAAGTAATTCGTACAAACAATGCTAGTTTCTTTGTTTTGCTATAAGATTTCTAGAGAAAAAAAAGATGACCCGCCCTAATATATATATTAGAATGACTTGAATGTTTTTCATTTAAATACTATTGGAATTAGGCGCAAAAACCCCATAATAATACGATTGCCATAGTGTTTGAATCTTTCTTGTGTGTTTGTAGTTAATCAGGCAGATTCTACGTTTCACTTTCGAGTGAAGAAAAATCACTTGAATTTCTTATTTTAGTGTTCTACATTTTATTTTATTTTGTATTATTATTATTTTTTTTTAAATTTTTATTTGTATCGGTTTTTAAAAAGAAAGTTCGAATTTATGAAAAGTGAACTTCGAAAATGACTATTGGAACCGAGAACATAAAAAGTGATTTCGCTTAAATGAGTCTGCTTAAATATTATTGTATCGGTTTTTAAAAACAAACTTCGAAATTTCGAAAATGACTATTGGAACCGAGAACATAAAAAGTGATTTCACTCATTCGATTCCACTTAACTTTTGATCGTATTCATGAACCTGCTTAAATATTATTGTAAACTAGAAAACAAAAAAAGGGTAATAATTTCGCAGCTAAATGTGCTGCAAAAAATTTAAAATTAAATCAAAACTATTATATCCAAAACATATTTAATAAAATTGAAATTAACCAAATAGTTTGGTTAATTCTCATTAGCCGTATTTAATTCGACACTTGTACTTAGCTATCACCGATAAATATATTGCAAAACAACAACAAAGGTGCTAGTTTTAGTGCATATAAATGTAGAGGCCAATAAAAACTTAGCATGCTCCCTAAGTTCAGTGATACCAATTACTTGAATTACTTTTAAATTTAAAAGTCGATCAAATCTAGGCTTTTGACAGATGCTTATATACTCTTTTAAATGTAACTGGGAATTCTCGCTTCTCAAAATATATCTTTTTTCAATTAATTTGAATAAATTGCGATGTTCCTTCATAATCATAGTACCTATTTGGAAACTTTATGTGGCACAAAGGAAAATACCTAAATTGGTGGATTTTTGTAGACTAAACATTTTTCAGCGTACAACCTAAACCACCATAAACAAATAATTGTATTACTTTGAGGTCGTTGATAGGGTAAAAATGACATAGTAGACACCGATTGCCTGCTTTTTCAAGAATAATAAATTAATTTGTTGAAATTATAAAATGCGGAAAAATTCAAAAATTATAAATAAAGCATAATCTTCTTTAATGTCAAAAGAACCTATCCGACTTGTATGGAAGGGCTTATTTTGTAGAATGCAACATACATAAATAGGTTCGTTCAAACAAGTCAATCAACAACAATTAATTTTACTAATACCATCGCTATTGTTGTTTGTTTTGTTTTCGAACAAACGAACGAATCGCACATTGCGATTTACACAATCAGGCCGTTTGCTTAGTATGTACATATACGTATGTATGTATGTATGTAGAATATTTGCGCGGTACACATAGTTACACTATGATTCTCAAAGTGCACATTTTTACAAAATGTGTAACAAATAAATTTGTAATTTTAGATTTTAATTGAAACGATGACGATGATAAAAATGTGCTGCAACGGAAAGAGACTAAAAGAACAAGGAAGAAGTATCGGAAAATAATTTATAGTGCAGAAAATGCTTAAATTTAAGCGTGAATATTTTCTTGAGAAATATCATCATAGTAAAAGCGTAGAAAAAATTCAGAAAAAATAAAATGAAATATTTGTACAAAATTGAAAAATTAATTTAGCTTTGACAAAAATAGATGCCACAAGTTTTAATAATGTTGGCGTTCTTTTCATGTTTTATGTATATTATATGTGTTGTTGCTCTTTCCTATCAAAATAGCCACCACTATACTACCTATTAGTATGTACTCAAATGCAGACCGAAATGAAAATGACAGCAACAGCGACGATGATGACGACGACGACAATAAGACTATTGCTTCAAATTTTCGGGGTTTTTGCGTCAATACAATAATAATAAAATGAAATTCTATTATATACCTACGTATATTACTTTCTAGTATATTCACTTATTAAGAAAAATATTCAAAAGAAATTTTTCTTTTCATTTTGTATATTTAAGTGATTTTTTTTTTTTATTTTTTTGCTTAACACTTATTCATTCATTAATATCCATTATTTTGGAGGCTTCTTTTCTTAAAAAACAACAAAAAAAAAAAAAAACACAACAGTCGCAGCGAGACAATTTCCCGAAAATTTATACTCTTTCATCAATTTCAATATTATTTGAAAATATTCAAGCGCATTATATTATTATTATTTTTTTTTCACTTAAATTTTTATTCTTAAAACCAAAATCGTTTGAAAATGAATTTAAGCACGTTTCTATTGAAATTTCTGCTTATTTCTCACTGCAATCCAATAAATTGTAGATATTTCAATTTCTATTATTTATTTTTCTCTCAACGTTATTTCCCACAATATTTATTTTAAAACTACACAAAATCTATCCGCAACGATTACAAGAAAGCGCACCATACAATACTAATTATAAATAAAAAAAAAAAAAAATAAAAAATACCCAAAATTTTAGTCTTCTAACGAGTATGAAAAATATCTCAAAAAAATGTTTTTGTAGAATTATGTGATTATACTCTCTGAGATGATCGCCACAACTGCCAAAGGTAATAGTAGGAATTCTTGTAAAATTTTTGAGTTTTGAAAAGAATTGGCGGATTGAAGAGAGACAAAACCAAAACTGAGCACATAAATGTTGAGTGAGAAGAGTAAAAATGAGTAATTTTAAATATTGTCTCATATCGACAGGGATGGACAAAAATGAGGGAGAGATATAGAGAGAGAGAGAGAGAGAGCAGATTGAGAGTGAGAACAAAATGACAAGAGAAAAGCCAATGCACCAATTACACAAATACTCCCGAGAATAGCTGATTACCAAATTGAAGAAGATCATTATTTAATTGTAGAATACATATTTGAATTTTGAGATTTCTCTAAATAATTTACAAAACATACTATATGTAGGTATTTCCATTTGACATTTGATTGCAACAGGAAAAATACCTTAATTGTTTATTATCAGAGACACTAGCCAAATAAAAAGTGACATCAAATAAGCAATTGGCAAGGTTAAAACTGATCAATTTATGATTGCTGCATATACAAAAAAAATGTGTGATCAGTAAATGTAATTCATACATTAAGCAGGGTCCAATTGATAGGAAAAAAAACGTGACTACCCAAACCATTTTCATCGCTTTCATTTCGACAAAAATAATTGATGGGGGTCTAAATATGATCAATATCAATATCAAAATTAATATAGACATTCCTTATAATCTATTTAATAAAGAATATAATACTCGTTTTTATTTAAAAGTACTCTGTTAGTAGCGTGTCATATTTTTCTTGAATGAAAAATCAATCAAATTGCTTTTATAGCCTAACTACCTTTGTCATATTTATGACTAATCGTAAAATACTATTAGCCAAGAATCTATAATTAAACATAATTGCCAATGTACGTGAATGTACATGTGCATTTATTTTATAAATAAATTCGAAAATTGCTGTTGTATACAATAAATTTAATAAATCGTACTTGAAGGACGACACAAATATTATGCAGTGCTTTGCATATGTAAATTATGTATATACAATATGAAAGCAATATTTTAAAAATATACTACGGAAGTATTTGTGTGTGTAAACATTGGACTAAAAAATGTTTATATCAATTTTAAACCAACAGTACTAGAGTATATTTTGCATTGGACTGATTAATGATGACTTTCATTTGTTTAATGTTTTTTTTTGTGCTGTTGGGTACATTAATATTTTATTATGCATTTATTTAATGTTGGTTGATTCCTTACCATTTCAATAGAGCTACAATACACATGTGTCTGTGTATAAATGCGTTGTAAAATCGGAAGAATGCATTTGTAATAAAAGCACAGTAAAAATACAAGCAACAACAATGTATAGAGATATGGCAAAATGTAATTAACCTCATTAAAAATTACAACAGGAAAGAGAAAAATGTGCAGAAAGATGTTCACATTTTGTTCAATATATTCAACGGCATGCGTGCCACTTGAAGTCGACTTTTTGAAAAAGTAAATAAATTTTCAAATGTATTGATTCGAATTGAAAGAAAAAAAATAAAAGACAAATAAATAAATATAAAAATATTTAAATGCGAATTATTCTATATAAAAAAAAAAATAAATAAATAAAAATAAATCGCAATAAAATCCTACTGATATTAATTGGCATGCCTGAAAATATGCAAAATAATTTGCCAATTTTAATAATATGCTTTAAAATGTTCAATTTTAAAGTACCATTAGATACACGCTATTTAATTTAAAATGCTAATAAATGTCAACACAATTTCTCTGCATGGATACAACAATCATTTGTGGAGCACTCGATTTGTTTACAAATAAACTCAATAAGAAAATAGTATGCGTATGTGTGTGTGTGTGTAAAGAAGAATAAGAAGAGGCACACATACACAAAAATAGACGAAGAAAAATATGATGCAAACCGATAATGATGAAGTTCAGCATCAACATAAAATATGAATAGCACTGACGCTGATGACTGCTTGGCTGCTAGCTAAACTAATTATTTAAACACAACGGATCCAAACAGCAGCAACAAACATATGTGTATGATATTAAGCAAGAAAAGAAAACAAAGTGACAATAGCAGAGCAAACATACAAATATAAAAAGAAAGCAAATTGACATTGAAATTAATTTAGTTTCAACATTTGGAATATATTTATATCCAAATCGTTTATATTTTGCTGCTGCATATTATGTATATTTGTTTAATTGTAACAAAAATGTTGACTTCACGCGTAAATATAATGAGTAAATAAAATAAAACTATTACAACAACAACAACAAAAAATAGTATAAATAAATAATATGCATACAAATTTAGATAAAAAGACAAAAAGGCTGAGTCGTAGAAGAGAAGAATCAGAAGAAAAACAAAATAAATAATAAACAATAATATTTAAAAGAGAGGGAAAACATGAAATGAAAGAGAAAGAAAACATACATTAATTAATTATAGGCCATACATGACGATTACCATCATCACCATGTAGTTGGCGGCTATAGATACAGCGACGATAGTGTGAGTAATCATGCTATTTTGGTGTCCAAAAAAAAAATACATATAATAATAAGTGCCAGCCATGCCAGCCATAATAGTTTAAAGCAATATTTGTTTATATTTCTATTTATTCATGCAGCATATGGTATTTCTGTGTGTTGTTCTCTTTCAACTTTACCAAATTGAATAATATTCGTTCAGTTTTGTTGTCAGTTTTTTTTTCGTGAGAATGTAAATTTACGTTGACATTTTGAAATTAATTACCACATGTAGCATACATGAAAGCAATAGCAAAAATAAATAAAGACGAAGTAACCTCTATAAATGACGTATGTTTGACATGATTTAATCGTAAATTAATATTACTCATACGTACGTGCATACAAAAATATGGGCGCCTATTAATGTTACTCATACGCATTGCTGCTTAGAATAATAAGAGACCATTCAAAAATTTCGTTCAAATATGCAACAAGTTTGTTAGTTGGTTTATATGTAATTATATGGTCTAATGTATGTTCGATTTGCTATGCAACAAAAAAAAAAATTTTTTTTTTGTGACTCACAAAATACTATTGGTTGACTCACATGGTGTCCTAATATGTCATATTGTCATAATGTTGTAAAATTTTACAATACTCCAAAAATTATTGTTGTTATCTGTCATATAAAAGCGACTTAGCACAATACAAATCGTTGTAACTGCCGTATCTTGAAATAGCACACAATTTTATGCGGATTATGAGGTTCAGATGTATTATATTTTGATTCTACTTGAAATTATAGCACATGACTTTATGAGACCTTGTGAATTACCTGCGTATTATGTGCGTTCGATTTTCTATGCAATATTTTTAATGTGTGACTATCATAAAATACTATTGGGCGAATCACATGGTGTCGTAATATGTCATATTGTCATAATGTTGTAAAATTTTACAATACTTCAAAAATTGCTGTTGTTATCTGTCATATAAAAGCGACTTAGCACAATACAAATCGTTGTAACTGCCGTATCTTGAAATAGCACACAATTTTATGCGGATTATGAGGTTCAGATGTATTATATTTTGATTCTACTTGAAATTATAGCACATGACTTTATGAGACCTTGTGAATTACCTGCGAATTATGTGCGTTCGATTTTCTATGCAATATTTTTAATGTGTGACTATCATAAAATACTATTGGGCGAATCACATGGTGTCGTAATATGTCATATTGTCATAATGTTGTAAAATTTTACAATACTTCAAAAATTGCTGTTGTTATCTGTCATATAAAAGCGACTTAGCACAATACAAATCGTTGTAACTGCCGTATCTTGAAATAGCACACAATTTTATGAGAATTATGAGGCTCGAAATTATGGCACATGGCTTTATGAGACCTTGTGAATTACCTATATAAATCATGTGCCAATGTGATTTTACTTCAGACAGGCGATTTAATATGCATTCGCAGAAACTGAAGAGCGGAATAGCTCCATAACATATCAAAAACACACTAGAAGTCTTGTTAAGGCTTTTTCGTGATGTGATGGAGAGCACAAATCGATTAAAAAAGTGGAATTAATTGCCACAAAAAGGGAAATTTTATAGGGGGCTTTAATAAAGAGTAATTTAAAGTTTTTTACATATTCATTAGATGTTACTGATCAATTCTTGAACGTCTCAAGCGTCAATTATTTGGTAGTGGCAGGCACATGCAAAAAAATATATAATTTAATGATTGTTATGACATTAAACCTTTTGATAAATTGCATTTAAAACACAAAAAACTTCACAGAAACACACACGCACTCAAAACAAAACGAAACGAAACGAAATGAACGATTGAAACGAAACGAAAAGAAAAAACAGAAAATGAGAATCTACCTCGATATAGTGTAGTGCTAGTGCGGATTTGGACATTTGATTTGTTTGTGACTGATTTAAAATAACTGAATTACTTTGTTGTAGTTGTTGTTGTTGTTGTTGCTGTTGATGAAAATGCTGGTGTTGTTGCTGGTGTGTATGAAACACTTGCTGCTGCTGCTGCTGCATTGCTGCAGTGGAAGAGGAGGAGGAAGGCACAGACGGATCAAAACAAACACCAGCGCCACCGGCTACATTGGGCAACATATGTTGATTGTTGTGATAGCCAACAGTAGGAGCAACATGTTGCTGCTGCTGCTGCTGCTGCTGATGTTGATAATATTTATGCTGTTGATGTATATTGCCAAGACTAAAGTTACTGGCTTTCGGATAAAGATATGGATCAAAGGTTTGCAACACTTTACGGCCGTGTTGCTGTTGAGGTGGCTGAAGTGGTGTAGGCGGTTGCGGCTGCGGCATCATATTATTATTATAATAGAGACCAGCAACATTTTGTTTTGGCTGCTGTCCTAAATGCATATGCATGGCAATGGGACGTTGCTGAGCCGCGGTAAATGATGCCGAATGTGAGAGGGGATTTACCAAACGTTGTTGATGCGGCTGTTGCAGCTGTTGTTGATAAGCAGTTTGTGGAGGTGGCAATTGTTGCTGTTGATAATTGTTGGCTGAAGGCATATACTGATGTTGTTGTTGTTGTTGCTGCGGTTGCAGTGGTGGCTGCTGCTGCTGTTGTTGTTGTTGTTGTTGTTGTTGTTGGTAATGTACTCCTCCCCCGATGGTGGTATTTACATACTTGTTCTCTTTGTTCGTCGTATTCTTATGAATAAATGAAGTTAAACCACCTGCAGCAACTTTTGGTTGTTGTGGATGTTGCATTTGTTTTTTTCCAATATTTGCTGTCGAATTGGATGTTTGTAATTTATATTGGTGCTGCTGGTGCGGCTGCTGTTGCTGCTGCTGCTGCTGCATAAATGGATCCGTTGAGCCAGTCATCGCCGAGCAAGCAAATGAATTCCAATTTAGAAATGGTCGCTTATGTTGCGGATAAGATTGCTGCTGCTGCTGCTGTTGTTGACGCAACATTTCTTGCTGATGTTGTTGTTGCTGTAATATTGCCTGCCTTTGATAGGCCAATTGTATTTGTGATGTGGAGTTTGATTTGCCAATTGGAAAAGTCTTCTTTGATTTCTGCGGATAAGGCGGCTGATGTTGATGTTGTTGCTGTTGCGTTGTTGGTATATGTGTAGCATTTGTTGTTGTTGTTGTTGTTATTCCCGACGTGGAATCATTAATTTTGTTAACATTTGATTTCGACGACGATGACGACGACGACACTGTGATGGCGAGTGTGCCATTTTCGTGCTTGCCAGTTTTTTTCTGTTCCACTTTTGCTGTAGTCGATGCCACCGAGAGTGGTTGTGTTTGCGTTTGTTTTGCATTTGTTATTGTCGTCGTCGCAATCATTGGTACAACCACTTGCCTATCGATCACGGCCGTTGCGGTGGTGGCGGTAGTAGTGGTGGCTACGGTGCTGCTTGTTGTCCCCTGTGAAATAACGCCGCTATTGTTGCCATTTATTTTCATCATGTCGTTCATACATTTTTCGATCTTGTTGTCGGCGTCCTTTTGGCGCTTCGATAATTCGAAATTGGCAACATTTTGAGTTTTTGTGAACTTATGGCCCTCGTTGCCACCACCGACGCCTCCCCCATTGCCCTCATTAGTGGCACTAGCGACTGCAGTCGATGTTCGTTTCGACGGCTGCTGTTGCTGTTGATGTGCTTTAGCATCGGACGTATTCGATGGTATGTGAAATGATGACGTGAATTTCGATAAATGTGGCAAATGTGTGGTACAGCAATTGGTTGCCGTCACACTGTTGGTGCTAATCGTACTATTGCTCTTCTCCGATTTTCGTTCGAGTGACGATGAATCTGTGCCATCTATTATGCCGTTATTAGCTACTGTCGTTGACGTTTGGTCTTTCGTCACTGCTTTTTTTAGCACTTGCTGCTGCTGCTGCTGCTGCTGCTGCTTCTTTGGCATATGCTTGTGACGCACATTCAACTCATCACTCAACGCAGATGTTGGTTTCTCATTTGGAGCCACCAAAGAAGTTGTCATTGCTGGCGCAAATGGGCCTCCTTTTGCTGATGATGAGTCATTTAGTGACTGCTTCATATAGAATGGGCTATATTTAGGAGCAGCCGCCGCAGCACCAGCACCGTAGACACTTGAACTCGACGAACTTTTCAGTAGACCACGGAAGGGATTTGTCACAGTCGTAGTCGATTGTGTTGTTGCCGTCGCTGCTGCTGCACAATTCGCCGTTATTGGTGCCACCGAAGATGATGACGCATACAACGAAGAGGACGACGTTGGGTGACTAATTTGTTTTGATAGTGCCGCAGCAGACATTGAGGCTGGAGTATGCGCTGCTTCCTTCTGGTGGTGCGGCTGTTGAGCTGGCAGCATTATGGCCGAATTAGATGTGCTCCGACTCAACGAAGGCAAATGTTTCATGTAGCAGGGTATGTGTGTTCTACTGGATGAACGTACGAGATTGTTTGTCGTAGCGTAAAGTTGAGGCTGTGGTGTTGTACGACCCAAAGCGGTGGGCATTCGAGTATTGGTGGACACTACGGCAGAAGGCACATGAGATAATGAGATGCTTTTGTTCAACGAAGTGGGCGGTGGTTGGATCGTGTTAATCTTAATAGGAACTTTACTAATAAATGTCGTCGTCGGTGCTGTGGTTGCAGTTGGCGAATTTTCATTGCATATCAGCTTATAGAGGTCTTCTTTGGTCACCGCCTGTCGTACTTTCATATCCAAATGCGACAGCGAGGCATTCTTTTGCAATTTATTCGGTTTCTGTAGCTCTTTTTGTGCCGCTTCCGCAACAGTTGGATCGAATATTGCCATTTTCTTTGCGGTTTGAGCATCGACTTTAAGCGGTGCTCCAACAGCGCCCACAGGCGGAGCACATATCTTTTCATAATTCCAAATTGAACGTCTTGGTGTGTGGCGTTTCTGCGACGATGCCAAGTTTTCTGTCCAAAAATCGTTTAGCAACTGCTTATTCAATGACAGATTCGATCCAGTTGTTGAGGAATTTTTCGGCTGAGCACTCAGGCTTTCAAATATCGGCTCCTGCGTCGATATGCGCGCTGGCGCAGTGTAGGGCATATTTGAACTGGATATGCTGCGTTGTAATTTAGGCACATCCTCATTCGGTGGAGCAGTCATGGGAGCAAATATTGAAGGATATGCCAGACGCGATTTATTCAGCTGATTTGAGAGTTGCTGCTGAGATGTGGTGTTCGGTTGGCAAAAATTGATCGATGAAGATTTTGACAATCCATTATTTGGCGTACTATATAAATTCGATTCGGGAATTGGTTGCTGTGCACCCCCCATCACTTTTGGCACTACAACACTTTGATGCGAATTGGATTTGGACAGAGGCTGTTGCTTTCGCTTTAAACGATCATACAAATCTTCACATTCCTGAAATTCTTTATGTAGTTTCTTATCTATTTCACTATAATCGGGCAGACTCTTGAGATACTTGTTCATCATTTCGATTTCAGCATCATACAAATTTGCATCCATTTTAGAATTGCGCGTCACCGCAGCTGTTTTCTCCTCTAACTTCTTTTGCTGGGCAACCAATTTATCTAAATCAATTTCGGGCAAAGAGTTGCTTTCCCCCGACTTTTTCGTGTTGCCTGCACTTGAAAGACTATGATTACAATTACTAGTTTGAAACTGGCTTGTTGCTGTTGGCTTCGCAATGGAACTATTTATAGCTTTTGAGAGAAGGGCTGCTGCTGAATTCTCCTTTGGGCTGCAGTTAAGCAAACGATTTATATTTCCATTCGAATTTTCCTTGGGGCTGCAGTTCAGCAAACGATTTACATTTCCATTCGAACTTTGTTTCGGTGCCCGGCAGGGCAACGGCGGTGGAGGTGACGAGGACGGAGACGATGTAGATGAAGACAGCGATAAACTGGATGCCGGACTTGATGCTATTGTTGCCATCATTCGTGGTGGTACCGCGGGTATTGTAATCGGAGCCGTTATAGTTCCGGTAATAGCATTATAAGCTAAGGGGTGATTTTTGCGCGGCAAGGGCGGCGTAGTCTTGGGACTTGCCGGTAAAAGAGGGCGATTTTTTCGTGCCGTCAACGGAGACGACACTGGCGATCGCAATCCACATTTTGTCTCCGCTTTACTTGAGGTCATTTTTGATGATCGCTGCGGCGAGATCATTTGAGAGCGTAATTGCTGTTGTGGTGACTGTGAAGAATACTGTTGTATTCTCGATGGTGACGATGTGGATGCAGACATCATCGTGTTCTGCGCTGATGGTTCAGAAAACTCCTGGCTTAATATTAAATGTTTCAAATTCTCCGCTATTGCAGCGGCTGCTTCACTGCCATTTGTTGTTTTAGAACCTTGTATTGGTTTATTTTCATTTTTAATCATTTAAGTGTTTCAAACTGTTTGTATTTTTGAAGGGAACTACAATCATGAACGTTGCGTTAGTTTTTCATCTCCGCCGATGTCTAGCTAGACTTCATTAACAATTTTTAATATATTAAATTTTAACCTAAACTAGCGAAAAGCTGCTATTACAAAATGACTAAACGAAATCTTCTCTCGTGTTACATTTCCATAATGAACAATTTGTTGTACAGAGATGTGTTCGGATACCGAGGTAAACCCTCTGACAACATTGAACAATTGGCACAAAAGAGACACTACAACACTACAATGACGAATGACGAAACACTGCACAACTAGCACAACACTCCAACATGTATTGACAAACCTGAAGGTATTGTTCCGGTATTTTACTATTTTTGGGTATGACAATTTTCTTTATGATGATAATCTTATCACCTTCGATTTTCTGTATTGTTATGGGGACTCCCATCTGCGGCCGTTGTGGTTTCTGCTGATACGGTACGGGATGTGCCACAGTGCGCGTCGTTCCTTGTGGACCTGTAAGAATACCACCTGGATTTGCCTTTGCCTGTATTGCTGTGATAGTAGCACTCTTTTGCAGAGCAGCTGGCACTGGCTTCGGTTTGGGTTTCGCGGCCGGTTTATATTCCTTATGATCGCTGCGAACAATTGACAGATGATACAAAGGTTTGTCATCGTCAAGGATGCTCTTATGAGGAGCTGTTTTCTTCTCAACCTTGCGCAGCACAACACCCAACATGGGACCTTCATTCTTCTTGACGGTAATATTCGATTTAGGTGGTGTCACCTTTTTCAAATTAACACCCAATTTAACACCAACTGGCGGTGGGGTTTTGGTGCGATGCACCATTTTCGTTGTTGGTATTTCACGATTGATCGTATCCTCGACAATTGCAGCAATTTGCTTCATTGACAAATGTCCATTATCTTCTTCTTTGGGCACAGTGTGCAGAACGGGCTCACCAGTCACCAAAGGCGATGGTCCTGGAAATAAACTAGTTAAACTGCTTCTTCGACGCTCCATATTTGGCGTCGAAGTGGTCTTTGATAAGGGAAATGTCTTAGGCGGTGCCGGTGCGGTGTTTGAAATTACAATGGAGGCGGGTGTGATCATAGGTGCTTCACCAGCATTACTAGTTGTGCTGCCACGTCGGCTGACATCTTTGCTTGCGTTCAATGACACCGAAACGCTAACTGAGGCGGCCGACGCTGCAACCGATACTGCAGAGCCCATGCTGCTTATGCTTGAACTATGCAGACGATCTGGTGCCAGACTACGTTCATAGTTTTGACGCATCGTTGGCGAGAGGGAGCGCTCACGGTCGCGATCATGTGCGCGTCTCTGCATACGTAGTAATTCGATCGAATCGGCAATGGAAGAATTATTTGCGGTTTCATAGTCGTCAATTGACGACTTTGAATTGGAGCGTTTATGCACTTTAGTCTCAGTCTCAGCATCTGCTGATGTGGTCTTTTGACCTTCAACTGCTAAGCAGTCAGCAGAATGATGAAGTTCCAATTGCGGTTGAGCAGACGCGATTGCTGATGCAGTCTCACTCTCAGAATTGTCATTAGCGCTTAACAAATGCTCCTCCATGCCGTCGTCCAGAATGTTTGGCAGTGAAGTAATACGATCTCGTGGTGCTGGCAACATGGGTAATAGTTTTGGTTTACTATTCTCAGTGTCACTGGAGCTTGGTGATTGTGTTTTTGGCGAGGCTGCAACGAATTGTGTTGCAAGTGTTGCCGCCATCTTATCGATTGACGTATTGCTACTCGCATTAGAGGGTGTTGGTTGTATTTCAATTTCGACTGCTGCTGCTGCTGTAGCTGCTGCCGCTGCACGTGCAATTGCCAAGTCAGTGGCTGTCATTTGTTTAATACTCAGACGACGTTCTGAATTCATAACAATAATTTCACTACCGCCATTCGTAGATGTTAGATCGGGACAGCCCAATGCGATTAATTCACTAAATTCGCTGGACATTACTATTGTTGTGCAGTGTAGCTATTTCGTCGGGTTCAAGGTTGCAATGGAGTTTGTACGTTAATTTAATATGACGCTTTTTTTTTTTTTTGCTTTAACACTTTTCTCTTTCAATATGAATTTCAATCAACTTATTCACAACAATATTGAAGGTAAAAAAAATTTAATAAAAAACCGAAAAATTGATTATTCAATAGTGTTTTCTTTAACAAAATTTCGTTGCTATTCACTTGAATATTTTTTACGAAATGCGGCGGCCTTTTCTCTTTTGTTTTGCATTTACAGTGGCTACTTTCGAGGTGAGAAATATTCTATTATTGATTTTGTTTGTATTGAACGACAAAAATACTCAGGTCAGCTACAGCTTAACAATTCAATGTCAATGTTTTACATACAATCCCCACTTGTTGGTGGATTCTTTTCGTTTGGCATCTATCAGAGCATTGTTTTTTTTTTTTTTTTGAATCAAATTCAAATTTATTAACTAATATTACAACATTTGAAAACAATTTCATTTAAGTACTTTTGCCAAGTAAACGAAATCAATTTCAATTAAGATCAATTAAACGAAATGAGGCGACTCAATGACGTTTTTAAAAGTAAAATAAAATAATTGCATTTTATATACAAGTACCATATAGAGGGAGAGAGAGAGAGAGAGAGTGACTAGTGTGAAAATTCTCACCATTATATGAATAAAAAAAATCGGCGTTTGCTTAAAGCAAAAAAATAATATACAATATATAGAATATAGAATAAATATTGTGTAATGTAACATTGGCAACCTTGATCTTTGAATGTTTTCAAAGCTATAAAATATTATTTTTTGAAATGAAAAAATAATGAGGTGAGAAACATCGATGACAATTTAAATGCATAAATACTACAAGTTTACAAAACAAAAATTTTGCTAGTTTGTGATTGTAAATATTTGCACGAATTATAATGCTTCTCAGAAGAAAGAGATCTCACACATCTCGAAATTTATAAATGCGCTAAAAACAAAATCTTAAGTTAATATCATTTATCATAAAATAAAGAGAAAAAATGAAAATAAAACGCAAACACGAGAGAAGAAGAAGAAGAAAAAAAAAAAAAAAAAAAAAAGAAGGTCAACTAGGAATTTATGCATGTTGTACGACAAAATAGAAATTCTATTGCAACGATACGACACAATGCGTCGTAAAAAGTATCTCAAAATTATGTTTTCACATTTCACTTATTATGCATTACATTGCATTGCTGTTTATTAAAACGAAACGGAAGAAATGTCTTTTTTTTGTTTTTTTTTTATTATATTACACTTGCATTTAGCGCAATTTTGCAAATGATGCAAAACAAAAACAACAAATTTTTTTAAGTAGCACAACTTTACGCTTTAAATTAATATGCATTTAAATCCATTACGTTTTTATTATTATTATTATTGCAAGTAAAATGTACAATTTGTGCTTTCTCATTTCAACTACCCTACCATCTAGTATAGGTTGGAAAAAATCAATTTTCAATTTTAAACTTTTCGTTTTTTATTATTTTTTTATTTTTTTTTTTGCTGAAAATAGACACATTTACGTCTAAAAATAAAGACGTGCGCATTACAATAACAACAACAACAACACAATTCACAGTTTCACTCATGTTCAGAGGTTGATGCTAATGTTGATGTGATCATTTGCTTCTTTGCGCGATATTGTCCGTATGTACTCGTACTCGTACTCGTACGTTACGTAGTACATCGCAGTATTCACAAACCACACACACACACAACACAACATGTAAATACTATCATACATATATTTATTATCGTTGTATGTGTTTGCAAACTATGGTGGTACACACACACTATATAAATTTAGTGGCGCACGCACAGGGAGTAGTAAAATACGGCACAATAATACACATCAATCGAAGAAGAAATGTTGCAAATGTGAAGTAGTCAATGCAAGTTTTTTTCTTTTTTCGGTTTTCTAGTTTTAATTAAATTTCGAAATAAATTGTTCACGTTTACACATTGGTGTGGTTCAAATCGTAACAGTATTTTGTTAAATTTCTTAAAATGTGGAAATTTTTCCCGAGCCTGCCTAATATATATATATATATACACCTATTGTATATAGAAGTTAATAAAATTGATCAAATCAAAATGAAATGTGGTGTGCGCAAAAGAGATGCAACAACAGTAGGGGGTGTGTTATTGAATTTGTGCCTTAGACATGATGAAGTTGACTGGTTGATTTGAATAAATCATTTGCAAATTTTAGTAAAATATTTTCCAAAAAATTTTACACATACATTTGTATATATATATATTTTTTTTTTTTTTTTTTGCAAGAAATTTTCTATTTTTAATTTAATTAGCTTTCCATAGAAATATGTTTGCAAAATCACTTTTCTATATATTCGCTATTTGCTGCTCTACTTTTCTAGTGTGTTTTTTTTTTTTTTCCACAAAACCGAAAAGCAAAAGAAAGCTAATTTGTTTTTCTTCTTTTTTATTACTTATCACACATCATTGTCTGATCGCATTTTCAATGTTATATCACCATATTCGAAAAAAAAATGTAGTTCATTTGTTTAGCAAATAAAGAACGAAAAGAAGACGAAAAAACACCGATTGAAAAAGCACTTAATATAATATTGGTGAATGATGATTATGTGTGTTTTACAAAATTTTGAGATACTTTTTTGTATGTCGTTGTTGATATGAGACTACTAAATACACCTGGGCTATTTATTATTTTCACAGTCGTAAATTTTTAAATTGCATTTTTATTTTTTGTGTTGTGGATTTTCCAGTAAAATTTTTATATATACATATATGTATTTGTAAATATATACATATATATAATATACACTTGTGTGTGTGTTTTTTTTTTTAATATTTCACACGACACTCACATAATAAATACGCGTGTGCATATATATAATATATTAATCTAATTGATTATATACGATCATTTAAATGTTTATTTCTTTTTTTTCTTTTGCTTAAATTTATTATAAAAAAAATTATTTTTTTTTTTTTTTTTTTTTTTTGTTATAAATCCCACCACTAGCGTTCACTATTTATATATATTATTTTCCGTTTCAATATATATATATATGTATATATATGTAGGTATGTTTTTTTTTTTTTTTTTTTCTTTTGAAATAAAAACAAAAATTATTTCGCGTAGCGCACAAGTCTGCAGTCAATCGTCTAATGAAGATTGAAATTTTCTTTTGATTTTCGAAAATTA
Source organism: Megamerina dolium (assembly GCA_963854835.1). Classification (NCBI taxonomy): domain Eukaryota; kingdom Metazoa; phylum Arthropoda; class Insecta; order Diptera; family Megamerinidae; genus Megamerina; species Megamerina dolium. The sequence continues at coordinate 7,772,484 of OY978526.1, read as the reverse complement.
AACATATGCCAGACAGACAGATAGATAGATAGAGCACCAAAGATATACGTACCACCACAGTATGTAGATTTCAACATTTCATTAGAGCGAATATCTATATGTATGAGCAGAAGCAGGAACGCCATATGCACATGTATCGAAAGAAGAAATAAGAACAACCGCAACAACAACAACAACAACAAAAATAGCAAAGAACAAAAATACAAAATCAAGCAACAACAACAACAACAAAAATATATAGAGTCAAATCCAAATCTACTACATTTACATGCGCATTTTCGAAAATATCGAAAGGAAATGCGTAGCATAATGGTAAAAAAAATAAAAAGAATCTTCAAAAAGAATCAAAACAAAATAAAAACGATGATGCTGCGCGCGCATTATTGCATCTTCTTATGAATAAAATTTTAAAGCAAACACAAATCGAATGAAAATGTTAAAACGATCACAGCAACAACAACAACAACAACAACAACGTTATTATTTATAGTCACAACAGTTCCGTTGTGACGTCACACGCAGCATGTGTACGTATGCGGCATTGTATTTGACATTTGCAAAATCCAAAAAAAGAAACTTCGATAAATGGGGGGAAAAAATACAAACAAAAAAATACAAAACCAACAAAACCAACCAAAAAAAAGATCAGTGTGGAGAGTAAAATGTGTAGAGTTTTTGAAAAAGTAATCAAATAAATACATGCGCAAATCAAAATGACTTTTCTCAAGAGAGAAAGAAAGCAAAAAAACGACACACACTTCTCTCTCTCTCTTCCGTGACATGAGACAATGTTAGAGAAAAAGCTTTTTTGTTTTGATTTGTTTTGTTCTCTCTCTCTCACACTTCATAGTTATCGTATCGTATGCACCCACGACGTTAACCTTAACAATGTTGTTGGTAGTAAATAATTTATTAAAAACAATTAACAAAAGGTCATTTGGAAATGTTTTTCAATATTTTTCAAAATTTTTCAAAATATTCTCATAACACAAGCACGCACACATAAAAGCACTTACTAAATAATCATCATTATGATCAATGAAATACTCATCAAGAAGCCAATCACCAACATATTTCTTAAAATGTCCATCACATTCTATGACCAAATCGTAATAATTCTTAGCTTTAATGAAATGCTGAGATAACGATTTTTGTGACGGCACTACTACTGTCGTTGCTGCTGTTTTTGCTACTTTTGATTTCAATTCATCAACTACATTTTGTTGCAGACAAAATGTTTTTCGTTCCAATTTATGAAAGAACTGAATTTTGAATGTATTCACGTGAACCAATTGAACACAAGTAATAATATATTGATTGCAAATCGATCGCACTATCAGAGAGCACAACATCTTATTGGATCGCAGAAATGGCGAATGAGTGAGTAAGATTTGGCAAAGAATTTTTTTGGCAACACATTTTAACACATTAGAATAGAGTCAAAGCAGACAGGGAAAAACAAAATATTAATCATGCATAGGGAGAGAAAAATAAAACATTGCAGAATTAATCTGGCATTTGGCCAGACCATTTCTAGACAAATTACAGATTACATCTTTACTGTCATCCCATTTACACATTCACAACACTCATCAAATCACTCGCTTACAAGATAATCATTAGAATGATCAATAAAATACTCATCGACAATCCAATCGGTAGCATATTGTTGAAATGGCATCGAACAATGTTGCACCAAATCATTGAAACGATCGATTTTTTTCGGTGCAGGTAATTCACGCATTTTTACATAGCACGGAATCTTGGCATTCTCAAAATTTTCAGCAATAATTTGTGATTTTTCCAAATAACGTTTAAAAAATAGCATTTTCGTATATGTGCCAGAGTAATAATAACACGTTTTTATTGAAAACGGACAAAATTTCAACTAAATTTAGGTGAGATGGGGCAAGCAAAAAAAAAAAACATAAAATAAAAACAAATGATTCAAATAAAAATAAAATAAAAATAAAAAACACACAAGGTTAAAGAGGAAGTAACAGACTAAAAAATGCAATTACAGCAATAAATTCTTTCTATTCGTTTTTTTTTTCGAATGAGGTATTTGAATACTCTTGAATTATTTTTAAAACAATACGTACACTTTTAGTCAATGAAAAAATGTTGTATTTTAATTTAAAAAAAAAAAATCTATACCATAACTTAGCAATCCACAGAAGTACTTGTACCTAAGTTGATCAAATAGTTTAATGCTAAATTCAACTATTATGACTATCCCTTATATTTCAATTGTGTAAAATTAAATTGAATATGGAATATAAATTAAAAATAATGAATCTTCTGCTTTACTACTTTTAAATAAACTCTATAAATATATAATTTTGAAATAATATTAATAAATATATTAATCAAGTGATTTGTATTAAACTTGCATTTTTTTTTTTTTTTGGTTTGTTCTTGCGTTAAGTTTTAATTGTTTAATTTTTTTCTTTTTTTTTTTTTTTGCGGGAAGTTGGGTAAATTTTTTTTTTTCTTTTTTTTAACTTTGTTCCTGCATATAAAATGAAATGTTTTTACCTTAGAAAGCGACCTCCGATTATTACGTCCATTATCACGCTCATCCTTAACACGATCCCGATGACGACGGCGTGAACTTGAGTGTGAGGCTTCATCTCTGTAACGATATTTATGGACACGTCGACTTGACGTAGGTGACTTACGGTGTGATCGTTTAGAACGTTCCTTACGACGATGTGATGAACGATCAAAGCTAAAAATATAAATTATAGAAACGAAAAAATTATAAAAATTGGCATTTTAATAATATTGTTTGAATACAAAAATTCACAAAGCAAAAAAAAAAAAACAAGACCTAAAACCATTCAATAATTTTATTGTGAGACTATTTTGCATTAGAGATCAAGAGAACCGTCTGAGAGTGTGTTTTAGCTTTATATGGATTCACGCTGTTTATATGAGTTACACACACATGCACACACACGCACACACTCTTTAATTGTTGGATTCTCTCTTTTTGAATGGCTGCCTCTTTATTATGGTTGTTGTTGTTGTTATTTATTTTTCTATTTCCGTTTTAGTCTATAAAATTGTATTTTTTTTTTTTGAATTAAACAACAAAAAAAACAACAAATATATATCAAGTTTGAAATTTTCAAAATATTTAAAATGGCGACTGAGAGTTTCAAAAACAAAATTGAAAACTTTTCTGGTTTAAGTTAATTGTATTTTGACATTTGCGCACATATTAAGCACATTTTCAATGCGAATGGCTCTATATAACATATACCCGCATATTGATGTGATATAAATTTTAATTAAATTAAAAACTCATTAGTGATTAATATCAAAAAGTATACCTACAATATTAAATTAGAAGCACACGATTTCAAATTGACAACATTGCTAAAATGACGACCCAATAAATACGAATACTTCCAACACATCTCGAATGCACTGAATGGTTTAAATCAAATAAAAACATAGAAGTCAGCCAGCAGCAACAACATAAGTAGATTAAGAATTAAATGCTGAAAACTAAATGTCGCCCTTAACAACAATAACAATGCGTCGAATACTATAAACAATTCACAAACACAAGCAAATGTACCAATTGCCAATTTACATTACTCATACAAGAATAAAACATGAAAAATATTTTTTTGTAATATCTTCTTTTGGCGAGAAATAAAAATAAATATTTTTAGGTAATTTATAGCAGCATATTTTTGTTGGTAAATTTATTCTATGTACATATGTGATTTTCACCAAATTCCTATGCAACAATCACTCTTAAAGGCACAATTTCTACTGAAAATGGTATTGAGAAGATTGTATTCAAATTTGAATTAGTTTACTATAAAGCACATATGTATATGTGAGAAATAGAGCAAAGGCAAAATGCAACATAATAGTGCAAAAAAAAAAAAAAAACAAAAGGAAACTAAATACAAAAACAATCCGATTTTGCAGTATGATGTAGAAAAGGCAGATCCAACCGGATAGTTGCAATCAGTTTATATTGTATATATTCTGATTGCAAAATAGCAACAAATCGCCAGTGAACCTTCATCTTTATGTACAAGTCAATGGAGAATAAGCGAGGCAAGACGCAAAAAAAACAAAAAAAACGTCACTTTCACATTTATTTGTGTGATTATAAAGTAGGTATAGAGTATATAAATTGTGATAAGAATTTGATAAGCGCAGACAACGTCAATATGCTGTATTTGTAAACAAAATTATAAAAGCAACAATTGTTTTCATTGTTGCTATCTTCGATGTAATTGCAAAATTGCGACATTATTAGCAATATTGAAAAAAATCGCATTACCATTAGAATTTAATTTCAATAAATAAATTTTCTAAAATACCCACATACCATATGCATCATTTATTTAAAATTAAAATCGATTACTCTATATTTTATTTAATAAAACATCAAACGAGCCATTTTGTATAAAATGGCGTTGCTTCAATTCTTATATTGATTTTCAGTAATATCGAGCAAAACAGAAAACAAATTATAATAATAAATGCAAAACAACAACTAAATAACAATATGCGGCGGCATAATATGAAAAGACAATCAAAATGATGATGATGATGATGATGGTCAGACTGACTATTCAAGTGATAATTGAATCGTACATTCACACAAATGTATATAAATTTTTCTATTATTAGCTCATTTCAATTAAACAATTTACAGAGTGTGAGAGTGAGATGAAAAAAATTCTAATTTTATTTACTCATTTATTTATTATAATTAATAATAAATACTATTTACTCATGTGCATACGACGACATCAACATGTTGCAATCGTGAATACAAATCATTTAGTTACCATACATGTTGCTCATAACATGGCAACATGAATATATCGTTTTTAATAAACATTATTTAACTATTATAAATATGTTGCAGAGATACAATAATTACAATACAATATCCATTGTAAATGAGTATAAACAAATGTTGACAATCAAATGTATTTATAATATTAATAATAAACAAACGCCTACACATTGTATACAAACATACATGGGTAAGTACGAGTATGTATACATATTTATATGCAAATATTTGTAAATGATATGTAAACATACATAAATAAACTAATATTTGTTAACATCTCATTAGTAGTAGTAATATTTAGTATTAGTATTAGCAGTAAATACAAAAAAAATATATATATTAATAATATAATCAAAACAAATATGTTTATACATATGTTTATAACATTTTGCTATTGTTGTCGTCTACACTTATTATATACCTAAACAAATAACCATAAATGTTAATAAACTTTAAATTATCTGACTTTGCTTTGGTGCGACTCAATACAAACATTACTTTGAGAGATCTAGCGTGAGTGTACAGAGAGAGAGCGTAAGAGAGACAGAGAGAAATATTCATTTTTTTTTCATAATAAAAAAAATGATTCAACAAATTGTTTCGATTTGTACTTACATTCCAATAAATGAATGTCTTTATTTAATCAGCAACTACTACTAATACAAATCAACCGTCAGTGATGGTACTATTGATAGTAAATAATAAATATAATTTATAAGCAAATTCAATTCAATTAGTTTGTTTGGCGCCGGCGTTGATGATTCGTTCATTTACCTTCGAAAGACCTTACAAGTATACGTACAAATGTGCGACATTCATACAAAAAAATCTATTACGTACATGTACATATATATACGCCATTCATAATCAAAGAAAGATAGGAATAGTGTAAGAACGTTAAATACTCATAGCTCATAGAATTAAGTTTGGAATTTGGACTAAATTGCATTGTGTCCATACACGGTATTTCAACATGTTTTCGTTTTAAAATAAAAAAATAAAAAAACACACAACAAAATGATGCCAAACATGTAGCTAAGGGTGATAAAATGTTGCATGACCAAGTCATTGTTATGCTAGACTTTTTAACCAATTATTGTAAAGTGCATGCTCTCTAAAGAGAAATTTCATATTTGCATAAGTTGTGCAAGTGTTTAAGGCAATATTTTCCTTAACCATATAATAGTCTTTATTGTTCAAAATTAATTGAATTGAATTGAAAAAAAAAGACCCAACCTAAGAAAAACCTTACTTTTGAAATGTCTTGTGTATTACTAGACAATTAAAACAAGACAAGAAATTAAATCGATAGCCAAATGACGACATAACAAAAGACCTTGAATATTTTTGGATATCTAATTATTTCAAATTTTTATAATAAAAGCAAAAAATGTTATAGTAGCAAGAACAACAACAACAACAACAACAACAACCACAAACATAATCTTTAATCATATACTACGTCTATACAATATAAAGCTGACATTTATTTTTTAATACATTTATGAAATGGAAAATTATAATTTAATTAATAAGACAAGCATTCATAAGTCGCTTTGTGTACAAAGAGTACAAATGCAAAATAAATTAATAGATGACCTTTTCAATTAAAAGTTGCAATAAATCTATTGTACAACTTACTAGATACGATGAATTGTGTTTAAATAGTATAACAATTACATAGAAATTATTGCACCCAATTAGTGCCTACATATGTATATATTGTATCAGGTCAGTCCATAAGTTCGTGCGTTATTTTTTCAATAGTTTCACAGTAGGCTCTTTTTGCGTAAAAAAAAAATAATTCGTGGGAAATAAAGAAACTCTTTTTATTTTCTCTGATGTATTGTGCATTCAACAAGTGATTTTAATAGCGGATAAAAGTACGCGTTGTTAAAAAATAAAATGGAATCTTCGAACAATCTTCGGATATCGACGCGTATTAACAATTGTTTGAGCAGGGAATTCAAAATTTTGGATAAACGTTGGGAAGACATTGTAAATAATGCAGGAAAATATATTATTGATTAATAAATACTGAAAACTTCTGTTTTATTTATTTTAAAACCACCTAAGAAAAACGCACGAACTTATGGACTGACCTGATATATCAAACTAAAGCCTATAATTCCAACTACACACAACATATTGAAAATTATCAAATAAAATAATATATAATTAATACTAGTACAAGATTTATACATATGTTTTTTTTTTGTTTGTTTGTTATACAAACAAATACTTGTACAAGAACGCAGCAGGTTTTGTCATGGCAGTTATACGACAAATCGATTTACAGTGGGTAGAAAACGACTGATCAACCCACACATTTTGTAGTTGTCATTTAATAAAAAAAACATCAAAGGAAAAAACCCATACTCAATATAACCAGTTTTATATGTTAGTAGGTACACCACTTTACATTAGCATATTACTTATTGTTACTCCGTTTTCAATATTATTCAAACAGTTCGAAAAAGTCCTTGAAGTGAAGAATAGCCCTTACGATTTGAAACTATAAATTTACTTAATCTTTACACTCTAACCAATGAGATTATCGCACATAATTATCAAGTATCATAACTATGTATCAAACATCTATATTAATTGCGATTATATAACAACACAAATAAACATGTCATAAAGTGTAACTTAAAACGATTTAAATGTAATCGTATTAAAAATTGTAAAGCGATAGTATATATCTGTATTTGAATTCAAACCAGAAATATAAAATTGTGTAAATACATAAAACAACTAAGCTAACAAACAAGCCAACACCCCATTTTATGAAGTAAAGTTAATAAATTTCAATTGTTCATGATTAGGAAAAAAAAAAATCTGACGTATATATAGTCTTTAAAAAGAATGGTTTCTCCAAGTCGAAAGTGAAATGAATAACATGAAATTAATGATGCAGTTAATGGCATAAAGTAAGTACATAACTGAGAATTGAACTTGCAATTAAACAAAGAAAAAGAAATAAAAAAAAAGTGCACAAAGTCCAAGTGTAAATTAGTAACTATTTGTTAATAATACATTTTACATTGACACAATTTATTAACACATTAGCAACACAAATAAAAAAAATTTATTTTATGCTTTAATTTTTTTATGTCAACAATATTTGTAATAAAAATAAAGTGTTTCATCAAACAACCGTAGAGTTGAAGGCTCTGATAATGTATGCTAAAAACAAGAACCCCCAAAAAAAATACGTCTTACAAAATCTAGGGCGCATATTGCAGGTACACACTGTAGCACCCTTTGAAATTTGCAAGTCAACAAAGGTGAATTTTATAGTCACACTTAGTTTGCAAAATATGTATATTGGGTGTGTGAATTAGTAATCGGCCTTTTACGTTAGATGGCGCCATGCGTAAGCGCGATGTCGTATATCATTGTCGGAAATGTCAAAATCAAAAATTTTCAATTTGATTGAGCGCATCATATTTTTTTCGCGATAAAAAATTTTGAGAATTGGCGAAAAAAACAGCATTTGTGGGAGGTTTCGTTAAGTTACTTTTTTGCAAAAAAAAAAAAAAAGTGCGGCTGAAAGTCACCGTTTGTTTGTGGAATTGTATGGCAACAATTCTCTATCCAATACACAGTGTAAGGAGTGTGGTTTGTGCGTTTCAAAAATGGTAATTTTGATATCAAAGACAAAGAACGGTCTGGATAGCCGAAAAGACGAGGATTTGAAGACATTACTCGATCAAGACCTGGTCGAACCATTACGGGAGAACTGTACCGACAACAATTGATACGGTTGAGGAGAGCAATGATCGAGAAAGGGCCCGAATATGCGACCAGACACGAGTCCGTAATTTTTCACCATGACAACGCACGGCCACACATTTTTATTCCGGTCAAAAACTATCTTGCTAATAGCAGATGGGAAGTTTTACCCCACCCGCCTTTTAACTCAGACCTGGCGCCTTCAGATCTGAGCACTTGTTCCGGTACATGCAGAACGCCCTTAATGGAATACGTTTCACTTCAGTAACCGGAATCGAAAATTGCCTCGATTCGTTTTTGGCAGCCAAGCCGGCGATGTTTGTTTGGGATGGAATCCATAAATTGCCAGAAAGATGGGGAAATGTCATAGTGTCTTTCTTTGAATGAATAATTCTTAGAAATGAATGATTTTTGAATACTCAAAAAGGCCGATTACTAATTCACACACCCAATACAAATATAATAAAAGAAGATATAATTTAATCCCCCAAGAAATATTTAGATTAAATAACATGACGAGAACTACCTCCAATATTCTAAAAATCACCTATATAGATCGATATCATAACTAAAGTGAAGAAGAATGCTCCCAAGTTTTCCGAGTTCAATGCACCCATTTGCGAGATATCGTTTCAACTATTTTTTTTTTTTTTTTTTTTTTGGAATAATTTTGGGATCAAATGTCTTAAAATTCAAATATTTTGGTTAAATTTTTCAAGATCTATCACATAGCTCACAATTTTATATTGTTTTCTGCCGACAATTGGCCGCTCTTTCATGCATATAGAATTATAACACTTAGGTCACTTAAGTTGCTAAGATTTGAAAAATATATGCAATAAAAAAAAATTATAATAATAAATATGTGGCACTTATAAGCTCCGAAAGGCTCTTTGGCCGAGTTTCTCTTCCAATTCTGTTGAGTATTAGAAGGGGCCTACCAATTGTAGCCGGTTTCGAACGGCAGATGCCTTGCGACATCACTTTGTCTGAGCTTTGTCACAGAGTTCCTTAAGAAACGTTGACATGGCAAGAATTGCTAAATTGCTTGCCGACAGGTGGGTATCGTTCGAAAGAAATTATGTGATTGAACCCAACTCATATAAATTTGACTTTAGAAGCATAATATCATCAAAATTCTATATGGAAAATAAGTCAAGAAAGCATATTATACAATACAATAGTAAATTTCGCAATAATTACTCCAGCATCGTCTGTCGGAACAAGTATTGGTGTATGGATCAGTTGGTCAACCAACCACTTAATTCGTTTTTTTTACATGAATATTTAAATTAAAACAAATATTTATAGAATGTTTCTGATACAAAAAAAAAAGATATTTTATCAAATCTGTTTTTAATTGGTGAATTGAAGAAAGGAAGATCTAAAGATAACTATAGAATTAGCAGCAAGTGCAAAGAAAGCTTTATAATGGCCTCCCAGATGATGTAAAAGATGAAGAATAATTAATAGTTAAATTTAAGCACCAACTAAAAGTTGTTATAATGAAAAATTTCGAAATAAATAAATTATTATTATTATTACCCACCCTTTTCATTCGTTTCAATAAACTTTTTGGCACAAAGTGACAAGCATAAACATTTTTTTTAATTTCTTTAAATTATTTCATAGGTAAAACGATATTTTCAACTTAATATTTTTAAATGTTTCTAAACAAAAATAACAATAAAAGGCTTTTCTTGTATTTTTTTTTTTTTTTAATTTTTGCTATACACTTTGCCAGACAAAATAAATATATTATATGCTCTCACGTTGTATGGTTAGATTATATAAGGACACGTGGCACAAATCTGCAAATAATTACCAATTTTTTTCTATATATGTACATATGTATTTCTATATTCATCAATATTGTCACAGCAACAACTGTTGTTAGCCATTTTAAACAAGAAATCATTAAATTTTCCTCACACAACTATTTTATTGGTAAATATTAATGGTACATGTACTGGTTTTATGGTTGATACGAGTACAATATAATACGTATATGACCACAAACATATAGACTTGACAATCATATGGTGGTAAAGCACAATAAAACAAACAATCCCCTTACATCAGCAACATAAAAATTGATTTTATTTAATTGATAGCAACTAATATCTGTACTATTTAAAAGAATATCATTAATATTTCTGCATTTTTTTATGACAATATTATTAAAAGTTATAAATTCGATTTCGATTTGTAAAAAGTGACAATTCAAATATCAATTTAATTAACAACAAACAGCAAAGTTGAAGTCAGTTAGTATGGATATTTCTTAGAGAGTGGGTGTCATTTGAAGAACGCATATTTTATTGTATATTAGTAATATATGAGGTGATGCTCAAATGATTAATTATTGGAAATAAAAACATATAATGTTTCTCCTCTTCATTCATATGCATAATATTCGCTTCTATACAGACACAAATATTATAAATGTGTACACATTTGCGTACATTTACATTCGTAAAAAAAAACTCTAGGAAATTGTTACAAAAAATATGAGACTTGTATAAAATATTGTAATAATCACATTAATTTCAAATTGAAATGACCTTTTTACATATATATATATATAACATACATACAAGTGAAATATAATGTTTTTCTTAATTTTTTTCTCCATTTTTTTTTTTCAAAATTAAATTAATTTTATTTTTATCACATTACAAACTGGTTTAAGTTCCTATTTGTTTTTGAAAATCAAACAAACATCAATAATTCAATTTGACAATTTAATTGGTTAAATACACGATCGCTCACGTCAGTCAGCTAGCTAGGCCGCTGATTCTTCAAACATACACACAAGCAATATGGTTGTCGTTGTATCAATTTCAATTGTAATAATAGCACAAAGTGGTACATTTATTTATTAAAAAAAAATGAAAGAAAAAATTCAAAAACATTAGAAATCAATAATGACAAAATTTGAAGTTTAAACAAAAAAAAAAATCAACAAATGGATAAGTATGAGGGGAGGTGTAATAAAAAATGCCAATAATAATAAAAAGCAAATGTGAGGGGAATTTTAAGATTAATAAGAAAAAAAGTTGCAAAAAAACAAAAACAAATAAAAAAAATTAATGGAATAAAAGAAGAAATTAAAAATTAACAAGAAGCACGCTATGCCCACCATCACACTGACAAATATCAGCACATCGTAGTTGCCAGACAAATAGACGACACAATGTCCCCAGACAAACAAAAAACATTATTCTGTTTTTTTTTTTTTTTGCTTTCCAGTAATAGCAACAACAACAACAACAACAACAACAACGGCATACAAACAATGTCAATCACATTTGTAAACAAAACCACACTTGGATGACAGTTAACTGTAAATTTTTGTTTTATTACATTGTTGTTGCTGCTTCTATATTTAAACGTAATTTCATCAACCATGTTTGTTTTCTGAGTTGATGCTCAACAACAACACAATTGACATGAGGAGGCTGGCAGGCAGGCTGGCTGACTGGCTGGCTGGCTGTTTGGTTGGCTTGAAATTGCAACAGATCATTGCAGTCGGTAATGTGCCGACAGATAATATATAGATGCAGCATTCATCGCCACCATATGAATGTATGAATGTCTAAATGTCTATGCGTATGCGTCTCTATGTAGAAGTAAACTATAAACATTTTTCAATGTTACTTACATTTTAAAATTGGTTATACGCTATTGCTATTGTTACTATACATACAGTGAGCAACATTAATATTCGGTTTTTTTTTTAATTTCTTATTGCTCTAATAAAAACGTTAAAATTAGTAAAAAAAATGGAAAATTAATGATGGGAAATCAAAGAGTTTTATTTCAGCTAAAATATGAGGTGCATATTAATTACATATCCCTAGAAAAAAGTAGCAAAAACAATAAAATTAACAAACTAGTCAAAAATTCATGCAACATTAATATTCGGTTTTTTCTAAATATTATTAAAAAAATCTCTGTGGCAATGAAAAAATGGTTCAAATTGCAAAAAAGTGGCATTACCCGTATAGCGTCAGTTGGAAAACTTTGGTTCGTTCAAAATTTATAACAGGAAAATCTATAAATGAATATGGGTCGCAAAGGAAATAATTCATCTTTGGAGCAACGAAAACTTGTGCTTCAACAGCACCTGAAGGGCAAGAAATACGTGGAAATCGGTGAAATTTTAAATATGAAGCCTAATACCGTAGGAGACATAGTGCGACGATACAGAAACGAGGGAAGAATCGCCTCAATAAAGCAAAAAGGGCAGCCAAAAAAGTTAACAGATAGAGAGGAACAAGGAATAATAAGAAAAATCAAGACAAACCCCCGGTTAAGTGCTCCAAAACTGGTTACTGAGCTTTTGGAAGAACATGGTAAGACTGTATCGGCACAAACTATTCGTCGTACTATTAAACAACATGGGTATAACGGCCGAGCAGCTAGAAAGAAGCCTTTGATAAATGAACGCAATAGAAAAGTACGATTAAATTTTGCTCTGGAGCACATCAGCAAAGATCAGGACTGGTGGAATGATGTAATCTTCCTCGATGAGAGCAAATTTAATTTATTTGGAAGCGACGGAAGAGTAATGGTGTGGCGTAAACCGAACACAGAGCTCCAAAAACAAAACTTAATGCCAACTGTAAAACACGGAGGTGGTCATGTTATGGTTTGGGGATGCATATCATCCAAAGGAGTTGGAAATTTAGTTTTTGTTGATGGAATTATGAATCAACACTCTTATTTAAATATTTTAAAAGAAAACTTAGAGCAATCCGCCAAAAAAATGGGTATTAAAGAGACATATAAATTGTATCAGGACAATGATCCTAAACATAAAGCCCATAATGTGAAGTCATGGTTGCTCTACCATTGCCCTAAGGTCATCGATACGCCACCCCAATCTCCTGATATTAATCCAATTGAAAATTTATGGAGCGAATTGGATCGCCGTATACGTGAAAAACCTGTTTCTTCAATCAAAGCACTTAAAGAACGACTTCAGGAAGAATGGAGTAAAATAGGAAGTGATTACACTTCAAAAATTATTTCTAATATGCCGAAACGCTTAACAGATGTTATTAGAAACAAAGGGTATCACACAAAATATTAATTAGAAACACCTTTTCGTTTTTCAAAGAAGTTTTTAAATGTTTTCACAGAAAACCGAATATTAATGTTGCATGAATTTTGACTAGTTTGTTAATTTTATTGTTTTTGTTACTTTTTTCTAATGATATGTAATTAATATACACCTCATATTTTAGCTGAAATAAAACTCTTTGATTTCCCATCATTAATTTTCCATTTTTTACTAATTTTAACGTTTTTATTAGAGCAATAAGAAATTTAAAAAAAAAACCGAATATTAATGTTACTCACTGTACGCTCATATATGTTATTGCACTCAATGATCGTAAATAATACAAATACATACAATTTGCAAGGAAATAGAAATTCCAGTCTCGAGTTTATAGCCAAATTTGGCATTACAGACAGACAGACACAGACAGACATGAACAAACAATTAGCGTTAATATGACTGTTTCTTAAGTTGAAAATACTGATGGTAAATTATCGATAATTGTTACTGCATTTGATTAAATGATTAAATTTCTTACATATATAAATTGATATGATAATGAAATCCTATTATATGTTACAACGTACGTCTTAATAATATTGTGTAAGATCTACTATATCTACTAGATATCGAATTGATAAACCTAGAGAAAACTAGGTGTTTCTGTTATTGCAATAAAAATAGGCCTACACAATTCTATTATGCCATGTAACATGTAAATACAATATATATATATATATATATATATACATATATACATATATATATATATATATATATATATATATATATTTATATATATATATATATATATATATATATTTATATATATATATATATATATATATATATATTTATATATATATATATATATATTTATATATATATATATATTTATATATATATATATATATATATATGTATATATATATATGTATATATATATATATATATGTATATATATATATATATATATATATATGTATATATATATATATATATGTATATATATATATATATATATGTATATATATATATATATATATGTATATATATATATATATATGTATATATATATATATATGTATATATATATATATGTATATATATATATATATATATATATATATATATATGTATATATATATATGATAAATGTGAAACAAACTGAAGTGAAGTGTATGTAATCAGTTAATAAATCAAAATGCACAACAATTGTGTGTGTGTGTGTGTGTGTGATGAGAAAAAATATTGTTTTGGTTTTACTTCAAAAAAATATTGCTTTATGTGTTATATTCAAGAAAAATTGTATTCATATGTAATACCATATTCAACTCACACGCCATTGATTATAATAACAACAACAACACCAAGTGTATGTGTGTAATAGCAATAACATCAACGATGATTTGATGTTGTAATGTGTCGTTGGTTGAATAAATTCTTATTAGTAACAGTAATATTATAGCACAAGTATTTAGATTGGCAATACAGCACTGTGATCAAATGACTATATGAAGAATTGTCAATTGATTGGCTCAAAAAAAAAAAAAAAAAAAACAACTAATTTTTGAATTGTCAAAAAATTTTCTTTGAGTTAATAGTTAAGTGAAATCTGAAAATTTTAGTAAACAAATTGACTGTAAAAGCAAAAATGACAGAATATTATAAAATTTTAACTGCGGTAATACAGCAACTTAAGTAGTCCATATTATATGCAAGAAATTAGAGCTGTGCGATTAATCATCTAGTCGAACAGTCTGATTAATAAAAATTCTGATTACTCAAAATACGAATTATTCGTTTAATCAGACTTTTAATTAATCAAAATATTTTTCACTTAGTTTTTCTTTGTTTTTGAAATTATAAAACGCTATGTCTGCTTTGTATTGCAAAAAAAAAAAATATTATAAATATTTTCAATATTTTATTCCGATTAATCAAAATTATTATTAAATCATTATCATTGGAATAGTTCCTTATTTGATTAATCCAAATTCTGATTACTCAAAATACGAATTATTCGATTAATCAGACATTTAATTAATCAAAACCATTTTTCATTTAGTTTTTCTTTGTTTTTGAAATGATATTTGGAAATAAAAATTTAAAATGCTACGTCTGATTTGTATTGCAAATAATAATTGCGAATAATTTTACTCCGATTAATGAAAATTCTGATTAATCGAATAATTTCAATTTTTCATTTTCAAAATCATAATTATTCGAATAATTCCTTATTTGATTAATGAAAAATTTTGATTAATCAATTAATTAATCAAATTTATTGACTAAACTGATTAATCGCACAGCCCTACAAGAAATAGGTACATTTATGAAGAAAAAACCACTTATACGAGAAGTAGATAGCAACAATTTTCATCCGATAATGGCCAGTTTTAAATATACTCAATCGTTGTTAAATAATAAGAATATGACGAGCTTCAGTCTCATAGCTTTATACAATATTTTCGTCGATAGTCTGTAATAATACTGGGTTGGCAACTAAGTAATTGCCGATCTTACACATGGCTGTTTCTGACTATACACTTTTTGACATTTGTTAACTGTCACATTTTCCCTTACTTAAGAAACAAATTACACATTTTTTTGTTTGAAGGTGGTCATTTAGGGTTAATTTGTGTATGAAAATATCTGCAATTACTTCGGCAATTTTTTAGTTGCCAACCCAATACATTAATTTTGTACTAAAGCTGGGCATGGTCTTCACTGCTATTCAAATAATCAAAATAATCAAATGTACGTAATTTCAGTTCGATATCTTAATATTTTCGTGGGCAAACTCTAAAAACATATGAGAGGTGGGAGTGGTTTTCATCGGATTACGCCTATTCACAAACTCATCCTCTTGTAGGTAAATATAATTATATTCATCGAATTTTAGTTCGATATATTTATAATTTTGTGGACATAATGTAAAAGCACACAAATAGTTACGGGCTTACAATTTTATGCGCCAATTTACAGCAAAGCTGTTTTATAATTAACACAATTTTCAGGGTGAGTGACAAGTAGAAATTGCAAAATCGACTCAGATGATTTCATAAATTCAAAGCTTTCCTTTTGGGTGTGTGTTACACTGGCTCTTTGACTTGCATCTTATAGATTTAAGAGACAAAAGTCAAAACAACTCAACAAAGGAGGGATCACGAAAGGTTATTTTATATGAAAATCGAAAAAAATTGCACATATTAAAATGTATCCAACGAACAATTTCATTACATTTCAAAGTGGTCGCTATGTACATATATTGTAAATACTTGTTGATATATTTACGACATACAATATAACTAACTACCAACATCAACAATTGGATAATTGCCAAAATCATTTTAATTAACAGTTGTATGTTTTCTTTTCTTTCAGACATATCGTTTTCATATATTTCCATATTGTCTAGATGACAAACAAATTTATATGAATGGATATAAATGGACGTCCTTGCAACAAATTACTGTTTAAATCCAAAATTTCCGCCTTTTAACGTTAGTTTTTGGCTTAGTGAAGCATATGTCGATGACAAAAGCAAGTGTTGCAAACAAATAAACACATTTGCAATTTGTATTGGATCCATTCAGTATTAGCCGAAATATAAATAGGCGTTTCATTCTACATTCAATACACACATCATTATATGGTCGCCATCACTTTTGACTCTACGAGTAGGTTAGTGTTGTTAACAAGATGTGTGTTATTGTGTGTGTGTGCTGTTGTCTGACCACGCACACAAATCTGCATATTTGGCAGCAACCAAGTCATTATGGTGACTTACAGCAGCAAATACGACACTACTAGTAGGTAACGTACATAAATAAGTCACTTGCAATTTCCATGAGCAAAAACCCACATGTGATTTTTGTCTATTTCCGTTGATACAATAATATTCCAAAAAAAAAAAATAAAAGAGAAAAATAATAAAAGCCAATAAAAACAAGAAACACGTTTATTCAATTCTCTTCATAGCCGGTTCGATGCAATTGTTGTTGCCACTATTCAGATAGATTTCTGTTACATATGGCATATGCTGATTGTCGGCACCACCCTGCCAATTTACGGTGCACCAGTTCTCTACATATGCGACCTGAGCATACTGTAAGTATGTATATGCAATAAAATGTGGCTACCACAAATCCATTTAATTAATTATGTAAATTTTTACAATGTAATTGTACATGAACGTAATTTATTACACCTCATTGAGCGAACTCGTTTACGTACTACAAGTCAATAACTCAGTTGGTAATGTGGATATTTACATATTAGGTAGTAGTTGTAGTGTAATAATATGTACTTAGAAATTTTGAATTTTTTAAGAGTGAGATCACTTTAGACTACATTTACCAATACGATTGACACTGTGAATGCAGACAATATTGATTGATAAGTATTATGTAATGGACAGGGTAAATAAATTGAGAGCACAAAAAATGTTTCCATCAAATAAGAAAAAAGAAATTTGCATACTCTTTCAATTTAAATGTTTAATTTTGTCTTTTTTCTGGAGCATATTGTTGCGCATACGTAACTATAGCTTCATTTCGTAGAGCATATAAGGTATAGTAAAAAGAAATACATTATTTTTCCAATAGGTGGCTTTAGTAATCTGTATCTCGCATTGTATAAATGCGATCTGGTTACGCTAGATGGCGTTAGAAAGATAGAATTTCGTACTAAATAAACTTTTCAGGCAGTTTTGTGATTGCTTGACTCAGTATTGTTTGAGCACGCGTCAAAGATGGACACCAGTAAAGAGAAAATATGCCATATTTTAGAGTTTTTCTGCGATAAAGGCGAAAACGCAAGCCAGACGGCTGAAAATGTGAATAGTGTTTATGGTCCTGATACTGTAACAGCCCATCACGTGCAATTTTGATTTCGTCGATTCCGTTCCGGTAATTTTGATGTCAATCGTCGAAAATATCGATAAAATAATGGAAATCGTCGAGTTTGACCGTCATGTAAGCACTGTTTCTGTTGTCCAGGAGCTAAACATTGCACAAAAAATCGTTTGGAACCATTTAAATAAGGCTGGATACAAAAAGAAGCTCGATGTATGGGTGCCACACGAGTTAACGCAAAAAAAACCTCATGGACCGAATTTCCATCTGCGAATAGCTGCTGAATCGATCCATTTCTGAAGCGGTTGAATACTGGTGCTGAAAAGTGGGTCACTTACGACAACGCCAAGCTAAAACGGTCGTGGTCTAATCGCGGTGAACCGGCGCAAACAGTGGCCAAGCCACCATTGACGGTCAAGAAGGTTTTGCTATGTGTTCGGTGGGGTTGGAAGGGAATCATCTACATTGAGCTGCTTAATTTGGACCTGTACTGTCAACAATCGGACCGTCTGAAGGAAGCAATCGCCCAGAAGCGGCCAGCTTTGGCCAATAGGAGAGGAATTGTGTTCCATCAGGACAACACCAGGCCACACATATCTATAGTGACTCACCAGAAGCTCCGGGAGCTTGGTTGGGAGGTTCTTATGCGTCCGGACCTGGCACCAAGTTTTTTTTTTTTTTTTTTTCAAGCTTTATTTATTGGATCTTTCTAAAATTACTTAGAAACTAACAATAAGTGATCAAATCTTACAAACTAACTAAAATTATGTGATATTCCCAATGTTCCATCACAATTTGTTGAGTCGCGAGGTATAGAAATTTCACAGCATATTCAGTGTGTCTTTTCTTGTTAATCAACGATGCCCCGTGCTCAGCAACAATTGCCTAGCAAGGGGATTCGGATGACTGTGTAATTTTTGAATGTAGCTTCTGCAGGACATTGCAACTTCCTCAGAAATTGTGGGTACATTTAAATCTCGATGGATGTTAACGTTCCTCATATACCAAGGCGCGTTTACAATAATTCGCAGACACTTGGATTGTATTCGCTGCAATTTTTCGATATTTGAGGGAGATGCGGTGCCCCAAAACTGAATACCATAAGTCCAGATTGGCTTCAGGATTGCTTTATATAATAGCACTTTGTATTCAAGATTCAACTTTGATCTTTTGTGTAACAGCCACCATAACTGATTCATTTTAAGCTTGATCTGAGTTTTCTTTGCCTCTATGTGATTTTTTCAGGTCAGCCTTCTGTCGAGGTGAATACCCAAGTACTTTGTTGAGGAACATTGTGGAACTAATTGGCCATTAATTTTAAGTGGGGGACATGTATCTGGCCTTAGCGTGAAGGTTACATGTACGCTCTTTGATTCATTGACTTTTATACGCCATTTTGCTAGCCAGATTTCGAGAGAATTGATATGAGTCTGCAGGAGTTTAGCTTCTATGGGGTTAGAGCGAGAGCACAATATTGCCGTATCATCTGCAAAGGTCGATATAAATGTATAGTTATTGCTGGGCATATCTGTATTGTATAAGAGATACAGTAAGGGGTCCAAAACGCTTCCTTGAGGAACGCCAGCGTGAATATCCAATGGATTTGTTGTGTAATCCTTGTGATGTACAAGAAATTGTCTTTTCGTGAGGTAGCTACTAAGCAATGAGGAGACATTTGCAGGCAGTAATAGTTTGAGTTTGTAAATAAGGCCATCGTGCCATACTTTATCGAAAGCTTGAGTGATATCAAGAAAGACAGCTGAGCAAAACTTTTCTTCAAAAGTGTTCCTTATCAAAGTTACAATGCGGTGGACTTTTTCAGTTTTTTGCCAATAGGGACGAAGGTTTCTATGAGAGTGGCATTATGAAATTACCTTCAAAATGGCAACAAGTTATCGAACAAAATGGTGCTTATTTGACCTAAATCGGATCATTCTAACTATACTAAATAAAACCTTCAATTTAATGCAAAAATTATGGATTTCTTTACAAAATCTAGAAATCGCATTGTCTGTCTGAATGAATTTTAATGAGTAATTTTTCGAATTAAACTCCATTTATGGTTTAAATTTAACTTTTAGTAAGAGGTGAAACTCGATTTAGCTATTAAAAACCATACTAAAATTAAGCTAAATTAAAAAATTGTACTGGAAAGCGAATCATAAGAAATTTGAAGAATTTCTGCTTCAAATTTTTTTCAAGAACAAGCCACCACTGACAAAAGTAAAACTAATCAACATAAATTGCATTAAATGAAACTAGTTGTAAACGTAAAGAAACATCAGTAGCGGTATCAAAAATAGTACATAGTAGCAATGATATTCGTATTTGATTATTTTTACTTGGTTTCTTTTTGTAACAAAATAGAAAGTGAAACTAATCAATTTAAGTTTACACTTTAATGCTTTGATGCGCAGCAATAACGACATACTTATTACTATTGCGCACATAATACACACACATACACACACACACATGAATATTTTCGTACAATCAAATATTCATTTTGCATTAATGATATAAAATATTATAACGAATTAGATACATGATGAAATAAACGGAAAGTAATATTATATTAGCAAACAACAAAATATATAAAATATAATAGAAAATCGCATATAGCACGGAAAGTAAAAATTGAAAAAAAAGTAAAAATTATAAATTTACTATTAATGAAATGAAAATTAAACAACAATTAAACAAAAATGGAAGAAAAAATTAATTTAGAAAAAAAAAAAACTTTCATTTTCTGTAATACAAAATATATGAATGCAAGCGCTTAAACATACTGACGACTGACAGGCCACATATTGTATATAACTAATGTACAATTCATAAATATTATGTATATACATTATACAATACGCTAAGATGTAATTTTGTATTTTTTTTTTTCGTTTTCAATCATATGTGTGTCATTGTTGTTAATATTGTTTAAAATATATAGTTAGTCAGCATGAATAGAGAATATTTTTCGTTATAAATTGTTCAAATCAATTTCGACAATAGAAACTGTCTATTGTCAATCATATGTTAAAAATAAAAATAAAATAAAACATGATTTATTACATCTGAGAGGAAATAAACACATGGCATATGTATACAAACATGTATACAGGAATCGAACTCTCTAGTAACATGTTTATCCACAATTTGCAAATGAGATGTAAACAAAGTTGCTCAACAAATGTCAACGAAATTGAAAACATTGTTGTTAATATGTATATTTGCGGAAGCAAGTGTACTATGATAATAACGATACAAAAATTACAAAAAAAAAAAAAATAGGAAAAACTCCAAATATTTCAACGCCACTCATAATACACCTATACAAATACTTATATGTACTTGCATTTTATTTTGGTTTTTTTGCAAATATTATCTAATAGCAATGTTAAACAAAATAACAACAACAAAGTTAAACTATATTAGGTAATAAAAAAATAAAAAAATCAAATCAAAAATATAAATAAAATATAAATGCAAACATATTGTATATGTGCAAGTGTAATAAGACGTATTAGAGTAAAACAAAACCGGAAATATTTCAAGAAGATATTAATATACTTTCACGTATAAGATAACAAATTTCAATGAAATCTACATATGAGTAAAATTAATATTCGAATGATTCATGTATTCTATTGTACATAAATACATACAAATTTTTAACCACTATTCTAGTAAGACAAACGCATTTATAACTAATGTGAGTGTGTGCATGTTGCAGCATTCGTCATATAACCTCCTCATCATATTTAATATTCACGCTCGATTAGTTGCAAAATAAGGCAACAACAACAACAACAACTATTGAAGGTAATACTCATGTATACAGCCATATAGTAAGCGCAATAATAACTCAAAATAAATTGAGTATTAGAGGTAATAATTGTATCTAGTAGAGATGCCTACTCGTGTATACAGGGCTAAAGTTATCCGAATATTTAGTTAAAAATAGCAGCACAATAATTATGTATAGTAATCATAAAATATGATTAACTTGTTGCACATTATGAATAAATTGCTTGTTGTAACAGTATGCCTTACTGTTGCTTATACATTTATAAAAGTAGTGTGGAAACTACAAAATATAAAAACATTTCAAATTGATTTCTAATGAAATCAAACCATACACCACAGAAAAAAAAAAAAGCATTAATATTGCAACACATCTGCAACAATTTAAAAACTTTTATATGTAGTAATTGACTATAGGAACAACAAATAGTAGGTACAATTTCATATTATTACAATTAATGAGACAGCAGCTGTTATAGCAATGTTGCCAGTTTTGCAAGCAATATTAATGCCACTGATGCTTTTTTTGTGTTGTTTTCTTCATAAACCAAAAACAAAAACAAAAAGAAAATGAAACTTGTTTTCATTTATTTATTTTCAACATTTATATAGGTACATACGTACCTATATTCAGCATGTATACAAACATATGTATAGAAAATGTATATACACATATTCATGTGTAGGTACAATCAAGCAAAAGAAAAAAATATGTAGTAACTCGAATCCATTAATTGCAATTTATCTGATTGAGTTGTCTTTTGAAACAATATTATTGCTACATATTTGCAAATGTAATATGTACATACATTTGTGTTGCATAGTATATATATATATATAAACATTCATTGAAAGCATTTAATTATACATTAAGTAGGTGCTAAAAAAAGACACAAAGACACAAATGATGCACCTTTATTTTCTCCCCTATATGGCGATGACTCTTATCAATGTCAATGCTGTTTGTGTTTTTTTTTTTTTTTTGTCTTTACTGATATTTTGTTTCATTGAAATAAGTCAATATTTCGAAATTACAAGATATATACTAGTGCTTGGCGACATTTTACAATATTTTTGAATTGAATATTACTTTCAAAAAATTTAAATTAATTAAAAACAAAGAAAAGTATAGTAAAAGAACCGAAGCAAAAATGAGTCGTAAACATGTTGCTATCAAATTGAAACATTTTAGTGATACATATAAGTTACTAATAACCTTCACAAGTGTATAATAAATTCAGTGAACCTCAAAAAATAGTAAGTTTATTTCATCATAACTATTGACACTACAAGTAACCCATTAAAAAAAAAACAAATGACTAAAATTAAACATTAACTATGATTTTCTGAATATTATCATACCGGTTACTTCTTGTGCCAAGACATTACTTTCAATAATTCCGTTTTTTTTTATAATTACTTACGTTCTTATTGCATAATAAATCTTCAAGATTAACAAGTAAGGAAATAAAAACTTACCTAAAAAGAAAAGAAAAGAGAATACAAGAAAATTGTCAATCATTTGAGTTTTAACATAAATTTCAAAAAAAAAAAAAAAAAAATACTAATAGTATTAAATACGCACAATCATATAAAAAAAATACCATTTTATGTATAGACATTGGACACAATTTGATGCTTCATAAATTATAACCATATACCTATAATATGTGTACATATGTTTTCAACCAAGTTAAAAATAGCAATTTCAAGAATCAAGTTGTTGCCAGCAGCAAGTAATGAGCCAGAGAATATAAATTGCTTGTATGCCTATATATTTCTATTTATGTGTGTACATTTTTGAAACATTACCAAGTACTTATGGCATATTGTTGATACATATTGTGAGATTGCAAATATGTACGAGTTTAACCTGTAAGATGTGACAACCCATAAATTACAACATTTTCTCTTCTATAGAAGTCTGCATCATGGGCATAAGAAATATGTAAATTTTGAATCAAATATTTCTAAAGTCGACTTTAAGTAAGGCTGAAAATATTTCCTTAATCAAATCAATACGATTGAAAATCAAAAATGTGTTTTTTAAAAAATTGAGCTTTGACTAGTCATCTCTGATTGAGTTTAATGTACGATCTGACATATATTTATGTCATATATCGAACTAAAGTAAGCCATACGACTACATACATATACGACAATAAATTTTAAAGAAACCAACAGACTTCTCACATAGCACCAATAAAACTAACCAAAACATTGCTCTGAGCACTGACCAATTATTTTGTCATATGATACCAGCAATATAACCGGTCATTTACCCAGTAGTGTTCTTTCAGGGATACAAAAGTAATTATACTCATACATATACTTATATTTATATTGATAATAGCCGCAGCAATACTATGTACGGAAGCTGACTTTGCTTACTCTATATTAAAAATGGCCAAAAGCAGAATTGACAATTCAGAATGCTATATAAATAATAATGTAAAATAAAACTGGTTTTGTTTCGAGTAGCTTTCATCTTGTATGTAAATATAATCTTCGAATATATAATTGTATAGTACAATAACATAGAGCAAGCGCAGTAACCTAACAACAACCAGACATTAAAACAATCAAGCATGGGATATGCACATGCACGACAACACATTCAAAACATGTTAATAATTTGCATTTAATTGTCAGTTTGATTCCTAAATAATAATTTGTTTTGTGTGATAATCAAGAAAAACATATATCTAATGTTTATCATCATAAATTGCTGAGTAATATGCAAGAAAGACAAAAAAAAAAAAAAAAAAAAAAAAAAAAAAAAAAAAAAAAAAAAAAAAAAAAAAAAAAAAAAAAAAAAAAAAAAAAAAAAAAAAAAAAAAATTAGCATACAAATGTGAAAAAGGCGTTGTTTGCAGTAGAATTGCTTAAAATAAAAGCAATAAAAAAAAAATAAATATAGGTATGTACAAAATAAAAACAACACATTGCTTCAAGTCAACGTCTTCAAAAGTGAAATCTATCTATACACATACACTTGATATTGAAAATGTATATATACATGTACCTAGAAAGGCGTAGAGCAACGTTCAATATAAAGTCGTGTTATTTGCTGCAATAACAATAATTGCAACTTGATCTTCAACAAATTTGTGCAAACAACAGCTATATAAGCATAACAGCGCACAATAGCAATGAAATTATATTTACTTTACCAGTACCTATATAACTATGAATATGCTTGCTTCCAATATTATTATTCAATGATTGTTTCGTCGATGCAACGAGACTGAGAAAATATAAAGTAAAAAAAAAATAAGAGCGATTTTTTCAAAACATGAAAATTAGAGATGTTAAAAAATAGTTATTTAAATATTCGCTCCATCACACTTATTTCCATATGTCTGTTACCACCGTACTCGTAACAATAACAAGAAAAGAACGCAACGCAGTAAAAAATGACGCGACTAAGCAAACTAAGAATACACTCACACACACATCGTGCCAAAATGAAAATATTGCTTGAGGCTTTAACCACCACACACATTATTTTGAAATTAATTTGCAACCCACGCAATATCTTAAATAATCCAAGTTCTTTGATTTTGTTATTTAAAACATCATATTTTAATTTTTTCTCTTTTGCCATATAAACAAAATGAGAATTTTTTAAAATGCATAAAGAATGGTAATGCAAAAGAAAAAAAAATAAATAAATAAAAAATCACAATAAAAGCAATATATCGTAAAGTTAACGTTGACATAACAATTTTAATGCTAAAAATGTAGAGCTTCATTAAATGCATGAATCAAGCGATTCTACGTTAAATAGTCCTAGTACAAAAACAAAAAAAAAAAACAAAAAAAAAAAAAACAAAATTTAAAATATACATACAAGTGTGCCTACACATACAATAAGAAATTTTAAGCTTGATACTAAAAAAAAAATATCTGAGAAACATACTCGGTAGTTCAAAAAACTTCAGTTAATATCAAATGATATGAATTCAACATGTTTCATTATGAATAATATTCATTATCTTGATGATGTGTCACTTCAAAGAGAAGCAATACGATATTTATTGTGACAATTCTTCCTTGAATTTACAAGCGGCGATTAGCTTCTGTTATAAGCAGAGCTAGGCACATAGTAATTATTGTTTTCCAAATTTATTCTCAATTTGTTGAAATTTGTACTTGGTAATGAACACTCGATTTGAAAGTAATTACTTTTATTTTACGTCAATTCCATAACCGGAAATTAACATGTCATTACATTGCATTTATTTTTTTCCAATACCATTACCGTGGCATTGATTCCATTACAAAGAGTTGGTAATATTAATTATCAAGGAATTATACTGTAATTGTAGTTGTAAATTAATTATGTTTGTAACTACAATATTTCTATTGCAATTCCTAAGAATAGATTACTAAAAAATAAATTAATCCATTACTACCATATACATTACAAGGAATGAATACTGTAATTGGTGTAATAGTTGGAAATGACCCAGCTCAGGTTATAAGTATATAGATTATGTTTGTAATTACAACATTTCGATTGCAATTCCTAAGAATGAATTATTAAAAAATAAATGAATGCATTACTGTACATTACAAGGAATGAATACTGCAATTATAGTTGTAAATAACCCCGCTCTGGTTATAAGTATGCAGATTATATTTGTAACTACAACAATTCTATTGCAATTCCAAGAGTGGATTAATAAAAAATAAATTAATACATTACTACCATACACATTACAAGGAATGAATACTGTAATTGTAGTTTTAAATTACCCCGCTCTAGTTATAAGTATGCAGATTATATTTGTAACTACAACATTTCTATTGCAATTCCTAAGAATAGATTACAAAAAAATTAATTAATTCATTACTATACATTACAAGGAATGAATACTGTAATTGTAGTTTTAAATTACCCCGCTCTGGTTATAAGTATGCAGATTATATTTGTAACTACAACATTTCTATTGCAATTCCTAAGAATAGATTACAAAAAAATTAATTAATTCATTACTATACATTACAAGGAATGAATACGGCAATTATAGTTGTAAATAACCCCGGTCTGGTTATAAGTATGCAGATTATATTTGTAACTACAACATTTCTATTGCAATTCCTAAGAATAGATTATAAAAAAAATAAATGAATGCATTACTGTACATTACAAGGAATGAATACTGTAATTGTAGTTGTAAATTACCCCACTTTGGTAATAAGTATGTAGATTATGTTTGTAACTACAACATTTTTATTACAAGTCCAAGAGTAGATTAATAAAAAATAAATTAATCCATTACTATACATTACATGGAATGAATATTGTAATTGTAATTGTATAATACCCAGCTCTGATTGTATGTAAATAAATAGAGTACGTTTATAGCTAAAAATATTACACGTACATTGTTAATGTCATTGTATTTACTGTATTATAGCGGTATATTGTCGTTGTTCTTGTAGTAGGTTATTGATCTGTCATCATTCATTGTTTTAACAACAATGACCTTGTCAATATATGGTCGGTCTTTCTTCTTTATTATTATGACCACAAATGCACTCTCTTTCCGTACAATTTCCAATTTAACATAAGAAAGTGCTACAACAAACCGCATAGTTAGCGGTAATATTTTATGAACATGAAACCATTTATTGGTTTTTATATTTTCCCTTCGTTCATGTTTACATTGTTAAATGTATATTTTTTTATACACTCCCCATTTCGTTTACTTTTAAGCCGACTGACTGCATATATGTAATTCCCTTTTTAAGTAGCAAAATGAGCCGTTCAGGCAATGCAGTTTTTTTTTGTAACTGTTTTTGCAAATAGATGACTTTTACTCTTACGAATTTTAGTTTAATAGTTTATACCCCATGTATACCAAATGATGACTCAAGCAAACCTTCAACACTGGTTTTATTTATCCTTGGAAGGTCAAAAATGTCTATGATATTTTTATGTTAATTGTATTTTGTTCATTTAGCGTTAAAAGCAAGTCAACTTAAAAATTTCATTTCCACAATTGTAATTGTAACAAAAAACCAACAAGTGTCGTCGCTACGACGAAGCAACTTCTTCCAGGGTTAATACAATCCACGCAAATATCATGATAACAATTTTTATGATAATTCTACACTGGCTATATGTTAATTATTAAGTTAATAGTCATCATCATAAACAATAATTTTCATATGTGTATTAATTAAATTCACATGACAAAATGTTGCTTTAGTAACTTTTTTTTTTTGCTTATGTGCAAAAATACATATTTTTTTGCAACACTTTCTCTATGCAAAATAGCAAAAACAACAACAACAACAGCAATATAATAAATTAAATCAATCATTAATATTTTAATCGATTACATATTTCCTATAATTATTCTTAGCCAACAGCGATAGAATATACAGGTCGCGATCGTATGCTGACTTAAATGAAACATTGACCCTTCTGGCGGCCAATTGTATTAATTTATGTATACACGAGTATACTATTATTTGAGCAGTTATTTAGCAACGAAATCTACATATATTTATATTTTTGAGCATATTTTTTTCTTTTTTTTTTTTACTTCCTTGCTTTCGATATATACAATAGGTAGTATTTAACTAAATAGAATAGAAAGAAAGAAAATAGTTGATATTAATTTTGCAAAATTATTATATCAAATTGGGCAAATTAAATTGATAAATAAGAGCATGAATGAAATTCATTGATCCAAATGTATATAATTAAATTTTGACAGGAAAGAAGCAACTCCAAGCGATAGCTTTATTAAGTAAAAGTGAAATGAATTAATTTATTTATATGCACGAATATGCCTGAGCATAGACATACGAGTATACGAAACGGAAATACAGAATCAATTTGCATATTAAAAACATAGAAAAATATTAACGAAACAAAACGATAAAATTATTAATTCCATGTAAATAAATTATTCATTCATATATAAACTAACTCGTCGCTTTCGTGATTTTTTTGCAAGCAAATATGCGTGCTTGTAACTACTCATCATCATTCATATTAACTATTGAGGCAATTAATATCAGCAAATCATCGCAAATTACTATGAAATTGTATTCAATTTATAAATGAATGTTAATCTAATTTATTTTTTATTTTTTTTTTTTTTTGCAATTACTTTTCACACCTTTTGTTTAATGGGAACTTTCATATGGAAATATTAGCATTTACATGCAATAGTACATATGATTGTGAATGTTTATTGCATCTGCAACACTACACCTTAGCAATGTGGTATTGCTAAGCCAAGAGTATTTTCTATTTTCGAAAATTTATATTGTTTCTCAAAGGTTTTATAGCATCCAATACATAAACATTTGCTATGCCACATGTGTATAAGCAATCGGAGTGCAACTAGTTCCTCGTCTATCGAAAGGCGTATGATGTGCTATGGACACAGAAATAAAAAACAAATGGCAGACAAATCAAAGCGACTCATTGATTGGCATTGGACATAATCCGGAAATTGAGTTCAGTTCTTTCTGATCAACCACTTCTTCGGAATCACGATATATAAAATATTTTATAACATTCAATACACAAAAATTTGCTATGCAACATGTGCATAAACAACCCAAGTGCAACTAGATCCTCGTCTCTCGAAAGACGTATGATGTACTATGGATATATAAAACGTTTTATAGCATTCAATACATAAAAATTTGTCTAGCAACATGTGTCTAAGCAACCCAAGTGCAACTAGTTCCTCATCTATTGAAAGACATATGATGTACTATGGAGACAGAAATAAAAAAACAAATTTCAGACAAATCAACGCGACCCATAATACGAAAATTGAGTTCAGTTCTTTCTAATGAATCAATTTTTCAAAATCACGATAAATAAAAGCGGCAAAACCCATTGAGGAAGCATGGAAGAAAATCATTTTAGTTTGTTATACTATCTAAAATTATTTT
This sequence comes from Megamerina dolium, assembly GCA_963854835.1. Classification (NCBI taxonomy): domain Eukaryota; kingdom Metazoa; phylum Arthropoda; class Insecta; order Diptera; family Megamerinidae; genus Megamerina; species Megamerina dolium. The sequence continues at coordinate 7,742,249 of OY978526.1, read as the reverse complement.
TTAACTGCTTAATTTCCTCAATAACGATGCGTTTCATATAACTTTTGTGGTGTACAATATTAATTAAAATATTTTACAATAAAATTTTGAATAAAATGTCATTTAATAAGCGTAATTTATCATTTTTATATGATCAAGATAATAAAAGTTCAATGATTTTATATTGAAGAGTTAACTATGTGTGACAGACAGTCAGGTATTTGATAGTTCATAACCTACCAATAATAACATAATTGAAATGACTACAACAACAACAACAACAACAACAACAACAACAACAACAACAACAACAACAACTACTGCTAGTGATCAACAAATTCATACATCATATTAATGAGCTAAGTCACATCATATACTGGCATGTTTTTAAATGGCATAAATCAATGTGCAGCGTCCGCAAAAATTGTTATTAACAACAATTTTGATTTATCTTGTATTTTTTTTTGCAGTTACAGTGTATGTGTTTTGTATGTATGCATAATATTATAATTATTAAAAATTTCACATTTTTCTTCTTCTTTTTGTTGTTATTGTTGCTATTGCTGTCTATTGCATATTATTTATGAATAACAAAGATGAAAAAGTCAATTTTATTTTTTTTTGCCATTTTTTGTATGACTTTTAAATATGACACTATGCATACACCATACATTAAATGATGTTAATTGTCCCATGAAGCTTACAAAATTATATTCAAACAAGTGGCCAGCAGCAAAAAAAAAAAAAAAAAAAAAAAAAAAAAAAAAAAAAAAAAAAAAAAAAAAAAAAATACTACGTAAAGTGGTTTTTACATAAAAAAAAATTGTTAATCGAATCGAATATATACATTATCAAGTACAGTAACTATATACATAAAGCAATAGATGTAAACGATAGATGGGGCGTATGACTTGGCAAAAGAAAGTCATTAACGTGCTTATGGTGTGTTCAAAAATAAGCAATCATGTAGTAGTAACGAAAGGTAAATAAACTTTAAAATATGAGGAAACCAGTTGGCAAAAAAAAAAAAATTGAAAAAAAAAAAATTGAAAATATTAAATGCGAAAGCTATGAGTTTAAAATACATATAGTAAAATATATATTCGATGGTCATCGAAAATTATTATGCATATTTTCAAAAAAAATTAACAAGTGTTAAAACCATTAATACACGATTCACAGACACACACACACACACACACACACACACACACACACACACACACACATACATGAATATGTTTAAAGTCAAAGGTATGCAAAATTTAATAACTGACCTAGACACTAAGCTACAACTAAACAGAGAGAAAGGTAGAGGAAGAGAGAGAGAGAGAGAGAGAGAGAGAGAGAGAGAGAGAGAGAGTAAGGGAAAAAATATCAATTTTGTATTGTTTCGTTGTTGTCAAATCACAGCATAAATATTCATTGAATATGACATGTATTGATGCTCTTCTTTATATTTGACATTTGACATTTGAAATAATAAATATTATCAAGAGCAAAAATGTGTGCCATGTGTAAATTATGGACATACATAAAAGCTAAAAGAAAGGTGTGATAAATAAAAGTGATAAAAAATATTCGTACTGATTCGCTGATTAATAAACAAATCAAGTGCTAATTGTAGAGTCAGTCAGAGTTAAAGTGCTGCGCTATACAACAAATGATTTGATTATTTCTACATATACACTTGTATGAAGTAGACGGCATAAATTACGCTATTGTTCATGCCCAAAAAAGGTGAAAACTTTGGTAATCAAATTATATAAGTGTACTACAACATGTATTTGAAACGGAAAGTGACTTTGAAATAAATGAATTTTCAAATACAAAATAATTATGTACGCCTACATTAGATAATAATTTATGCTTCACGGTTTAATTTTTTAAAAATTTTTTTGGATTCCTTTTTATTATTATTTCGTTTTTTTTTTCAAACGGGCTTAATACAAAAAAAAAAAACACACACAATACAGCAACAATAGAAACAGTATAAAAACAAGAATTATCTATTTAAATTTGATTGTTAGCAAATGGTAGTCAAAACCAAACCAAACATATATGGCACTTAATTAAAAATTGAACTTGTAATTTAATTGAATAAATATGTAGAGCATTAGCCAAACAAACATAGAGAAGCTTAAAAACAGAATTAAAACAAATTTAGAAATAAATGCAAATTATATATAAGACAAATAAATGGTATCAAAACAGCTTAGAATTGGTGGTATCACATGAAATAAATCAATGCTAAAATTGGTTAATAATTTAAATGCCACATATATAGAGGTGCTTAACAATTTGCAATGGCAGCAAAGACAACCTTTGAAAATATCATACATTTATTTGATTTGTATATAATTTATTTATATAAAGACACAGACACTCATACACACACACACACACACACCCACAAATGCACATACATCTTGTTAATATTGTATATTGATTGTAAAAAATATATAAACAATTGCAGCTGTTTTCAGTAAATTAATAACAATGGCCTTTATTGTACATATAATATTGCAAAGACTTGACAAAAAAAAATATTATATATTGTATACAAAAAAAAAAAAAAAAAAAAAAGCATTAAATGCATTAGCAACAACAACAAAAACGGTAGTAGTAGCAGAATAATAAATTAACAACATTTATGCTTTTTAATTAAAAAAGACAAAAAATCGACAATCCAGTGAAATTTGTTACAAAAGATTAATTATATGCCGCCACCACACCACACCACACCACACCACACATCACTATCACAATCATAACAACAAAGCCGACACTAATAATTATCAAATTGACAGTTTGAATTGTTACAAAACAAAATAAAAAATACACAAACAATTGTGTATACAAAAGAGAAAAATGTAGGTTAAAAATCTAAAGCTACAATTAAATTTAATTCATTTGTCGTAAGTGTCGTCGCTCATCATATGGAAGTAAAAGTTGTGATTTTTCACTCGAATACACATAATGTGACATGTTAGTAGAAATCTACAAGGGCTGTCCCAGAACTAACCGACTTGACATATAAAGTGGCAGCGCCACGTTGTTTAGTTTTTTTTTTTTTTTTTTTTTTTTTGGAGCCATCGAAAGCTAACGACCTCAGTGAAATTATAAACATGAAAAAAATTGGTCACCGTTAAGTAATTCAATATTTTCATTTGAAAGATCTCAGTCCAATGAATATTAAAGCCGAACTAGATTCTACTCTGGGGGTCTGCTACTTTGTTTATGACCACATAATATTGGGTGGCAGAGTTTAAACGAGATAGTACGAGCTGCCGTAGTGGTCAACCAATTGAGGTGGCCACGCCAGAAACGTCAAGAAAATCCACAAAATGGTATTTGATGATCGGCGGCTAAAGGTGCGTGAGCTAGGTGAAATTACACGCATTTCAAAAAGTGCTATACATCGTATATTGACCGAAAATTTGGAGATGAAAAAGCTGTGTGCAAGCTGTGTGCAAAACAACGTCGTACAGATGTTTCTGTAGAGTGTTTGGCGATATTTCACAGTAATAAAGTCGAGTTTTTGCGTCGATTCGTAACCATGGATGAGACATGGGTCCACCACACCACACACCTGAAACAAAGGAGCAGTCAAAACAGTGGACTGAAAGGGTAGAATCGTTTCCAAAGAGGGCGAAGACAGTTCAGGCAAGGTTATGGCGCGTCTGTTTTTTTTGGGATGCACGTGGGATAATTTTTATTGATTATCTTCAAAAAGAAATAACAATCAACGGTGAGTGTTATGGTAATTTGTTGCAGCGTTTAAGTGATGAAATTAAACAAAAAGGGCCGCATTTCGCAAAAAAGAAAGTGTTGTTTCGTCAAGACAATGCACCAGTTCACACATCTGCTATTGCGATGGCCAAAATCAATGAGTTAAAGCTCGAATTGCTTCAGCACTCACCTTATTCGCCAGATTTAGTTCCTTCAGATTATTTTCTATTTCTAAATTTTAAAGAAATTGGCTTGGTGGTAGAAGATTTGCTTTCTTTGTTAAGTCGGGTAGTTCTGGAACTCCCCTCGCGTGTACATAAAGTACATAAACTACTATTACCAAAGCTTTCTATAAGCTGACATTTACATGTACTTACAATTATACAAATATGTACAGTGGCTCACAGCTTATTTCGTACAGTGTATATATTTTTATGTAAATGGCTGTAACATCGAAACTAAAAAACTTATCGATAAGTTTTGAATGTAGATGTCTGTGTATGTGTTTAGTAAACCTAATAAGAAAACGGGGAACCCCAAAAATTGTTCTTTTTGTCATGCAAGAGAGAAAAACTATTGATCAGCTGATTTTCAGCTCACATCTTATTTCGTACACAAACTTCAATGTAAGTAAGTTTCATTCTGCCGCGCAGTTACAAAGTTTTTTTGAATTGTATGAGTTTTTGGACCTTTTTAACTATTATAACAATTTTTATTATTCTTATTTTAAATAGTTAAAGTGCTGTAAATTAAACATTTAGCGTTATGGGTCGTCGTACAACGATGGAACAGCGTAAACTGGTAATTAACCATTTTAGGAAAGGTCAGAGTGTGCGAAAAATTGCTGAAATGACAAATTTAAGTGCCTCAACTGTCCAATACATCATTCAACGCTTCGTTCGCGAAAATCGGTTGGAGAACAAGGGCAGAGAAGCACCTAATAAGATTTTCAACGCTTCAGACGAGCGTTATATTGTACGAAAAATTAAGAAAAATCCAAAGTTATCCGCTCCGAAGTTGGCTGCAGAGGTTCAGCGTGAAATAGGAAAATCATCCAGTGCTGAAACTGTCCGACGTGTGCTGCGCAATCATGACTTGAACGGTCGAGTAGCCCGAAAGAAACCATTCATTTCGAAAATGAATATACAACGCCGACTTGACTTCGCCAAAGAGCATATTATTAATACTCCTGCGTTCTGGAATACCGTTATTTTCGCGGATGAGTCTAAGTTTAATATTTTTGGCTCGGACGGAATGTCATATGTTTGGCGTAAAGCGAATACCGAGCTAAACAAGGAGAACCTTAAGCCCACAGTGAAGCATGGTGGCGGTAGCGTGATGGTTTGGGCCTGTATGTCAGCAGCCGGAGTAGGTGAATTGGTTTTTATTGAGGAAACAATGGACAAAATGAAGTACCTCGAGATTCTGAAAAACAATTTACTTCAAAGTGCAGACAAACTGGGTTTGCGGGAAGAATTTCGGTACTACCAAGATAATGACCCAAAACATAAATCTGGGATTGTGCAATCTTGGCTTATTTGGAACTGCCCACACTTGATGTCTCCACCACCACAGTCACCTGACATGAATGTGATTGAAAATCTTTGGTCTATTTTGGACAATAAAATAAGAACACACAAGATTTCTAATAAGCAAGACCTAAAGAAGGTACTGATGGAAGAATGGAAAAAAATCACACCAGACATCACTCAAAAATTGGTGGATTCAATGCCAAATAGACTCCAGGCTGTCATTAACGCTAAGGGATGTCAACTAAGTATTAAAATCAACTTACTTTGTTTTTAGTTTGAACTTAAAGAGACTGTACGAAATAAGCTGTGACATGAATTTTCCTATTTTTTTCTTATTTTATTTTTTTATAGTGTCAAACACTAAAATTTTGAAAAAGTAAATTTTGGAAAATAAAAAACAAACCTTCCTTTCTAAAATGGCATTTATATTTTGTTCAAATTTTTGCTATATTAGGAATTACGACTGCAGCAATTTTTAAACTGTCACTGTACGAAATAAGCTGGGAGCCACTGTATGTTTGTCAACATTGTAATACCACTTTTACTTATATTGCATGTAATCCAAATGTCGTTTTGTGTTCTTTAGTAAAATTTCTTAAAAATACGAATTATTTTCAAAGAAATGATGCAAAAAAAAAAAAAAAGAAATAAAAACAAAAACATATGAAACAAGTAATAATTATAACAATAACAATAAAAGCAGTGAAATTAAAACATGTTAATAAGCTGTTGCATGCATGAAATATGTGTCAGTATACTAATTTATTTTCTAAAATTAATTTGTGTGTGTGTGTGTGTGTGAGTGTGTTTTGACTCGTACATTTTCTACTACCAAACGTTAATGCTCTGCTCTTGACCCTTCAGCAAAACAGTAGCAATGTTTAAAGCCTCTTGTCGAGCGTGTATGTGTGTGTGTGTGTGTGTGTGTGCAGCATTTAGTGAGTAAACAGCGGCAACTAATTGTAAGTAGGTATACAAACGAATAAAATTGTATTTTTGTTAAATTTTCCTTTAAACTGATTTCTTAATTTTTTTTTTTTTTAATGTCGATTTCACTTTCAATGTGTTAAGTAAAGTTTTATACATTTTCACTTGATTTTATACAATATATTTCAACTAAATTAAAGCACAAGAGATGGAAAAAAAAAAATTCGAAATATAAAATACTTTCATTCTACCTATCGGCGAAAGTGGTATCCGCATATATATATATATATATATATATATATATATATATATATATATATATATATATATATATATATATATATATATATATATATATATATATATACATGTATATAAATATATGTATTTTGGGGAGATTTTTTTTTTTTTGGTTTTGATTTAGATTTTGATTAAAAAAATAAAAAATAAAAATATGATATATATAAAGCAAGGCGCGACGACACACCTTGATGGCCATTAAGCCACAAAAAGAGAAAAAAAAAAAACAGTCATAATTACAACTGAAATATGGAAAGTTATATTTCAAAATGATTTTAGATGCTTTTAATCGTATTTAATACACAGATGAACTAGAAATATTTATATAAAAGTGAATATATGAAAAAGAAAATATTAATTTATTATGCAGTTTACATGCTTAAATACAAGACATTTCAGTATAGGATATATTTATATTTAGCACAAGACATTATTTCTTGCAGAATAATCAATACAGTCACTTTAAAACATTGACTTTGTATGAGAAATGCATATGCAAAGATGATAATGGACAACCACAGAGTTGGACAAAAGCAGACTTTGTATAGAAGCGGCATAAAAAATATTAACCCACGTACCAAATACAGTTGTCTTAGGTGAAATATCACAGAGGGCAGTGAAAATTTAGAAAAAATTTCCGGTTAAACCCTTTGATTTTTCTACGAAGACACTTTCCTGACGCCTTCTTCGGAGCTTTCGTGCTCAGAAGTACATAAAATAATCAAAAAAACCGACAACCTTCAGAAATGAAGGTATTCTTCTACTAAACTCATTCATCAGAGAAAGAGCTCTAAATAATTCTCATAAAAGAGCATTTTCTGATCAATTTTTGTACTCTAAAAGAGCTCTAAAAAGCTACCGAAAGTCATAAAATAGAAAGCTCTAAAACTTTATTTACTTTTGAGTGTATCTACAGTTTTTAGATTCTTAAATATCTCTACTTAAAATCATTTCAGAATCATTTTTAAGAGTGTTTTGAAAATGCTCTTTAGTTTCTTACTTTTTTGAATTCTTTTACTGAGCGCTCACATTTTGGTTTGCTTGAAATAAGCATAGATATAACCACCGTCGATGCCTTAAAGGAAAAAAAAATAAATAAATATGTGCCACTTATAGGTCCTAAAAGGCCCTTTAGCCGAGCTTCTCTTCCACGACTGTTTTGATCAGTAAAGAACCTATTTATTTTTGCCGGTTCCGAACGGCAGAACTATTGTGACGTCACTTTTTCTAATCTTGGTCACAGAGATCTCTTAGAAGGTTTTTCATGGCAAATTCTTACTGACGGAAGAATTGCCAATTGCTTGCTTGCCTACAGGTGGGTAGGGTTTGAAAGGAAAATCTTGAAAGATTGAACCCAAGACCTTGAAAACAAAACAGCCAACGCACTAACCCACTGAGCTACGGCTGATGCGTAATCATAAATATCACACTAAAATAAATACTCTTTGATGCAGAATAGACAATTTTGGTCTATAAAAGAGACATATAAATTGCGGCCACAGCACTGATAGTTGACAGTAATTATGGTCCCTTCATGATTATCTAAGAAAAATACATCCTTTAACGATAACAGCATAGTCCAAATATATCATATGCAAAATATCCACTTCAATTGATCGTGAAATGAGCATTACTAAAGCTTCACCAAGCTAAATAAACATCACTATTATTTACATTTACATTTGACAATTGTCAAATGGCTGTACTTTTTGAAACTATCAAATCTACATACATATAACCCATTATAAGCATAACGAAAAAGAAACTAAAAAATACAAAAAAAAAACTTAAATCAAAAATCAATCAACATGTTAGTGTCAAGTAGTAGGTACGACCAAATAAGACAATATAAAAACATCATATAACTGTCAGCTGTCAGAGGATTAAAAAAAAAAATTTTTTTTTTAAATAACATAATAAGAAAAAGTAACAATTATATTATTATTTTTTTTTTTTTTTTTTTGTTTAAAAAAATAACAAAAAACAAATTGAATAAAAATATGGCAAACACTGTCATGCATATTAATTAAAAATAGTGGTAAAACAAGAGAGAACGTTCAAAATTTATTCAAGCAAAAAAGTACTGTTTGTGTACTAGCCACAAATTTGCAATAATTGCAAAAAAAAAATTTCCAATCTTCTTAATTCAAATTCAATGAAAGAAACTACCTGCCTCTCAATAAACCTTTTTTAACTTTCAATTGTTATTTTATCAATATTTTGATACGCTTAATGGCATTCAAATGATTTTTGACCCTGATTTTGTACGCAAGTTTTACATATGAAAAAAAAAAAAAAAAAAAAAAAACAATTTCAAATAATGATTATTCAATCATAGTATGCATGCATGCATAAACATGGCTTATTGTAATAGACCATCACACCATCATAATTTGTACTACAAAAAAAGAAGTCTAATGTATATATGTATACACTTTGAATCGTATCTTGTGTATACTTAAATATGTGTATTTGTAAGTATTTTTTCAACTTATTTAAATTTATGCGATTTCTTGTATTTCTTATGAATATTTTGGAGTCGTCTGTCTGCCATAGTATATATATTTTTATTTCAAACTTTATATTGTTTTTTTTTTTTTTTTTCTGTTTTCTCACTAAAGGTCAAGTACAGAGTGAGCATCTTTTTTCGCTTACAAATTGTCTGTTTGAAAATAACCATTAAATGAATAAAATAATAAATTAAATGAGGAGAACTATAACAGAGTTACATACATTTAACAATTATGTTGTAGTTGTGTTGTAGTATTGTGTTCCAAATATTTTGACATAAAAATTATGTCTATGAGAACATCAATCAGACGCTGAATAGCATGCTAGTCCAACTATCATATAAATAATTGGCTTCAAATTGTTGGAGAACAAACAAATGTGCGCTTTTCTTTTTTACAATAGACTCTATCATTATTCTATAGAATATAGTATATAAGAATTTTAAATATATATTGTATGTATGCGAGCGTGTGTGCATTTTTATTGAAAAGGTTATACGGAAAAACTTCCATTTCAATTTGCTGATAATTGTACAACATTGTGGTGTATATACACATAGGGGTACGCGTGAGTTTCTACAATTTTTGTAATAAAGCGGAAATTACATTACGTTTTTAGAATATAATAATAATGGCTAAAAATTGCTATTCAGCTATATTAAAAAAAAAGACTACAATTTAACAATTAAATAAAAATCATACATATGCAATAAATAATCAAAAGATTAACATTTATAGCTTCTTAGATCAAAATATGCAATTTATATTTTCTTTTTCACTTCTTTTTGAAATATTTTTGCAGAAATATTCAAATGATTTATATGCGCAGCAAAAGAGAAAAAAAAAAAAATAAGTAAAGTGACTAATAATAAATAAGATAAATACATTTTTTTTTTTTTCAAAAATAATAATCATGATAAGTGGTAGGGTAGGTAAGAATGAATTATCATCATAAGCAAATTATTGCATAGGTATGTATGTTGTTTGAAATGGCATTTATACAAACAAGTTTCTACAAAGAACAAACTAATTAATTACGTATGATGTAATATTTTTTGGGGTGTGCAAAAAATATACGCACATAAGTACGAGCAGATATACATTTTATGACAAAAAAATTTTAATGCAACATTAGTTGAAATCCATCTACGATGAATATAATATTTTATTTATTTAATAAACTCATTAAATTAAAATTCACTCAGAACAAAAACTTGCAAAACAATCTACATTTTAATGTTTTATTTATTTTAAGAAATTCGTTAAAATTAAATTTACCACTAAATATGGATTATTCGTGGAAAAAAATAAAAAAAGAAAAAAAAACACAAAAAATTTACCACAATTTTAAATGGAATAAAATATGTTGTGTAGTATATGAATAAATATTTTGGGGAAAACAAAAAAAAAAAACAAAAAACAAAAAACAAATAATAAAATACACAACAACACTGCAATGGAGAATAAACCAGTTTTATCATAAAAGCCAAAAATCGCTATTTTGGCTAATGCTATTACGCACCACACAACAACACAGATGTTTTAGCTCTCATTCGATTCGACTCGTAGATTAATTTGAGCACGCTACATATAATAAAAGCAATCAATTTGAAAAATATTCAAATTTAAGAGATTTTTTTTTAAATTAATTAAAATAAAAGCAACACTAATTGAAGATAATCTGCAATCTCATAATGAGAAATTACAAATAGTAATTGTATCACTCTTAATAGCATTGAACCTAAGAGCTGATTTTCTAAGAATGAAATAAATAACGAATGCTTATATTTGAATATGTTTGAATATAGAATAACAAATTATATGTTTGGTAAAAAATTGTATCTAAATTATAGAAACAATTTTTTTTTTTCGAGGTATTTAACAATTAGGGAATTTAGTTCAAAATGTGAATTAGTAACCGGCCTATTCCATTAAGGGCATTCTGCATGTACCGAAACAATTGGTACTCTGAAGGCCCCAGGTCTGGCCTATTAGCAAGATAGTTTTGGATCGGAATAGCAATGTGTGACCGTGCATTGTCATGGTGAAAAATTACCGATTCGTGTCTGGTCGCATATTCCGGCCGTTTCTCGATCATTGCTCTCTTCAACCGCATCAATTGTTGTCGGTACAACTCTCCCGTAATGGTTCGTCCAGGAATTGATCGAATAATGTCTCCAAATCATTTATTTTTAAAAATTCCGCAAAAAAACCTATCATTCAATGTATTGTCCATCAGAAACTATGACATTTCCCAATCTTTCTGGCAATTTATGGATTCGATCCAAAAAGAACTTTACACTTTTCGGCTGTCCAGGGCGTTCTTTGTCTTTGATATCAAAATCACCGCTTTTGAAGCGCACAAGCCACTCCTTACACTGAGTATTCGTTGGTGCCGTAGCTCAGTGGTTAGTGCATTGGCCTTCTGATCTGTAGGTCGTGCGTTCAATCTCCGGCTGAAGCATAACAAAATTTAAGATCTAAAAGATTTTTCTTTGGAACGGTGCCCAACGGCTCTCCAAATTGAACATGCACAACATCGTTGGAAGAGAAGCTCAGCGGTATCACAATGGGCCTTTAAGGCCTAAGTGTGTCCTCTCAGAGAAAGGGCAGCCACATAACCTAACCTACACTGTTTATTGGATAGAGAATTGTCGTCATACAATTCCAAAAGCAAACAATGACTTTCAGCAGCAGCAAAAAAGCAACTTAACAAAACATCCCGCAAATGCTGTCTTTACGCCAATTCTTAAAATTTTCCATCGTTGAAAACAATATGATGAGCACAACCAAATTAAAAATTTGTGACTGATTTTGACAGCAAGTGAATAGACATTTAAAATGACATTTCGGACAACCATCGTGGCGCCATCTAACCTAAAAGGCCGGTTACTAATTCACACACCCAATAATAACTTTCAGTTAATAAATATATCAAGTTTTCAAAAGCAAATGTCAAAAAAAATGTACATTAGCAATGCATTTAATCTACCAATGTGGATTTTAGTTTGATAGTACACATTAAAGCAACTTTTTAGCTTGGCATTGTCTTCTAGTACAACTTTCGAAAGAAATCCTTTTACAATAATAAAATATTATCGAAAAATTTCAATTACAATATAAATAATTAAAATAGTTTTAATAAATAATTAAAATTATTATTTATTTCAATCTTAATTGTAAAGAAAATATGCAATAATAGTACACACTTTCATCCAAACGCAATCAGGAGGTATTTTGAAATCAATAAAAAAAAATATTTCCTCATTACTTTGTAAATATAATGGCACTTATGAATTTCGCTTTATTTAATATGCAATTTTATTCACATCACTTACAACACTATATGAGTAGCATATAAAACAATGCAAGCAGTCAATCACATATACAATGGTATAAGCAAGATATAGCCAGTCAAAATGCGGTAGGTAGCAACTCAAAGTAATTTTTGTTGTTGTTGTTGTTGTATTTTTTCAAAGATATTTCAACAATTTCATCAATATGTACCTACCTACCTTACATACACAATCAATATGGGTATGAGATCGTATGTATGAAGAAGGAATCGTTCGGGCAAGGGGAAATATATACCGCCTCTGCCCACTTAATAAATATCAACAAAGCCAAATGGTCAATGACATGTGATGACGAATTCAATCGATACAATTTCATTAATAAATATATGTAGTACTTTTATATATCAATTTCACAATTTTCAACAATGTTTTTTTTTTTTTGTATTTTCGTACTTTTGGCTTGTAAAATTCATAATAATTTACAAGTATGTATAATATGCATGGAATGCAATCATCATTATGAGAAAGAATAATTAAAATTATTATTATTAATTAATGTCAATTAACAAAAAAAAAAAAAAGAGTTGTTGAAATATAATGAAAAATGAAATTTGTGACATATTCTGGAGCACCAATTAAACAAATATTTTTTTTTTGGACATATACTCGTATATATGAATTATAAAATTTATTCGCTATATATGTTGGTAATGGGAATTCATGATGATGCAAACATCTTGTTGAGGTCAAATATGAAGATATTTGTGTCATTTGTGTCTATCAAGATGTTCTGTATTTTAAAAGAACAAACTGTTCTAGTATAGAAACAAAACGTTTCAATAATTATATGATGAGTTCATCTCATTAGGTTGATGATAAAAGAAAGAAAAGAAATAATATGCTGTCATTATTATTAGTCTAATTGACAATGTGTTCTTTTAGACTACTATTCACATGATGATTTAATTTGAATAGAGAGAATTTCACATAATTTGCAAATCCGTTACAGTTTCCATATTAAGATATACAAAAAAAAAATGTAAATGCGAATGACTCAAACTTAACAACACACACACACACACACAAATCATATTAAACATATATTTTTGCATGCCGCAAAAACTCATTAAAATATCTCACAAAAATAAAAGGGTTAATGGCCACCCTCAAATTCAAAAGAATTAACAACAACAACAACAACAACTACAACAACAACGGCAAGAATAATATTCAACAAATATTTCACAATATGTATTAATGAAAAATCCAACAACAACAAAATATATATATGAACATATAAAGACAAGGTCGTTTACTCTTTGCATGTGCCAACATCAGTTGTTAAAAAAAAAAAATTACCGCTAAAACGAATTAAGTATAAATGTGAAAAAAAAAAACGAAAAATAATAATCAAACAAAAATTAAACATGATCAATTTAAAGTCAAAAATGATTTGTGTGGATCAGTCACAACCAGAGAAGTATGAACAAATGAAGTCTCACAAAAACAAACAAAAATTCATCAAATGCAATTATTTGAGATGAGTCGTTTTTTCTGAGTGCCATTTGCAACCGCACACGTTCAGCGTCAATACAAAATTATTTTGTGAAATTATAAGAATGTTAAATAAAAGAGGAATTCAAAAATAAGAAGAAGAAAAACGAGAGCACAATATTATTTTAAAATTAAACAAAAAACGACAATTATTAATTTTAACCGGGTAGAATCCCCTTAAAAAAAAAAAAAAAACGGGTCATTTAACCCGCATGAACTTTTGTGTATAACAACATCGCTGCCGAAGGAAAGGCAATACAGAAGTTTGCCGTATTTAATTGTTGCTTTAGTGCCGCCGGCGTCTTGATTGCAATGCAAACATATAAATATATATCTTCTTTTTTAAATTGAGCTTTATCAAAGCAATTTCAACAACATCTACTATTATTTGCTGTTATTACTGTGGGCGTGCATTAGACCCTAACGTTTTTAAAATGAACACACACAAAAAAAAAAAAACACTTCAACTAACGGGAGTGGTATTGGGATAGAATTTCCATAACCGCAGGCTTCTCTTATTGCTGCTGCTGCTGCTGGTGCTGGCTGCATGTAAAATCTAAACAAGACATGGAATTTAAGCGCTTCTTTTTGGATTATTCTTATGATAATAATCCAAACCATCCAACCACCCGCCTCAATCGACCTCATTCTTTAGTTTCCTTCTCTTATGATTAGTGTGACTCATTATTAGTACGTACTCTGCTGCGTGCTTGCATTGTCATTACACTTTTTTGTTTTTCTTTAGGGTTCAACAATATGAATGAAGTACGTATGAAGTAAATGATGATGTGCTTCTTTAATTTTCATTTATTTTTATTATTATTGTCTTTAAATTGGTTTTGTCTTACTGACAGACGACGACGACAATATTGTAAAAGACATTGAGTGTGACACTAAAAAGAAATTGTCAAACATAAAGAGAGCGAGGGAGCGAGAGAGAGAGAGAGAGAGAGACAGTTCAATGAACGCAACGCAATGACTGGTCAATTTAGTTATTTCATGTTGTTCTGTTACAGTTATGGTTACGCATATACAAATACAACAGTATGAGTACAAGAGAACTTCTTACAATAAATTGCCGGATAAGAATTTTTTGAAGCAAGAAAACCGGGTCAAACTTAAATAATATAAATAAAAATTAAAAAAAAAAAAAATAAGAAAATATGTAATTTTTTCTTTCTTTTCAACAGGAAATGAATAAATGACGAATTATTGCAAAAATTGTTGATATTAAATTATGAGAAATGAGAAGAAATTATGATTATTATTCATAAATTGTATAAATATATGGTGCGTGTATATTATATTGTTTAACCAATCGAAAAAGTATGTTAATAGGCAATTGTAAATGACAGTCACCATTAGGTAGCGTTGAAATTTTTGTTTTTTGGTGAAACCAAAAGGGGTAACCAGCGTCAGCACCACTAAATAACTGTACATCAACAATGAAAATGAACAAACACAAATTATGTAGGTGTTGCAAATTAAGCAATAATTTGATTAAGTAGGTATTATTAGTAGCGACACAGTATACAACAACAACAACAACAACAACAATGAATTTGATAAATTTTCATCTCAAATTTGCTTTATGTATTTCTATAGAGGGAGAAGGCTGCTGACTAAATGAAATCGCTTCCTAAATAACGATTATGGTAATGTATTTTAAATATTTATTATATGAATTTATTATATTTGGCTGCAATATTGAATTCAACACAAATTACTAACATTAAAAAAAAAAAAAAATTTGAATTCCACAATGAAATATATTTTTTAAATTTTTTGCACATATTAAATGGGAAAATTGACGTTTGAAGCAATCACAAATATTTCTAAAATATTTTAAAAGTTGAATTTCGGTAATCTCTTTACGACAAAAATCAAACGATACATTCGGTACAAGCTTCATCAGTCATATTATTTTTGTGCGTAATCGTCAAGAATACATTCCGAAACAGAAATTTGTATGGAAGGTAGGCCTCATGTTTATTTGATTCTGCCAATTTTCACGCTCAAGAACATGCATTAACAGATAAAATGGGACGTACCGAGTTTCAGCTTCATACAAGGTGCGACAATTATGTATTAAGACTCGAACCATATCTCAACAACCAAGAGCGCCATCTATATGTGAGCACATGTGTTTTGATGCTTCAACCTTCCTCTACTAACTGTCAAACTGTTCATGGCATTTTTGTTGACATTTAATGTTTATTGACATTCATTTTACAAAACACGTGTTCGTTTGATGTCGAAATTTTAACATGAAATTTAACACACAGCACTCATTGTTCGTCAATTTTTGGCTCGGAATCAGGTCTGTGTGTTGAATTACCCGCCGTATTCACTTGATTTGGCACCGTGCAACTTCTTTTTGTTCCCAAAACTGAAATTCAAGTTGAAAGAATGCTTTTTTGATGACAATCAGACCATACCACGGGCTTCGCGACGAGGGCACTGGAGGCAATTCCGAAAAATGAGCTGGAACACGCCTTTGAAATCGATGTAACAAGTGTAACATTGAATCAGGAGGAGAATATTTCGAATAAATATACCGAAAAAATAGCAGATATCGTGTTTTAATTGTGTTTTTTTAGAGGAAGTCTTAATACATAATTGTCGCACCTTTTAGAGTTTCTTTGGCACAATATGAGAAAATAATTCTGAAAAAATTTATGCATGATTTTTATCCATTTTTGAAAATATTTTTGTCTTATGCTTGACATTTACTATTAGAAGAAATTCTAAAAGTCATCGCACAAAGTAAGCATCACATTAAGCAAGAATTATTGAACCCGAGCATTTCGACCTTGACACTTTTGCTCAACCTTGAACAATTTGTATTTGAAAAGGAACTGCAAAAATACTAAAGCATACCAGACAACTCTCTGTACTTATTCCACATGTTATAAAATGGAGATTTTTATTATTTTTAATTTTTTGGATTTCCTAATGACATTCTCAATATTAAACTAAACTATATTTAGATACAATTTAATAAGCATGCTATGTATGTATGCATATGATTCATACATAGAATGGCAAATAAACGCAACTCAAGATTGCGTGCCAATTTGCACAGTTTTAAACACCTTCAACAATGACAAAATACAAAAAAAAAAAAAAAACAACAATAAAATATTTGCAAAATATTACGAGACAAATTAAAAGAATAAAAAAATAATAATTTCATAAAAAAATATATTGTATAGAAATAATAAAAATAAAAATGGAAAATAAACAAATGAACCGATTTGTTTTATTTTTGTATTTCGCTTTGCACTTCAGTGGCATTATGACCAAATATATAGAATTGAACGCATGGAACAGCAATCATACGATACATACAACAACAAAAATAGATGATAAAAGTGTGCTACAGCTAATAATCAGCTCTGCTACTACCACCTACACTATAACATCATTAAAGTCCATGTTGTTCGTAGCTTAATAGAATAAAATGGTAAGAGTACATTATTTTTTTTTTTTACATTTTTCATAACTATTTCTTATTTCATTAAATTTAAGTATATTTTTCTTTCATATGATTATTTATTGTCATTCCATTGGTAATGGCAGTGGGATCAATGTCATAAAGGGGTTCTCTCGCTCTCATATGGTGTATACCATCAGATTAATGTATGTGAAGGCCGGCCTTAAGTCCCTCACTAACCGGTCTGATTTTGAAAAGAATCTGACAGTATTACACAAACAATGATTGTCAATCGCAAACACACACACACACACACACACACACACACACTGGTTGTTACCTCCTCTGCGCATTATTCATATAACCCGTAACAACAACAACAACAACAAAATACAATTGAAAATTTTCAAACTTATTTGCAAATGCAAAAGCAACGAAATCTTTTATACATATGAGTACAAATATCTTAACCCCCATACATGGTAACTTGCTAATTTGCTTAAACAAATACATATCACCATTGCCATCACCATCAAGTACCATGGCGCGACATCTTAAAGAAATATAGCTAGCTATATTTAAAAGTAATCTTAAGAACAGTAAGAGGGTAAAAGAGACAGAAAAAGTGAGCAAGAGAGAGAGAGAGAGAGAATGAAAAGAACACAAGTGGTTATTACGAAGCGAAAAAAAATGTGTTCTTTTACAAAAGTTCACATATAAGGCATATAGGAATGTATATTACAACTAGTATTGGGCAGAATCGATACTGAAAGCACTTTGGCTACCAAAAGAATTGTCGTGAATATTAAAATGTTGGGCTGTGCGAATAATCGTTGATTAATCGTATCTGATTAAACAAAATTCTGATTAATAAATTATTCGATTAATCGAAATTTGACAAAAGTAATGAAAATACTGATTTATTAAGTAATGGATTAAACGACATTTTTCGAATGTTATCACTTTGGCTACCAAAAGAATTTTCATGCATATTAAAATGTTGGGCTGCGCAAATAATCGTTGATTAATCGTATCTGATTAATCAAAATTCTGATTAAGAAATTATTCGATTAATCGAAATTTGACAAAAGTAATGAAAAAGTACTGATTTATTAAGTATTGGATTAAACGAAATTTTTCGCATGTTATCCAAATTCGAATTAATCAATTGTTCCTTTAATCAAAATATTCGATTAATCAATATACTAATTAGTCGCTTAATCGAAATTTGATTAATTAAAAAAATTTTTCACAAATAAGTAAAATAGATTTTCTAAATTTTTAAAATTTTCGTCTGAAATAAAAAAACACATGCTTATATTCGCAACTATGAAATGTGATGTCTCTTTTGTTTTGGGAAAATTTATATCAAATATGTTGAATATTTTATTCAAATAATTTTTTTTTTTCTGCTTAATCGAATTATTTCAATTTCATGATTATTCGAATAATTTGTCTTTTGATTAATCAAATTAATCCATTAATTGATTAATTATATTATTAGACTAAATGATTAATCGCTCGGCACTACTAAGAAGTCATCGAGTCATTATTCGAGGTAATACTTCTTTTATTTAGAATTCATCAATTCATCAAGAAGACATACATCATTCTGTGCTATTTTACAGTCTAGACAGTTTCGGAACTAGTTCCAAAATTCCAAAATTACGTACATTTTCCAAACTACCAGATTAAAAAGCTATCATGAAAGATTTTATGAAATAGTGTGGCTATAAAAATATTACGAGTAAAAACGTATATTGTAACAAACGAAAAAAATACTCTATTTAAAAAATTCTTGATATTCTAGGATATCGGTACTGAAGTATTCCTAAATTTCCATCACAACCATTAGTAAACATCACAGTTATTACACACACATAGTATCAACGTATAAGAAATTTAGTTAAATTATATGTCTTTAAACATCTGGGACACATTTTGCATCAAACACTAATTCACATTGTGCTCAGCTCCCTAAACCATCACCTCCCTTCTGGCTAATTCAATACCTTCTTTTTAAAAGCAGCTGCTAATTACTTTGAAACGCTTCTAGTTCTCATTACAGCAACTTCCATGACTCTGTCATTACTACTCAGAGTAATTGGCAGTTTTGCTTTCATGTGCTTCTTCTTCTTCTTCTTTCTTCTTTTCACTCTTTTATTACTTTTTAAGCATATATGTAACTACATATAAACACTTGTACATATTCGCATGTACTTTTATGCTCAAGTTACAATTTATTTATTTATTATTTTTTTTATTCTTTTCTCCCTCTCACTCCCTCTCGCTCTCTCTCTAGATCACTTTTCATTCCAATTGATACGACATACCCTGTCCCACTAACCACATGCGGACACGTCAAAATAGAAATCAATCAAATAAGTAACAATAGCAGACGATACAATAATAAAAAGGAAAAAAAAAATGTAAAATCTCTAGAAAAAAATGCTAACGCTAACGAATTAATGCCAACAACGACAACAACAACAACAACGAAATCAAAGATTAAAACAGAAATAGTAATTATAATTTTCAATTAGCGGTGTAGCAACATCATTGTCGTTACGTTTGCAGTTTTTAACAACAGCAACAAGGAAGCTTTATAAAGTAGTCCATTATAATATGCTCGTACAAATAAGCTCATTGCATACACTTATGGAGTGATGCCAATACAACTGGTTTACATTCTATATTTATAATAAAAAAAAAAAATGCAACAAAAAAACCGAAAAAATTATAAAAAAAAAAAAAAAAAGAATTCAAAGCTAAATAAAGTCACTCAGTCAATCATGATTAGGATGATTGACGAAAAACAGTAAGAAAGCAATCGCAAAGCAATAGAAAATCATCACATAACGCCATTTAGATGAAAACATGAAAAACTATTTTATTGCTGTGTTATTGTTGTTGCTTTATTTGTATGAATCCATGCAATTGCTTCTATTAACGACAGATGGCGCTTAATTTAAATAAACAAACACAAACAACAAAATTAAACACACGCAGACACACACACACACACACACACTGAAGCGGTAATGAAGAACGATACAACAAACACAATACAATACAAGCTTGATTTACCGATTATGGCCAAGTAGCAAAGTATGTTAGAAGAGTAAGTGGGTAGCAGAGCAACGAATAAATAATAAACACATACATACTATTACACACACACACACACATAGGTGGTGACGAAAACAAAAAAAAAAAAAACACAAATACCACAAAATTCGAATTTTCGCTAATAAACGAGAATAAAGATTATGTCAGCAACAAGCAGTTATTTACTCTACTCTAGAGAATGGTGGGGAAGCAACAAATACTTGAATGGCGACAAGACAGGCAGATATATATCTATATATTAGGGCAGATCAAATTCGTAGAGCGAAAGAAACAATCGATGATGCTAAAGATATTTGTTCAAAGACACATGGGCCTCAATAGAATAAATTTTGACCTCCGCATTTTGACAAAAAAAAAAAAAATAAGTAAATAAAAAAAATAAGAAAATAAATAAAAAATAAATAAAACATAAAAATAAAAAAAAATAAAAAAATAAAATAAATAAAACAAAATATAAAAAAAAAAATAAAAAAATTTTAAAAAATAAAAAAATAGATTAAAAAAAAATAAAAAATAAAAAAAAATCATACAATACTTTTTTAACGATAGTAATACTTTTTGTCGCCGAAATTTACTTGTGGACAAAAAAAAATTTTACCCACCCTAATGTACACACATAAATTAGTAAAATAAAAGCGACCAATACAAAACCGTCAGAAGACAATGACATAGTGTAAAAACAGTAACAATTTCCATATTAGCATTTTGTTTTGTAATGCAAATGTTAAAGAAGTGATATGCATAAAAATTTTTCTTTCAAACTGCAAAAAACAAAAATAAAAAAATTATTGTATAATAAGTTGTATATAAATCCCATTCACTGAATTTAATTGTTTTATGAAAATATTATAAAATTTTCTAAATAGTGTCAGTCAAACAGAATCCATTGGAATCAGCAACCAAATTTTTACTACAATGTTGTTGTTGTTGTAATAGACAACGATTTCGAAATCACGAATATTCATGTAAATCAGCTTGGGTGTTGTTGCTCCCATCCACCAGCTGAAGGATGACGGAAGCCTCCAGGGGGTGCGTCCACAGTGCAGAGGTGGCCAAACTGGTAGGCCTCCTGGGGCAGGCGAAAAGATGGCGGTGTCGTGCGGGCTCTGCTGGCATCTGTCTGGAATTGTATCAGCCAGCCGGAGCATGTAGCAGTTCAGATAGACGCTCCATCCTGATCTTAGCTGCGCCAAAGTGGCACGAGCAGATCTAGGGAGCTGTTATTCGCAGTCTGCTATTGGCGATGGGCGACTATTATTTTTACTACAATATCCTTATCCTGTTGCACAGAATCAACAGAGACGGAGGAGCTGAAGCGGATGCTAACTGCAGGTTGAGCAGAGCAAGAGCAACATTTGACCGGCTAAAATCAGTATGGGCAAATTCCCAAATCTCCAGACGCACAAAATTGTGAATATTCTACGCATACTGTACGGAAGCGCAACATGGCTGAACTCGAACTCCATCACGCAGAGACTTCAAGCTTTCGTCAACATGTGTTTGAGGATCATATATATGTAGAGCCTAAATCTGGCCTAACACTGTTGCCATTGAGGCAAAATGGCGTCTAACGAATGAGGAGCCTTTACTGAACCAGATTAAGCGTAGGAAGTGGCCCTGGATTGGCCACATGCTAAGAAAGCATCACGAGAATGTCGCTTGAATGGAACCCGCAAGCGAGCAGAAGGCGCAGACGACCAAAAAACAATTGAAGAAGGTCAACCCTGCGGAAACTACGTGATGTCAACATCACATGGAATAGCGGCGCTAGAACAACAGCCCAAAATCGTGTGCTATGGAGAAGTCTTGTGGAGGCCGTATGCTCCAATTAGGAGTAGAAGACAAAAAAAATCCTTAAAATTATCATACTTTTCCTATTTAAATAGAACAAAAAATATAAATTTAAAAAAAAAAAACTAAATTCACAAGGTCTCATAATGTAATAGGTCACAATTTTAAGTTGACCAAAAATATGACACATATGGGTACATTACATACACCACATATAGGTGGGTAGGACACGTGAACCCTATAATTGACACGTGAAAAATATATTTTTTTTTACTTTTTGTCATTTTGGAATCTACACTTCCGTATATCTTCGTTTGCACTGACCAGCTGATTTAGAGGTCAATATTTTTAACCTTAAAAGAGGGCAAGAAAAATGTGACGTTTTTTATTTATATGTACGTATTTAAAATATATTAATTATTATAAGCCCTGGAATTTTTTATAACGAAATGAATCGCAAAAATACAAAAAAAAAAAAAAATTTATAAATCAATCATCAATCAGTTTGACTTGGCGCGTGTAAGCTTCAAAATCACGCAGAAATATAATTTTTCTTTTTGGCAACAATTAACCATATATGTACATATGTATGTTGCGACACAGTAACGGTATCAATCACAGCAATCAATATTAAATTTACATAAACACAACAAAACACATTTAATACAAATATTCACATGTATTTACAATGTTAATCCATCCAGTCAGCCATAAATCTTATATAGTCGTACCTACTTTGATCATATCTATCAAATATTTGATATATTACAATGGCAACTAATAGAGAGTTGAGCCCCCCAACAGTGAAAGCAGTCTCTTTTATGTAAGCACACACAATATGTGATACTCTAAAACTGAACCTAAACTTAGCAGCAATCGTGCGCCATTTGCAAACATTTGAACAAAAAAAAATATAAAGAAGAAGAAAACTTACTTGTAGTCAGAAATCGTGGACTCCAAAATGACCCCGCCATTTGATCGTCCATAATAATGGCAATCACTATTCCTACTCTTGTAACGATGAGAATTATTATTTGAGTCCGCAACACTGGCGGCTGATGATGACGATGGTGGCGGTGCTGGTATATGTACCTTGGAGGGGTGTGAACATTTTGGAGCCCACGATGATACTGCCAAATAGATATCCGTCTGTGGAGGAGGTTCCGGTGATCCTCGGGCGTGTGTATAATAGTCATCTCGACGTTCATCCGATAGCCTTGATGTGCCACCATTGATACCGTCCGATGATAGTTTCCTGCACGATGGTCCTGTTGTTGTTGTTGCCGATCCACAGTTGGTATAAAGATAATCATTAATAGAATTGGAAATGATTGCTTTTCGTCGTTGATAGGGATTATTATGCTGTTGCTGCTGTTGTTGCTGCTGTTGCGAATAATGATTATGTTGAGGATACATGTTGCTACCATTTGATTTCGATGAAAATGTAGGCGATGCGGGTGGTAATGTTGCCGTTGTTTTATTCGCACCAATCCATGTTGTTGTTGGCACAATGGTTGTCGTTGTATTATAACAATGTTCGGGACGATGATCATGACGTCGTTGCATGACTTTGGAAAAGTCTACATATAAAGCTTCATCATTCGATGGTTTACGTTGAAACTCATCATCTTCTTCATCGACATGATCATCATCATCATCATCATCATCATCATCATGATCGTCATGATGATTATTGACATTGTTAAAATCACGACTTCGTGGCGTTGTCGGTGTCGGAACACCGACTGAACTATAAAAACTATAATTGCTCGATGATGATTGTGAATAGGAACGATTACGTCGATAGAACTCATCCTCAAAGGGTAGACCTTGGGGAAATTTTGTCGAAAAAGCCTTCTTAGTTTTAGGTGAACCATGTGAACCGCTCGAACCAGATGACGAAGCACTGCCAGTGCTGCCATTCTTATTTGTGATGGCGACAGCAACAGCACCATTGTTCTTGCCAATATTATGAGGGGGCGGTGGTGGCAAATAATTTTGACGCCTCTGCCCCGTAGGCGTGCCTTTACTACAAACACCAGCCGTAGCATGTGGTGGCGTATTGAGATTGCCTGAAACAAAACGGCGATTATTGAGATTCGGTGATGCCGACACTGAGGACAGCTTTTGATCCTCCTTGTATTTTTTCTTAGTAACAGCCTTTGGAGTGCCTGGTGGCAATGGTGCTGGATAATTTTTGACAGATCTTCTGCAGCTACCACTAACATTGTGTATAGTTTGAGTTGAGTTTGATGATGGACCACCAACACCACCACCATTGGGTACATTTTCTTTGGGTATCTTTGTCACCGTGGTATAGGCACGCTTCTGAGATCCACCAGCACCACCGGAGGCACGCATCGTACTATTATAGTATGTTGCACTGGCATATTTCGGTTTGATTGATTCCTGCGAGTCCCTACTACTGACAGCCGGTGATGAAGAAATCGGCGGTGGCTTGTGTCTGAAACTCAAATTGGCACTGTTGAAACGTTCAAAATTTGTCGAATTTCGACGCGAGGGCGGTGTTGGCGGCAACTGTTGATTACGTGCACGCAAATACTGTTTATTGGCAGTGGGCGGTGTTGAGGGTGGTAGTGGTGCCCTTGGTTTAGTGCAGCCTTTCGCAGCACCATTAGTGCATGTGGATTCGATGCGTCGCACCAATTTTGGTGTCAACGGTTTGATTGTTGTCGTACTAACACCACCGTTGGTGACGATACGTTTATCCGTCATATTATTATTATTAACACTATTTTGGTTGTGGTGATGTTTGTTGTTGATATTATTGCTGTTGTTGTTGTTGTTGTTGTTGTTGGTATTATTGCCGTTGCAACAATGATGATAGCGTGTTCCATAAAAACTACTACGAAATGGTTGTCTAACAAAATTGCTATTATTATTGCAATTGTTGTTGTTGCTATTATTATTATTATTATTATTATTATTACTATTATTTATATTGCTTGAGGATGATGATGTGGTGAGTAAGTAATTTTTATTACCATTACCATTACCATTACCATTATTATTATTATTATTATGATTTATATTATTTGCTTTGATATGACCATTTGATTGATTTAAATATATATTTGAATTGTTTGCTCCATGTTGATTCTGTGGCATCAGATAACTGCCACGCGACACTCTAAACGAGCTATACGGTCTGGACGGTAATTGATGTCCCACGGGCATTTTGAATAATCGTGTACGATGTAATAATAATGATGACTTGATTTGGTTTGTTAAATAATTGCACTTGATATCTTACAGGGTAATACAATATATGCCATATATTTTGAGTTATTATATAAAATGATCAAAATTCAGCATCAATATTATTATACAACGATAATAAATTATCACATTAATAACAACAATTGCATATATATAAATTCGTTCTCTTATTGTTGAATAAATAATTTTTCTTCTTTATATATATTTTTTTTTTTTTTTTTTACTTTTTTCTTAGATATTAGATTAGTGGATTTTGTAATAAATTATATAATTTTCACTTGAGTAATTCACTTTCATTTATGCACTTTCCATTATTGCTGCTAACTCAATTTTCTTACTTGACGATCCTTTACTTAATTTATTAATTAATGTTCTTGTTGAAGCTAATAATAATTTATTACTTAATAGTTTCGTCGCTGTTTTTTGATTGGTTTCCATTTGTTATTGTGTTTTTTATTGCAACTTGCTTTCAGATTAAATTTTCAATTCAATAAAAATGTTTAACTGAAAGAAGCCGATGCATTCATATTTATTCGCTTTTAATTTACACTTTTAATTTTTTCATATCTAAATTGAAAGTAAAAGTCATGTAAAGAGATGGTAACACAATATCAGGAAACAATTTCAGTGTTGTCTCAACTTCAACAACTTTTCAAATAGTGAATTGGTTTATAATCAAATTGTCTATCATCGGCTAATAGCTTAGTTTGTACCATGGTAGGTTTGTATGCGGTATTTTCTTGTTTTTTTTTGGGTTTTTTTTTTTTTTTTTTTTTTCTGTCGTCAGTTCATCAAGTCATTGAAGCTTCTTTGCACTTGCAAGTCTTCATTTCGACCGTATTTTATATTGTTTAGAAAAAGGTTAGGAATTTCAAAGAAAATCCTCTTCAATGGCCCCTCACTCACCACATTGTGCATTTTACTGAAGGTGTCAGCAAAAATCGATCGATAGCTACATACCTTCATATATGCACATGTTGTGATGTAGCTTTTATGAAGAAGTCGTATCTCATCGATTATACACGTGTAAACCATGAACTTTTTTGTTTGTTTGTTTGTTTGCGATTCTATGTAGTTCGTTTGTAGTTAATATGGGAAGCCCATAAAAAGCAATTGCCGCAAAAAACACAACAAAAAAAACACACACACAAGGATAAAACAATTTAAGAATAAAAATTGTGTAGAATGTGTGATAATCATTGGGCACATTTGGTATAGAATCTAAGAAAGACTCTATTATAGTTATAAACTATATGCCTGTGTATATTATGTATATATAAAAATTATTATTTTTTTTACATAATTTATGAAATAATCGTGATTGCTAATTTCTATTTCAATAAATTAATTTTTTTCGAAATATTTATTATAAAAAATTATGTACGTAATTAACAATTATATAGTGAACAATGACATAGCAATAAAAAAAAAAAAAAAAAAAAAACACTGCAAAAAAAATGTTGGAAAAAAAGAACAAGGAAGAATGATTGACGAAACAATCAATTTATATATCACGATCACGATGATGATGCTGCTGCCACTGTTGTTAAAGTTGTTGTTGGTTGGTAAGCATCGCTTCTATGCACAATATGTACATAAGCAACACCATACGGACATAGAAAAAGGAACATGTACGTATATCTTTGAAATTGATGTTTTTGCGTTTATAATTAACACAACACCAAATAATAAAACAATCAACTAGTTAACTAACCTTGAGTTAATGACGAGCAATAAAGACTTATTGTAATTGGTGGAATTCATGTAAATTAATTTTTATAGATTTAAATGGAAAAATCTACCTCTGAATGAATATTGTATTTTCACAAGAGTTCTGTCATTCGAAAAAAAAAAAAAAGCTCAAAGTAAAGCTCGATTTATGTTTTTTCAAAATTACGACAAATTCAGACCTTTAAAATGATAATTCGGTATGATCAAATTGGCAAATAGTTTAGCGTTAAAGCAACTGTTTCATGGATCATTTGATTTAAAAAGAAATACAATTTAATGAACAACATTTCATAGAGCAAATAATCAATTTTGGATTAATTTTTTGTGGATTATTATATATAAACATTAAGGTGGAGTGAAAATCGATTTTTCATACAACAGCTGGAGGATACATGCAGAAAGTTGTCATTTTAGCTCAGAAAACTTTCTCTGAATAAATATTGTGACTAAAATATCGGTGGAGTATTTTCACAAGGGTTCTGTCATTCGAAAAAAATCTCAATTTACGTTTTTTTTTTTTTTCAAATTTACGACTATTCTGATGAAGGGGAATATTTTCAGTACAAAAACCGCTATTCACATAAATTCAAAATTCAGACCTTTAAAATTATAATTCGGGATAATCAAATTGGCAAATAGTTTAGCGTTCAAGAAATTATTTCATTGTGGCTTTCGTTTAAAAAGAAATATTTTACAATTTAATGAACAACATTTCATAGAGCAAATAATCAATTTTGGATTAATTTTTTTGTGGATTATTATATATAAACATTAAGGTGGACTGAAAATTGATTTTTCATACAACAGCTGGAGGATACATGCAGAAAGTTGCCATTTTAGCTCAGAAATAAAGACACAAAACGCTACAAGTAAGTTAAACAAATCAAGCTTTGTACATTTTGGTTAAATTAAAATATCAAATTCTTTATTTTAATTAATCTTTAAGATAATAATAATAATCTTTGTATGTATAACTTTTCTTAAAACCATCATTAGAAATAACACCTCGTATTAAAGCTGTGGGATTAATCGTTTAGTAAACAATTTGATTAATGGAAATTGTTGATTAATCAATTCGATTATTCAAAATACGAATTATTCGAATATTGAAAATATTTTTTTAGTTTTGACAATAAGCATTTCTCATTTCGCATACTCAGATTAGAAGCTATGAAAAAAACAATATTGAAAAGATGCTGAATATTTCGATTTCGATTATCGTAATCAATCGAAATTATTAATAATTAATCGAAATTGTTGATTAACCAATTTTTCGATTAATTGAAATACGAATTATTCGAATATTCAAAAATTATTTTTAGTTTTTGAAATTTTTTTTTTTTTAATAAAAATTTGTCATTTCGCATTCTCATATTAGAAGTTTTGAAAAAAAAAAAAATATTGCAAAGATGTTGAATATTTTATTCAAATAATTTTATTTTGGTTAATTAAAATTCTGATAATTGCAATTTTGAATATTCAAAATCATGATTATTCGATTAATTTTTTATTTGATTAATCAAAATGTTGATTAATCGATTAATCGCGTAGCCCTATCACGTATATATATGATTTATATATTTCATTTAAAAAAAAAAATGCCGTAATCCACTTCTTCCACTTCACTTGCCAAACTATCGCTTCTATATTTGTACCGATTACCATCATAATACCACTTGGTATGGGGGAAAATTGAATTGAAATTGAATGTTGTTCTATTTTTAACATCATTGGAAAATTTCATGATTTTTTTTCGTATAAAAGAATAAATAATAAAATGGGAGAGATGAAAATTAAAACGAATATTTATTTAAGGGGGGGGCTAATTGACAGCTTCATTCAATGTGTTACCCTTGAAACTTGAAAAAATTGAAATGTGTAACTTAATACGAGTGTGAAAACATATGTACTACTTATGAATAGAGAATACTATACGAGTATGCTAATAAGAAATTTTGCCATTAACTCCCCGTGTACCTAACACTTTAACAGCAATTGAATTGTATATATAGAGACAGACGTGACTTTTAACTATATTCGTGTGCAAATTTCAAATATAGTGCAAATTAAAGCTTAGCACGTGTACATATACATACATAAGCACATAATTTATGTCGTCGAAAAATAAATCGGCTTAATCATACAAGTAGCAAAAAAAATAAGAATAGAAAAAACAGATATATAGTGAAAATGTAAATTGTCGCACCTAATGTACATATGGTCATTTTGAAAATATGCAAAGCATATATACACACCCACTATGAAATTAATATATATTAAAAAATCTACAAACAACAAAAAAATCATATAAAATCTCATTACCAAGCATTCGGTCAATTAATAACAATTAAAAAGTGTTCTCAATTTACAAAACAAAACAAAAAATATATAAATAATATTTATATTTTTTGGATACAATCATTTTAATAAGGTTATTGTATCGTTGTGTAATTAAAGAAAAAATTTTAATTAAAACATTTTTTAAAAATGCAATTTTTTAAAAATGTGAAAAAGTCATTCATATTGCCAAGAGTGTAATAATTTCCTATTACTTAAATTTTTTGTTTTGTTTTTAGAAAAATTGCAATGAGGAAAACAAACAGGCGCTTTTGATTTTTAAACTATAGAAAATTGCGCTACCTGCATGTACACATATTGAATAATATTTTCAATTACTATTACTGTCATGCACATTTATTTAATTTTTTTTTTTTTTTTTTTTGCTTTCTTTTGCTCATCTCTTTCTCAATTGCTTTGTTGCGTTTACAAGGAACAAACGTAATAGACATCCTGCTACTATACTACACAAACACAAATATGTATGTATTACAATTGCCAATTGTTGTAAGCAGTTAAATTTCCGGTACAACAATACAATTGAAAATTCATTGCAATCGCGTTAAATCACATAAAGTAGTAGTTAACAGAGAAATACAACAAAATTGCATTCGCAAATAAAATCTAGTAAATTGCATATAAAATGTTGCCATACTCATATATGTATGTGGTGCTTTAATAATAAAAAAAAAAAAAACAACCCAAGAAAGTAAACAAGAAATTATGGTATGAAAAAAAAAAAACAGTCAGTAAAAGGTTCATTAGTCCTCAACACATATAGTATAAGTAATATAACTATTCGTGGTCAACCGCCTCATCATCATCATCAATATGAACAACAACAACCAACAACACCAAGTAGACCAAGATGACGTTAAATGGAAGAGTAGAGAGAAAAAGTCATAATTTTTTTCTTTTACGAGTTTTGCCATTGTAGGTACTAACGTACGTTATTTGGTTTTACAAGTGTACGCGACGGATGTTCTTTTTACGTTCAACAATTTTTTTTCCACCTCCTTTTTTGTTCTTGTTTATGGTTTTTTTTCTTTTTTTTTTTGCATGTTTTTGTTAGCCCGTTTAACAGATGTGCGCACAAACAACTTCAATACCATACGTCGTACATACTATAGTATGTACATTTATATTATTATATGAGCAGCATCACTCAATGAATACAAACAACTTGTTTAACAAGTTACTTAAAATGAGGTGGTGCCAGTGCAGAAGCTTCTTTTAAAAATTTAAATACACATTTACTCAACAAAGCAATGGAAATAGTGTTCTAATCGATTTTTGGAGACGACATTAATAAATTGCAATGAAACTAAACGACGTTTGCGAGTTCAATGACTAGAATTGCAAAAGTTTTGTTGCAATTTGTTGCAATCTTTATTTACTGGAGTAAAGAGTGCTTTCTTTTGGATATCATACTTCCCCAATAGTAATTAAATATCACAAAAATAAACAAATTCATCGAATCTGATAGCCCAAGATTTGCCAGTTTGCTACAAAATGGTTGACGACACAAAACACAACATCGCTTTCAGACTATGCAATTCTATGCTATCATTGAAACGTTTTCGAATACAAAAAACGATAATAGCAATTTATTTGATGTGAGAATTGTGACGCAATATATTAATTTATGGAAATCTACTCTAAAAAAATTATTTTGCCAAGTGGACATGTCCGATGGTCACCTAGATCAAGAAATTTGATGCGTCAGGATTATTTTCTTTGCAATAACACCAAATGTTTAGCATATGCGAATAAATTAACGTCGTTGCGACAATTTGAGATCGTATATTTGTCATCTTATTGACGAAATACGGTCTCAGGTGTTCAAGGAACTGGTCATAAATTGGACTTTGGGGCTTCAAAGTATTCGGGCGACATTCAAATACCCAAAACCATATTCGAATACTAAATAGTATAAAATTGTATACCGAATAAAATCATAATTTCGAACATTTAAATCATTTTTATATTGTATATTGTATTTTTTCCCCCCCCCCCCATTCAACACCCTTTGCATATGACCATAATTGCTCGCTATTGAAATCATATTATGAGCAGAATTTTAATTTCTGAATATTTTTGATTACAATATGTAGTCTTTATTCTAATATTTCGAGTACAAAAGAAAATTCTAAATGTTACGCATGCGCACAGATGGTTTCTGACAATGTCTCTGTCTCTTGAAACGGTGGTCTTTATGTGTTATCTGCATTCAAAACTATTGATAATATGGGGAGAAATAACAAATCGATACAAAGTAGCCATTGTTATTAAAAAAAAAATAAAAAAATATACAACAAAACGGAGATAACACAAATCAATGACCATAGTACAAGCGAATACAGCTGTAAGAAAATGCATTTGTCTGATGAAAAGTGAATAGGAATTCATTGATAAGCGATAAGCCAGAGTAACAAAACAGCTTGACTTCTTGCTGTGCTAAACCTTCTCTAATCTTATCTAATAAAAAAAATAATAATAATAAAAATAAAAATAAAATGAAATTTAACCAACAATATGCGCACCGGTTTTTTTTCCCCCCGATTGTTTCTTTTATTTTGATATTACGTATGTATAGATATTTTGAAAACTTGTTGAATATAGGCAAATTGCGAGAGTGAGACAATACTGAAATCTTTCAAATACATTTTATTGAGCTATTTGTGAGGCTAAAAATGTATAGCAGCTCATGCCAAGTACGTAAAAAACAATAAATGATATTAATTTAATTAATTAGAAGCAGCATCACAATCATATTTAACACATTTTATAAAATCGACACCTTTTTCTCTATATTTATATTAAATTGACAATATTCTTTTTTGAAATACTACATGAGCATTTTATTAGTTTTCCTTTGTTGATTTAGTATTATCGTAAGAGAAATGTTGCTTCATATATTTTTAACTGCTTCATATATATGGTTTTTTCTTCTTCTTCTTCTTCTTCTTCTTCTTAATTTTGCTAATTTATTTTAATTTAATTTTATGTTGATTGATAGGTACACATACAAACTCTAATTTATAAAGATGCGCATACACACACTCGCACACACACACGTTTATTTCCGTTTCTTAAAAACAAAACACCTCTATTCGCTTTAAAGTAATCGCATCGACTGATTGTTCAATAAAACATCTTGTTCCAAACAAGTGTCGGTCGGTGTGGCCAAGCAACAATAACAACAAGCAAAAGAAAACCAATACTAACCACAGCAAAACTTGGCTTCTTCCAGTTGAAATACAACAGAGTAACAGATAGAGAGAGAGTGAGGCAGATAAAAAATATAAAGAGAAATCATATGTATAAAGTTGAGCACATATCTCTAAAATCAGCAAAAAAAAAAAACATTTATATCTGACGATTATGAATAACAATAATAGTGAATATGCACATCAGAAGGAGAAGAAGAAGAACAAATGAACATAAATAGCAAAAAATAAACTAAGAGAATATATAAATAAATGTACAATAATATGTAAAAGAAAACCAAATGAACTCAAGTAAAACAAAAACCATATACTCATACAAATTGACTTGAGATAAAAAACGGAAATCAGCTGCTGAGCATATAGCAATTTTGCGGCGAATTCAACTAAAAAGTTTCATGAAATGTATGTAGAAACTGTTGAAATTGAAATCTCTGATACAAAATGATTGCAAGAGAGTTTTACGATCAATTGAGTAAATAATCTACACGAGGTGAAGTAAAGTCAGAGAGAAATCATATAAATTCTCCCAACACAAACAGCAAATACAATTCAAACTACTAAAATGTCATCGTGCTGAAAGAGTAGTAAATTCACCTTACTACTCCTTAATTATGATAACATAAATGCATACTCCGTTTTGCATAATTTATATTTGCTCTTACTGTATTTCAAAACAGATTGAATTTTATTGTGCGTTTTGTTTTTATTTCTAAATTCTTTACATAATTACATTCGAGAATATTAATACGAAATGCATTAAATATGGGCCAATGTTGCCGGAGGCTTTCGTATTAAAATCAACAATTGGAGGGGAAAAATGGTAATTTTATCAAAAACTAAAATCGTGATTTATTCTTTTTATTTATATTTTATGAATATAATATGGGTGCCGTAGCTCAGTGTTCGCCTTCTGATCTGTATGTCGTGGTTCAATACCCGGCTGATGCATAACAAAAAGCTTCTAAAAAAAAAGAACTCTGTGATAAAGCTCAGAAAAAGTGATGTCACAAGGGTTCTGCCGTTAGGAACCGGCTAAAATAAATAGGTCCCTTCTAATACTGTCCAAAATTTAACACGCACAACAGTATTTGGAAGGGAGCTCTTCGAGACAAATAAGTGTCACATATTAATTAATTAAAGTCAATTGAAAACCTTTTATTAGAAATAGAAATATTAAAACTGCTTATTACATTCCAGCGCCCCGTAAATTTAACTTTTTTTTTTTAGAAATCTACTAACTTTGAAAAAAAAGGCTGGAAAACATTTCAATTTGAATTTCAAAAATCAACAAGTACAATTTTTTTTATGAATTATTGAATGCAATCCCCATTTTCAGCAAGTTTTATCAGTTCAATCTAATGAATGATATACAATACTTAATATATAAAATTAACTATACGAATTATATCAGCATGATATAAAGACATTTCATTAAAAGTCACATTATGTTGTAGTATGCACTTCATGCATTAAAAAATTAACAAATGACAATCAAATAATTATGCTGGCAACTCTGATTCGTGCTCTCAATCTCAATCTCACTCTCTCGATCAAATGAAAGAGATTACTCTTTTTATATAGTAACAATGTTATTTCAGAGACAAGAGCATGACCACATGAATAATTCATAAAAAAATAAAACGGAAATTAATCATCCAAAATAGATGAATACGACGACACACGAATTCTTTGCCATCGATTTTAAAGTGCGAATAAACTTAAATTCGTATCGATCCAAATTTCGGGGCGAATTTATAAGATATGACAAAGCCAACAACAACAACATCATCATTATCATCATCTCTCACGATGTCTACTAGAACTTTTGATGTTTGTTGTGTATGTCTGTCTAGCTTTTTTCTTCTATTTATATTATATATACATACTTGCCATATAAATAATTAAATTTTTTTATTTTATTAATTTCTTCAAATGGTATTGTGGTATAATGTTTTTATTGATTCTATGTATATATGATAACCAAAAAGAAAAAATCACGTCTCGCTTGTGGTAATCATCAAAAAGGCATGAATAATGTAAACAGGTGGTTTTCATTATTTCACTTTTTATTATTATTACTATTACGACGATATTGTTTGTGAAAAATTCGGCAATTAGGTAGTGTTAAAATCACGTTCTATTATTGTGCACCATAATAAGAATGCTAACAAATTCTTCATTCTAATATTACAAATTCCAATTCGTAATTATCTATTTCTCGAAAATAATTCGATTAAAATATGTCATTACTCATGATGTGCGGTAGGCAAGCAATAATATTCATGAATATTCATGGTCTAACCTCAATTCAAATAACATAATTTTTATCCTCTAAATTATATAAATTTTATAGAAATAAACAAGAAGTATTTACACAGATATATCAAATTACAAATCAGATATTTATTACCATAGTCAATTTTAAATAGTTTTTATTATTATTTGTTGATTTAATTTATTTCCGAAAGCACTTTGCAAATTCAAAATGCCAATTTATCAAGTTTACAACGTTCAATATAGACAAAATTCACCAAGCAGGCGATGAAATGACCTTCATCACCAACCAACACTCAAACGGAGGAATATTTATTGTTTCAAGTATAAGACGCATGCAACAACAAATGAAATTAGTTGAACTAATTTTGGTTTAATACAAAAGAGAAATCTATTGCGTATAAATTGAAAAAAGACCATGATTCATTTTATCATGATTAAGATTTTTTTGAAAACATGCATATTATCGTAGGAAATTATAGAAAAATGATTTCATAATTGTAATTGTATGAAGGTAAACCGAAAAAAAAATAAATAAATAAATAAATAAAAAATTATACAATAAAATCATAAATGAAATATTTTTGCCAATATCTAATTGGTAAATATTACATAGGCATGTCTTAATATTTCGCAATAATATGTAATTGCATCGGATTCGTTATATTGATGGTACTCCTCTCTTCCAGTCAGATATTTCGCACCTCAATTAAAACGCACATATAATCAATTGAATGGATTAGTGTCACGAACATTATTTGTTTTTTTTTTTCAAACATCTGTCAATTAATTTATTAGCTATTCATGCAGGTTTATTTATATTGCATATTTGTGGAGATAGCAGGAAATTTTCCATGTGTCATCACAACACAGAGGTCAATGTACCACCATCAATGTGGGATGTAGGTTATTGACCAACTTCTTAGTAATGATGTTAGAGGAAAAGAAAAGCATTTAGGTGCCCCATGAAATTGATTTTACGAAATTATATTTTAAATTTCCAAAAAAAATATGATAAAAATACAACACTAAAGTCCGGTGTCTGCTGTAGGTGTAGTGAGGTATTGCTTCAAGCTACATAATATATTTTTACTGGTGGAAGCTCCAGTGGAAGTAACAAGTCCTCAAGACCCAGCCTTAGAAGTGTTTGAGCATATTTGCATAATTTTCGATTACAAAATTAATGAATCCCGATTAAAATCGAAGACTTCGATATTTTGATTTTATTTTTCAGGCAAAAGAAGCAAAAAAAAGTTCTTAATTTCTTAAAAATTCGAAAACAACATGATGACTATGCTGTACTCCTGCAAAAAGCGCCATGTACTGCTTATCTTTTTACAAAAAAAATATTGCTTTCATTCTGTTCGTCTTCAGACATTAAATATGTATCTACATACAGGGTTAGGCGATTGAAGTGTTACCTATTAAAGTCAAATTTCAAAATCCATTCACTTTAGCTCAATGTGGCCACCTTTTGACCTTGACTATGGCCTTCAAACGGTTAAAAAATGAGTTGCATACTTCACGAATGTGATCTTCTGGTGTTTTGGCCCATTCCCGAACAATGGCTTTCTTCAGCCTCATCCATACTGGCATATTTTCTACTTCTCACCTTGCTCTCCAAAATGTCCCAGATGGAATATTCCATCGGATTTGGACTATGGCGAATTCGAAAGCCGTTGTGTGGACGAAATGAAGAGTGGAACATGATTTTTTAACCATTCTCGATTCACTCAAGCTTTATGAGACGGTGCCAAGTCTTGTTGGAACATCCATGGTCTACGACGGAAATGTATGCGAGCCCACAGCTCTAAAGTAACTTTTAAAACGTTTTGCTGATAATAAGTCGCATTGACTTTGACACCAGGCTCGATGAAAACGATGGGCGGAGAACGTCCATCGGCGGTCACAGCTGCCCATGCCATTACTTGAGATGAAAATTACTTCCGATGGCCATTCGTAGCCTCAAATTTTCGGAAGTGCATTCAATTAAGTAAACACGATCATTTTGAGGGTTTATGAACTGCTCAATAGGGAAATTTTTCTCATTAGAGAACACAATGTTTGGAAATTCGCCACGTTCGTACAAGCGTAATAATTCCTTTGCTCATTCGATTCTAAATTTTTGTTGCTTTGGTGTAAGACCGAATACCTTTTGGAACTTGTAGTCTTTAGGATGCTTCGCTGGAATATTTTCAGTTATTTGGCCATTTGATTATCACTACGACGTGATTTCGTTCAAGTCGAGCATTCACTTTCCGAATCATTTCAAGTGATGCTGCTGTTTTTCTTTTTTTTTTTTTTTTTTCATCCACCACCATAGCATTTGGCAATGCTGCCTGTATCATTGTAAAATTTATGGCACGATACACAAACATTTTATTCACTTTGAGCTGTTTGAGCTCACGAACAATAGCTGATTGTGATTTTTCAGCCAAATATAACGCAATCACTCGCCGGGTGCCATAGCTCAGTGGTTAGTGTGTTGCCCTTCAGATCTGTAGGTCGTGGGTTCAATCCCCGGCTCATGCATCACAAATTTAATATCGAAAAGATTTTTTCTTTCGAACGGTACCCACCTGTTGGCAAGCAATTGGCAATTCTTCCGACAGTAACAACTTGACATGAAAAAGCTTCTAAAAGAACTCTGTGACAAAGCTCAGAAAAAGTGATGTCACAAGTGTTCTGCCGTTCGGAACCGGCTAAAATAAGTAGGTCCCTTCTAATATTGTCCAAAATTTACGACGCACAAAATTAATGGAAGAAAAGCTCAGCCAATGAGACCTTCGGGGCTTTAAGTGCAACATATTTATTTATTTTCTTATAACGCAATCACACTATTACGTTTGAATTCCATTTCGAATAGCTTTTATTCTATAAAACTTTGACGCAAATGCTTGTGGTAGTTTGTAAAAAAATATAAACAGCTGTTATTGGTATGAATTTCACGTAGTTGGCAATATTTGTTTGACAGATATACCTATGTGTAGTTGGTAACACTTCAATCGTCTATCTCTGTATATTTTTTGAAGTTTATATGCGAATAGAAAGAAAGGGTGTGCTATAATATAACTTGATTCCCCAACAATGGTCAGTGGTCAATATTATACTGTTGCATTGTATAATTAATGAAACCACATATTGATTGCAATCAAACAAGGACAATTTATTATTACAATATTTCGCAATCGAATGCATCAGTAACATCTACCAATTTTGGTATCATCACAATACGAAATCATCAATTAAG
The DNA here is from genome assembly GCA_963854835.1 of Megamerina dolium. Classification (NCBI taxonomy): domain Eukaryota; kingdom Metazoa; phylum Arthropoda; class Insecta; order Diptera; family Megamerinidae; genus Megamerina; species Megamerina dolium. Next base: position 7,704,001 of record OY978526.1, on the reverse strand, counting down.
ACGGAAAATAATCATAAATTTTCGTACATTCCACTCGATTGTTGTGTCGTTGTAATACAATATCGTTGTTATTCTTCTACCCAAAATGGTAATTGTGATGAATAATGAGAAAAATCAAGTATATTATTTATATACAATAAATATTAAAGTACAAAGATTATCATAATTAATAGTCAGTATGTATATAAATGTACACATATATCGAACAAGTACTATGTACCATGTTAATTCTTGTAATTCTAATTAAAGTGTAAAAATTATTTTACGCTCAAGATATTCATAATATTAGCATTAGTTCAAGTTATATAATAAACACTTGGGTTTATAAGCAGCAAAAACCCAAGACACAATGGGTGGTCTTAATTTAATTTCGAACCTAAAGCATTAAAATTAAAAAAAAAAAAAAAAAAAAAAAAAATAGGCCTCTAAATGCTATTAATCGTAATAGGAAATTAAGTACATTGAAAATGCTTATACATACATACAAAAGTGGTTAGCTAAACAATGAAATAGCAAAGTAAAATAAAACTGCAGTCAAAGCGTAATAATGAAATTCAATTTCAAATTGTTGTGGTAATACAAGTTTGTTAAAAGACCTCGTCATTTAATAAAATTGGCCGATACAAATTGATCATATACATCATAAGTATATAAAAATCTCCTTACAGTCGGCTGGGGCCGACCAAACTATACCCTGCATATGTAGATTTATATATAAAAAGTTTACTCGAATATCCAACTTTTCTTTTATTTCCACTTTTCGAGAAACAATTTTTGCATATACTACTAATTTACACCCGAAATATGGTTGACTTTGACGAAGTAAAAGGATTTTAAGATAATTCCGAGGCTTAGTATGGGAGCTATATAAAAAGTGGGCGTGGCTTACCACTTTCTAGTAAATCCAATTAATTTTTCAATGTTAATCCACACCTTAAATTTGGTGTCCTACGTTGAATAGTTTCTAAGTTATGGTGGTTAACATTTTTGTTTAATTTCCTCAACTTTGTATGGGAGCCCCAATAAGAAGTGGGCGTGGTACGCTGATTTTTCGCCAGATTATTTCCGACTACGATATTAATTTAAGTGTCAATTCTGGTTATTGTAGACATAAGATTGCCTAAGTTACAGCTGTTTCAATTTAAAATTTGTATGGGGGCTACGATAAACACTGGCCGTGGTGCGCCCATTTTCTGTGAGCCTAGTTGCTCGTACAATACTAATCCATACCCTAAGTCTCGTTGTCCTAGGCTAAATGGTTTGTAAGCTATGGAGCTTAAAATTTTAGTTTAATTCACTCGACTTTGTATGGGAGACCCATGAAGGAGTGGGCGTGGCACACTGATTTTCTGCCAGATTTTTGCCGACTACGATATTAATTTAAGTGTCAATTATGGTTATTCTACACAAATGATTGCCGAAGTTACAGCTGTTTCAATTTAAAATTTGTATGGGGGCTACGATAAACACTGGGTGTGGTGCGCCCATTTTCTGTGAGCCTAGTTGCTCGTACAATACTAATCCACACCTTAAATCTCGTTATTCTACGCTGAATAGTTTGCAAGTTATAACCGGTAACATTTTTTTTAATTTCCGCAACTTTGTATGGGAGACCCAAAAAGGAGTGGGCGTGGCACATTGATTTTCTGCCATATCATTTCCGACTACCGTGTTAATCTAAGTGTCAATTACGGTTATTCTAGACAGAAGATTGTAGAAGTTACAGCTGTTTCAATTTAAAAGAAGTACAGACACTTTGTATGGGAGCTACGCTAGAAAGTAGGCGTGGCTCATCCACTTTTGGTGAGGTTATATAGTAGTATAATATAACTCTATGTGCAAAATATTGTTGTCCCAAGTGGTATATTGTGTGAGTTATAGCAAGTTAAAGATTTTGAAAATTTCGAGGTTAGTCGCTTTGAATGCTTGGTGTGGGCGTGGTTATTGACCGATCATGCCCAATATCAATCCCCTCCGTACCCTTGGATCATAGATTACTTATGCCAAATTTCATCGAAATAGCTCAATATTTACTCAAGTTATCGTGCGAACCAACCAGGTGACAGACAGACGGACGGACGGACGGACGGACATCGTTAAATCGAAAATTTAATCGACGCTGATCACGAATATATATCCATGTCTATATCTCCGGAGATTCCTTCAAGTGGACACAAACATCTGACCGAAATGAATATACCATGCATATTGCATTATGCAGGGTATAAAAATGAATGCACGTTATGTATATAATGTGTACTATATGTGAACACAAAAACAATGTACCTTTATATCTATCATATACATTTTTTTTTTTAGACTTTCAACCATCAACTATTATATGTATTTTACTTCAGTTATTAACTAACTAGATTTTAGACAATCATTTCCTATTTATGTGTCTATAGACTAGCTTCTGTACTACACGAACAATCGAGTCTCTATTGTATAACATACTGTTAATAAAAAAATATAATCAAATAATTGAACCATCACCCATCATAAATTACAATAACAATACAAGGAACTTAATAAAATCCAACATTTTGGCCAAAAACAACTCTTACATACTATAACCATAGTATATCAAAAGAAAGAGAAATGTAAATAGGTAGGAGTCGAGTAGGTGGTAGAGTAAGCGATGAAATTAAAAATATTATAATTACATTGCAGCAAGAAATCACCACCATCGCAACCATCAGCCATCATTTAGAAATAATTTCGAAATTCAGATAATATACAAACATATTGTGCAAAATGAAATGTGAACGCCTTAAAGACCACGCATTTAAAATCACACATTGCACTTATATCGCAAAAATACAACAGCAACAGAGAAAAAAAAAATTAAAACGATACCAATCTTATTGCATCGATAATACACGATGAATCGAATATACCAAAAAAAAAAAAAAAAAAAAATTTTTAACAGACATGCAACAATGTGTGCACAAGTATTATGTGGGTGGCGGCATAATGTCTGTGCTTCACTTTTTCGTTCATCTTACAATTATTTTGCCATACGAGTATTGGGAATTCACACATTGTTAAAAACAAAAATTGTCGAATGAATGTTGTTGATAATCACAAACAACCAGGTAAGTGTAATTGTAGATTTTGGGCAGCTTTTTCTTTTTTAATACATACACATCAAGATAATAAACAGATATGAGATGCTGTCTTAATTTGAAGATGTTAATATTATTTGTAGCAATTTATGTATAAAAACGAGAATGAATTTAAGCATTAACCCAAATAAGTTTCATTGTGCATACCATATGAATAGATCTCATCTAATGTTGTTCAGTCGGACCAAACTAAAAGGTGATTTTTTGGCAACTTTCTCTTTGGCAACAATGTTTTTGACAGCTCAGCTGTTTTCGTGTAACATGTTGCTGTCAAACATGTTCAGTTTGGTCTATAATTTAACCATGAGTCGACTTATAAACGAACATTGCTTGCAAATTATTAAATTTTATTATCAAAATTGATGCTCGGTTAAGAAAATGCATCGTGCACTTTCTTGTGCTCAGCAACGAAGCTCATTTCTGGTTGAATGGATACGTGAACAATCAAAATTGCCGTATTTGGTATAAAGAGCAGCCAGAAGCATTGCAAAAACTGTCAATGCATTCCGAAAAATGCACTGTTTGATGTGGATTATGGGACGGTGGCATCATTGGACCGAACTTTTTCAAAGACGACGAAGGCAGGCACGTTGCTGTGAATGGCGAACGCTACCGTGCGATGATTACAAACTTTTTTTTTTTTGTCCAAAATGGAAGAGCTGGACTTGGCTGACATGTGGTTTCAACAAGACGGTGCCACATGCCACACAGCACACGAAACAATGGCCCAATTGAGAAGCGAGTTCGGTGAACAGTTTATTTCACGTTTGGGGCCGTTCAATTGGCCGTCTAGATCGTGCGATTTAACGCCTTTAGACTATTTTTTGTGGGGTTATGTTAAGGCTCATGTCTATAGCGACAAACCCGCAACGGTTGACGCACTGGAAGCCAATATTGAAGAATTTATTGGTGGGATACCGGCCGATATGCCAAAATTAGAACCATTTGACCTTTAAACATAAAATTATATAGATGGCTCTATCGACTCAAATAAAAATTTCATACATTTCTCTAAATTTTGTGTATTTTTTTTTTAAATCAAATTCAAAGGCTCTTAAAAAACACCCTATATTTAATTATTTAGATATTTCAGGTTGCATTTTTTTTTTTTAAATCAAATTCAAGGCACTTAAAAATCACCCTGTATTTAAGTATTTAGATATTTTAGAAGCTTGCATACCTCAAGCCAGTTTTCAATCTTTTCGATAATAATGAAAATGGACATACATAGCAGATATGCGACGGTGTCGAAATCATGAGTAAATCCCATGATGATCCACAAGGCAGTGGCCAGTGAGCACTCTCACAAAAGTAGATGACGTTTGAATTAATTAGTATTTTATACTCGCACATAAACACAATATATTTAAGAAGTACTTACAACCTTTAGTCGTACTACACATTTTAAAAGTAGGCATTTTTTTAAAAATGACTTACCTGCAATGAGAAAAAAGAAAATAATTTTGGTTAAATAGAGTTTAAAAATATTTTAAAAGAATAATGTTTAATTAAATGCCAACTTCCCATCAGTGTTATGTAAAAAAAAAAAAAGACAAATATGCATGAAAAATTGCAAATATGTTAAATATTGCGAATTTTATTAATTATTTTATAGCACATGCAGCATTTGCAATAGTCAAAATAAATATAAAATCCTTGAATACTCGTCGAAATTGTCTTTAATTTCAGGTAGTAGTCCTTCAATTAAAATATATGCATGTACATATGTAGTTAAAATGAAAACGAATTTCTTGTGTCAACATACAAACTGCATACCATTTTAATTAAAATTTACCATTTTTGTAAATTTTCATGCATATTCATGCATCGGTGTATATGCATGTTGCAAGTTAAAGTGCAAATACCACCAATACGATAATCGTAAAGCATTCATTTGTGAATGCCAAAATATGTCTGCTCTAAAATTCATTTTCATTCATGTATAGTTCAAAATATAAATGAAAAAACCATAATAATAATACAAAATTCCATAAAAATTGACTAATTTCATATTAAAAAATGTGACCCAAGTTGAAAGAACTACTAAAAAAAAAAAAAATTGTATCCACAAGAGTGACACAGTAATTGCAATGCATGACAATTGACATATGAACATCATTAGTCACCATGAGCAGTACTTTAGTAAATATATGTAAATTGTACATATGTAATAGAGTATAGAGCAACCAAATTTGGTAATCTCGCCAAACACAAACAACAATTTAATTTATGTAAATAGATGGACATTAAGTACATGTGCCGGCAGGCAGGCAAGTAAGTAAACACGAGTAATTGTAAATTGAAAAATATACTACACATTCTCATAATGTCTCTGTATGTATATACAATAGTATCGTATATTTTGAAAGTAAATAAAATACAATTTAGTAGCATGAATAGCTAATAAATTTTAAGTAGTAGAAAAATAAAAGGGAATTATTATATTACACTTACATTTGTTAAATAAATGTAATCAACATGCACTCGTAGTAGTTATGCATTGTGTGAAATTTACAAACTGACAAATACTACATATAGTATTTGCATGATTTCGTATATGCTTACAGTGTTGTGCAAAACAATACCTACAAATTTGTTTTTGTTATAATTTTATTGTTTCTAATTGAATAAAATATTACAAATTTTATTTATAAAAATATAATTAGTTGTAGAACAAAATCTACTAACATCCGACTTTCAAGGTTTGTGCAAAATTTTAATGAAAATTCTAAAAAAATTTTCATCGATTTCTTAGAAAAATTTATATTATGCAATTTAGGATAATGAAATGCAATTTTGAAAGTAGCTAAGTTTTACCATTGATTTTTAACAATTATTTTTTGTTGACGATCCTGCTCATTTTCTTCCTTATAAAAACGAGCCTATATTATATGGAAGAAATTGAGCAACACCCGTCAATAAGAAAAATTCCCAAAAATCAACGGTAATTCCAGTATCTTGAAACTTGCACTTTATTATACTGAAATTCAATGGGCTACACAAAACAGCATACTCGAAATTTTTCTAAAAAAAAATTTGATTAAAAAGATTTGTTGAATTTTCCTCCAAATTTTTGCACAAACCTTAAAACTCGGATGTTAGAAGATTTTGTTGCGCAACTACCAATAGTTTTATTAAAAAAACATTTTTTTTTTTTATATATAAAGCGTGATCCATTTCGAGTTCCCTACTTTTTTAAAGAAAAAAAAAACAGAAAATTCAAATTGAATGGGGAATGTTTATTATCATTTGAAAGAACATTATTTGGCATTTATTTTTTGAAGATTATGTCTATCAAATGTTGGCCGCGGATACGTCTCAGATGGTACATCCGTTGAGTCCAATTTTCGATGACTCGTTCGAGCATTTCGATACGCGTGATGTTTTGCTCCAAGGCCTGAATCGAAGCGGGTTTGTCCGCATAAACTTTAGACTTTACATATCCCCAAAGGAAAAAGTCTAACGGTGTGATATCACACGATCTTGGTGGCGAATCGACCGGCCCAAAACGTGAAATTATCTGCTCACCGAAGTGTTCTCTCAATAAATCCATTGATTGATGCGAAACCAAATGTCGCCGAGATCATGAGCTTCAATTTCAGGCATCAAATAGTCGGATATCATGGCACAATAACGGTCGCCATTGACGGTTACGTTCTCACCGGCATCATTTTTGAAGAAATATGGACCGATGATTTCACCGCTACGGCCGCTATATTTTCTTCACTGCGTGCTGGACGTGGTCTATTCGATCGAATATTATCAAATAATGAAGGCTGGGTCTCAAGATGGGTGATGGTGTTGCGAATAGTACGCTCAGTAGGCCGATTATGTTGACCATAAGTTGAGCAAAGTGCACGGAACACATTCCTCACAGAACGTGAATTTTCGTAATCAAGTTGAACGATTTGTAAACGTTGTTCAGAAGTAAGTCTTTCCATGATGAAATGCCAAACAATACTAAACAAAAATAACATGACAGCATGGCACGAATCACACGTGATCTGTCAAAAAAAGGCTATTGAAAAAAGTATGTCTACTTGTATCACCCAATATTTAATAAATTTGTATGCTGTCTAATTACAATAATCGACATTTTACAAAAATTTGACTTAAACTAAGGACGGTTATGGCAGATAATAACATGTGTTCCCTGTGGAACATCCTTCTCTAATAAATTATTTTAGTTGTTGTGGGAGCGCTATGACACAAGCTGTTGCGGTGTTTTCCTTTTCAGCCTTGAAAAGATTCGCGATGATGCCATCAGTTTAACGGCAAGCTCATTTGTATGTGATTGTAGTCATTCTCGATATTTTGTAGCTTTCTCTTTGATTTCGTACTTCACTAGGGGGATTTTCAGGTCTTTATGAATTTGGGCGATCGTCACGAACCAAGCTGCGTTAACTAGAATTCGCAAAGTTTTGGACTTGAACCTTTGGAGGATTTCTATGTTGGAGTTCCCAGCATTCCCAGTTGAATACCATTAGTTCACACCGGTTTGAGCATTGCTTTATACAGCATGATTTTGTTTTCCATGGAGAGGGGAGATTCAACGATTCAACGATTCAACAGCCAATACATGTTACGGAATTGTATACAAAGAGCTTTCCATTTAGCAAAAATGTGTGCTCTCCACGTTAGTCGTCTATCGAATGCCAAAGTACTTAGCAGTTTCGGATTGGGAAACTGAAATATTGTTCAATTTGATTTGGGGACATGTATCTCTCCTCGTAGTAAATGTTATATGGGTTGATCTCGCATCTCGTTAACTTTCAGTCGCCAATTCTTTAAACAAGTAGAAATTCGATCGAGATCGATTTGGAGCTTGTGAATGATACTAAAGGGTTATCCATTTCGCGGTTTCAAAAGTATAGGGCTAGAATTCGACATCTGTCAAACTGAGCTGTTAAAACAATTTCTTTCTTTTTCAGTTCAAAGTCTGACATTTGCGAAAATGGATCGCTTAACTATCGCACAACGCATTAAAATTGTAAAAACCTACTACAAAAATGGTGATTCTGCCACAGCCACATATCGTGCTTTAAGAGGAGATTATGGTTTACATAATCGTCCAACTACGCAAGCAAAATTGGCAAAATTGTGAAGAAATATGAAGAGACTGGATCGGTTACAGATATTGTAAGGCCTGTGCATCATCGTTTCGCTCGTACCACCGAAAATATCGCTGCTGTAAGTGAAGGTGTTGCCGAAGACCCGAATGTGTCGATTCCTCGTCGTTCTCAGGAATTAGGACTGTCTTACGGCACATTATGGCGTATTTTGCATTTGGATCTACACCTACATCCATATAAAATCCAGCTCACACAACAATTGAAGCCAGCTGACCATTCACAACGTCGTAGATACGTCGAATGGGTGCTTGAACAACAGGCGGTGGACGGCGACTTTTCGAACAAAATTTTCTTCAGCGACGAAGCACATTTCTCACACGGTGGGTATGTTAACAAACAAAATTGTCGTATTTGGGTTTCTGAGAATCCTCAAGTAATTGAAGAGAGGCCACTACATCCACAAAAAGTCACTGCTTGGTGCGCTCTTTGGTCCGGAGGTGTGATTGGACCTTACTTCTTCGAAAACGACGATGGAACGACTGTCACCGTCAATTCGGAGCGTTATGGTCATATGATAACCGACTTTTTTTGCCTGCTATTGAAGAATACGACTTAGAGAACATGTGGTTTCAACAAGACGGTGCCACATGCCACACAACTCGAGCGAATATGGCTTTATTGCAAGAGAAATTTTCTGGCCGCGTAATTTCTCGTCGTGGCGATATCAAGTGGCCACCAAGATCATGCGATTTGACACCGCTTGACTTTTTTTTGTGGGGCTACGCGAAAGACCGTGTTTATGCAGATCAACCTTTTTACTCTTGAGCACCTAAAAGCCAACATTCGTCACGTTATGGCTGAGGTACCGCCCAATATGTGTCAAAAAGTGGTCGAAAATTACCTCAAAAGAATCGATGCTTGCAACAATTCGCTTGGTGGTCATTTAAATGATGTAGTATTTCACACATAATGTCAACGTTCAAACTTTATAATAAAAAAGAAATATCATGATAAAAAATATTTTATATGTATTTTATTTACATTTACTTTTGAAACCGCAAAATGGATAACCCTTTACAATGGGACTCGTTCCAGTCGTGATAATAGCAGTGTCATTGGCAAAAGTTCCAGTAAAAACATCATCAGTTACAGGTAAATCGGAAGTAAAAAGAAGGTAAAGAATTGGAACTAACACATTGCCTTTTATTCAATCTAGCTTGGATTGAATAAAAGGGGGACATTAAGACTAATATATGCTTTTTAAAAAATGTGAAATATTTTATTTGATTAAAAACAATGAAATTATAAGAAAAACAAAGCTGTTTTGCTTTAATTTTGCACAATACTGTATGCGTTTGTAATACAAACACTTGTTGTTGGCAAATTGAATATATTGCATGTAAAATGTTGCAAATTAAATTGACATTGATAGTTTCATTCGAGCAGAGGGAAAAATATTAAAACGATATTATAGGGAAGTTAAAAGGATGTCGGTATGCGGGTAAATGTACTATATATGTATTGTATATGTGAAAGTTTTATTGCAATTTTTTAAGGCAATCTAGTATAAATTAACCATTTGATGTATCGTACTTGTTACATTGATACAACAAGTGATTCTTACAATATTGATCATATTACAAATGCCTATAAAGTGCGTTTTCCTTCTCCCTTCGCTCAATTAACTACAATTGACTTGAAATTATTTAATATTACAATAAATGTCTCTTCACATTGATTCAAGTCAATTTATCTGTATACAAATGGTGATTAAACTATAAAAATCGTCATCATATAATCAAAAGAAATTGATGAAAAAGAAATGCTCCAGAATAATAATTACATATACATATAAATCGAAATAAATAGAATATATAATATAAAAAAGCAACAAAACTAAAAAAAAAAAAGAAATGTAAAAACATTAAAACAAATCGGCAATTAAAATATAAATAAATATATTTTTTCAAAGGTCAACACATCTTGAGCTGTGCCACTGCAATTTTACTTATATACATATATATACATATGAGCAAAGTTACAAGGTTAAAGTTGCACTTTCTCTCCTCACCAGACAAGATTATCATCACAATAATCATCTTCTTTGGACGAAGACAATTTTGTACAATATGACGATGCCAATAAAAACCAATACTTATTACCGTGATTGTTCAATTTATTATAGTAATAATAATAATATCATTTGTAATATGCTTTCATATTGAACACAGCTAATATGAACAATTGTAGGTATGCCATTGTAAAAAAAAAAAATATCAGAATTTATTGCACCAAAGAGATGAAGCTTTGAAGATATATGTACATACACATACTTTAATTTTGATTCACAATTAAACTTAATTAAAATTCAATATGCGCCATAGACGCATCCATAACATACAATTACACACACACACACACACATGCATACATATGGTTTACGAAGCCAGGTTTATTTAGCATTATTGTTATTGTTATTGCCTCAATATGTTTTTTTTTTTGTTATATTATCAGACATATTTTTTATTGTAGATTCTTTTTTTTTTCATATATACACAAGCATTTCATATCGAAGTAACAATTCTGCATGGAGGTATTTGTATCCATATGCAAGGCATACGACGAGACACATTATATACAGTACATGACAGTAGTGAATATTTAATGCAAAAAAAAAAAAAAAGAAACACAAACACAAAAATGCCGGATAGAGTAATTGAAAATGATATGCTTGATTAGGATGAGAAAATAGCGACAATGTATATTATACGTGGCAGCAGTAGCAGCAGCAGCAGAGGTAACCACCACCACAGCGTCATCCTAATCAACATAAAATAATATGTAGTTTCAACAATAACTACAATATAATATTATTGGGGATTGTTGATAATATTAATCAATGATGTTAGCACCAACCACAAATACAAAAAATCAAATGTATATATACATTAGGCTGGTTCAGGCTTGTATGGAAATAATTCCAGTTCAGTGATTTAAAACACATATTTAAATTTAATAATTTTGTTGTTTTGTTGTTTATTTATAATATAAAAATTCCCTAAATATGCTCCAAATTGGATCAAAATTTCACATGATTCACATGATTTGTACACAAATCGATCAGCATTAATTTTTAGAACCAATCTAATGTACATATAGTATATAACATAAAATTGTGCCAATAAATGCTGATTAAATTGAACTATATATAAATCATGCCAACGATGTATTTTTTTTTTTTTAGAATAAACAATATTTCACTACTCTTTTTAATGGAAGTAATAATGCTAATCTCCAAATATATTTATTATTCTTTTTTTTTTTTTTTTGTTCTACTTTTTCATTTATAATAATCAAAAACACAAAATGTATATAGGTCAAGAATGCACTTGTAAAAGAGACACTCATTGGACAGCTAGAATAATTAAGAAAGATTGAAAATTTGTATTAAATAAATATCATAAGAATAATACTTAGTAATAATAATAATAAAATAGCATAAATACAAATCAAAACAATCACAATGCAAAATTATGTAAAGGGTGCTTTTTCAGAATATCTTCTTCTTCTTCTTCTTAGTGGCCATAAGAGCCGATGATCGATTTAGGCCGAACATACAATGCGGCGACGCGAGTCTTCTCTGTTCTTCGCTTGCTGGGGCCAATTGGATATTCCTAGCGCCGCCATGTTACCCAACACTTGGTCCTTCCAATTCCGTGAATTTTTTATGAAAATAATGCATTTTGAATTTACTTGTTTGAGCCTTTTTAAAACAATTTATTTTGGGTTCACTCTGTACTTTTCACGATTTTTTAATGAAAATAATGCATTTTGAATTTACTTGTTTGAGCCTTTGCAAAACAATTTAATTTGGTCACAATCTGTATTTTTCACGATTTTTTAATGAAAATAATGGATTTTGAATTTACTTGTTTGAGCCTTTTCAAAACAATTTAATTTGGCCACAATCTGTATTTTTCACGATTTTTTAATGAAAATAATGCATTTTGAATTTACTTGTTTGAGCCTTTTTAAAACAATTTAATTTGGCCACAATCTGTATTTTTCACGATTTTTTAATGAAAATAATGGATTTTGAATTTACTTGTTTGAGCCTTTTCAAAACAATTTAATTTGGCCACAATCTGTATTTTTCACGATTTTTTAATGAAAATAATGCATTTTGAATTTACTTGTTTGAGCCTTTGCAAAACAATTTAATTTGGCCACAATCTGTATTTTTCACGATTTTTTAATGAAAATAATGCATTTTGAATTTACTTGTTTGAGCCTTTTCAGCACTTTGTTTTGGCGACAATCTGTATTTTTCACAATTTTTTAATGGAAATGATAGATTTTGAATTTTCGAATTTTTAATGAAAATAATGCATTTTGAATTTACTTGTTTGAGCCTTTTCAAAACAATTTAATTTGGCCATAATCTGTATTTTTCACGATTTTTTTAAAAAAATAATGGGTTTCGAATTTACTTGTTTGAGCCTTTGCAAAACAATTTAATTTGGCCACAATATATTTTTTCAAGATTTTTTTTTTTAGAAAATAATGGATTTTGAATTTACTCGTTTGAGCCTTTTCAAAACAACTTCTTTTGGCCACACTCTGTATTTTTCACGATTTTTTAATGAAAATAATGCATTTTGAATTTACTCGTTTGAGCCTTTTCAAAACACTTTATTTTGGCCAAAATCTGTATTTTTCACAATTTTTTAATGGACATGATGGATTTTGAATTTACGAATTTTTAATGAAAATAATGGATATTGAATTTACATGTTTAAGCCTTTTCAAAACACTTTATTTTGGCCACTATCTGTATTGTTTACGATTTTTAATGAATATACAATTTGTAAAATGAAAAAATGTAAGTATGGATGAAATGCATAAACAGAATCTCCAATGTAAAGCTTTGGAAATAATATTTTTGTATATAAATTTCTTTGATATAGTACAATAAAGAAATAAATATATAATGTAGGGCAAATAAACATTATTCTTTATTGACGTCTTTAAGCAATAACTCATCCAGCTGATATCAATATTGCATGTGCCAAAGAAAACACCCTATCTCATTTATTTAACCTAAATATTGTAAATACTTAAGGATTAGAAAGAATAAATAATCATGAAATAAAATAATAAATATAAATATTGATTGGAAATTCAAGAAGTTCAATATTATTAACAGTTAATTTAACACAAACATCAACAACTTGTACACAATACATATTTCCGACATACGCAATTGTGGACACAACCGCAATATTTTTAGTATGGAAAAAAATTACGTTATTATAAACATTGTATAGTAGAATTGAAATTCAACAATTTTATATTGCAAACAATAGATAAGATGTAACAAACTTATTTATATACTACTCGTATAAATACGTAAATGAGTATTATATATGAGAATTCTGTGATTTTAAAATGTATATCATGTAAGACACGTTCAAGTGTGACAATAAAACAAACACACCTCACCACCACCACCACCACCACCCACCATACATTACAAACAATTAAAAACATACATATATACAATGCTTGTTCATATGAGTAAGTCTATTCTAATGAGTTTTTATTTTTTTGCAATAATAAATCTTTAGCAAAGTTATATAGACAAATAAACATATCGAGTAGTCTCCAAGTGTAATTGACATGATAGAATTATTGATTCTTAATCCGTGAGATATCAACATCAACAAACGTATTCGAGTGTATTGAATAGACGCAATATGAAGCATAGTGCTACCGCATGCATGTAAATTACTTCATTAGTGTGTTATAGAATTTATAGTAAAATGTATTTGATTTTAAAAATGACTATAGATCAACAATAATTATTATTTACAATATTATTATTATTATTTGTTATTAATTACTAAATGCCACACAAAGAGATAAACTCCGTCATATACATACAAGCTCATTTGAATACAAATATCTATGTATGTATCTGCATAATGTTAATGCAATATAATTAATTAAAACTATATGTATTTACAATACAATAATAAACATTTGACAGACGACATTCATTGCATATTTGATGAGCCACAATGAGCAGTGTGTCATTTAACAGTAAAAATTATTAGTAGAAGAAATTAATAAAAAATCATAATAAATAGTTAGTGCAAAAAGTCAACAGACCTTTTATGGAAATTATCATTATACGAGTACCTACATATGCCAAGCCTTATCATCATGTTTCAAGTGTCTTATAGTGAAACTTGAATATTTTTAGATTCTTACAAGAGAATCAAAGACTAATTGAATAATTGCACATTTATAGGCGCCAATTTATTTAATAATTTACCATTTGCAAGTGTAAACAATTTGTTGGCAAAACCGAGTTTGCAAATTAGCAATCACAACTTTCAGTGACAAGAACCAATTGAAAGTGAATTGAAATATAAATTACAACCTTTGGTATTATGTTCATAGTTTTGCTCTTTGCTCTTTGACTTTTTCCAACAGAATAAATAAAGATTTACGAATGAAAATATCTTGCATTTAATCACAATCTCACACGTGTTTAATGGTCTTAAACACAGTGGTTTGAGTTGTCCCAACCAAGAAACCAAATATTTAGTACTTTAGAAAATCTGCTCATGGAAATTTCCTTTACTTCAAATATATGCTTACAATAAATACATATTTTGCGAATGATTTAACCCATATTATACCAGAAAATTCAAAACGACCACCAACAAGTTTGCGACTTTTGCGACTCGAGAATTATCAGCACAAACAAATTTGATACTGTGTGGCTGCACACAAGTGACCACGATATGTTGTTTAGCTTGATTGCAGTTCTTTTAATCAATATTTTAATCATTTGTGAAACATTTCTATTTGAAATATTCTATTTAAGTCAGTGTAATTAATCGTTTTGTCGAATAATCTGTTTTAATTAAAATTCTGATTAAGCAATTATATGATTAAATGAAATTTAGATTTATCAAATACAAATTTTCCGAGTAATCAAAATTCCGATTAATCAATATACAAATTATTCGATTAATCAAAAATTTGATTAAACATATAATTTTTCACAATTAACATTTCTTTGTTTGTAATGAATATCTTAATCAAATTTGTCATCAATCAAATAATTTAAATTGTTTATTAATAATTAAGCCTTCGAATTGATCAAAATTTCGATTAAACGATAATTGATTAATCACATTAATTAAATAAATCTTTAATCGCACAGCTTGGAATAATTTAAAATTTTTACTGATCTATTATTAATCAGAAATTTGATTAATCATATAATTTTTCACATTTAGCATTTCTTTGTTTTTAATCAATATATTAATCAAATTTGTGATTAATGGAATAACATAATTTTTTTTTATTAATCATTAATCATCAGAATTTTGATTAATCATATCATTTTTCACATTTAGCATTTCTTTGTTTTTAATCCATATCTTAATCAAATTTGTGATTAATCGAATTATTTCAATTGTTCATTAAACATTAAGCCTTCGAATTAATCAAAATCTCGATTTAATGATAATTGATTAATCACATTAATTAAATAAACCATTAATCGCACAGGAAGAGACCCTGAGTATCTTTGAGAGGGAGATTCTGAGGAAAATATTTGGCCCAAAACGCATAGCAGATGGGGAATATGCAATCACAAATAATGCAAAGCTACTACAAATCATGAAAGGGGAAGACATAGTCAAATTTGTAAAATCACAACGTCTTAGATGGATCGAGCATGTCTTAAGAATGAACAACACGATCCACTAGCAAATAGAAGCAGAGGTCGACCACGGAAACGACTAGTTGACGGAATAGAGGCGATTGGTGCGTGAAACTGGAGAACGCTAGCGAAAAACAATGAAGAATGGAGGACTTTAGTAGTGAAAGCCCACCCCCGGGTTGTAGAGCTGATGATGATTATGATTAATCGCACAGTCTGGAGTAACCAGAGTCAAAAATGGTCATATTTAGTGGATTTTTCTATCATCACACCCTCTAAAAATGGTAAAACATCAGCAGCAACACTTTATGGTTCCATTAAATCAACAATAGTGTAGAATGGGTTAAAAAAAAAATAGTAATAAAAAAAATAAAAAAATATTTAAAAAAAAAGGTAGCCAGTCGTAAAGCTTCATAAAATAGAGTAGAAAAATATTTATTTGCAATAATAAGTTGTTAATATATGTAATACAATACGTACAAGTTAATGTTGTTGATAGTGATCATGATGATATTGACGATAATACTGATAATGAAGTGCACATAAACTTGTTTCTGATCAAGTCAAGCTACCGTAGTATCACTACGAGCATATAATGAATCACACAAATACAAACTTAAAAAATTACTGCTTATACTGCTGTGCTACTCGTAGCTAAAGCTGCAGGCGGATGCAACTACCACTTGCACTTAAATGAAATTTACGCTAAAATGCAACAGCAAAAAAGGTAATAGCATCCCATAAAAGGAAATGCCATAAACAAAAATGACAGAATGATTTAAGAATGTTTGTTTTTTAGTGTGCTTCTTTTGGTCTCTTGTTCCTCTCCCGGTGCTGATTGTAATGTTGAAATTGCGAGAAATTGAATAAGGACGCTTGATTGTATATATTGCACTTTGCATATTCATGTTGTATTTAATTTTTTTTGTTTTTTTTTTTTCAAAATGCCACTTGATGACAGTTAAGATGTCAAAGATGCATGCCAAAACTACATACTTGCATGTAAATCAGCATTTTAACATAAAAAGGTTCATTGAAACATATTGTAATGAGATTTTGAACACAAACATCCACAAGTAAGACTGATTGAGTTGTTTAGAGTTGTCGATATTTTTGCTTTTTTCTTCAATTATCACATATTCAAAATACTATTAAAAATTTATTTAATATAATTTCATCCACAGCAACAGCGCAGAATAAAATGTATCAAATTTTCTTTCAGTTTGTAAGCAATGGCTATTTTTAAATTAACTCGATTAAGGTAGAGGTTAATGGTTACGTATTCGAACAAAGAACATCATACCAAAAAATATATTCAGATCAAAACAACAACAACAATAATAAAAACAATAAATCATGGTTTTAACATAAATTAAATATGTAAACATTAATAAGACAATTCCTTTTTTGATTTAACCAACATTATTGCAGGAGTTCATCGATAAAAAGGATGTTTTATTTTAAAAGCTGAGAACACAATTAGAATTGCATGAGTCAATCATTTTATATCTATTTATGATGAAAACAAAAAACCTTGAGAATTATTTTATACATCATATGTGGGAGCAAGTTACCTAATATGGGGTATATTCAAGTTGAAATAGGAATTCTTTGGTTATTCTGCTTTGCCGAAGAACAATGACTCGTGTGTGTGTGTGTGTGTGTAAATAAAAATCGTATATTAAAGCAGCTAAAATATGAAATAAAAAAAAAACAAACTACTGTGTAACCAGACGCAACATTGTAAGTACGTACATAATAGTTGCATTCCTCTCTAGAGAGGTGACATGTTTACTTGCTGGTAGAAATGATCAAAAAATGTTTAAAGTAAAAATTCATAAGAAGAATATAAGAAAAATAAATTTGAAAACGGCTAATTTTGACATAAAAATATATCGAAAAATAATTTTGAAAATTTTGTATGCTTAATTCTTAATTTAATATTTTTTTTTTTTTCATTAAAAATCAGAACAAATTGAAAATATTTCCCATCCAAAAATCAAGCAAATATTTATAGTGAAACTTTTTCTCTGTAAATGAACCAAAATAAAATTGCATTGTAATTACACAATTGGGGGTCGAGTACAATCATTAAGTTAACCATTAGTTAACTAAAGTGTAAACTAGAATTTAACTAATACTACATATTAAAATATTTGTGCAGTTTCAGCTGATGCTTAACTAATGGTTAAATTATGCCACTCGAGCGGGATAAAATAATTGGGGATCAAATACATTCATTAGTTAAACCACTAGTTAACTAAATAGTCGACTATAATTTAACTAATGCTACATATTAATTAGAAATATGTGGCTGAATTAAATATTTGCGCAGTTTCAACTGATGCTTAACTAATCGTTAACTAATGCTATTCTAGCGGCATATGCATAAGTTAGGGTAGACAAAGTAATGAAAATGATTTGTTATATAGTTGAACACTTGCAATTAGTTAAACAATGACTGAGGAAAAATGTAAAAGAAATCCATATTTGTTCAATTTCAGCTGATGTTTATTAGTTAAAGTTAATCAATGGAACTGGAGCAGGATTTATGTTATGCTAAGCAGAGTACTGAAATAAGTTGAGGATCAAATACATTCGTGGATTAAACCACTAGTTAACTAACGAGTTGACTACGGTTTAACTAATACTACGTATTAGGACGCATTCGGTTGATCAAAACATTAAAGAAGTAAAATATATGCATGAATTAAATATTTGTGATGTTTCAAATGATGCTTAACTAATGGTTAACTAATGCTACTCGAGCGGGATTTAAGTACTGAAAATAATTGAGAATCAAATACATTCATTGGTTAAACCACTTGTTAACTAAAGAGTCGTCTAAGGTTTAACGAATGCTACGTATTAAGAAGCCTTTGGTTAACCGAAACATTAAAGAAGTGAAATATGTGAATGAATTAAATATTTATGCTGTTTCAATTGATGCTTAACTAATGGTTAACTAATCCTACTCGAGCGGGATATAAGTTGGGGTAAACAATATAATGAAAATGATTTATGTAGTTGAACATTTGTAATTAGTTAATCAATGACTGAGGAAAATGTAAAAGAAATAAATATTTGTGCAGTTACGTTACAGCTGTTGCTTAACTAATGATTAACCAAGACTGAGAAATATGTGAAAGAAAGAAATATTTATGCAATTTCAGCTGTTGCTTAATGGTTAATGTTAATTAATGGTTGACAATACAATGTGACATGGAAGTTTAACTTATGGTGAACTACAGGGTGGTTTTTTAGCAACTTTAGAACATGTTACTGTCAAACATGTTCAGTTTGGTCTATAATTTAACCATGAATTGACTTACAATCGAACAACGCTTGCAGATTATTGAATTTTATTATCAAAATTCATGCTCAGTTTACGAAATTTATTCATTTTATGATCAATTTGAGCGACCTTCTGAGGCGACTATTCGGAATCTTGTGCCTAAATTTCGCACCAAATTTACATTATTGGATATTAAACCACAAACACGCATACGTAGAATGCGGACAGAGGAAAATATCGCAGCTGTATCCGCCAGTGTTGTTGATGACCGTGAATTATCGATATATTCGTGATATACGGGCCGATATGTTGGAGAGAATATGCCAAAATTGAAACCAGCGTATGAACCATTTGAGGCGGAGCTGCGGTTAACATTTATATGAAATCATCTTTAAGCATTGAATTACATAGATCGTAATTTCTTTTCAGTTAAACACATCATTAGTTACTATAGATTTGATTCGTGAATATTAGTTATTAAACAAAATTTCCTCTATAGGCTCTGCTAAAAAGAATGGATAATTCTTCTTATAAGATTGTGTACATAACCACAATATTATCCGTCTTTATAGACTCATATACATATTACACATATTATAGCTTCAAAATTATTGAGAGAAATCTTTCATATTGTTGAAAATACAATTAATCATTATTGCATACACAGATCTCTTGGTATAACCCATTGTTAATCGATTAACATTATATGTGCGCACGCAAATTATATAATTACAATTAATGTATTGTGTACGTATGTACTACACACACTTGAATTTTTAGCGAAAGTTGAATTATTTTATTGAATTTTTGCAATTTCCCCAAACACACACACAAAAAAGAGAAGCAAAAAAAAAAATGAAATTATAACAAATGAAAAATATTTGTAATTATACAAATCATATTATCAAAATATGATGCTCTACATTCGAATAACCCAGTGACCAATATAGATTAAGTAAATCATGTGTAACATGAAACAAACAAACATGATAATAATTATAAAATAAAAGCAATAAGAAGTAGGCGTGTTATATTACACAATAAAAATTATTTTGAATTGAAATGGAATGGAACAAGGAATAAAGTAACAAGTATTTTGTGTAATTTGGTATATTGATCATACATACAAATAATGCTTGCAATAAAACAACAACAACAACAACAACAATGAGTATATTGTCATCACAGTATATCATCATAATAACAATGAATTGCTAATACAAACAAATATACGCTTGGTTGACAATTGTTGGGTGAGTGGTTGATTATGCTTAAGAGTTTATCTGTTGAAGAATTAAACAAACAAACAAAAAAAACTCAAATACAAAATTAATATTTACACTGTATTTGTTGTTGTGATTGTGACTACTACCACCTTCCTTCTTTTATTATTGTCTCACTGTTGTTGTTAACCTTGATTTCAATTGTACTACATTATTTACTGATTGCAAGAAACCTACACTACATTCTATACGCATATATCTCGACATAGCACACATCATATGTTGTAGGGGCAAAGCTTAACAATGTCAAAATGTTTAATCTACAGTAGATGAATTATTGGTGCGTACATACATAAATATGGTTACATATTACATAATTTGGGCAATTGTTGTCTACGTGATATATGACATTAACCTTGCATTTCATTATAACATCATATCGCCAATTATGATTGCCAAAGATTTCAGATTTCAACTAAATGTCCCTTCTAGTATATAAATAATATAAATAATAATAAAACCAACATTTTGTGTAATTTCATTTCTTTGAAGCATGAAATTATGTCAAAATATAATATACACTCTAATTTAAGACAATTTGTTAAAAGTAATTATTGATTTGCAATGGCTTCGTTTATGTAATATATATGTATGTCAAATTCCAAGCAATACAACAACATAACACGTGGGTACCAATGTATTCGACAATCATCAAAAACTCAATTTAAACAAAAGGAGTTTCTTTTTTTAACTGCTGCTGTCAATACAAGCCGTTACATACTCTAGCTTGGTAAGCAATTTCATCATACGATATCTTGATTTCATCAAAAGGATGCGTAGGCGGCATCTAGTGTTGCAACACATTCAAAGAATTCAAGCATTCAAGCTTTCACATAATTATGATGAAAGCGTAATTTACCCATTGGTGAATCAGCAAGCGAAAGTAATGCATGATTAATTTCAATACGCGGGGAAAAAACGTGCTTTCAACAAGGATGATGATTAAACAAAATTGGATTGAATGAAAAAAAAAACAACAACAACAAAATACTACTAAACAATATAATAATATAAAACAACAAAAAAAAATGTTATTAATTTCCTGAAAAACAATACATTCAATGTATTAAATCCTTGTCAGTCTGATGAGAGCTGTTGAGATTTTTTTTATTTATTATGGAAATTAAAGAAAGAAAAAAAAAATTAAAAGCAAATAAATTGTAGTAAACAACAGTGAAAACTGTTTGTACAAATTTACATATGGACATGTAAAACAAGACACGATTTTCAATATGCATGCAATGGTACTTATCATACCACCTTGATCAAAAAGTTCCCGGAATAACCACCGTGTGGCGCTTCCGTCGTTCCAATTTGAGTTGTTTTTTGTTAAAGTGGTACATCTGTTGTTGATACTCCCTCTAAATCTTAGCGTCATAGCTTGACATTTGCAAAAGTTACGTAGCCAAAAGTACATCTCTCTCAGAGGGAATATCTATCTTAGAGGGATTAATAACAACAGATGTACCAACTTAACAAAAAAAAAAAACAAACCAGAACTCAAATTGGAACAATGGGAGCGCCACACTGTGGTTATTCCGGGAACTTTTTGATCAAGGTTGTATTCACATATATTCATTCAAGACAATACTTTGTTATAAAATAATATAAAGTAGTAACATAAATACAGTGGACAGAACAATAAAGCTTTGTTTATACACTTGTTGTTGTTGCTGTTGTTAATATTTGCATGTGATATGCGAAGATAAGAAAAAAAAATAAAAATGAACAATGAAAAAACTTACCAAAAATGGCAATTAAATGAATAAATTAAGAGAAATTATTGAAAAAGATCATAATAGAAACAAAAATATTGAATATGAAAATGACATTTTTGCAATGTCACTTCTCGTAAGCATTTATGCTTAATAACAATTTAACTGAGACAATATAAAATGAGTCGAAATTATGTATTAACACAGATATTAAATGTGACATCAGCAAAAGCACAAGAATAATGAAAAAACGAAAAAAAAGGATCTGCTCCTACGCATGTGTCGATTTAAATGTATGATATTGTATTGTTTAAATTTTAACAGAATTTATGTATGCCTCTACACTAAGAAAAGTTGGTCGAAATTATTTTTTAAAAGTCTTGATTACACACAATTTTTCTTGTACAACATTCACAATCGAAATTGCAATAAATAATAATAATAATTAATTAAAAATTAAACCACCAACTGTGTACAAGCTGTGACATGCCAAACCAATTTTGGCAACCAGGAAATGTAGATAGGCAGACAACAAAATTGAAGTAAAGTGAATTCGTTGTTGTAATCTCAAAATACAGCAACAACAAATTAACGATAAATTAAATTAATATTGCAAATTTGGTGAATGTCTTAAATTATTAGCATTGATGGCACAGCATGTTGCACGATTTCAACAATACATATTACATGTACATGTATGCCGTGTGCTATATTATCAGACAGCACATTAAAAACATACATTAAATTAAAAATTTTTAATATTTGACACTATATTGTAAAAAGATGTAATTTATGCAAATATGCTTGATAGGAGTGCAATACTACTGCTTTCCGTAAATATAAACAAAAGCCCCTAAAAATATGTTTTAACATTTTTAATACAAAGCAAATCAAATGTAAATGGACCAAACGCATGCTTATATTCCAGTTTATATTTAAAAGATGGACAAAAGTTATACTTTTCAAATTATTATATTCAAGGTTATAGCGCAAATTTTTTTCAGCTACTTGCCAATAGGTGGACATCCGTCGAAGGTACAAATAAATTTTATTATTGAAAAATACAGCAAATTATGCAAAGTAGAGATTATTTTCAAATCAACAATTAAAATTAAGGCTGTGCGATCAATTGTTTAATCGAACAGTCTGATTATGCGATTAATATAAATACAAGTAATTAGATTAATCAAAATTAGGGCTGTGCGATTAATCGTTTAGTTGTTGTTGTTGTAACAGCATTTTTTTTTTTTTTTTTTTCGTTGAATTTTCAATCCTTGACCTGGAATGACTATGGTATGTTTCGAGACGAAGACCCGATTGGTATGAGAACATTAGTCAAACAATCTGATTTAAAAAAATCATGATTAATCAATTATTCGATTAATCAAAATACGAATTATGAGATTAATCAGAATTTTGATAGATCAATTTTTTTTTTTTTTTTTTTTTGAAATATTTGCAGCTTTTGCAAGCTAATTGTCAATATTGTATTGGAAAAAAATGTCATAAATATTTTGAATATTTTATTCGAATAAATTAATAAAAATTCTGATAATCGAATAATGTCAATTTTTGAATATTTATCATCAAGGACCAAGGTCCATTTATTTCATGAGAACACGAAAATGTTTTGTACGTGAACAAAACAAAGCATTTCCGTATTCTTGCTGCAACAAAAATATAAAAAAAAGAATGTTGTCCGACGGAACAGAGCATACATATTATTTGGATTTTATGTCATTGAATATAAATACATAGTCCAGCTGAAGAACGTTGTTAAGATCGAATTAACAAGTGTTCAAGCTATGAAAAACATTTTTAGAAATCAGCTAGTATCAAAACCTTTGAACGGGATACTATTCTGATATAATTTCACATGAATATCTAATATTTGGTAATTATGAAAATTTTTCATAAATTTAGTCGATCTTTATAAACATTTTATACAATGTTAGGTAACCAAATGTGATAAATAAAATATATTTAATTGAACATAAGCGATTATTAATTTTTGTTATATTTAATGGCATAGAAACCACTTGCTTATAGCAAGTTTACATTATCTCATGCAAAATGGCAGGCAAAATAAATTACATCAGCAATTCGAAACTGAATTATATGAAATATTCTTGCCAAATCAATTATGTATTAAAATGCAAAAACCAACCTAAAAATAACACACATGTAAAAAAAAACTTAATTGAAAGTGACAAGTGCCTATCCCCGTTTATTCACGCTATGTAACCTTAAAATGTTAACAAATCGTTTAACATATCATGTGGTATAAAAAATACTTTAGTTTTTATTCATATCATATCAATATTGGAAAAATTATTTGGGCCTCGGCAAAGTTTTATAATAGCCCCAATGCGAATCAAGTTAAATTTAATTAAATTGCAATACGTGGCAATTGGTCGGATATATATTTGCATTTTACATCTCTACCATTTTTTTCTAGTTTAACGTTAAAACTAATAACATATTCATAGACAAATAAAAATAGAATCGATAAGAAAAATAAATTTTCAATGTATCACCATCTGAGTAATCTTTTTGTTTTTGTTGGAAGTTGGTAAAAAAAAAATGTAGCTCATTTTAAGTGTGATTAAAGTGATTTTATGAAGTAAAAATATTTACATCATAAAATCACTTTTTATTGAACTTACGTTGATTCCTTTGAAACTTGTGATTCCGCTTCCGATTCATGGTGACGTCTTTTGGCATCCGAACGGGTATGTTTTGTGCGTGGTCTAAAAAAAAAACATGCGTACGAACACATTTAAATAGAAGGCAATTATTAATTGCAATACACTTACGGGGATGCGGCATCGGTTACTAATGGTGTTGTTTCCTCTGAATCTACACGTCTACGTTTATCTCTGTGACCAGCAGAAGAACGATCATGTGAATGGTGACGTCTACGTGTTCTGGGCATCTGAAATGAATTTTATATTAAAACAGGCATAGCGTATTTAACAAAATAACTAATCATATGCGCATATGCACAATCTCAGCTACAATTCATTTTAAATAAGGTAATTATTAAGCTAGATTATAATTGGTCAATTCATATTTTCCAGTATCTCAGTATTATTATTACAAAAGCAATCAAAATCATCAATTTTTCATAGTTTCATTTTCATTAAATCATTAATATATACTAAATATACACATGGAATTACTTGTAGAATTTACAAAAACTGTTGAGCCTGAATATACCCCTAATACATTAAACCATTTTGCATTTTTGAAGCAAAAAACAAAAACACTTGTAGATTGAATACACACATTAATTGCACATTCATTGTCGAGGTGTATGAGTACATCGACATTATATATCTATTATATATAAATGTACCTAGAGTTCTAATTGCTTCTGATATGTATCTATCGATATCGTATAAATGCAAGTCCTTAGTGTGTCCTAAGAATGGAATTAATGATTATATTTGGAAAAAATGGGCCGAGCTACTGACTGCCATCTGATTAGTATAGTACAAATTGCATCAAAATGCATGCCAATTGTACATATGAGAAAAACGACATGTCGATCGAAGAAAATTTAGAAAGCGTGTCAAGAATATGCGAATATATAAAAACCATATGGTGTTGCAATCGAATGTACATATTTATACAATAAAAACGTATATATATTAGAAATATTAAAATATAGATACGATTTGTGTTGGGGTGGGTTATCGCACCACAATAACAAAGTACAATGGCGACCAATACGAAAAGAAACAAAAACATGTTTGCACAATTTATAGTGGATAGGTATGGACATGTGTATGTATATAAAGTAGTGCAATGTAATCGAATAATAAATATTTTTAGATTTTTTGCACTAATTTATTTCCTGGTTTAAATTACCTTATTATACTTGGACTGTGATTTAATTGAGTTTGGTCTGTTTTTCTTTTTCTTTTCACTGACAGAAAAACTTGTTCCAGCAATGCGACAATTGATTTTTTTTTCTCTTGATGATGGCTGATTTGCTGGGTATATAGTTTGCAAATACAAATTTAGTCTAAGCAATCTTGATAAATATAAACTTGTAATCTATTTTATATCACTGCAAAATGGTGTCTATATATTGTGGTCACGCACTATTAATTCTATTTCTTTCAAAACTATCTATTGAAATTAATTCTTCTTTTAATAAAAACAGCAAAATTATCTGAACTCGCACCAAAGCACGCAATTCTTGTGGTATTTCTGAATTGAAGATGAATGTCATTTTTGACGTTTAATATTCACGAGTGCAAAAGTACATTTAAATGCCGACAGATGTCTCGGTATACTCTTTCTTCATTACTACTACGGCGCCATATTGAAGAAAATGCATGTGCAGAATTGCACTTATTTCAAATGGAATTCCAATATCTCTATAATTATAATCACCTAGATTTTGGAAATGGGCACCTAAAACTTATGAAACAGAAAGCATTTTAATATCTGTGGTCATATGAGAAAATATGAATTTTCAAAATTGTATATATTGTGTATCTGCACATTCTTATCACGACACAAATAAAAAAACAAATTGAAAACATTCATCGAGATGAACACGCTCAATAGCAATCAAGCAAATATGTAAATATATGAATCTAATTTAGATAGTCACTTTTACCTCTGCTGCTGCTGACCTCGATAACTCCAAATTAGATATTAGTATTAAAGGTGATACTGGTAAATATAATCTTTTCCAAAGCAAATTCGCAAAATCCGAAAGGCGCTTCCAAGTTGCAATAGCTGGCTTCTGGATACTTATGTACATGGAGTCTATTTAGTTATTAGTTATTTAATTTTTGCTTAATTGTGCACTCGACCAACGCCAATACTTTGGCGTTAATTGAGAAATTTGTTGATTTTATGTTTTGCAATCTTCTTTTTTTCTTTGCTTCTTTTTTTTTTTTTGCGGGAGAATATTATTGACTTTGCTCTTCTCACAATCTTCGCGTGCACACTAATTCAATCGTATGTTCACTCTGAACCAGCTGATTATACCTCTTCACTATCTCGTTCTCTCAGAGCAAAATATATACTAGAGTCGTTGAGACAGATATATGTGTATATGTATGATGGTTCTGATATTTGATAAAATTTCATCAACCACTTTTCTGCAACCACTATCTACAAAGGAGCGAAAGAGAAAATTGTATACGCCAATGCTTCGTACGAACTCTTCTGTATTGAGTGCAATGATGCATTTACCTCGAATGACGTGCAGCTGCTGTTTTCATATGAACAAACATGCAAAAGAAAACAATTTGGTGAAGCGCTAGAAAAAAAAAACAAAAATAAGATCGCTTTCCTTTTTTTTTTATTTTATTTAAATATCTTGTTGACCACCGTAAAAAATCGTAGTAGTTGTAGGTGTAAAAGGTTAGTTCTGCGATATGCTCCTGGTTAATTTGCAAGTAGTAAATAACAAAATCGATCAAACTTCGGCCAATCACGTTTTCAATATTCTTCACTTTACATTTTCTATTTTTGAAGTAACAAATTCAAAAATTCATATTGAAGTTGGTTGTTATTGCAATAATTATTATGAATGGCAACGCTATTTGCATGGTTGCTTTTAATTGTACACAAATAATAATAAGATATTTATATTGAAATTTAAACAACTTTTCATAAAATTAAAGCCAAGTAAATCTTTCTTCAGTGTACTGCAAACGGTAGTGTATTATTAAAAACTATTTTAACTACATTCAAAGTATTTAACTAATAGCATTTACAGTGGACGCATTGGGCAACGCTATAGCTCTTAATAGCGCTACTAGATCGACTAATGACATACGATAAAAGTTCACAACAAGCACTTTTGCAACAGAGCGTTATACGCGTTTAATTCTTCTACGCATTCGACGTTTTACTGCATCTCAAATTACATGCGAGACTTTTTACTCGGAAAGTTTTTGGTTTTTTGGTTAAAAAACTTTTTTAACACTAAAATAGAAGTAAAATCATATACGATACAAACGTATTTATCGATAGTGTTGAAAATAATATATAATTTGACACGCTCTGCTATCAAAATCATCTGAAATATTTGCAGCGTAGAATGCTTACAAAAGTAGAAAGTAGTACTCCGATAGTCTTAGTAATGACAACTATGCATTCAGACAGCGAACAAGACGTTCCGATGAAAATATTGACAACGAACTTGAATTTTTGCGAAAAATCATCATGTCAAACGAGACATGGAGGCGTAAATAACCAAATTTTCCGATTTTGAGTCACCGAAAACCTTCAATTAATATTTTCCATAACTGTTACGAATGTGACTGGCTGTATAACATCGGCTTAATAGGAGAACAATGTTTTCAATATCATTTGACAGTTTTTCCTATGACAAGTTGAGAATTTCAAATCGATTCGGTTAGAATTAAGAATTCGACCAAAGTTGAACAATTTCGCTGTCACTTGACATAATATGGCATTTATTGCCTAGAGTGTATATATTAAGCTTAAAAGAATTAGTAAAATAGTACAATAAAAATATAAATTAAGTTATATTGAAAAAATATGCAAACGATTTTGCAATAATTATGCAAAATTGTGTTCTAAAAATAAATTGATACATACATACATACTTATATGAATATTATGTATTGTTTATTTCGAACTCTGCATGCATTTAGTTTATAAATATTCGAATAATTCGTAACTACCTAATAATTCATACCACTCAAAATACGTAAAAGTCACATGTGAATTCATCCAAACAAACCATGCGCATTTTTGCTAAGAGAATATTAAATATACGTAAAAGCAATAGAAATTAAGAGAATTAATCGAAGGAATTCATTTATATTACAAATTAGTCAATATAATTTCCTAATTAAATTAAAAATCAGCAAATATTTTTAATTTAGTATTTTAGTTAAGAAATGTATAATTCATTTATTTTTATTATTCTTAAAAAACTTGTGAAAATTATTTACATTCATATATGTATATTTAAATTACCCTTTTGTATTGTCATCATCGTTTTTGACACTCTTAAATAACAATGAATTTCACAGGGATTCGGTTAGTTGGAATTCATTGGTCAACGATAACGGTTCTTTCCAATTGTGCAAACGGTATAAAAGAATTAAATTATGAAAAGAAAAAATGTAAAAAAAAAATTGTAATTTAATAAAAGAATTATAATCATATGAAATTGAATGAAAACAGTATTTTTAGTAATTATCTATTAGTGAATTTTGTGAATAAAAGAAAAAATTAATTAATTAAAATTCAGGTAAATTTCGATAAGTATTTGTTAAAATCAAATATATACAAAAATACATATATGATCATATGTGTGTATATATAAAGAGAAAATATTGTTTTCTTTTATTATCCTCCCAATATGAAACTTTTTTTTCCATATGAAAAAGGCGCGAGTGCATCAATAGAAGAATATTAATCAATTACAGCCAAAAAGCTATAATAAATAATATATGAATGAAACATAATGAAATAGGATCTAGGAAAATGTGAAAAGAGATGAAAAAATAGTGATGAAAACATTTGAAAAATATGAAAATCGTCTATATACAATAAGTAAGTATGTGTGTGTGTGTGTGTGTGTGTGTGTGTGTGTGTGTTATATGTATTTCAACTCACAAATTTTCATTGTCTTCTTCCGTTTACGTATTATATTTATGTACCATATTTATATGTAAGTACAATAATTTACATCTTCATCTATCATTCACCTTGCATTGTGCATACATATATCATTTCGTTTATCATATGTTTTGCTTTTATTTTTATATTCGCACATAGCAAAATCGCGTGATTCATCTGCAACAGCACAATCGTTGCCAATCTTCTACGTATTGTGTTACGTACATGATTTATATGTAACTATACGTATACGTAAAGATATACACGCAATATACGTATCAACACATTTACTCGTATGTACACCCATACATACTCGTACATATGTATGGATGTACATTATGTGTAGTCAGTGACGTTTTGCAGGTCACAGGCGCACACCGACATTGTCCTCGATAGGACGAGTAAAGAAGCAAACGAACAAATATGTATGTATGTATACGAATTTGGTGCTGCACGTGCTACTTTCGAAATTGTTACATAAACACTGAGGGCATGGAGAAAAACTATTAAAATGATAAAGTAAAGTAGATTGGGTGGGATAATGTATTTGCTGCTTATGAAAACGAATCAATGTGTGAGATGTGTGTGAGAAGTGAATACTATATATGAAGCTTAAGTAGAGAAAGAAAATTGAAATAAATAATAATAAAATAATAATAAAAATAATATAGAAAAAAATACGGAAGTAAAATTGTATGTTCTTTTATATGTTTTCATGTCCTTTCTACTTTATATCTACCTATTTTATTTATATACACTATTTTTCACATTTATTCAAGTATGAAGACATTTGCTTTGGAGTGATAATGCTTCATGCCATAACAATAACAGTAACAATAACAGTAGCTATTTCCAGAAATAGAGCAAATGTTTATTTCACCGACAAATTGTTGCCAACTGTTCTGAATTTGATTCGAGTTGTAGCTGACATAAATAAAATTTGCACTTTTTGAAATAAATCTCAGTCATAATTTCTATTTATGAGGGCGAAAATATAGTTATTAGAATACAATACCTTCGCGAATATGTGCCCATAAAAAATGACTAAAAATTAGAACTTGCAATTATCATTTTGCATCATTTATGTCTATCTCTCACGAACTTTGAGCGGATATCAAGTAACATTTTTAAAACTTTTTACACTATACGAGTATAACCTCACACTCTCTAGCCTTGTATTATTTTACAGCAGAGAATCACAGCAGTAAATCTGAAAAGTATTTGTTAAAAGCAAAAAACTCCCGACATTAAGAAACTACGATCTCAAGAAACAATGTCAGAACGTATATGTAATACTTAAATACTTTTTGCAAAACTAAAAAGCGCATACATACATACATACTTCTATCAAACAATTTATAACAGCATCTACTACTTTGCTACATTGCTCTCTTAGTTAGTTGTTTTTCGAACAAAGCACTGAATAATAATTTGCTTCTGAAAATTATTATGTTCACATAAGAGTTTGTGGATATAGTTTTTTCTATTCATGTGATGCTGCTTAAATCGACATTTCATGTACATTTCATTACATACAAATCAATACAATTAATAGAATAACATTGGTGTGGTTTGTTAGACAATTTCTTTATTTATTGTTTTTTTTTTTTTTAGTTGGTCTATTGATGTCAACAATATATTTTGAGAATATATTTAAACGTATAATATGCTTGTCAGAGCTTGAAGCAAACGAACACAAACATTTATTCATTAAATCATTTCTTTAAAAAAAAAAAAATTTTTTTACACTAAATTAAAAATGAAAGCATCGTTTATTATTTAAATAAATGATATACACAGTTTTTTATTTTATTTTTTTTTTATTTCATTACTTATAATTTCTAGCTTAAAAGGGAGTTGTCCATTTAGCTCATTATGATGTCAAGTTTTAAAAGTGTCAAATATCAAAGTGTAAAAACTCTACATTAGTTTTTTTTTTTTTTTTTAATTTATATGTAGAATTAAAGAAATTGTGTCTATTTACCTGTTCCCATATACATTTCAATGCATGTCGTCTCCTCGTATGGAAGTACAAAGTTAATAAATTCTTGAATTTTTGAGTGGATTCTGGATTTAAAGAAAACAATAATTTCTTGACGGTAGGTGCTCTAAGGAGCTTTTATTGAGCTTCTTTTCAAGTATTTTTATGTGTACTAAATTTCGTTAGTACCAGAAAAAATCGACTTAAATTAGATGGTTTCAAATGGCATACCTTTTGTGGCATCATTTTTTCTGTGCCTTGTCACAGAGCTCTTTCAGAAAAATAAGTACGTAAGTAAGTAAGTAAATAAGTAAGTAGACACTCTAAGGAGCTTTGTTCGAACTGCTTTTCAAGTATTGTTCTATGTACTAAATTTCATTAGTACCAGAAAAATACCACTTAAATTAGATGATTTCAAATGGTGTTTCTTTTGTGGCATCATTTTTATTTTTTTTTTTTTTGTTTGCCCCTTGCCACAGAGCTCTTTCAGAAAAATAAGTAAGTAAGTAGACACTCTAAGGAGCTTCTGTGTACTATTGTTCGTATGTGACGTATTGTTCTGTGTACTAAATTACGTTAGTACCAGAAAAAATTTACTTAAATTGTGTAGATGGTTTCAAATGGCATATCTTTGGGGCATCATTTTTATGCCTCTGTGCCTTGTCACAGAGTTCTTTTAGAAAATTTTACCAAACAAGTTTTTCCCCTGCCTTACTAAGACGACCGACGGTAAGCGCTAGTTCCGAATGGAATTACACACACAATTATAATAAAAATGAAAAATAGTATTAGACTGATATAGAAATAATTTTCCAAGTAAAGGGTATGACATAGCCTCAGAACACGAATACCTGCTGAACACGACAATCACGTGCAAATATTTATACGTGTTATATGCTGCATAATAGTATATGTAAATGAGTAAAATAACGAAAGAAAAAATACGCACAGTATACACAATCGACGATTTGTGTATTAGAATGAGTGAAATAAATATTATGCTGAAGCAGTGATGCGAATACACATCAATATCCTTTAGGTTATATCAAAGATATATGAATTTGTCGTATAGACAATGCAATATTGAATTGATATTTAATTTTTTTCTATGTCATAATAATAATATTAAAATCATTTCACTCAGTTATATAGAACTTTAAAAATTTAATAAATTAAAAAAAAAAAAAAATAGTCATTATGTGTTACAAGTGTGCTTATAATTCCAAAGAGTTAAACTCGAAGGTCAAGCAACAATATTTCGCTTTGTTTTTTATTAAAAAAAAAAATGAAAATTTTATATGATTTTGTACTTAAGTATAAAACGTTTTTAGTGAAGATTTAAGTAGAGGTGGTCACGTTTGACAGAGCAAAGTCGAAATAAATTCTTAAATGTCAACTTAGTAAAATTTGTTAACATTTTTTTTTTTTTTTGACAATTTTATGCTTGGTTGCAAATGAAAGTTATACGTTTTAATGGAAATTTTCATTTATGCGATGCGAAATAGATGAAAAAAAATCTCCTTACAGTCGGCTGGGGCCGACCAAACTATACCCTGCATATGTAGATTTATATATAAAAAGTTTACTCGAATATCCAACTTTTCTTTTATTTCCACTTTTCGAGAAACAATTTTTGCATATACTACTAATTTACACCCGAAATATGGTTGACTTTGACGAAGTAAAAGGATTTTAAGATAAATCCGAGGCTTAGTATGGGAGCTATATAAAAAGTGGGCGTGGCTTACCACTTTCTAGTAAATCCAATTAATTTTTCAATGTTAATCCACACCTTAAATTTGGTGTCCTACGTTGAATAGTTTCTAAGTTATGGTGGTTAACATTTTTGTTTAATTTCCTCTACTTTGTAAGGGAGCCCCAATAAGAAGTGGGCGTGGTACGCTGATTTTTCGCCAGATTATTTCCGACTACGATATTAATTTAAGTGTCAATTATGGTTATTGTAGACATAAGATTGCCTAAGTTACAGCTGTTTCAATTTAAAATTTGTATGGGGGCTACGATAAACACTGGGCGTGGTGCGCCCATTTTCTGTGAGCCTAGTTGCTCGTACAATACTAATCCATACCCTAAGTCTCGTTGTCCTAGGCTAAATGGTTTGTAAGCTATGGAGCTTAACATTTTAGTTTAATTCACTCGACTTTGTATGGGAGACCCATGAAGGAGTGGGCGTGGCACACTGATTTTCTGCCAGATTTTTGCCGACTACGATATTAATTTAAGTGTCAATTATGGTTATTCTAGACAGAAGATTGCCGAAGTTACAGCTCTTTCAATTGAAAATTTGTATGGGGGCTACGATAAACACTGGGCGTGGTGCGCCCATTTTCTGTGAGCCTAGTTGCTCTTATAATACTAATCCATACCTTAAATCTCGTTATTCTACGCTGAATAGTTTGCAAGTTATAACCGGTAAAATTTTTTTTAATTTCCGCAACTTTGTATGGGAGACCCTAAAAGGAGTGGGCGTGGCACATTGATTTTCTGCCATATTATTTCTGACTACCGTGTTAATCTAGGTGTCAATTATGGTTATTCTAGACAGAAGATTGTAGAAGTTACAGCAGTTTCAATTTAAAAGAAGTACAGACACTTTGTATGGGAGCTACGCTAGAAAGTAGGCGTGGCTCATCCACTTTTGGTGAGGTTATATAGTGATATAATATAACTCTATGTGCAAAATATTGTTGTCCCAAGTGGTATATTGTGTGAGTTATAGCAAGTTAAAGATTTTGAAAATTTCGAGGTTAGTCGCTTTGAATGCTTGGTGTGGGCGTGGTTATTGACCGATCATGCCCAATATCAATCCCCTCCGTACCCTTGGATCATAGATTACTTATGCCAAATTTCATCGAAATAGCTCAATATTTACTCAAGTTATCGTGCGAACCAGCCAGGTGACAGACAGACGGACGGACGGACGGACGGACGGACGGACGGACGGACGGACGGACGGACGGACGGACGGACGGACGGACATCGTTAAATCGAAAATTTAATAGACGCTGATCACGAATATATATCCATGTCTATATCTCCGGAGATTCCTTCAAGTGGACACAAACATCTGACCGAAATGAATATACCATGCATATTGCATTATGCAGGGTATAATAAATGCAATTAATCAAATGGCTAACAGAAGAGAATATTTTTTTCAAGCATTTTAGAATGTATACATGAAAATAAATACATACATTAAATGCTAGTGGTTATTCAACTTGAAGATTTATGTTGTTTATTAGCAGTGTTGTGTGTAGTGAAATTGGACAGAAAAAGACAATAAATGATTTGCAGCAAATATGGAGCCTAGACGAAATTATTTAGGCAAAATTTAAATAAATGACATCAAAATCCTGTATTGCTAATTCAAGTATCAGCAACATTACGTTGATTAGACTGAGATATCTGAATATGAAGTAGGAGTAACACTTTAACAATCTCCTTAAATTTTATATATTTTCAATATATTGTTATACTCAATTATTGCAATACTTAATTGAATTAAAATCAAATAAAATAATATATGGAATATGTATTTTTTAGAAAAAACAAAAAAAAAATGTCGTTCTCCTTAAATTTTATATATTTTCAATATATTGTTATACTCAGTTATTGCAATACTTAATTGAATTAAAATCAAATAAAATAATATATGGAATTTGTATTTTTTAGAAAAAAAAAAATAAATAAATGTCGATAAATTAATTGCGCTTACCATAGCAGAAAAATATTTTGCTTTTTTTTAGTTGTTCTTGTTTTCTTCAACTTTTTTCTTTATTTCTCATTTCCACAATAGAAATGTGGCAAAGAAAAGAAATGATTTAGTATGTACACAAAACAGACCAGTATTAGAAAATTGAAAAGCTAATTGGAGATATGGTGTGGGGGGTGGGGTATGGATGTGTTTACTTTGCTATTGTATAATAGTTCAATTTATACCCAATAGTTTAAGCCGATATATGCATGCGTAAAAAGTTTGTTGGGGACAAAATAACAACAACAACAACAACAACTAGAGTAACGCCTATTGGAATAATATCAGCAGCTCCAGATCCAAAATAGAGACAATTTACATTTGCATTTTTGCTATAGTTTTAATTATGTACAAGCATATCGTCAATATTTACATAAAATTTCATGTTAGATGTTGTGTTTTTTTATCTATTGTACAAAGATGCAAAATAATTTTTTTTTTTTTTATATTTTTTCACTCAATTAATTGCACAATTGAGTCTTCCATAATTCAAGATATCAAATGTAACGTATGAAAATCTATAATTAATTAATTCTTAAAATAAACGAACAAACACACACACACAATTGTCAAACCTCTAAAACCAATTTCTTGGCTACGGCCATGGCCAAAAAAAAAAAACCAACAAAAAAAGAAAAAAACAAGAAAAAGAATGAAATTAAATGAAAAGTTTCTTATGAAATCTACTTGCGTTTACCAACCAACTGGCAGTGTCACCATAACAAATACTCGTACTTTCTTTGTTATGAAATGCCCATGGTTATAATAACAACAACAACAACTATAATAATATGTATGTATAGAAAAAAGTAAGAAAAAAAACAAATTATGCAAACATAGAGAAGGAAAAGACCAACCCAAATATTGTATGTTCACAATGTAGTAGTAGTATACAATGTGCAAAATCAAAATAAATCGATGTTACGTATACGCTACACTGGACTGGTATCAATTGAACAGGTTATTTGAAAAAAATATATACATATATGTTATTATTGTTATAGTCATTTCTATTGGTTCTCTCATTCTTCTTCTTCTTTTTCTTATTATTATTATTATTATTATTATTATTATTATTAGTATTATTGTAATATTTCTTTGTACGACTCTGTACGTACATACATAATTCATTACAAGTGCACACAAATGTCACAATTTAATTTCAATAATCAAGTTCAGTGATAATAAACCAAACACCAAATGACTAATGTAGTTTTTGTGCTTGTAGTAAATTATGAAACCACACATGTACGAGTACATGTACATGTAACATAGGACTGTGTACAAATCGTAATGTACATATAATATTTTCGAAACACACAAAGTAAATTATGCATGAAATTAGTCGATTGCGATATTTCCTTAAGCTTTTTCAATTATTAAAATGTTTTTGTAAGTACGAACCATACATTTTATGAGAAGGGTCGAAAATAAAGCACTAATAGGACGTGCCTTCTTTTTTTTTTTTTTTTTTTTACTGAAAAACATAATATTAGTTATTCAAGAGTGGCCTGAACATGCAATTTTACGCATAGAAACACACCACGTAAATGTACATTTAATGACGACATTTATGTTGGCATTTCAAAATTCATAATCTTGTGCATATTGTCGTCTGTAAATACTGCACGCACATGTCTAATGTATATACATGTACTTGTGTAGATGGTGTAGATTTAACCCAGATGTTATTTCACGTTTATTCAGCAGCAAAAAAAAAAAAAAAAAAAATTAAAATGCAACGCACGATTTTCACATAATTTAATTTCCACTAAAATTATACTTTTTTTTTTTTTTTTGTGGTTCATTAGATAATTTCAATATTAAATTCCATATTTAGAATATAATACATTTGACATATGCATTTAAAAGTAAAGATTGACAAAAATTGCTTATAATTTCCTACATAAATTCATTGTAAACCATTTAATAATAGCAACAACAAATATAATTGTACAAAAAAAAAAAAAAAGAATAGAAATAAAAAGATAATATTAAAACAATAAGAATACAAATTAATAAAATTATTGCCGTTAACCTTCAACTGCTTCAATATTGTCGACTTGCACTATAATTTCATACGGATATATACTAAACACTGTAGCTAGGCACACGTGCTGTCAAATCTGAATACTATGCAATATGAATTGCAATATTAGCCATATGACTGCAATTTCCTATACACATACACTATTATTATGGAGTAAAGCCGAGAGATAAAACTCTTAACGTTTCAGTAGCAATGAATGCAGTTATACATATGTTATATATTTATTTTACGCTGATGTACATATGTACATGCAACCGACCCATCTGCATAATGTATAAAATAGTGAGAAAAAAAAAATGTGTAATGCATACAAACAAGTGTATGTATATGCATAATGTACATTTTTATGGCCTAAGGTAATTTTAAGCTTACACACTAGCTAAAAGGTAAAGGTCATTGAGTATTGATGCATATGAAATAAGAGTGTAAATATACATAACGTAACGTAGCGAAATGTATGTGTCAATAGCTATATATAATATGTATGTACTGTAAGTAAGTGCTTGTCATATGGATATTTGTCTGGAACAATTAGAAAAAATTTGGTATTCTTAAAAAAAAAAAAAAAATAAAAATATTCGAAAATATATTTTAAAATTATTGTCACTTATTCAGTCATTATCTGTATTGTAAAATATTCACCTACCAATCGGTTGTTGTTTTTGAAATTTTATGCTCAAGTTACTCAAGATTGTCTCAATGGCATTTGTTCTCGAAAATTTTTCGTTGCAAACAAAAACAAAAAAAAAAAAAAAAAATTAAAGGCACCAAGGCTGAGGTTCTGATACTTTCATTTTGTATTCAATTCAGTAAATTCTAAATTTCTAAATATCTCAAAAGTTCGTCCTGGATTCCATGCAATTCAATAGATCGTATGTAAAACATTTTGGACTGTACAAAATTGGCAATAATATTGAGTATAATAATTAATCATCACCACAATTTTCTCACCTATGTACCGTGGGTAAGTTTATCAAACAGTTTTGAAAGGCTGAAAGTACTACCCATTGCTTGCCTGCAGTTTAGAAGAGTTTAAATGAATAAATAGTTGATTTTCTCAAAAAAAATAATTGTTGAGTTGCTCAAGCCGAAATTTAATGTGCTTTATGTCATTTATATCTTGTGTATTTTATTTAGTTTAGGTTATGTGGCTGCCCTCTCTCTCTCTCTCTCTCTCTCTCTGAGAGGACACACTTAGGCCAGAAATGTCCATTGTGACACCATCGAGCTTCTCTTCCAATACTATTGTGCGTGTTAAATTTGGACAACATTAGAAGTGACCTACTTATATTAGCCGGCTCCGAACGGCAGAACCCTTGTGACATCACTTTAACTTAGCTTTGTCACAGAGCCCTTTTTTTTTTTTTAAAGCATTTTTGACAAATTGTTACTGGCGGAAAAATTACCAATTCTTGCCGGCGGGTGGGTAACGTTCGAAAGAAAAATCTTTTCGATAATAAATTTTGTTAGTATGCTTCAGCCGGGGATTGAGCCCACGACTTATAGGTCAGAAGCCCAACGCACTAACCACTGAGCTATTTAGCACAAAGAAATAATATATAAAAATATTTATAAAAATTATTATTTGCACAGTAGCGAGTTAACTTAAAGATAACTGCTGAATATGAAAGGATTAACCTTCAGTTAACTGAATGCAGAAATCAGCTGATTGTGAAAGCTCATTCATTTTCATACTCATTTTTCATTTTGTTTTCAAGCAAATTTATTATTTAGATTTTCAAAATATACAGAATAAGGATGATACAGAGGATTATAGCGTAGCTAATGAATTAATTGTTCATAGAACAATTCGGGAAAGGACTATGATTTTCATGTACAGCGAAAAGGAGTATCGTAAACAATTTAGAATAGCAATGAGGTAGCTGTACGCACATGGGAAGCAGTTGCTTTGAATATTGGTTCATTAAACAACAAAGATTTGAATATCTGAAAGAAAGGTACTGGCTACTTCGTCACAGGATCTCTCCTTAACTTCAGTGCGAATGTGGTCAGTTTTTTGGCACTCTATTGTGTTCTTTTTTTTTTTTATTCCAAAATCGTTGATAATTTTTCAATTTATAACAAATGAAAAATTGGTTGCCCGCCTTATGTCAGTCATTTTGCTATTTCGTTTTGAATTAAAAAAAAAAAAAAAAAAACACAAAGTTGCCAATCTTTATTAAAAGAATCAGCTGACTGATTTTGTTTACTTTTTAAGATTAACTCAGTACTCAGTGAAATTGAAATTTATTTACTCATAGTTTAACTGATATATTTAAGTTAAAATTAATTTGAGGTTAACTAGTAGTTACGATAACACCCCACCGCGTAATCATTTAATAAATGATTACCTTTCATCTTGTACATTGTTTTTTCTGTTAAAATATATTCTTTTTTTGTCATTTTGTCACACACGTTTCCTATTTGCAACTTAATTCTTTTCCATAATTATGTCACTGATAAAAAACATACTTGTTGAGCAAGACATAATTATTGAGAAATACAATTCGTGTCAACACACGCTTGGTGCTGACAAATATTCTGCGAATTAAAAGAATTAAGCTGCAAAGGAAACAATGCATTAAATGCAAGTTTGCAAAAACCAAAATAAAGACTACCGTTTATTCATAGGAAATTCGGCACAACGTAATTATAAGTATATCAAATATAAGTATATCAAAAATATTAAAAGTTAAGTTAGTTAATAAACTGATTGGATACAGAGCACTAGCTCCCAAAAATAAAGAGCACTAGCTCCCAAAAATAAAAAAAACATTAGTTTTTTTTTTAATAATCACACGAGTGATCATTTAATTGGCGACGAGGATAAAGATTAGTCAAATCCTTTGACAGAAGTAGTACCGTGCAAGTGACATAAATCCGCCGCGTTACAATGACATTACAATAAAAAGGATCACAAATCCTTCAAAGTTTAAAGTTTAAAAAAAAAAAAAAAAAAAAAAAAAAAACAAACAAAAAAAAGATATATACAAACTAAGTGAACGCTCCTATCCCAAGAGATGGAAGAACAAAAAAAGTTTAAACAAAAGAAATATTAACTAAGTGAACGCTCCTATCCCAAAAGAAGAAGAAGAAAAAAGAACAACGACTACAGACTCAACAGTAATATCTATAACAACAAATCATCCAACGATCGGAATAATTAAAACCGTACAATATTACAACCAAAATCAACAACTAGAATCAGCCCCAACAACCAGAACCAACAGTAACAACTACAACAACAACAGAATCAACAACTACAGCTATCAGAAGGACAACTCCAGAAATACAAAGTAATAAAGTAAGAATAGATTAAGGTATTTATAAAAAAAAAAAAAAAAAAAAATAAAACTGTGTTCAGTATTTACAAATTTTTAAATAAAAAAAAAGAAATATAATAACAACTCCAAATTCCCCTATTTTATCCTTTTTTTTCCAATATGGCAAATCCTAACCAAATCCAACTGGATCCTATTAAATACTTAAACACAATACCCCAGTACAACGGAAATCGCAACGACCTAACGACCTTTAGCAGACTGATAGACAGAGTATATCCGATGCTCAGGACATATGACGAACTGTCACAGCTTTTGTTTTCGGACATTATTAAAAGTAGGTTAGTCGGGAAAGCAAAAGAAATAATTGAAATTAACACACAGGCACAATCATGGACAGAAATCAAAAGCATCTTGGAAAACAATTTCGGCGAAAAGAAAAACTGCGAACAGTTATTTGACGAGCTGAGAGCCGTCACTTTTGATAATACCACTATTGATTTCTACAACGCAATAAAATACAGACTTAGACGTCTTAATAATAAGGCTCTTCTAGTCCTTGGCGAAGGCGAAGCAGCCAACCAAGTAGCTCTTAATAATAGAAGATCTGCGTTACACATCTTCAAAAATAAGATGCCGGAACCGATGCGGACTGTATTAACCTGCAGGAATCCTGATAACCTTGAATCCGCAATGGATATTTTATTTGAAAACGGCTACGACCGCATGGGGAAAGACGGTCGTATAGTTAAAAAACAAAAGAACGAAAACCAAGGCAATGGATCATACCAGGGCCAAGGAAACCATACAGAAAATACTAATAGAAATAAAAGAAATGATCAAGGCAACAACTATAACAATCGCAGGGAAAACAGAAATTTTAATCAAAATAACCAAGAGCACAATAGAAATAATAACCAAAATTTTAATAGAAATAATAATCGGCAAACCTATCGCAGGGAAAACAATTCAGGTGGTCATAATAACTACAGAAACTTTGAAAATAATAATGATAATCCACGCTTTGAAAAT
The DNA here is from genome assembly GCA_963854835.1 of Megamerina dolium. Taxonomy (NCBI): domain Eukaryota; kingdom Metazoa; phylum Arthropoda; class Insecta; order Diptera; family Megamerinidae; genus Megamerina; species Megamerina dolium. The sequence continues at coordinate 7,662,019 of OY978526.1, read as the reverse complement.
AATCAAAACTACCAACAACCTCCACAAGCTAATCAAGTGGAACCTATGGAAGTAAACAATATTGAAAATTTTCAGGAAGTAGCCTCGACGGAAAACTTCCATATATAATAATTAAGTCTAAATTAGGTAAATTAAAATTTATTATTGATACAGGGGCAACCCATTCCATAATCAACCCTGGTTTGTGCCATCCTAAGTGGAAGACACAATGTGGATCGCTGAACATTAGAACACTTCAAAATACAGTTACAATAAACGAAAGAGTATCAGTTCCAATTTTCGAAGAATTTGGTGGTACTCCAGACATGAAAATAGAATTCTTGGTCTGTAAATTCCATGATCATTTTAACGGATTAATTGGAAATAATATATTAAAAAAGATGAATGCTATAATAAATTTAAAGGACAATATAATAGAAATTGGCGATCAAAAAATTCCTATTCGATACGCAAATGATGGTATTGAATACTACTTCGAAAAAGAAGGACTTTACGAAATCATGTTGCCAGTCGAACAAAAAAATGGTTTAATATATAATCCTCAAACAATGTTAAATGATAGGAATATTGAAATAATGGAGGGAGTATACGAAGCAGAAAACTACAAAATCAATGCTTTCGTTAAAGTGAATGGAAATTTACCAAAACGGGTCATTCTAGAAGCCCAGGACACGGACGAAATTACAAAAGAAAATTTTTATACTCTCGAAGATGATGAAACGAAAGGAACAATTTGTGAACAAATTCGTACAGACCATCTCAACCAAGAAGAGCAACAAAAACTGTTGCCAATCATAAAAAAATTTAATAAAATTTTCTATACAGAAGAAAGCGACTTGTCATTTACAAATGCAATGAAGCATGAAATTAGAACTGTAAATAATATCCCTATCGCTGCAAAAACTTACCGTTACCCATATGTACATAAAAATGAGGTACAAAAACAAATACAGGAAATGCTAGACAAAAATATAATTAGACACAGCCATTCGCCATACTCAGCACCGGTTTGGATAGTGCCAAAGAAACTGGATGCTAGTGGGAAAAGAAAATGGAGGCTTGTTGTCGATTATCGGAAACTCAATGAGGTTACAATTAATGACAAGTACCCAATTCCGAACATAGATGAAATTTTGGAAAAACTCGGGCGTTGTCAATATTTCACAACACTTGATTTAGCTAAGGGATTCCATCAGATCGAGGTACATGAGAAAGACGTTCCAAAAACAGCATTTAGTGTAGAAGGCGGCCATTACGAATTTCTTCGTATGCCATTTGGGTTGAAAACAGCTCCAGCCACCTTCCAACGGCTGATGAATAATGTTCTAGGAGATTTAATAAATAAAATCTGCCTAGTTTATTTGGACGATATTATCATTTTCTCGACATCATTACAAGAGCACTTAGAATCACTTTCTAAGGTATTTAAACGACTACAAGAAGTTAATCTGAAAATACAGTTGGACAAAAGCGAATTCATGAAAAGGGAAACAAATTTCCTTGGTCATGTTGTCTCAGATGAGGGCATTAGACCTAATCCTGAGAAAATAATTTGTGTCCAGAACTTCCCTTTGCCATCAACGCAGAAGGAAATTAAACAATTTCTTGGTTTAGCCGGATATTACCGGAAGTTTATAAAGGATTATTCTAAAATTGCTCGTCCTATGACAAAATGTCTAAGAAAAGATGCAATCGTTGAAATTAAAGATCCTGAATACAATGAAAGTTTCGATTCTCTTAAAAGGCTTTTGACAAACTCTCCCGTACTAGCTTATCCCGATTTTGACGAAAAATTCGTTTTACAAACAGATGCAAGTAATTATGCTCTAGGAGCAATACTGTCACAAAAAGACCATCCTATTTGTTATGCGAGTCGAACATTAAACGGAGCAGAGCAAAACTATAGCACCATTGAAAAGGAGTTGCTCGCAATTGTTTGGGCCACAAAATATTTCAGGCCATATTTATTCGGCAGACGCTTCATTATCGAAACGGATCATAGACCTCTAACATGGCTGTTTTCAATTAAAGAGCCAAACTCAAAATTAGTAAGATGGAGGTTGCGGCTGCAAGAATATGATTACGAAATCAAATATAGGAAAGGTTTGTTAAACGGCAATGCAGATGCATTATCTAGAGTTGTGTTTATGAATGAAAATGAAACTGAATCACCAAATATGGTCGAAACAGGGAATCCATTAAATTTCTATCGTAGGCAGATAATACTTCGTAAAACAGCATCCGGATCACTCAAGATAAAAAACGAACAAATATTTAAGAACAATCGTAAAACAATCTCCGCGAAAAATTTCGACGAAGACACAATTATAACTATATTGAAGAATCACTTCAATCCTGATAAAACAAATGCAGTATTTATAGACGATGAAGCAGTCCATGAAAAACTGACTGAAATTGTGAATAAGTACTTTAGTGAAAATGGAAATTTCAGAATTATAGTGTGTAAAAAGATACTCAAAGATATTATAGATGAAAACAAATTAGTAGATATAATAGAAAAAGAGCATTTGAAAAATAATCACAGAGGGATTAATGAGAACTTTAACGAATTGAAAACTGAAATTTATCATCCACAATTAAAATTGCGAGTAACGCAATATATAAATAACTGTGACATATGTAATAAAGAAAAGTATGACAGAAGGCCTATCAAGCAAAAATTCAAGCTAACTGAAACTCCGGAAAATCCTGGAGAGATAGTACATGTTGACGTATTTTACAGTTTAGAAAAAACATTATTTTTGACATTCATTGATAAATTTTCCAAACATGCGCAAGCCATAAAAATTAAAAGTAGATCATGGATCGATTTTAAAACAGCATTAACACAATATCTCTCAACAGTTGGAGGCATCAAAAAACTAATCGTAGATAACGAATTAGGATTCAAAGCCTTACCACTTTTAGAGTTCCTAAGAGAACAGGAGATAGAAATTCATTACACTTCAAACTACAATCATACGTCGAATGCAGACGTAGAAAGACTCCATAATACTATTAATGAACACGTCAGAATATTAAAACACGACCCCGATAAGAACACAGAGTCTGTTGAAGAAAAAATATACAGAATAATTATGTACTACAACAACACCATTCACTCTACCACAGGAAGAAAACCAATAGACTTCAAAAATGGCAAATTAAGCCATGAAGATTATCCTTTAATCAGAGATAAAATTATTAAAACTAAAGAAAGAATAATAGAAAAATTAAACGAAAATAGAGAAGATATAGAAATTCAAACAGGACCAGTATATTTGAAAGATGAAAGAGGAGGTAAGAATCACTCAAAATTTAGAAAAGTTACAGTATCCGAAATGGACAATGATCACGTTATAACAGACACAAACCACAAATACTATAAGTCCCATATTAAGAGAATGAAAAATATAAATGGCAGACCTCCCTAATAACAAATTCCCTTTTTAGATGAAACCCTTGATACTTATACTATTCTGGACCTTTACTCTAAGGACATTGCATTCTCAACTCATGGATATACATGACCTAACTGAAAACGAAGGATACATCCCAATAAAAGAAGACGACATAAATATTATAGATCATTATAATAGAATATTTCATTTTGTCAATCTAAGTAATTATTATAACACACTAAAGAATATAAACGAAAATATAAAATTAATAGACAGCCCCATATCTGATTTACAGCCATTAATAGACACCATGAAAAACAATTTTAAATCACTAAATAAAAAATTAGATAATCTAACGCCACATTTTAGAAACAGACGAGGACTAATAGACGGTTTAGGTAAAGGCATAAAATTCATAACAGGCAATATGGACAGCGAGGACGAAGTAGAAATAAAAGCCGCCCTTGCAAATCTCACACGAAATACTGACAAGAATTCGTTAGAAATTAGTAGCGTAATACAAGTAAGCGAAACACTCTCTTCGCAAATTCAAAATATCACGGAACATATAAATAAACAACAACAAATTGTCGGGAAATATATTAATAAATTTAAATATGAAGTCCAAAACAGGATATCTACATTAGAAGATGAAATTACGTTCATGAAGCATCTGTATCAGATTGATAGCGACATAAATTTGTTAAAGAATCACATAGACGATATTGGCCGAGTAATTTTTACTAGTAAATTAGGCATTATTCCCACAGACCTCTTGAATGACAAAGAAATAGAAATAATAGATAACTTCGAGACATACACCAAGACTAAGGTAGCCATTTCATTCCAGGACAATCAAATCATTATTATCCTATCCATTCCAATATTCTCCAATTCTTCCTTTTCCCAAATAATTTTAGAACCAATACCAAACAAGCTCAATAAATCTTTATACTTACCAAGAAATCGTATATTAATAGATAAAAATAAACAAATGTTTTATCCTAATGTAACTCAACTGTATAAGGATTTAGAAATAGTAAACAACAAATGTATTAGAAATATTGTTGAAAATAATGAAGCCAGTTGCATGCTAGTTAATAATAATATAACTGAAATAAAAGAAATAAGACCAGGACTTATTTTATTCAAGAATTTCTTTAAAACTTTTACAAATAATTGTAATGATAAAAAACATTATTCTAACAATGTGCATACATTCCTAATAATCTTTGAAAATTGTAAAATAAGCATTGGTAACAAAACCTTTTATAATAATAAATTTACCTTTAAAGAAAAATTCATACAAACACATCTAATAACAAAAATAAAAGAAAACCAAACATTTGTTGAATTAAATTTAAACGATCTATATATTAAACAAATAAAATATGAAGAAAATTTTGAAAATTTGACAAAAAGCCATAAAATTAATAAAACTGTAAACATTGCAACTAATAGCGTAACAATATTAATTATTTCTATAATAATTGTAATTGTATCTATTATACGAAAAAAAAATGTACGAGTTTTCGAAATTTCGTCGGAGCCTCAATCTAACGGAGGGGGAGTTACGATAACACCCCACCGCGTAATCATTTAATAAATGATTACCTTTCATCTTGTACATTGTTTTTTCTGTTAAAATATATTCTTTTTTTGTCATTTTGTCACACACGTTTCCTATTTGCAACTTAATTCTTTTCCATAATTATGTCACTGATAAAAAACATACTTGTTGAGCAAGACATAATTATTGAGAAATACAATTCGTGTCAACACACGCTTGGTGCTGACAAATATTCTGCGAATTAAAAGAATTAAGCTGCAAAGGAAACAATGCATTAAATGCAAGTTTGCAAAAACCAAAATAAAGACTACCGTTTATTCATAGGAAATTCGGCACAACGTAATTATAAGTATATCAAATATAAGTATATCAAAAATATTAAAAGTTAAGTTAGTTAATAAACTGATTGGATACAGAGCACTAGCTCCCAAAAATAAAGAGCACTAGCTCCCAAAAATAAAAAAAACATTAGTTTTTTTTTTAATAATCACACGAGTGATCATTTAATTACTAGTCACTGTGAAAATGACGCTTAAAGACTTCCTCATCCGATTGGTTTAATTGAGAATCTAAAATCTAAAATGTATTTTATAATATAATATATTATGTATTCATATTCATATGAAATTGCATTTAAAATAAAATCCATATGCGGAAGTCCTTGATATATAAACGAAAATTCACTGTTACACGTAACTTAGAAAATAAAGAAGGAAGAATAAAAAGAAAAATCACAAAATCATGATAATTACACAACAGCTACCTACCCTCTTAAGCACACCTTTGGTTATACTCATACTATTTTATACCTCAAAAATTACAGTGTAACATACACACACACACACACAATGTCTAATTAAGATTATTGTTTAGTATATAGTGTATATAATACACCTTTTGGTCTAGCAAAAGGCACTGCTTAAGCATGCACACGTAAATATGCTACTTATTTGTACTATGTAAGTCGAGCAAAATAGGGTAGGTAGATGGTTATTGAATACTTGCTATGTATATGTTTACATATATGTACGTGTACCTTTCTGCAATATTACTGATGCTGTAATTTATCTTCAGCCACTCTTATGTATATATTTCTAATAGTTCACACAAACACACACACACACACACACACACACATACAAATAAACAAGTGTAAGTAATCATGAATATATAATGAAATATTAGTCCATGTAGTTTCTATAAGACTTCCGTGTACCCACAATACTTAAGAATGAGAAGCATGAAACAAAAAGATATACTTATTATATGAAAATATGTCTAGTTAAAGTAAAAAGTGACAGCAAATGGAAGAGTAACAGTAACAACAATACTTACCAGTAAGAGATAGTAACAAAATGTTGACATATATTTCTCAAGTGTTGAGCATTCAAGTAGACATTTGAAGAGAGAAACAAATTATGTGAAATATATATGTACTAGATCAATATGGTTACCTAAATATAACTAAATATTTAGTAATAGTAATAATTCAGGCATTAAAATGTAGATAACACTTACTATACACTATAATTGCAGTTGTCATAGTTATACTTGTTATTTATCATCGACACTATTTTTTAGTGTTCATATACTCGTAAATATAAAATTCATAAATATAGTAAAAGTATAAGTATATTAGAGAGGTTCTTATAGCCTAGACAGACGGCAGCCAAATTCCGGATTATCGAGTTAATTCGAATTAACTCGGGCATTAACTGCAGCTAATCCGCATAAACTCTCTCTTTGAGTTAATTCTCAAAATAAAAGAGGATTAGGGCAATTTGCGATGGCAACACTGCTGAAAATTGTCTATTGTGAATTTTTCTCCATCCATTTTACAAAATATTAGGTGTGTTCGCTAACGAAAAACGTTCAACAATTGTTTACAGTTTTCAACATGAAAAGTATTGGCGAACAAATAAATCCAGCTGTCAATTATGAACGGTGAATGTCAATTTACAAGTTTCTGATAGTTTTCAGTTCACGTACTTCTTGTAGATTTTCTCATATCGAGAGTGATAGATGACAGAAATTGATAGTGATAGTAATGTAAGTGGACAGACCGTCTGTCTAGGCTATTAACTTTCGAATTCCCTTGATTATAAGAATCAAAGAACCAATTCAAAAAATTCATGTATAAATCTTAGTGTTTAAAAATTAAAAATGTTTGAGGACGAGACTTACACAAAACTTACTAAATTTCTGACTAACATTCATACTACTTTCGCATGAAATTTTGCCGATAGTTATTTGATGTATTAGTGAAAAAAAAAAAAATAAGCGGCCTAACTTTAAAAACAAAATCATATACTTTCTCCATAGAGCTAAGGATCACTCTAAGATATAATAAATACAATATTTATTCTGGCTCTAAGCCAAAGGAATGAAAACATTTTATTTAGTCGTTTAGAGCTGAGACGATATATTAAATATACCAAGCGTTTATTTATCTAGCAGAAAAATGATTCTTCAGTTGCCTTTTGTTTTCAGTTGATCACCATAAGGTCCATATTAAATTTAATTAAATTTGAAGCATATTGAAAATTTAGTTCCCTGCATCAGAGTCGGCAATTTGTTTTATATTTATGATTAGAAAAACAAATCGTGTTATATTATCGTCGTCGTCGCAGTTTTTACAGGAATTAACTCACGCAGTGACACTATCGAGGTTTTAAGAAATTGTTAGAAAAAAATTACTGAAGATTTGCAAATATGTCAGATATATTATCATTTTTCCTGATAATTTAAATTTCACTTAATTTCGACTAAAGGTTCTAATAAAATGGAAATATACATATATACAAAAATGCAACCACTTTAATGCAATAAAAAACTGAAATTAAATTAGAAGAAAAATATTAAAATGTCGACGAGTGCCTGTGCCATATACGAGTTATCAACTTCAAAAGAAACTCTAGGAGATGATTACACTCTTACAACATATATAAGGTGTAGTAAAAAGAAATCCATTATTTATCCAATAGATGGCTTCAGTAATCTGTATCTCCCGTTGTATAAGTGCAATCAAGTTACGCTAGATGGCGTTAGAAAGATAGGATTTTGTGTTAAATAAACTTTTTAGGCAGTTTTGTGATTGCTTGACTCAGTATACTTTGAGCAAGCGTCAAAGATGGACACCAGTAAAGAGAAAATACGCCATATTTTACAGTTTCTCTTCGATAAAGGCGAAAATGCAAGCCAGACGGCTGAAAATGTGAATAGTGTTTATGGTCCTGATACTGTAACAGCCAATCATGTGCAATCATGTGCAATCAGTTTCGTCGATTCCGTTCCGGTAATTTTGATGTCAAAGATGCAAGGCCAATTGTCGAAAATATCGATAAAATAATGGAAATCGTCGAGTCTGACCGTCATGTAAGCACTGTTTCTGTTGCCCAGGAGCTGAACATAACACAAAAAATCATTTGGAACCTTTTAAATAAGGCTGGATACAAAAAGAAGCTCGATGTATGGGCGCCACAAGAATTAATGCAAAAAAACCTCATGGACCGAATTTCCCTCTGTGAATCGCTGCTGAATCGCAACAAAATCGATCAATTTCTGAAGCGAATGGTTACTGGTGATGAAAAGTGGGTCACTTACGACAACGTCGTCAAGCGAAAACGGTAGTGATCGAATCGCGGTGAGCCGGCGCAAACGATCAGCCAAGCCAGGATTGACGATCAGGAAAATTTTGCTATATGTTTGTGGGATTGGCAGGGAATCATCTACTATGAGCTGCTGCCCTAAGGCCAAACTCTTAAATCGGATCTGTACTGTCAACAATTGGACCGTCTGAAGGAAGCAATCGTCCAAAAGCGGCCAGATTTGGCCAATTGGAGAGGAATTGTGTTCCATCAGGAGAACGCCAGGCCACACACATCGATAGTGACTCGACAGAAGCTGCGGGAGCTTGGTTGGGAGGCTCTTATGCATCCACCTTATAGTCCGGACCTGGCACCAAGTAACTGTCCCAGTTTTTTTGACAATAGGGACGAGGCTTTCTATGAGAGTGGCATTATGAAATTGTTGCCACTCTCAAAGTGGCAACAAGTTATCGAACAAAACGGTGCTTATTTGACCTAAATCGGATCATTCTAATTATGCTAAATAAAACCTAAAATTAAATTTAATCAAAAAATAATGGATTTTTATTAGACATCTACTAGACCTTATATATCCGTAGAATATTGCAAAGCAACAATAATGAAATATATAATATAAAATAAATAATATTGTTGTACTTACATTGTGTGTGTGTATTTTTTTTTTTCCAGTTGCATGACAATGTTCTAATTAAAATTAATTAAGCTGAAGACATAAAATAAGCATTTAATTAATTACTTGCATTACATTATTTTTTGTTATTTGTTGTATTTGCAGAAATCAATGCATCATCCATTTAGCTGAAGTACATACCGCTAGTGTGGCCAATAAAGGAGAAATAAGGCTTATGTTACAATTAATTTGTTACACAAATACTTACATATGTGTGTGTGTGTGTGTGTAGATATGTACAAATTTCTATGTGGAGCACTATTGATTTCATATTGAGAACAAAAAGGCGACAAATTATTCAATAATAGGAATAATAAGGTGGGTGGTTGGTCTGGAAACCATGCAAGACTGTAATGATAGCGATAATAAGAAACTCAATAATAGCAGTGCAAACATGACAAGCATTAATACTAGTACGAGCAGTAGTACAATCGTACAGCTATTACCTAGCAATACATCAACAATGATGATACTTACTTCAACAGTGCCGGTGCCTAATGAATCAACGTCTTCGAATGTATTACGTCAACGCCTCCAACAGCCTTCAACATGTAAGGCGAAAGCATCATCAACTAATGAAATTCCAATGAATCCAAATGGTAGTAGTATTGTTGAGCAATCGTCATCGTCGCAGATGTCCCCCTCGAAAAAGTCGACGGCGATTACACCGAACGCAATTATTATCAATCACACGAGTACACAATGTCAAACGAATAATTTGAGCTCACCGTCATCCTCATCTTCATCAAATTCGAATTCCAATTCAACAACAGCGTCTGTGATTGCAACACCAATATTAGCACGTAATGGCAATGCATTCGCAACGGCGGATAGTGTCTGTAAAATTAATTATCATGATGATGATCGGGGTGTTGATCGCAATACTAGTGATCGCATCAAATTGTTCGCACCGACTAAAATTCCATTGCCGACAGAATCAACTTTATTTGATGATAAGTACTTGAGTACTACGGAAGTGGTGGCATCGTCAGCATCATCATCATCATCATCATCATTATCATATTCACCGATATCCACAACAACAACGACACCAACATCGATACCATCATCATCATCATCATCATCATCATCATCACCGACCACATCGACAGCATCTGCTACGCTTGCCTGCAAAAATTCCCACTCAACAAGTTCATCCACAGCTGCTGTAACATCCACAATGGAGGCACAATTGCTGCAATGGCATGATATGCCAAAATATTTGCAATTTAATCCATATGTCCTCAGGGGTTACCGTCCATTACAAACATTCAAAGGATGTCTACTGAGTTTGTTCTACTGGCACAATGAAACTGTTAACATATTCACACATGGTAAGTACAAATATCATTTTCTATTTACTTAAGTCCTAGGTACACACAGACTTGTATTTACTTAGTTTTATACACACAATCATTTGGATGCAAATACAAATAAATTTTAATAAATTCTACATTTATTCATGGGATTCATAGTTTTGTTCCAACGGGACAATTAAACTCTTTGGCAAATTCTTTAAAATTCGATAACGTTGCGATAACTCGAACTTCGAGCAATGCATGATTGTCGACCACCGCCAATAGATGTGTTCGAATTTCGGAAAGGGTATTCGAAAAACAATTGTTTGCTATTGTACTTGAGTTGTGGAAAAGTTTTCAAATGTAAATCATTCTAATTTGCAGGCATTCGTCAGTTGGCTCCAAATTAAATTGAGATCATTTTCAGATATTTTTGAACTAAATTCATCGTAAATCGTGCTGTGTAAAAATAATCCAAAATATTCTTTGGTTTTCTCAATACAATTAGCCTCTAGTCTTGGACCAATCAGCCAATCAGAAAGGGCTTAGTCAATCGATAGAAGATGTAATTGGCGTATTTTCGATTAGATATATCAAATTTCTCTAATAGGTTTCGGTTTGTTCATAAATCACATGGAAATGCAAACTACCAAAAATAATATTAACAAGCCTTTTCATAACGATTTTTGGAGCATACTTCTGATCGATAGTTATTTCTTTTGCTATTTTTAAATTAATATTTGGCACTTATAATCCCCGAAGGAGGCTCTTCCAATACTGTTGTGCGTGTTAAATTACGTTAAATTACGAAGGTCTGAGAAGGGACCTACTAATTTTAGTCGGTTCCGAACGGCAGAACTCTTTCGACATCACTTTTTCTGAGCTTTGTCACAAAGTTCTTTTAGAAGCTTTTCCACAGCAAATTGTTACTGCTTCCCGACAGGTGGTTACCGTTCGAAAGAAAAATCTTTTCGATATTAAATTTGTTATGCTTCAATCGGGGATTAAACCCACGACCTACAGATCAGAAGGCCAACATACTAACCACTGAGCTACGGCACCAATTAAATTGACTTTATCATCTGCCAAGCCTTTTGCCAGTGCAATCTCAAATTCAATTGTCTCCCATTGCTGTCGTTATTGCCAAGTTTTCTGCTATGCCAAAATAATTATGCAGTTGGTCTATTATTTCAAGAAGATAGTTGGATCGTGCCAAACGTGTGCTGTCATCAAAATAGGCCGAACGAGTTTGTAAATACAAATTATGATCGCCAATATAAAGTCGACTCACAGTACTATTGTATAGATCCTGTTGTACAATCACCGCTATTATGGTCTCTATTTGGTATTTTCGATAGATTCTGCTGCTGTCTCTAGCCAATCGAATCGATTATCTCGATTCCAGTTATTGCCTTTCATGGCCGGCATCTCGCCATATTCTGATAGGATCTGTGAAAGTTTTGCTAGAAAGATATTCAATCGCATTTTTGTGCACGATTCAAAGAAATGTCACACTTTCCAATCGGCCTCTGTATCGTTGAAGGCTCCGTTCGATATCAATACATGCATCATTTTCTGAGAGAAGCCATTTTGTATTTCCTCCGGAAAAATACCCGTAGATTCGACAATATCAGCAGGAAGCAATGATCAATATCTTCGTTCATATAACTCGCTTTTAGAATATTCTGTCTTATCTCCATTTCAGAAAGCTCGTTTCTTGGCAATGCATTGCATGCAGTTATCAGAGAGTGATATAAAAGCAAAATAAAGGGTTATCCATTTCGCGGTTTCAAAAGTATAGGGCTAGAATTCGACATCTGTCAAACTGAGTTGTTAAAACAATTTCTTTCTCTTTCAGTTCAAAGTCTGACATTTGCAAAAATGGATCGCTTAACTATCGCACAACGCATTAAAATTGTAAAAACCTACTACAAAAATGGTGATTCTGCCACAGCCACATATCGTGCTTTAAGAGGAGATTATGGTTTACATAATCGTCCAACTACGCAAGCAATTGGCAAAATTGTGAAGAAATATGAAGAGACTGGATCGGTTACAGATATTGTAAGGCCTGTGCATCATCGTTTCGCTCGTACCACCGAAACTATCGCTGCTGTAAGTGAAAGTGTTGCCGAAGGCCCGAATGTGTCGATTCCTCGTCGTTCTCAGGAATTAGGACTGTCTTACGGCACATTATGGCGTATTTTGCATTTGGATCTACACCTACATACATATAAAATCCAGCTCACACAACAACTGAAGCCAGCTGACCATTCACAACGTCGTAGATACGTCGAATGGTTGCTTGAACAACAGGCGGTGGACGGCGATTTTTCGAACAAAATTTTCTTCAGCGACGAAGCACATTTCTCACTCGGTGGGTATGTTAACAAACAAAATTGTCGTATTTGGGGTTCTGAGAATCCTCAAGTAATTGAAGAGAGGCCACTACATCCACAAAAAGTCACTGCTTGGTGCGCTCTTTGGTCCGGAGGTGTGATTGGACCTTACTTCTTCGAAAACGACGATGGAACGAATGTCACCGTCAATTCGGAGCGTTATGGTCATAAGATAACCGACTTTTTTTTGCCTGCTATTGAAGAATACGACTTAGAGAATATGTGGTTTCAACAAGACGGTGCCACATGCCACACAACTCGAGCGAATATGGCTTTATTGCAAGAGAAATTTTCTGGCCGCGTAATTTCTCGTCGTGACAATATCAACTGGCCACCAAGATCATGCGATTTGACACCGCTTGACTTTTTTTTGTGGGGCTACGCGAAAGACCGTGTTTATGCAGATAAACCTTTTTACTCTTGAGCACCTAAAAGCCAACATTCGTCATGTTATGGCTGAGATACCACCCAATATGTGTCAAAAAGTGGTCGAAAATTACCTCAAAAGAATCGATGCTTGCAACAATTCGCTTGGTGGTCATTTAAATGATGTAGTATTTCACACATAATGTCAACGTTCAAACTTTATAATAAAAAAGAAATATCATGATAAAAGATATTTTATATGTATTTTATTTACATTTACTTTTGAAACCACAAAATGGATAATCCTTTAACAGTCAAATTTTCATTATTTGATTCTTGTCATTATTGATCAACTTGTTGAATATTTAAATTATAAATAACTACTGAATAAAAATACAAAAGTGAGCGCTTACTTTAAATGAGTATGTAGTACATAGAAGCAACCTTGTCCGCATCATACCGTTCGTATATCATATGTGAGACATAAGGTTATCAAACTACTATAGAAAGAAAAAGAATGCTTCAATTTTGTGTTTCAAAAAAATTCAAAACATTCAATAATAATAGTTGCTCAATTTTTAATTTGTAATTGGTGAGCAATTTTTAAAAATATAGGTACAAAGTATTATTTACTATGTATTTATTGCACATTTATTACAAAAAAAAAAAAACAAAATTCAAACATACAGCTGCAACGCAAGTTAGAAATATAATGTGTGTCACACTGTAAACGATGCCAAACCCGTGAAAATGTAACATTTTCAGTTCTCAGAGCCATCGATATCAGCTGATTACTGCATAGGAAATGATACCGAAATACATGTATCAGACAAGGACAGATATACTTGGCTTACAAAATGTCAAAAATATGTATTAGAAAAAATAGTATTTGTGGATTTATTCAAATAGAAAAATGATAACCATTAAGAAAATACATTAAGCGAAATTGAAGGCTTGCAGTTTCAAGGGTCTGAAAATGTGACTATTTTGTTTGAACATTATAATAAATTAAATTCAAATTTTATTTTATAAAACTAAACGCATTATATAGAGTCTTTAGATCAAAAATACTGATTTTTTTTTTTTGGAATTTCAATAAAAAATTGATTTGTGTTTTTTTTTTTTGCTATCAATGTGAGGTTAGCCTTCTATCTAAATGCATTCACAGATATTCTACTTCATTTCCATATGGAATGAATAATTATTTTACTGAGGGACACATTTCCTTTCTCAGTTCGAAGGTTACCTGAACGCATTTAGTCTCATTTACTTTTATTCGCCACTTTGCTAACCATTTTTCCAGAAGTTTGAGATGTTTCGATAAGTTCAGAGATGCTGCTAGGTAATCGCTGTGTATATTTAATATTGCCATGTCGTCAGCAAAAGATGTAACTAAGTTGTTTTCGATAAACGGGAGATCAGCAGTATAAATTAAATATAGAAACGGGCCAAGTACGCTACCCTGCGGGATGTCTACATTTATCTAAAATTTCTTTGAGATAAATGTATTGTATTTGATTGAAAATTTGCAAAGAGTTAGGTAGGATTTGAAGACGTTTTCTGTGAGTAATTTTATATACCAGGTGTACAAGCTTAAATCCGCTGTTTTTCGGTAAAAATTAATTTATTCAAAGTATTTGCCCTCACTAGTTATACATTTTTCCCATCTCTCGGGCAATTTTTGTATACCATTCCAAAAGAATTCCTCATTTTTCGAGACAAACCACTCGTCAAGCCATTTTCCAACGTCTTCATACAAATCGAAGTGCTGTTCGGCGAGCGCGTGACCTATCGACGAAAACAGGTGATAGTCAGAAGGGGCCAGGTCTGATGAATAAGCGGGATGAGGTAGCACCTCTCAATTGAGTGTGTCCAAGTAGTTTTGGACCAGTTTTGACGTGTGCGATGGGTCAGCTTCTCATGTCTTTGTTCATAACCAGGCCTTTTTTCACCCAAAGCACGGCGCAATTTCACTAGTTGTTGGCGGTAGCGGTGAGCATTGGCAGTTTCACCAGGTTTCAACAGCTCGTAGTAGATGACACCCTGCTGATACCACCAAACGCACAGCATCGTCTTGCGTTCAAAGCGATTTGGTCTTGGAGAAAAAGTTGCTGGTTGGCCGGGATCGACCCATGATTTCTTTCGTTTACGATTCTCAAAGTATAGCCACTTTTCATCGCAAGTCACCACAATATGCAGGAACGACTTTCTTTTTTGTCTAGCAAGCAAGATTTCGCATGTGTTTTGGCATCGTTCCATCTGCCTATCGTTCAATTCGTGCGTTACCCATTTTCCAAATTTTTGAACCCATGACTCGTAAACGTATGGAAATGGCTTGTTGAGTAACACCTAGCACCTGTTCCGCAAGCATTTTTTACGATTGTGTGTCGTCCTCATCCAAAAGAGCCTCCAAATTATGGTCCTCAACTTTTCTGGGTCTATTTTCACGATTCTTGTCACTCAAGTCCAAATGGCCTTCTTTGAACCGACGAAACCAGTCTCTGCAAGTGGTTTCCGATAGCGCACTGTCACTGTCACTCATTTTCTGACACGAAACTAGACATGATTATATGTTGTATGTTGTTGTATGAAATCACGGATGATGTTTACTAATTTATGTAAACAAGTGTCGAATTCATAAAAAAAAAAGGATGCACAGTCGATAATAGCTCAATATGCTCACTAACGCCATCTACGAGCAAACAGCGGATTTAAGCTTGTACACCTGGTACTAGGCCTTCATACCTTATCAAAGACCTGTGCAGCATCTAGAAATGCTGCAGCGCAATATTTTTTAGTTTCGAATGCCTCATAAATCGCTTTGATGATCCTGTAAACCTGTTCGATCGTTCCATGATTTTTTCGGAACCCAAATTCGTGATTTGGTATTAAGTTTCGCTTTGAAACAAAAGGTGAGATTTTTGAGTGAAATATTTTCTCGAAAATTTTGGAAAGTTAAGCTAAGAGACTTAGTGGCCTGTAAGAAGACGTCACTGAATGGATCCATCCCTGGCTTTGGGATCATTTTAATCAACGATACTTTCCATTGCTTAGGATAGTATCCGAACGAGAGTATACTATTAAAAATAGTTAGACTTTCGTGATTGCCTTTTAAAATCTCGGGATCAGAAAGAGATCTAAATATTGGCTTCCCTTTTCACTTACAATATCTACGTAATAAATGTTTAAATAGTATAAAACCGGTCTCTCGAATATCTGTTGTACATAAATCAATACATAAGCACTTCGTTCATTAAAATATTATAATAAATAAAAAACAAAAGAATGAGATCTAAATGAAAACAAGAGTTGATACACTTACTCATACTTTGAGCTTTCTTAAAGTGTTTGGGTTATGTAAATATGTATGACTCCATATGAGATGAGAAAAATTTCAATTAAAGCTTACATACGAGTATATATTTATAATGTAGTATTTAGTAAACTATAAAATTATCACTATCTCGCTAGCATGTACTACATTTATAGTACATGATTGTATGTACTCGTATATTGTTTTACTTGCACTGATCAATCTTGTAAGTGCGTGTGTATGTGTGTGTGTGTGTGTGTGTGTGTGTATGTGTGCCCATCATATGATAGCATTTTGAACTTTCCATTAGAACTGATCCAATCTGGCACCAGAAGAGAGTCGACAAATAGTTTCATTTGCAAAGTCGTCTATGCAACAAGCGCGATATTGAGTTGAACGAGTAAAACGTCAGTCAATCGACACATATCAATCAATACAAATGACAATCTGGTATACAGTATGGTTGTGGCTTTTGATTACGATCAAATTTCGCAGTTCTAGTCAAACGCCAGTGTTGCATGTGCAATCGCATGAATATAAAATATCGGAAAATAATGATACAACGTATGTGAAGAATGTAATGCGATTGGCCAAATCGGCCGAAATGAGCAATTACATGCGTCCCGATGTGGATGTTTGTGACAATTTTTATGAGTTTGCATGCGGTAATTGGCCACGCATCAATCCGGCGGACAGTGTGGCGACGAGAGAGACCAATTTCATGGTGTCCCTGATAAATACGTATAATCAAAAACAATTGAGCGCACTCAAGGAGGGTAAATTGGCGATCGAAACAAAAATCAGTACGAATGTGAAGAATTTCTATCAGTCTTGTCAACATTTGAAATCAACACCGGGGCTACGTTATCGGCAGCAGCTCGAAGCGATTATTTCAGAATTCGGACATATGCCCGCTTTAATGCCAAACGGTAGCTGGGATGAGGGTTCGTTTGACTGGCTTACGACCATCGCCAACATTCAAAGAACCTACGGCATCGATATCATATTACAAGTGGCAATTCGGCCAGATTTCGAAAATAATACC
Organism: Megamerina dolium; assembly: GCA_963854835.1. Lineage (NCBI taxonomy): Eukaryota > Metazoa > Arthropoda > Insecta > Diptera > Megamerinidae > Megamerina > Megamerina dolium. The sequence continues at coordinate 7,644,349 of OY978526.1, read as the reverse complement.
GTAAATAAAGTGTTCATTGGACAACCTGCATTGAAATTACAGACGCGTTCAATGTATGAAAATGAGGCAACCCAGTGGTATCGCGATAATTACAAATTAATCATTAGCAATGCTTTGCAAACATCGCTCAACGTGAATGAGGCTATGGCCGAACAAGTTGCCAATCAAATATTAGACTTTGAAGTGAAATTGGCAAAGGGCATCATTGATCATAGATCGGGTAAAGCACTCAAATCGTTGGCAAATCTAACGACAGTCGACGAATTGCAAGCGACCTATGGGTCAACTATTGATTTTAAGAAATATTTCACTCTTGTGCTGGGCTCCGATTTTAATGCTACCCTCTACGAATACATGTTAGACTATCAAGTGAATTTGGTCAACGTTATCCAGAATACACCCAAAGAGCATTTGGCAAATTACATATTCTATCAGCTAATTCAACCTTTCTTTTTCAACGGTGTCGAGTCGGAGGATGCCAAAGAGAAAATATGCCTTAGTAAAACTCAAGCATTTTTCACCAACATACTGGATAGTATCGTATTTCAGCGATATAATTTTAAAGCAAGCGAACATGATATCAATTTAATTTGGCAGAAAATAAAAACCATTTTTAGAGGGGAACTGCAATCGGACAAACTCAACTGGATGTCGGCCAAAACACGAGAATTGGCTATTGAGAAATTAGATGCCATGAAATTGGAAATCAATTCATATGAGAAATCGAACTTTAGCGAAGACTATCAATCGTTGGAGTTGAACAATACTGATTATGTGGAAAATTTAAAGGTATTGCTAAAATTTGAAACACAACGTGTCATTGATAGTCTGTATAAGCCGGCCAAACCAGTGGAAGCTGCAGTCATACTCTCTTATACACCAGCACACATTGCTATTGAGAATCTGATTAAAATTCCTGTAGCACTTCTGCAGCCGAACTTTCTATGGTCGGATCACTATCCGAATGCTTTAAAATTTGCCACACTTGGTTATTTAGTGGCCCACGAATTGATTCACGGTTTCGATGATATGGGTTGGAATTTCGATGCGATGGGTCGTGAGAAAAGTTGGTGGGATGACAATTCAACGGCCGCGTTCAATGAGAAAAAGGAATGCTTCAAGCGGCAGTACTCACTCTTTCGCTACAATGGCAAATATCTACCAGAGAGTTCATTACAATCGGAAAATATTGCCGATAATGGTGCCATACAATTGGCATACAGTGCCTACATGAATTGGCTGCAAGCAATGGGCGACACAATGCTGGAGAAAGAGAAAAAATCATTGATGCAAATGGAACAATTGCCACAGATGAATTATACCAATAAACAGTTGTTCTTCATTGCGTACGCACAATTTTGGTGCAATGACGTGGATAAACATTTTCGAGATAAAGTATCATTGGTCAATATACATGCACCGGGAATGTTTCGTGTGATTGGACCTTTATCGAATTTTGATGAATTTTCCAAGGTATTTCAATGCAAAAAGGGCACCATTATGAATCCAGAAGATAAATGTCACATATATTAATAAAATATTGCATAAGAAGAAGAAGAAGAAGAAGAAGAAGAAGAAGAAGAAGAAGAAGTAGAAGTAGAAGAAGAAGCAGAAGAAGAAGAACGTATTTTGATTTTATTTTTAAATCAGTTTATATTTTTATTGTTACTTCATTTACATAATTATACATGTATTTTAATTTTTTTTTTTTTTTTTAATTACCAACAAATAAAATCTGAACTTTAAAATATACTAATACTTATAATAGAGAAAAATAACTATATTTTTTTTGTTATTATTTATTTATATTTTGCACTCGATAATTCAAAATCACCAGCCAGAATGTGCTGAGTGCGTTACAGTGTAACTGAAAACTTCAGCAACATCGAGAACAGCAAGTTGACATCAGCTTATGCAGTTTTTGAAATAATTTGCTCAAAGATCTTGTTTTTGCGTATAGACACAATCAAATTGGTACCAGAACTGTCGCCTCAAAATCATTGTTCAACTAGAAATCTCTTTAGTGTCACGTTGGATCTGATAAAACACATAATTGTAGAATAATTACCGACGCATAACGAAAATTACTGACATTTGTTGAATCTCAGATGCATCATCAGGTGCGATATTTTCAAAACCTAGACAGACAGACATACATACAACCATCAACAGTGCACTTTTGTCTCTAATTATTCGTACTATTGGTCTAAATGGACTATTGGATGAAGAATTGTGGCAAGAGCATTATCTCCCGAAAAAATCTTATAAAATTCTTTGGATATTTTTCACGTGTGGATATTTGACATTATTGATTTATACAAACAAGCCAACAATGTGGTTTTGTGGTTCATTTTCCATCATTAACGACACAAAATCACGACCAATCTCAATAAGATAATTTTTTTTATTGCAATTTCAAATTAAAAACAATGAATTTTAATAAATTTACTAAAAATGTACATGTGAATTGTTAGTAAAATATTTCAGTGTCAATATTTCTTCTCATCACTAAATATACCTACTTGTAAAAAAATATAAACACTTACACTTCGGCACTTATAGACTCCGAAGGACCCCTCTGGCCGAGATAGTCTTCCATTACTGTTGTGGGTGTTAAATTATGCAATTATATATTCCTCATATTTGCAGTATTTATTCAGCGACATATTGAAACGATATATGGACTATGTACACCAAAGTGTGACTAATGCAGAAAAAAAAACTTAAAGTTAAACTAAATACCTAATATATTGTATACATATGTACGAGTAAGTGTGATTGTCTTTTTCTATAGAATATTGCTGATTGCAGTGGCTATGACTGTTCTGTGGATGCATATGAATTTTTCTGAATTTTTTTTTTTTTTTGCTTTCATTTTCATTTTCTTTTTTAGACACACAAAATGAATTGTGAAAAGTTCAAGGTTTAGTTTGGTCACTTAATGTAAAATTTAAATTCAATTTTTTTTTACTGCGGAAAATAAAAGGGAAAATATTGTGCATATTTGACATAAACTACTATATACATATATATGCAGTAGACATGTAATATTAGCTGATAAAGAATGCACAAAAAGAAATTGTAATAATTAAGTTAGCTACACTACACTACACTGTATGTATATACATACTATGCAGTTACTATAAGTAGACATGATGACCCATTCATGTTTTAATTAACCCTCAAGCGCATCACATTTTAAATAATTACATTTGTGTTGTTTATATGCCATTGTATTTATATTTAATGTAACGCATTTAAGAGGCACACATTGAGCCAAAATCTCAGAATAAAAGTATAAGGATTCTTTTTTGAAAAAAAAAAAACAAATTGTGTCAAATTAACACAAGCAGCACTTGTAGGTTAATACAATGGCATTCAGAGTATTTCTTTGGTATTAAGAGTGCATCTTTTAAAATTATTTTTAATTTCTCCGTACTAATCAAATATATTGAGAGAGAGAGAGAGAGAAAGAGCGAGAGAATAATGTTTAATAGAATTGTTTTTTTTTTTTTTTCTAATTTCTAATTTACATATCGCTCATTTGCTGCAAGACCGGCATAAATCAAAAAACGTGATTTTTGAGTTAATGCTGCAGAATTGTTCGTTATATCATACTTCATGTTGAGTGAAAAATTCATATGAATACCTCTTATATGCTCCGCTTGAGAAGAGAATTTTTTCCGTGTTTTCCGTGTACGGTTGGAGTCAGTTGAAAACTTCTAACGCGTTTTATGGAAAATCGATTTTTTTGACTTATGCCGGTCTTGCAGCAAATGAGCGATATGTACCCATTATATTCTAAATCTGAAATATTAGCCTCATGCCATTTTACACTTTATTTTCGAGTAAATTGCATTGAAAACCAATTTTTGTTCATTCCAGTATTTGTGTACCTATCATCCACTTAAATTTAAATGCTTCTTTTCTGATTTTTTATTGCATTTCACTTTTGTTTTTTGTTATTTTGGCCTTTATATTTTTACCACATGCATATTTTGTGCCAAGAAATTGTAAAATATGTAGTCGAATAAATGTTGGGATTTCTCTTTCTCTCTACTCGACTCGTTTGTGTCGATTATTTACATGCTCGCACACATACATAGTATGCTTATGGTATATTTGGGACAAGGCAATTTCAAGGCCAATTGAAAATTCATGTACACACAATTTTTATGCAAACACACACATTTCTTTATTAAATACATGTTTTATGTTCAACTTATGGCAACAATATGTACCACATAGTTTAGTAAATAGCACATTTAAAATCAGGATCCATTCGTGAGTCTTGTTTGCATTCAAACACCCAAGAGAATTCTTGAAAATTAGACAACGATCCAATAACACGATACATACTGGGTGCATGAGTATCGGCTGAAGCCATTGTGCTCTTGAAAAACGTCTGCACATCATCACACCACACTTGGGCAAAAGCCACAAAGAACAACTGGCGATTGTTCAAGTGTAGATCGGGCAATTGTTCTTTTTCATTGATACTTTCAGCAGACGTGGTCGATGTCGATGTGGTGTGCGCCCTCAGCCAACGCATATAAGCGGCATAGGCCAATTTGATGCCAGCATTATCGGCAATATTTTCCGATTGTGAAATACTCTCGGGCAGTTTTCTGCCACCATATACATAACTGTGATATTGTGCTTGGAAACATTTGCGGCGTTCCTCAAATTCATATGTCGACTTTAGATCCCACCACAGATGATAATTGCCATATTTATCGTAATTGCGACCATCATCATCGAAACCGTGTATCATTTCGTGTGCTATGAGATAACCCAAGGTGGCATACTTGACAGCTTCCGGATAATTAGCATCCCAAAAGTAGCGTGGTTGTAGCATCGCAACCGGTATTCGAATATTATTTTGCAATATATTATATGCCGGCGTAAACGAGAGCACTTCAGTGTCGATAATTGTCGTTGCTGGCTCTTTGAGTCGTTGCAATTTTCTGCGACCCTCCAACTTGAGAAGCTCTTGTATATTGAAGGCATAATTACGTTCATTGATATCAAGATTTTGATATTCTTCAGTGAAATTCTCATTTTCATAGGAATTTATTTGCAAATCCATATTATCCAATTTCTCCAATGCATACTCACGTGTAGCATTTTTGATCCAATCCAATTTATCGCCACGCAATTCATCACGAAAAGATGCACGTATATCTTCCCACACCTGAAGTACATCTCTCTCTAGCTCATCACTCTTGTATCGCTGATAGATGGAATAATCGACATATTTGCCAAAATATTTTTTCGTTTTATCAATACACCAATTGGACGGACTATCATCGTGTGCCTCAATTAAATACGATTGTAGCAGTTGAAACATTATATAATTGGCTACAATTCGTTTTGGTTTATGCGCTATAGTTTCGAATAAACTATCCAGATACTGTAGATTATTAACGTATATACCCTCGGGTATATCTGTGCCCAAAACCAATTCCAAATATCTTCTCATATCGATGTGCTCCATGTAGGATTTCTGCAAATCGTTGATACTCTTTAAAATCAACAATTCATCTAATCCCAAATCGGAGTGTGCACCAGTGCCGCCCTGCATTAGAGCATGTTCAAATTCAACAATCTCTTTGGCAATTTGTTTGGCTTTTGCATTCTCAACACTCAAATATTTGATCAATTGTTCGGCTATCGATATTTCTGTTAAGAGACTCAACACTTTTGTGTTGCTTTCGTAATCGGGCGGTCCAATATATACCCGATTGTTAGTGTTATTCCGTATATCGCCCATAATATCAACGGCCAATATTATTTGTACACCATATTTATTTTGAATATTTGCAATTACCTCCCACCAATTAAAGTTGGTCTCATTCACACTGTCATCAACTGAGAATGGCATCTTTCTGTATTCGTTGTAAACATTTTCCAATGCCAACTGATACGTTATATCGGTATTTTTAACCGATTGACAAGATTGATAGAACTTCTTTAGTTTAGCATCCAGCAGTTCACTGTCAGCGGTAAGTGGTTCATTCAGCATAGTTTCTAATCGGCGATCGAACGATCGGGCGATCATCTGAAATTGATCGGTTGTAAAGTAGCGAAGCAATTGTGCCGGATTACTACGTGCCCAATTACCACATGAATAATTATAAAAATCAGTACACGGATCTGCTGCCGGATTAAGAAATGCCTTTATATCGGCCGATTTGGAAATGCGTATAATTTGCTTAGCAAAATCAGTGCTAAAATCATCTTTCACTGGTACTGCATGAATTAATACAATCAAATATAGCCAGATGATGAATACTATGTTAAAGCTTGCCATTATTATGTTGAGTTGCCGTTACAATATGTACAATCTGTCTTCGACTTTCGACATTAATGCTTCGATACGAACTAAGTAAGATTTTTAATCGAACTAATCGAATCAATTCTCTCTTCAGTTATTTGTAGGAGTATTATCAGTGCTGTGTGCTTGTACATGTATTCATATATGTATACATATGCCGGCGGATTCATTTGTATATGATAGGTCATACTGTGTTATCGCTGAAATTGATTTGTTTATTGTAAAAATATTTCATAGAGTTTTTATTGTTTATTTTTGTTTTTTTCATAGGATTCAACGCACAACCCATAAGAAAATACTAACTCTTCCAAGCAAGCAATAGTTTCAAATGTAATTAAAAATTCATTTTCCACTCTGCAAGTGCATTCTCCATTAGTTTAGTAACATATGTGTTGAAAATTAATGTTTCTTCATGCTTTCAAATTTAATTATGTTTATTGTTGAAATAATATTTTCATTAATACGTAAAACTTGTCTAAATAATAGTTTAGGAAAATAAAGAAGAACATCAAAGCGTTTAAATCATTTAGCAAATAATTGCTTTATTTATAAATATTGATTTTTTAATGACTTTCAATATGCATTTGGAATATGGGGTTCACTTCAATGGCACAATTTTCTAAAATAATATATCTGCCTAGCCTAGAACTGTGCATTAGAATGTCCCTTATATGGTCGATTAATTTGTTTTACTTGGCCTACATTATTATTAGATATTAGAATTGATATTAGAAAATATTAAACATATTATGCGAATCATTCATCAATTTTAAAGATCTTTCGGGAGAGACATTCATTGATTTGAGCCAGGGTACTGTTGAAGAAGAGTTAAAAAACGCGTGTGTTGCTTCGACGAATGTTTATTGTGAATGGCAAAATCAATTACATATTGAGTTACAAAAAAGTAGATTGAATGTATGATGCAATAGAAGAGTTGATGCAATAGAAGAGAAGGTGATTGTATGCTCTTTTCTAATTAATGGCATAACAGTTGTCAAATCATAACTTCGGTGTTCTCTCTTATTCACATAATTCCTCTCACGCCATATTATATGTCTTTTATTACACCATGAAACAAGTGAGAGTATTAGCATTTGACATTAGAAATTAACTAAAAAAAAAAATAACGAATATAGTGGGATGATAAGATCCAACAAGTACTATCAGATTATTTTCCAAATACGATAAGTATCCAAAAATGAAGAACTTTCGTCAAAATGTGAGAATATAGTTTTGCGATGGCACATAGAGCATTTCCCATAGCTTATTTAAAATTTCCATTACGAGGGCTACTATTTACATATATACTATTTCTATTTCGGGATCTGCGCAACACTAATGTCAATAGCTAAAATCTGGCAACACCACATTAAAGGTTTGACATATTTGAATAGTGTTATTTGTTTCGTTTACAGTGAGTTAAGAAAATAAAATTGTCCAAAAAAATGGAAATTTCAAGAGAAGGTTTTCGTTGGATAATTCTTCACAACTTTCGACGTGGATCGATCTAAACAAGAATGTGTCGATGAACTCAGTTCTTTGTATGGCGATAAAGCACCATCAAAAACCACAGTATATCGCTAGTATTGTGAATTCAATCGTGATCGTAGTTCGGTCGCTGACGAATTCCGTGAAGGTCGTCCAAAATCGATTATTGTGTCACAAAACATCGATGCAGTGCATGAACTGATAATGCAAGATCGTCATATGACATATCGTTCCACTTCAATACATTCGATTTTGCGTGAACAGTTAGTTGTAAACAAACATTTGCAGTCGTTGGATACCCCATAATTTATCGATAGCTCAAAAAAAGACTCGCGTCGATTAGTGTAAGCACCGTGGTGCTTCAAAAGACGTATATAAAATCGTGACAGGTGACGAATTATGGATATATGCGTATGAACCGAAAACAAAACAGCAATCGACCGTGTGGATGTTCCAATACGAGCCAAATTCAACAAAAGTTGTTTGGGCCCGCAGCACATCGAAACAAATGGTCGCCTATTTCTTTGGCCGAACGGTCAGTTTTGAGTGGTACATGACCATTTATTTCCCGGAAGTCTTCAGAGAAATTCGCAAAACCACTCGCCAAAGACAAAGAATCATTCTCCATCATAACAATGTGAGCTCTCACACATTTCGTCAAACAGATGAATTTTTGAGCAGTCAAAATATCGAATTGTTGACTCATCCTCTGTACAGTCCTAATTTGGCACCCAATGACTTCTTCTTGTTCCCGATTATCAAAGGCAAACTGCATAGTCAACGATTTACGAGCGCCATAAAAGCAGTTGAAGCCTTCAAAAACCATGTCTTGAAAATGTCTCAAAAGAAATGGAAAAACTGCTATGACAAATGGTTTGAACGAATGCAAAAGTGAATATTTTGAAAAACAATAAAGCCGTTTTCATTACAAAATGTTTGTTATTTCTTTGGCCGAACGGTCAGTTTTGACTGGTACATGACCATTTATTTCCCGGAAGTCTTCAGAGAAATTCGCAAAACCACTCGCCAAAGACAAAGAATCATTCTCCATCATAACAATGTGAGCTCTCACACATTTCGTCAAACAGATGAATTTTTGAGCAGTCAAAATATCGAATTGTTGACTCATCCTCTGTACAGTCCTAATTTGGCATCCAATGACTTCTTCTTGTTCCCGATTATCAAAGGCAAACTGCATAGTCAACGATTTACGAGCGCCATAAAAGCAGTTGAAGCCTTCAAAAACCATGTCTTGAAAATGTCTCAAAAGAAATGGAAAAACTGCTATGACAAATGGTTTGAACGAATGCAAAAGTGAATATTTTGAAAAACAATAAAGCCGTTTTCATTACAAAATGTTTGTTATTATTTGCTATTCTCGAAATTTAAATAGTAGCTCTCGTATTATTTCTTGTCATTCAACGTGCTTTGCGCAAAGCACCTGAAGAGCTGATGTTCAAATGAAAAAATTGAAAAATCTAAGAAATTATGCATGGCAAAAAAATGATTTCGAACAATAGTGAACACTCCAATGTGCACAAAGTAATATTTGATTTATTTTCAAATGCATGCATATATGCACATGCAATCACAATTTCACTGCTGAGTATTCCACTCACATACATTCATATGTGCGTGATTAGAGAATAGAATCACTGATTATGTATATTTATTAGCGCATACGTATATGAAACCGCAATATACACACAGATAAAAAAAATGAATATGTATATTGCTAATATTAATGGATCATCTTCTATATTTGTTTGGTTTTTATTTTTATTTTTTATTTTTTTTTTTTTCATATTTAAGAAATAAGTACTCACTACCTCACTCAAAGTACTGCCATGGCTTTGGCTTCTCTTTGTAATTCTTCAACAGAGTTTGTGTCGTAATTTGCTTAATTCATAAATAGAAAATGTCATCCTGTATATACAAAATTAAAATTATGAAACATTATTGAGAATATTTGATATTTTAATTTCAATTTTCATGTAATACATACAAAAAAATTACAGTATGAGTAATATAATGAAATTTAATAAACCATATCCATCAATATTAGCACGTATACGTCACCGTGTACAGACACAAAATACATTGTTAACAATTTGCCGTGCATTTGCACACATGTTATGCTTACATATTCAGACGTGTAAGCTAATATGTGCCTTCATTTATCAGACAATTTATTGTAGCTACATATGGAAACACATGTCTAACAGTTAGATGCAATGAAATTTGAACATAAACATAGAGAAATATTTTTTTTTTTTTGTATACGTATTCATAAGAAAAATATTTCAATACGGCTTATTTCATATTATTCTACTTTCCACATTTTGATTGTTGGAACACTTTGTAGTGTACAGGCCTAATGGAGCGTTATAAACGGAAATTTGTATTACATCCTTACGTTTTTCTGTGTGTGTGTGTGTGTGTGTGTGTTTTTTTTTTTTTTGTCATATTCTTATGCATACAAAAGTCGTTTCCATAACCAAGGGAATGCCCATATGCATGTATAAATTCTTTTGATTTTAATTTTGCTACCTTTGACATTTATGAAGTATTCCCTGTACGTGAAATATAACTTCGAGAAGAAGAATAAAATACGACTAATATGTACTGTAATTATATCAGTACAATAATGAAACTATGATGAAACTTTTAATTAAAATGAAAATTATAAGATTCTTTTAAGTATTTTAATTAATATTTACATATAAAAATTTGAACAGATTTACAAAATTTATTATAAACTAAATAAACTATTAATATTTTATTTTATTTTTTTTTTTTGAACACTTTCTCTTTTTCTCTTTCTCTCTCTTATTTCTCTCACAATGTAGCAATACCAATTGTTTATATATTGGCCATTGTGCCCGGTCTAATGCCTTGGGAGAAGGAATATCGTTTTTTATCATTTTGCCATTTATTTGGTTCGGTAGCACCATGGTGTGGTAGTTTTGTCTATCATCTTTTTATGAATATCGAAAAAGGTGAACAAGTCTACAGATGTTTGCTGAAATTGGACATGGTCGGTATTTGGGTTAGTCAGAGTTTTGGTAAGTAATTTTAAAATTAATAATTCTATTAATTTTAAATGTTACAAATTAATCATATTGATAATAATCTAATTAGCATTTTTGGTTTAAAATTAAAATTGCCACTAATGAATTAATTATCATTTTGCTTTCAATTTTTTGTTGTTACTTGACATTGTCATATGAACGATTGTGATTTGGATTGGATTTGGATTACAAAAAATAACAATGTAATATAAACATTTATATAAAGTACCTACAAGTGAAATGTTTGTCAAAGTATTCATGTGTGTTTGCATTTTATGTTTCATGTCGCAATTGCTTTGGTACAAAGTGTGAAGCCTTCATCAGGTAGATGAGATACATAAAAGCACAATACTCAATACTAAATATTTAAATGCCATTTTGGCAAATTAACTTTTTGGTCTCTGTTGATGTTGTTGTTGTTGTTGTTGTTGTTGTTGTTGTTGTGGTTGTTGTTGTGGTTGTTATTGTTGTTGTTGTATTATCATGCTTATATTCCCGAATTTCCACTACTCATGTATACAATTTGAGTGGTAAAGGCATTATGCCATTACATGCCACACTAATGTGGTTAGTGTATAATAAATTTAAAACATTTACTTACTCTTAACCATATCATTGTGGTTTATTGTGATATTTGTGATTTTGTTTCTCTTTCACAGCCTATTCTCTCAAATACATTAGAAGCTAATTTCATATAATTACAAATAATGACAACACTATAAAAATAAGTTGTATGCACATTTTTTTTTTTTTTTTTTTGTTTTAGTTAAAAATTGTAGCCACATACATATTTGAAATAGAATTTGAAAATATTTTGCTCATTTGTTTCTTTTGAACTGCACGCTCTTGTTCTTGGTGAAGAGCCACCCTTTGAATTATTTAACTATTTATATCATTCACTGATATTTGCATATTTTTTTTCTTTTTTTTTTTTTACTTTTAACCGACCTCAATTTGTCTTGCTTCGTTTCTTGTTGTTTGTTACAAAATATGTATATGGAATTTCTTATCAAATGTACCAAGTCAAAATATGTTTTTATTGAAATAAATTACAAAAAAAAAAAACAAAAAAACAATGTATTTGATTTTTTGTCAACATATAAATATAGATTATTATTTAAGGAAGCTATTATTTTTATTAATAACTTGAAAAACGTTAATTTCGAATTGTATAATTTTTACAGTGAATGAGCGATCTTTACATGCCTACATACATATATTGATATGTATGACATATCCCTGCGCGTATTGTCATGTATGTACATGTCATGTTATACGTACTATACTCTTATAGTATTGCCAAATGTGCATAACCTTCAAAAATCTATATTCTATTAGTGGAAATGATGATGATGATGATAATGATGATACTGATTCAAAAACAACAACAACAACATTGTGAATAGATATTATTACAATTTAATTTTTAATTATGTTGGCATCATCTGCACCAAATATATTTACCCAAAAAAAAAAAAACATTTCCACAAGCAGAGCATCGTTGTCTCAAATTTTCTCCACTAATTAGATTTTTAATTAATTAGTTTCTTTTGCAAAATTAAGTTATATAACATGTAGTAGTGTAGTATATTCAGTAGATGGCAAAAGAGGTGTTTTAATTTTAATAGTTTAATTATTGAAAATTATTCGTCGTGGAATATCGTCTTCTTTAGAAGACGATCGTCTCAAATTTAGAATTTTTTTTAGGTTTTCACTAAAGCTTCATGAAGTTTCAATTAATTTGTAAACAAAAAACAGAGCTGGAACATTTCAGCCATTGACATAAATTCCGCATTGAAGTAATATTATTTTCGGCGTCATAAAAAGTGTAGTAAAAAGAAATCCACTACTTTTCCAATAGATGGCTTTAGTAATCTGTATCTCGCGTTGCATAAGTGCGATCCGATTATGCTAGATGGCGTTAGAAAAATAGGATTTCATACTAAATAAACTTTTCAGGCAGTTTTGTGATTGCTTGCCTCAGTATTGTTTGAGCACGCGTCATAGATGGACACCAGTAAAGAGAAAGCACGCACATATTTTACAGTTTTTCTTCGATAAAGGCAAAAACGCAAGCCAGATGGCTAAAAATGTGAATAGTGCGAATGGTTCTGATACTGTAACAGTCAATCATGTGCAATTATGGTTTCGTCAAATCCGTTCCGGTGTTTTTGATGTCAAAGATGCACCACGCTCTGGAAAGCCAATTGTATATAATAATAGAAATAAAATAGAAATAGTCCCAATCATATGACCACCGCTGTAATTTATTTATTTATTTATACAATTAAAATTAAAAATTTTTTTAAATTAAGATTTGAACATTTTCTTAAAAACTAGTCGTTTTACACATTACACATTAATTTTTTCAAAGAAGCATTTTCTTTTAAGTGTGAAGTATAAGAAAGACTTGTAGACAAATATTTTAAAGACACTTTTTTAAACAAATCGACTCATTTTTTATGTTTTTGTGTAAACTATTGAGCCATATCTTAAGCCATAGTGCTAGTTATCAGCTTATTTTATATTGTTACAAATAAATATATATATACAATAATATGATGATGCTCCCATATTAACTAAATCATGAAACATAAGATTCTACAAAGAAACATTGTCTCTCATCCCTACATAGATATTTTATTTATGAAACACATGAAACACATTTTTACGCATACTAATGTAAAGTTACTTATTTCATAATGTAATGTGTACATATACACATAGGGTCATGTTTACAAACTTGACCTTGAAAGGTACATAGCTTCAAATACACAATGATACTAAAACCAGAGAGTGAGTGAAAGAGAGAGAGAGAGAGAGAGGAGAGATAACTGCTCTTTCGAAGGTTATGCGACGCAGTACCAACGCGTACTTTTGTGTGAGGAATATTATTTGTTTATTTTCTTTTGGTACAAACGCATAATAAATCACGTTGATAACGCTCGCCATTGACACAAACAAAAAAAAAATGTAAAATGCAGAAATGTAAACAACACAAGCACATCCGCTATTATTATGTTAGTAGATGACACAATTCTCACGCTGATGCATTTTCGAGTTTGCCGGACAATCGAATTCCAATGTGAATTCTTCAAAATTCGACAGCATTAACCTAGTGCGTTCCTGTTCGGCACGACTCGAACCCCTGTAACTGATGCAATGCAATTGTGTTGCCGCTATAAAGAACAGTTGTCGTGGAGTGTAGTCCATTTTCGGAAATCTCTCGACCTTCATTCGTTTTGAGAAATCCTGATTCAAGAGCCAATATTGATATGCCTTATAGGCGATACGTATGCCCGTATTATCGGCAATATTTTCATCGAGGTCATGTATTGTTTTCTCCTCATTGCCACCATATTCTTTTAATTGCTTTTGCAAACATTCCCGGCGTTTGTAGAATGCCTCCGTCGACGGTCGATCCCACCAATTGATCAGATTACCTTTTGCATCAAATTTTCTAAACGCATCGACGAAACCTTGAGTCATACTATGTGCAATAGCGAAGCCAAGCGTAGCATATTTCAATGCCGTCGGAAAGACATCGTCCCAGAGTATGTGTGGTTGAAGGAACGACCCCGGAATTATGATTTTATTGAACTCAGCAACATATGTGGGCGTAACGATAAATCCGTTGGCAGCTTCCTTTGGTGACTCTTGCAGAGACAAACGCAAATTGTTCGCTTTTATTTGGAAAATATTGATGATATTTTCAGGATAATCGCTGGTATTAATAACCAAATCACTGAATTCATTATCTAAATACTCTTCTTCGTAGTAATCGATGTCAAACGTCATTGCTGTTAGCTTTTCCAGAGCTCTTTCACGAGTACCGTCTGTCATCCAAACGGTGGAATTGATTATTTCTACAAATGCTCTCTTTAGGCGTTGCCAGAAGTTGACAAGCTCATAATTTAAATACGGACTACTTGCCAGGACTTGTTGATAGCCCATAAAATTGGTGTACTTTTCAAGAAATTGACGTGTCGCTCGTACACATTGCCTCTCTTTGGATTCAACGAAACCGGTGTAGTCGATAATAAAATGACGCGCCAACTGCCACATAATATAGTTGGCAACTGTGCGCTTCGGTGTTACGCTCAATACATCCACTAAATTCTGCTGATAGTATTCCACATACTCATAAATGGGCAACCTATACTCATAGCCAAGCCATTCTTTCACAAATTTTGTATAATTCAAAACTGGTGCATAATTCTCAGACATTTCGTCGAGCATGCGTAATCGTGTTTCATCTTCTTTACCCTCACCTCTAAATGATTTGGTGGTGCCCTTTAGCAAAAGTCTTTCAAATCCCACCAACTCCGAAGCCAATTCAAAGGCATCGTCCATATTCAAATCGAAAATGTCTTTTAATTGATTTTTCCACTTGTTTTTCAATGGATAGCTATCATTCGTTAATGAAGCACTTAAACCTCTCCACTGGCCCACATAGAGGCGTGTTATTTCGTTATTCATTAAATCCGGTGCAACTTCTACACCGATAATAATGGGAATGCCATACTTATGCAATATCTGTGCAACTACATTTAGCCAATTGAATTCATCACCTTGCCAACAGCTGCCTTTCAGTGCAGGCATACCACCAAATTCCTCCATTACGCCTAGTATTGTTCTTCTGAGACTCAATTTGTCATTATTCACACATGACTCATAGAAGTATTTCACTTTGCGCAGCATGTTGCTTTCATCTGTACTTTTTGGTTCTTCCAGCAATTCAGTCAATCTGTGCTCGTAAACCTCCACCAACCTATCGAACATTGTAACTTTGTGAAAATATATGGATGGATTAAGTTTGTGAAAATTCCCGCAAGCATATTTATAGAAGTTATCGCAAGGATTCATTTTACGATCCATATAAGCAAGCATTTCCGACGATTTTGCCAATTGCCTTACTTCGTATGCTTCCTCTGCTTCGAAATCATTCGATACTGCAGCGATATGTTGCAACAATATCAAAATACTTAACCACCACCACCACATAAAATACAATATTTCCGGTTTAATCAAGCACATACTCATGTCTCTGCTCGTTTCAACACTTTTTCAAATACTACTTTCATTGACGGCATACTTTTGCTTTCGATGTGACTAACAGTAATACAATATGTTCTATATTCTCTATATATATTTTTTTCGGTAAGTTGAATAGGTTATCATTTATTTTGAAATACGTTCATTTTTTTTTTCATATTCATTTTCAAAGTCAATTCTTCACGTGACTGTCTATTTTTAAGCTTTACTTTTAATTTTGTTTTGTACAATAAATGCATAATCGTTGCAATAAGTTAAATAAACCATCTTAAAGAGACGGTTTTTTGAGTTGTTTGACTGACTGACAACAAGGTTTTGAAATGACCGAACTGAAGATCGATATTGGGCTGCCACATGAAGAGACTGCTCATAAATACATTCAATACTGGTATATATTGTTGCATAATAAATCCTGGAGTCCTATTGCTTGGTCAAACGATTAAAATATTTCCAATATAAAATATGTTACTATCTACACAACGCTGAATAAGTATACAAAAATTTAGAGAAATTCTTAGTGAAACAATTTGTCTGAACTAAGAAGGGCCGATACATTTCCCCTTGCATTGTCAATGTTTACATTTTTATTAGTGTAAATACCATAACTTATAGGGATTACTGAAAAAATTCAAGTACGACATTTATATTTAATTATTTTTAGTATACAAAAAGTTCTGTAATTCGTTGCTCGTGTGTAAAAAGTTATATTTATTAGAAAATGAGTGAAATATCTGAAGAAATGTGATGTTTTTTTACTATTAAAAAAAGGTAAACGTGCTGTAAAAACATGCCGAAATTTTATGTCCGGCTTGCGATGAGAATGCTGTGAGTGAATGCCGGACCCAGGAGTAGTTTGCTCTATTCTGTTTCGAAAATTTCGACGTCAAAGATGCACCTCGCTCTGGACGGACAGTCACTGAAAAAGTCAACGAAATTTTGAAACTGATGGACCAGAGGCCGACACGCAAACTGTCAGAAGATAGTAGCATCATCAACTACTATTATGGAATCATCTAAAAAGAGCAGGCTACGCAAAAACGCTAGACATTTGGTTAAAAAAAAGCCCCAATAAAGCCCCAAAGGGCTCTATGGCCGAGCTTAGGACAATATTAGAAGGGACTTACTTATTTTAGCCGGTTCCGAACGGCAGAACCCTTGTTACATCACTTTTTCTGAGCTTTCTCACACAGAGTTCTTTTAGAAGCTTTTCCATGGCAAATTATTACTGCCGCAAGAATTGCCAATTGCTTGCGGACAGATGGATGCCGTTCGAAAGAAAAATCTTATCGATATTAAATTTGTTATGCATCAGCCGGGGATTGAACCACGACCTACAGATCAGAAGGCGAACACACTAACCACTGAGCTACGGCACCCACAATACGAGCTCCTACAACTTGATAAAATGTCAAATTCTGATCGCTACTGCTCACAACTCGACCGCTTGAATGAAGCAATCAAGGAAAAGTGACCAGAATTGGTCAACAGAAAAGGAGTTGTATTTCATCATGACAATGCCAATCCAAACACAACCTTGATGACTCGAAACAAATTCACGGAACTTGGTTGGGAAGTTTTGATGGATCCAACGCATAGCCCAAACCTTAAACCGTCTGACTATCATTTATTTCGGTCTCTGCAAAACTCTCTTAATATTAAAAAAAAAAATTGACCGACTGAAGAGTCGCTGAAAATCATTTGGACAAGTTTTTCGCCGATAAACCAGAGCAGTTCTACACCGATGGAATTATGAAGTTACCCAAAAAATGGCCAAATGATTTTCAATAAAGGAAAATTTTCAAATTTTTTCAAATTACCCACAATTCATTTACAAGCGATGTAAGGGATGTTGTGGAAACACACTAAAAACGAATGGTACGAGTAGTCCTCTTAAATTCAAGGGGTAATATTAAAGATATTAAGGTACTAAACCGAGCAGCTAACTTAAAAATACGATTTATTTGTTAGCCTCTAATATGACCACCCCTTTGCGATCTTTGAGTATGTTTATTGTGTAGTTATAATAAAACCATAAATATTCCGCACACACACACACACACCCACACACCCACACACTCAAATTCACTTGAACCATATCAAGAACAGTGAAGATTATAGATAGGAAAAAAGGATACCAACACCAAACAGATGTTCACGGAAGTTTATGGTAAAGGTGATTTATAACAACGTAGAATAAATTATGTGTCTTGTATATAAATTTCATTTTACAATACAATTTTACTCATACGATGTCAAAGATACGGAAATTAGAACATTTTGTCAATTTCCAAACTAGCACAGTTTAATAACAAATTTGAATATTTTATAGACAATATTGTAGTGACTAAAATTGAATTAAATTATCAAGGCAAACCAAAGCCAACGCGACAACAGATGCATCATTAATTTCATTAAATCTTAAGTTCATACTTAACAATAAGTTCGAAAGCGAAATGTGCAAGCAAGGTATTAATACATATTATTTTAATCTTATAGTTATCAGATTAAAACTTTTGAACTGATTCATACTGATTTAGTTGATAAAAGTATGTAACATAAATTCATTTTTAATCGATTGTTCGAGTGTACGCAAGAGTAGAACAAATATTTTTCACACATGAAATGAAAGTAATTCTATGTAAATTTATACAAGAAATCACAACTTTCAATTCAAATTTAAGGGTCCATTAAGGTTTTTCTTTTATGATTTTGTAGAAAAAAAAAATTTGAATCAAACAAATATATAATTTATATTCCCATAGAACATGTATGCTTATGTTATGCTTGTAAAAAAAAAAAAAAAAAAAAACTTTTTATATAAAACTAAGCTATTGTACTTCAACATAAGTAACATACATATTATAAAGAAAATATATAATAAAAAGGTAAAACGTAAGCTTTCATATTATACCTGTATCATCCGATTTGGCATATTTTTGATATTGCCCATAAATGCTTATACCTGACAATTCGTTATAAATAGCATGTATAGTTTACACACTCATGCATACAAAATCCTCTCTCTAGCCTTGATAAAGAAAATCACTTAAGTGTGTATGATGCTTTCTACTCACCCTTTATGATTTCATTGTTAATTATTAACAGAAAAACCCTGAGAATACAATACAATACAATACGATGCCGGTAGAGATGAGTGATTGAGTATCAAGCAATGTTATTTTGTTTTTTAGTAGTAAGTGCCTATCATAACGATATACCATATATTTATTATATAATAACAAGCAATGTAAACGCATAAAGTACTTCAAACATTTTATTGTAGGTACTTACTTCATTCAATATTTGGATTTTTAAATAAGCTCATAAATTACTTTGTACAATTTGAGCAAACATTTGCATGTAATATTATTTTTCCATACAGATTTTTTATTTTTACACACTTAATTAACTCAAACTCAACTTAAAATTATTATATACATATTAGAGTGCTGCAGGAATGTATTCGTTTGCTTGTTCAAAAAACTCTATTAATATTAGAATAGAATCTCTCATTCATTCTCTCTGTGCAAATACGAATTCGAATGAATAAAATAGAAATAGAATGGAATGGACTGTATGTTTCGTTTTCATACAACGAGTAGAATCTCAACATTTGCAAATGGACGTAAAGCATTTTAGAGTACTCTAAACATTCGTTTTGCTTTTCTATATTACATTACAGACGCAGTAATACAAATCATTAGTGCCTGTCATGAAAAGCAACAACAATTATAACGTACAACACACTCGTAGTACTCTCAAACTCTCGTACTATTCTCAAATATTCGTTTATTTGAAGAGAAAAAAAACGAGTGTATGGACTCATTTCTTGTACAAGAAACGAGTGGAGTATTCTATTTGCCTAATATTTCACTCTCACTCATTCTTATTCTCTGTAGATGTGCTTTGCAAATATTGTACATATTTTGAGAGTAAAAAGAGAATCATTCGAAAATCAAATACATTCACGCAGCTCTTTAATAAATATGCCATAAAGAATATTTTTATTTTAAAATAAACTTTTAATCCAATATCAATTTTAGGTGCTTTACCATTGGTGACAGCTACAACACATTGTTTCACAACACCTTGGAAATGGTGCACAATAATATCATATTGTCTATTATCACTTTGGGGTCTTTATAAGGTAAATCATCAATGCTTATACATTTATTTATCATAATTTAAATGCTATCTAATATTTATTGCCGCATATGATTGTCAGTGGTGTGTCTATAAATTCCATACGCAAGAAAGATATGCAAATACTTATATTTGATTTGAATTTTAATTAATGCAAAGACATGGGGAGTTCATATTCCAATTTTCTATTTTCATATTTCAATTAATAGACATATGCCAATACACATGAAAGCATTTATGTTAACAAATATTTTTAAATGTTTAATTTTAATACATATTTATTTACTCGTTCATTATTATTATTATTGTTGATGAACATTTTACAACAACAAGCTTTATTTGTATGATGTGCATTTTCTTTCTATCATATTTTTTTATTATACCATCTACCATCTATACGTATACTTATACATATCTACATATTGTAGTACAAGTATTTAATGTATGTATGTATGTCTAGTGTATGCACGTTATATGTATTGTATTTCAGGCATTGACTGCCAGCTCACCATGGCAGCGTCGTCTCTGTTTCGCCTTGCCCTTCACAATGCGATCGATTCTAACATGTTTGCGCACCATGGGAATGGTTGGTGGCAGTCGTGTTGCATTATCACATGTCTATCTGCAGGTGGGTTAGAACATTTTCGTTCCATCTTCTTTATTTTTCTGCTTCCACTACTTTATTTTTTGGTTTTCGTTTTTGTCTATGTTATTTCATTGTGCACAATATAACCATAGAACATAGTAGGTAATATCTGAAAATAAAATGTGAAAAATGTAAAGGTGAAAAAAAGAAGGATGGATGACATACTTCAAAATAACAACAACAAAAATACAAAAAAATCCTTTTGTGCAATGTTTGAAATTTCTCAAAAATTGTTTTACCAACAAATAGAGAAAAAATTGTATGGCTGATTGTTTGGTTGCCTATGAACGAAGCCAATATATTAGTTCTCATATTACATTATCGTTTTGTTTGTACCTATGTTTGTTAAATTATAAATAAAAATAATAAAAAAAAAAAAAACGATACGTCGAAATGTTACAAATACTACTTTTATACATTTTTTTTTTTTTATTAAATTTGTCGTAGTTTTGTTTTGTTTTGTTTTCAATTGATTTATTATGGAGTAATATTTAAGTATCTCTATTTCATGTTTGTTATTACTATAGTTGTTGTTTTCATCGTCGTCGCCGTCGTCATCGTCGTGATTGTGCCAAGTTTGATTTTTATTTGTACAAACAATTGTTTTTAAGGATGATATTTATGTTGGGTTTGTTGGCAATAAAAATCCACTCGACCATATATGTATGTCCTATTGAGTACATACTATTTAAATACAAATATACATTTATTTAGACAAATATAACAATTTTTGTATATAGTATTCAAGTAAGGACAAGATATTTACAATAAATACAACAGCTATTTATTTATTGTACAATAAAATTTCTAGATTACTGTGGTGAATAAATTTTCGCTGGTTTTTCGTGAAAATGAAAGTTTTGTTTATACAAATTAGCGTTTTATCTATTGCTTCGCATCTTTCTGATAGCTTATGAATTCAAAGTTTATATAACTAAATTGTCTTTCGAAGAATATCAAAAAAATCGGGCCATTTAAATTTTTTTTTTGTGATCCAAGTTCAATCTTTGCACATTGTTTCAGACAGAATACAATGTACTTCAATTACAAATTTTTTTTTCTAAGAAAATAACGCAGTAAAATTTCTCGAAAATAATATTTTCTTGGTACAAACATGATTAACGCTTTAAAAAATTATGTTCCCTACATTTTGGCGGAATGCCATATACGGGCGGTCCCACAACTACCCGACCTTACATATAGATGGCGGCAGTAATTTGAAAAAAAAATTACTTTGGTGAAAAGTGGCAACCTCATAAAACATATGTTTTAAGTTTCAAGGCGCCACGTTGTTTAGTATTTTTTTGAAGCCATCGGAAGTTAACGACCTCAGTGAATTTGTAAACATGGAAAAAATTGGTCATCATAACGGTGGCCAATACTTTAATTTGAAAGGTCTCAGTCCAACGAATATTAAAGCCGAACTAGATTCTACTCTGGGGGATTCTGGGGGTAGCAGAGCTGCCAAGACGAACACCGTAGAGGTCGACCAATTGAGGTGGGCACGCCAGAAACAGTTAAGAAAATCCACAAAATGGTATTGGATGATCGCCGGCTAAAGGTGCGTGAGCTAGGTGAAATTACAGGCATTTCAAAAAGTACTATACATCGTATATTGAAAATTTGGTGATGAAATAGAACAAAAACAACGTCGTAAAGATGTTTCTATAGAGTGTTTGGCGATGTTTCACAGTAATAAAGCCGAGTTTTTGCGTCGTTTCGTAACGAAGACAGTTCCATCTGCAGACAAGGTTGTGTCGTTTGTTTTTTGGGATGCACGTGAGATAATTTTTATTGATTATCTTCAAAAAGGAAAAACAATCTACGGCGAGTATTATGCTAATTTTTTGCACCGTTGAAGTGATGAAATTATTAAAAAAAGGCCGCATTTGCCGAAAAAGAAAGTGTTGTTTCATCAAGACAATGCACCAGTTCACACATCCGCTAGCGCGATGGCCAAAATCAGTGAGTTAAAGCTCGAATTGCTTCAGCACGCACCTTATTCGCCAGATTTAGCTCCTTCGGATAATTTTCTATTTCCAATTTTGAACAAATGGCTTGGTGGTAGAAACAAACAAACAAACAATGAAAAATAAAGATGGCTATTTTAATGTGCTAGACAATTCATACAATAAACAAGGTATCGAAGCTATAGAAAAGTGTATAGAGCTAAAGGAGATTATATTGAGAAATTAAGAAAAATGTTCCCAAATTTTTTGTGTTTTCTTTGTAGTTTTTTGTTGGTAGTTGGTAGTTTTGGGACCGCCCTCGTAGGATACTCTCATTTATTTAGTAGTATTGTAATTGCAAAGTAAAGTAAAGCAACACAATATCCGAAAAATAACAATGTCAGACAGAAAAAGAAAAGATTTACATAAGGTATGGCATTATGAAGGAGGAAAATGAGGCATTCCAGAATATACAACAACTTATCGCAATAAACTGATAATTGGCAGTAATTATAAAATGCCTATCTATTTCAAAAAACACAATTCCTATATCAAAAAATTTTCTAGCTTTTTTGAAAGAGCATTGTTTAGATGACGATACAGTTTATCTAACATTTCAACCGCAATGTTTTAGGTTAAAACGGCAATTCAATATTCTTGAACACTTCCCTTTTTCATTGCGATACCATACCATATGTGATCCTATTTTTGTTGTAGTTTTTTTTTTTTTTTTTGTTCAATTTTTCTCATAGTATAATTAGTAGTTAAATCATAAAATTGTTGTCTTTGAAATTATTAAATCGGTGTTAAACATTTCTTTCTTTTCTAATCATGTCTCTTGTCGACTTCATTAAATATTTTCAAATTGGGAATATAACAAAAATATAACCAAAACAAAATAGCTGGAAGTTGTAAGTGGATCAAAATAAAAAACAAATATGTATACATAAGTAATAAAAAATTGCTCATAAAAATAATATTGTTTTTTTTTTTTAATCGGCTATTTATTATCAATATAAAACATTCGATAAAACATGCTAAAATAAAAAGAAAAAATATTAAAAAGGCCACTTTAAAAAAAAAAAAAACGATACATTTAAATATAAACACCTAAACTCAGTATTTTGTTTTCTAATGGACATTATTACATAATAACACAAAGTTACAACATTAATGAGAGAGAAAAAATTTGATAGAAAAAAAAAATATTAAAATATATGTATGTACATTTGTAGTGACCCACTTGAACACTTGACATTATATAGTACATACACTTCATAATGAAAGCTTAACAAAACTGATTTAAATCAAAAACTTATATGGCCTATTTTTCAATTAATGTTAATGTTAATGTTATTGTTAAAATTAAATAAAACACTTTTCATATATATGAAATTATTATTGTTCACAATTTTTCATTACATAAGGATGGCGTTTCAATACTTGGTGGGGCTATTGGTGCTATGAGAATACCAGAAAAATGGTTTCCCGGTTTGGTTGATTTCTATTTGAATTCACACAACATTATGCATGTTCTTGTTGTGGTTGCTGTTTATTCAATGCATAAGGTAAGTTATTATCTCCATATATAATTACTTTAAATGCTATTAATTTATTTCATATACGCTTAGGCTACTATAAAGGATTTCGAATGGATGTCAACGGCTACATGCGAAGGATTCATCAATACCACTAGTGAGGCAATAGAAAGTTCTAATATTGAACTATGACCCTTTAACCAGAGCGTTAAACTCCAAGGTCAAGTACATAATTTAGTGGCACTACGTTATGTTGTTGTCTCGATGTCATCCTGAAAAGAAACATGAAAGTTTGTTTAATTTTGTAGTGTGCTCATTGCTATTGAACTTACGCTGTTCTTGTGGAAATTGTTGCATGTCGTGCTTTAGTTGATAAAACATTCGCCTATGTATACGATGTTGATGCCAATGTTGACGTTCCGATTCCAACAAGTCTAAAAATTTTGGCAAAATTGGTACCTGTGTCGTAATCGGAACGTTCACGTCACTACAGCACAGAAATTGGTTGTAGTTTTATTATTGTACGATACAAGGGCAGGCGAAATTACAGAAATCTGCACTACATCATTTACAATAATTTGCCTGTTTCTTCTACTTTACCGTGTTATTTGTAAACGCGGCCTATTATAATTAAATAGCTGAATTTATTTGACGCAGTTTTGGGCAAATTTGAAAAAATAGAAGAAATTTTTATTGTATTAGAAATAATTATATGATATGGCATATTGTATTAATCTATTTTAGTAAATTCAAGTATCCTATTTAGTTTTATTGAACTAAGAATTAAATGAAAATAGAAATCTTTAATGTGCATAATTTATTCACAATATTCTACTGTATACCTTAGAAGACCTTCCTTTTTCTGTCACACTAACTTGTTCTTCTCTATATATTTACTTATTTAATTATTACGTACGAGTACCTTACTTTATTAAACGAAACGAATTAAACAAAACATAAGGTAATACTCT
Organism: Megamerina dolium; assembly: GCA_963854835.1. Classification (NCBI taxonomy): domain Eukaryota; kingdom Metazoa; phylum Arthropoda; class Insecta; order Diptera; family Megamerinidae; genus Megamerina; species Megamerina dolium. The sequence goes on along the minus strand of OY978526.1, from coordinate 7,619,151 downwards.
TCGACTGTGGTATTAAATTTTAAGTAAGATCCGAAACAATTAAAAACTCAATTTTACTGCAAATTGAATAAACAAAAAAGCGTTGGAAAAATGTAGTTCAAAAATAGGAAATCAATAAGGTAATATTATATAATAATAATGTAATATTACTAATATATAATAACAATAATAATAGAATTACCTACTCCATAATAAGTAACTAATTAAACAACTTAATAAATTACAACCACAGTTTTTGCATTTTATTCAAATACACTCCAAGACTACGTTTACTCATACGCATCATTTCATTGTCAATAGAATCAATACAATCATTGACGAGAGAGTGCAAACCGAAAAACATTGAAAGTGCAACATTGCCCTAAAAGTTTAGCTTCAAAATAATCTAATCATGCTTTCGGTCCAGTACATAATGTTACAAAATATATTCATATACATATATGTATATAATTTGAAGTTACAAAGAATACAATGCTGCCGTCTAGGAGTAATTGGTCCAAATTTTTAGAAAATTTTAAATAATACAAAAGGCATATTAGATCGAAGTGCTCGACCTTTGAGAGAGTAGAGTTTCGTCCGGTTTCTTGGAACTATTGTCCACAAACAGGTAATCTAGAGTGTTGTAAATACCCTCTGATGATGACCCTTCAACACGCCTACGAAACCTGGGGACTCAGTTGTACGCGTGCATTCATATATTGTTGTGGAAGAGTGTTTCGTACGTGTGTGCAGCATCAACGAACAAGTTTGAACTGGTTTTGCTGTTATACAAAGGTAGAGACTTTGCTAATTTCCGTATTTCATTATCAAATATTTGCTGTCAATGTTTTTTACTTTCACGTCAATGTTCGATTTATGCTATATTTCGCATTCATACTTTTACTCCAATGCATATAATCGGCTCCCCGCCATTTCGTTCATTGCTCAACACATCGATGTTTTTTATTAATTTGACAGCAAACATTCACAATAAAATATTTGCAATTGACTGGAATATCACATCTAAGACTTGAGAAGTTTTAATATTAATATTAGTAGAGAAAAAATTTAACATATATACGAAAAGAAGTAGAAGAGAAAAAGAACAACACACAATTTTGACCTTACACGTTATGACGTTGCAAAGATTTTCTAATTTCTTTGCCTGATTAATGAACGATACACTGAATCACCCCTAAATACAGCTGTAATGAAATGTCAGCCAAGTTTGAAACAGCAGAGTGTGAAAGAATAATATTTTCTATTTTTTAAACAATATTATGACGAAAAAAATTTTAATGATTTGCTTAGGTGAGATTGAAGATTTACTAAATTTATTACTAAATTTACTCCACTCCTGCCTTAGGTAATATTTGTCGTTCACCGATTGCCGAAGCTGTAATGCAAGATACAATCAATAGCTCTGGATGCAGTGATGATTGGTTTGTGGACAGTGCAGCAATAGGGGACTGGCATCGAGGTAAGCAAGCTTAAACCCCCTTCAAATGAATGAAGTAGATCAAGTGACAACATTACAGGTAATCCACCTGATCATCGAGCGTTGAGTACCATGACAAAACATGGCCTCTCATACACAAATCGTGCACGTCAAATAAAAAAACAGGATTTTCATGAATTCGATTATATATTTGGCATGGATGAAGATAACATGGACGATTTGCGCAGACTGGCACCGAGTGATTCAAAGGCAAAACTGTTGATGTTGGGTGATTTTGGTTTGGATCAAAAAGATCGAATAATTGTGGATCCATATTATGTAAGTATGGATGTGATAAAGTTGTTTATATCTACTTATATGATATATTTTTCAGCAACGAGGTGATGCTGGATTTGAAAAGGCCTATCAACAGTGTGTCGTTGCATGTCAGGCGTTTTTGAAGGAGGCTATAGCTAATAAGATTTAAAATGTATATGTTTAAAACATGTGCTCAAATAATGTTGTAAGCGACAATTTGTGGAAAAGTTGTTGTTTTATGAACTCTTAGAATCGTTCGATCGGAAATATATGAGAAAAATTCACTCAAAGAAATTGTCTCTTACAATGTTATTTGCGAACGTGCTTTGTTTGTATAAATATATTAATTATTAATATTATTAAATTTTATTTTGTATATTAGAGCAGCAAAAGTGTTTTATTTCCTAAATGACATCGCCACGTAAAACGCGGTCAATAAATTTATTCCACTCTTGTTTGAGTTTTTCATAGGCCATCGTCTTGCCCATCTCACTCATAGCCGAATATTTAATCGAGCTCCAGACCAAATGTTTTAAAGTCTTGATGCCAGCATTACTTGGTGCAAAACTCATAATGCTATAGTAGAAATCATAGCTCAATCCTTTAGCATCCCAAAAACCAGGATCATCATTCGATATAACCATTGGTATATTTTGTGACATAAAATAGCCACCAGGATGATTACGCAGGTCCCAAACCAGATTGAGCACCTGATTAGAAATTGGACTCACTTCAATTCCGATATCACGTTCTTTTACCGCTTTACTCAGTACAGGATGTTTCATTAACGCAAAACCATGTCCAATACGTGTAGTATTCATTAAAATTGCATCAAGTAAATTGAGATCGGTTTGTGCCCCATACCAATCTGTGATATAAAGTAATTTACGAAAGTAATCATTTTATAGTATACACTCAAAATAAATTGCATACATACTGGTTTCGCCAGCATGAAAGAAATACTTTGCGGTTCTCGGCAAATCTTGCAAAATCTCAACAAAGGAATGTAACGCTCTGCCTTTATCCTCTTGACCAACCAAATCAAAACCAACAATGAATTCGGGAAATTGTTGACTGAAAATGAAATCTTAAATTATATTTGCCATTGTGTTTTATTTGTATTGATACGAACTGTAGTCTTTTGAATGTCTCAAAAGTGGAGCGCAAATTTTGCTTGTCAGAACCACGATGTGTCGAATAGATCATTTTAATACCTAGAAAATCTGGATGTAAGCGTTTAAATTCGTCCACCAAATCAATTAATATTTGAATAGAATCTTCAACTGACACATCATTTCCATTTTGGTCATATATCTAAGTATCAATTGGATGATCATTAATTAATAGCGACATATTCCAAAGTGGGTACTTTTTATTTTGTACCTTCTTAAAGTTTGTACGTATTTCACCATATAGTACGTTATCTTCATGCATCTCCTCCATCAAACGCCAGTGGAATGCTTTGAAAGCTGGCACATATTTAAGGGCATCACCAATTGTATCAAACATACGTTCAAATCGGTGCCATACCTTATCAATTGTATTGTATTCAACTGAAATTGTATACAAAATGACACAAATACATACATATGGATAATCTAAACACAATAGGTATAAGAATATACTTTCAGGAATGTCCGTCCGTAAATTGATCCATTTTTCCAATATGGCATCGTAACGTTTTAAATTTTTCGCATGTGAGCGTTCAGTTTTCAATTCCGTGTACACGGTACGACATAAATGTTTCTGTCTATCTCTCCGAAAAGTGAATACATAGACACCATCTGTATTTACACATCTTAACATGCCCGGCATATAACTGAGATTACCAATAACCCAATCAGAGGATACAGCAGCTGTGTTATGTGCATGCAAAATAGCACCTTTTGGCATTTCCTTGATGAATTTAAATACAGTGCTACTATCAATTAAATGTTTTGCTTTAAAGAAATTCATTCCTGGCGCATTTTGAGTGGGATTCTTGAAGCCATGCGACAATTCCAATAATTTTTGGCGCATAAATAATTGATTAACCTGTTTTTCTTTATCCGTCAGCTGTACATGTGATCCGGTAACGAGAAGCTCTTCTTCTTCAATGATATCTTCACGCTTCCGTTCATAATCTGAATATATTCGTATATTTATACATCGTTGAGGTCATCATTGGTATATGTTATATATGGTAATTTACCTATAAGGCGTGGATCTTCTTGTAATTCCTCTTCAGGTATTTTTCTACCAGTAAATATTTCATCAATGATATCACTTCTTGGCACTTCAATATCCTTTGTTATGACCGATATACGTGCATTTACTGCAATTGATGGAATATGCGAATATGCGAATAAAGCCAGCAGTAAAACCACAAATGATGTGTTGCCGTTCATATTGCTATTTCCTAAATAAATACATTATATAAATATATAAATGATTTGATTTATGAAGTTTGATACGCAATTGAAATATTTTATTTTTAATCTCATGCAATTCTTGCATATACATGAATATAAGTAACAACAATATATACCATATATTGTTATCTCAAAGCCAAAAGACTAATTAAAGTTAGCTAATTCTTAATATAATTTCTAAGCCTCCACCTGCCGTCACAGAAATGGGAATCTGGTTACGGATGCCCAGAGCGTACTGAGTCTATAGAGGGAATACTTCTCCAAGCTACTGAATGACGATGCTACGAACAATTCCTCTAGTGGAGTAGATTGATTGCCCGAACACCCCAATTACAGATGATGGATTTCACGTTTCGCCACCCGACCATGACGGTGTTAAAATAGCCATAATGAGGCTGAAGAACAACAAAGCAGCAGGTGCAGATGGCCTGCTTGCCTGCCGAGTTGTTTAAGACCGGCGGCAATGAACTGCTGACTTGCATACACCAGTTCATAAGCAGAATATGGTCGGACGAAAGCATGCCCGATGATTGGAGTCTCAGTGTTCTCTGCTCCATACATAAAAAAGGAGACCCCACAATTTGCGCCAACTAACATGACATAAGTCTCCTTGGGCATCGCATACAAGGTTTTTTCGTGCGTATTGTGTGAAAGATTGAAGAAGCCGATGCTCAGCAACCTGATCGGACCTTATCAGTGTGGCTTCAGTTCGAATAAATCCACCTTCGATCAAATTTTCACACTACGCCAAATCTAACAGATCGACACACATCACCTATTCGTTGATTATAAAGCCGCTTTCGACAGTCCGATAAGGGATTATCTCTACACAACTATGTCTGAATTTGGTATACCTACAAAACTCATTCGACTTTGCAGAATGACACCGCTTAACTCTCGTTGTGCAGTAAAAATTGGGAAGGACCTCTCTCCACCGTATAATACCAAATGAGGTTTTAGACAAGGTGATTCGTTGTCGCGTGTGATTTCTTTAACCTTATTATGGAGAAAATTATACGACCTGCAGATTTGCGACATAATGGCACTATCTTCCACAAAAGTGTGCTGGCGTATGCCGACGATATTGACATAATCGGTATCAACTCGCGAGCAGGTGAGAGATTGCTGCACTATTCCCTGAATTGGAACGAGAGTCACGTCGAATGGGTCTAACGGTGAACAATGAGGGCAAAACGAAGTACCTAGTGTCTACAAACAAAAAGTCCCGTCGTCTTGGACAACACATCACTGTTGACAATTACACTCTCGATAACTCTTGCTAACAGGTATTACTTTGGGCTGAGTAAGCAATTGAGTAGTCGACGCATCTCTCGGAGATCGAAAATCACACTCTACAAGTCCCTCATTATTCCTGTCCTAACCTATGGTGCACAAGCCTGAACAATTTTCACCACGGATGAAATGATGCTTGGAGTTTTCGAGAGAAAAGTTCTGCTCAGGATCGTCGGACCTATTTACATTTATGGTGACTACCCAATGAAGTGCAACGATGAGCTGTATAAGCTGCACGCTGACATAGACATAGTCAGCAAACGAATGGAAGAACACGCTCCAGCGAAGAGGGTATTTAATTCGGCACCTGCTGGAGGACGTTGAAGAAGAGGAAGACCAAAACTCCGTTGGAAAGACCAAGTGTTCGGTAACCTGGTGGCGCTTGAAATATTCAATTGGCGCCGCATTATATGTTCGGCCTAAATCGATCATCGGTTGTGATGGCCACATTAGAAGAAGAAGAATCATGTCCATTACAGACTACCTGATCTTGGTCTGCCAGATGTTGACGATTTTGTTCTAGTACAAAAAAAGTTTAAAACAGTAAAAATTATTAAAAAAAAAAAAAAGTAGTGTATACAATGTGATTTCAGCAAAGTTGCACACAATTTTCCATTAAAGAATATAAAAATATGTGTATTAATTAAATTATAAAAATCCAAATAATCACTTAAGAATTTTATACTTTTCTGTTGCAAACACCTGTGGTTACCACGAATAACTAACGAGCTGATACATTAAAGTTAATCAAAGTTAATTTATAAATTGTCTTCCAATCCAAAGAAATAATACGAAATAAAAAGCCACATGCTTCATTTTCATTTTAATATTTTTCTATCAATGTTTGGTTTTTACGCTTATGAAATTTTATTGTTTTATTTAGTTTTACTATTTTTTTTTTCCTTTTGTGCAACGATTTCTGTTATAATATATAGCTTATATACATACATATATTCAAAAGATGTTATGTTTTTGAAAACACTTGCTATTTTTTACCATAACCTATTGTTTTTTAGCTACTAAGTAAATATCTTTTCCAATAGGCACTTTTTTTTTACTTTAAGTGAGGCTTCAGATCTACACATCCTGAATAGAACTCAAGAAATGCAGATCAACACGCATCACATATTGCCCTATATGAAAGCCACTTCGGAAACTGTATTACCTCTGCATAATAGTGTCTGAATTTGGCACTATTTTACAGAATTAAAAAAAAACCTCGAATGACGTCACTCTCGTATTTTTTTATATATATAATGGAATTAAGGTGAATAAACGGTAAATAAAGAATGTTATCAAATATGGTTTTTATGTCTTACGCTGGCTCGGTCAAATCAAGTGAATAGTACAACCAAAATGCTCTCATAGTCGGAATATGCTGATGGGCAAACCCCTACAGTGGAAGATTTATATGATTTCAATGTTTATTTTTTACGCATACGAATTGTTATTACTTTATTTATTTTCCTATATACAATATCTATTTATTTATTTATTTTTTTCTTTTTGGAGGGTAACATTTTTTTGTTATACTCAAACAATCTGAGCACATATTTATTTTAAAAACACTTGCTATTTTCACCAAAACCTGATGTTATTACCACAATATACGTATAATTTTTAACTTTCTAATAAAAAAAAATATATATATAATATAGGGTTTTCCATTAGGGACTTTTTTGTAACATGCGATATTGTCCGCCATTTTGTTGAGTTCATCTGTAATTGAAAGAGAAAATAGCGAGCGAGCAACGCAACGAATAAACTTTTTTTTCTATGAAAATTTGTTTTAATTAAAAAATGTTTTTCATAAATTGATGTTGTAGTTGCAGCTGCCGAAACAATGTATTTACTACAGGGTGATTTTTTAAGAGCCTTCGGATTTGATTTAAAAAAAACACACACACAAAATTTGGAGAAATGTATGAAATCCTTATTTGAGTCGATAGAACAATCTGTATAATTCAATGTTTAAAGATGATTTCATGTAAATATTGACCGCGGCTGCGCTTCAAATGGTTCATACGCTAGGTCCAATTTTGGCATACTCTCTCCAACATATCGGCCGGTATCTCACGAATAAATTGATAATTCACGGTCATCAACAATACTAGTGGATACAGCTGCGATATTCTTCTCTGTCCGCACTCTACGTATGCGTGTTGGTGGCTTAATGTCCAATACTGTAAATTTGGTGCGAAATTTAGTCACAAAATTCCGAATAGCCGCCTCAGAAGGTCGCCCAAACTGATTATAAAATGAATGAATGAATGAACCGAGCATGAATTTTGATAATAAAATTCAATAATCTGCAATAATCTGACAGTAACATGTTACACGAAAACAGCTGAGCTGCCAAAAAGAAAGTTGCTAAAAAATCACCCTGTACAAACTTAACTTCCAGAGCGTAACATCTCTTGATAAGAAGGCGTCGAAATTTAAAATGAACTCTCATTTTGGTGGTCTATTAAACTATAACAACTAAAGTTGGTAATGGAAAACTCTGTAGGTGAATTGATAAATAGATATGTTTAAGTCAATAGTTTCAATTTTACTTTAGGAATATTAACTATACATGTAATTAATTTTAGTTTTCTTAGTATAATTAATATTATTAAAGTTTAAATTTTATGGAGTTACTTGTTTTTTATAATCTTGTACACTTATACTACTAAATAAGTCTTTGCTGTAAAATAAATACAATTAAATTTCATTTGAATTTGAGTTGGAAGGATTTTTCTGATTTCAGAGATACTATTAGACATTTTCTGCCTAATTAATGGCAGTTAAATTATGTAAGTAAGGACAAATTTTTGGTTTATCAAGTAAAGAAACACAATTTAACATTTTCTTTCGCTTGATGATTGATTTTCGGAAATTCCTATTAAAGTAACAGATGTATGTATATATGTATATATTTAAAACACATTTCCCTGTAACACACTATCTAGGAAATTTTCCCACATATGCTCCAGATTGACAAAAGCCAGCTTACGTTCCCTTTCATTCAAAATTGAATAACGTAATGAATTCCAAACAAGATTCTTTAGTATTTTAATGCCAGCATTATTTGGTGCCAAACTCATGATGGCATAATAAAAATCATAACTAAGTCCCTGAACATTCCAAAAACCAGGATCATCATTACAAATCACCATTGGTATATTTTGTGACATAAAAAAGCCCCCGGGATGATTACGTAGATCCCAAACCAGATGAAGTACTTGATTCGAAATTGGACTAACTTCAATGGGTATATCACGTGCCTTCACAGCATTCCACAGTACGGGATGTTTCATTAACGCATAACCGTGTCCGATGCGTGTTGTATTCAGAAGTAGGGCATCTAATAAATTAAAATCAGTGGAAGCACCATACCAATCTGTATAGAAATTATCATTGTTTCAATCATCTGTCGCATTAGAAAAATCAACAAAACATACTTGTCTCTCCGGCATGAAAGAAATAACGTGCGGTACTTGGTAAATCGATAAGAGCTTCAACAAACGCATATAGTGGTTTGCCTTTGTCCTCTTGACCCACTAGATCAAAACCAATGATGAAATTTGGATGTAATTTACTATAAAAATATAATAAGAATGTATATAATCATTTTATCTTTAGTAATTTAAGTACATTTCGATTTGAATTTTGTATATAAAGGGTTATCCATTTCGCGGTTTCAAAAGTATAGGGCTAGAATTCGACATCTGTCAAACTGAGTTGTTAAAACAATTTCTTTCTTTTTCAGTTCAAAGTCTGACATTTGCGAAAATGGATCGCTTAACTATCGCACAACGCATTAAAATTGTAAAAACCTACTACAAAAATAGTGATTCTGCCACAGCCACATATCGTGCTTTAAGAGGAGATTATGGTTTACATAATCGTCCAACCACGCAAGGAATTGACAAAATTGTGAAGAAATATAAAGAGACTGGATCGGTTACAGATATTGTAAGGCCTGTGCATCATCGTTTCGTTCGTACCACCGAAAATATCGCTGCTGTAAGTGAAAGTGTTGCCGAAGACCCGAATGTGTCGATTCCTCGTCGTTCTCAGGAATTAGGACTGGCTTACGGCACACTATGGCGTATTTTGCATTTGGATCTACACCTACATCCATATAAAATCCAGCTCACACAACAACTGAAGCCAGCTGACCATTCACAACGTCGTAGATACGTCGAATGGGTGCTTGAACAACAGGCGGTGGACGGCGATTTTTCAAACAAAATTTTCTTCAGCGACGAAGCACATTTCTCACTCGGTGGGTATGTTAACAAACAAAATTGTCGTATTTGGGGTTCTGAGAATCCTCAAGTAATTGAAGAGAGGCCACTACATCCACAAAAAGTCACTGCTTGGTGCGCTCTTTGGTCCGGAGGTGTGATTGGACCTTACTTCTTCGAAAACGACGATGGAACGACTGTCACCGTCAATTCGGAGCGTTATGGTCATATGATAACCGACTTTTTTTTGCCTGCTATTGAAGAATACGACTTAGAGAATATGTGGTTTCAACAAGACGGTGCCACATGCCACACAACTCGAGCGAATATGGCTTTATTTCAAGAGAAATTTTCTGGCCGCGTAATTTCTCGTCGTGGCGATATCAAGTGGCCACCAATATCATGCGATTTGACACCGCTTCACTTTTTTTTGTGGGGCTGTGTTTATGTGTTTATGCAGATAAACCTTTAACTCTTGAGCACCTAAAAACCAACATTCGTCACGTTATGGCTGAGATACCGCCCAATATGTGTCAAAAAGTGGTCGAAAATTACCTCAAAAGAATCGATGCTTGCAACAATTCGCGTGGTGGTCATTTAAATGATGTAGTATTTCACACATAATGTCAACGTTCAAACTTTATAATAAAAAAGAAATATCATGATAAAAAATATTTTATATGTGTTTTATTTACATTTACTTTTGAAACCGCAAAATGGATAACCCTTTATATGAATATATAAGGTCTAGTAAAAAGAAATCCATTATTTTTGCATTAAATATGCACCGTTTTGTTCAATAACTTGTTGCCCTTTTGATAATTTCATAACGCCACTCTCATAGAAACCCTCGTCCCTATTGGAAAAAAATTGGGACAATCGATTTTCACAAGCTTCTCTTGTGGCGAGTTTTTCACCAGCAAAATCATTCGCCATAGACAGGAACAGGTAGTAATCACTTGGTGCCAGGTCCGGACTATAAGGTGGATGCATAGGAACCTCCCAACAAAGCTTCCGAAGCTTCTGGCTAGTCACTATCGATGTGTGTGGCCTGGCCAAAGCTGGCCGCTTCTGGGCGATTGCTTCCTTCAGACGGTCCAATTGTTGACAGTACAGATCCGAACTAAGAGTTTGACCTTAGGGAAGCAGCTCATAGTAGATGATCCAATTCCACCAAAGACATAGTAAAACCTTCCTGACCGTCAATCCTGGCTTGGCCACTCCTTGCGCTGGCTCACCGCGATTCGATCACGACCATTTTCGCTTGACGTTGTCGTACGTGACCCACTTTTCATCACCGGTAACCATCCGCTTCAGAAATGGATCGATTTTGTTACGATTCAGCAACGATTCGCAGATGGAAATTCGGTCCATGAGGTTTTTTTTTTTGCGTTAACTCTTGTGGCACCCATACATCGAGCTTCTTTTTGTATTCAGCCTTATTTAAATGGTTCCAAACGGTGCACGTGATTGGCTGTTACAGTATCAGGACCATAAACACTATTCACATTTTCAGCCGTCTAGCTTGCGTTTTCGCCTTTATCGAAGAAAAACTGTAAAATATGTGCGTATTTTCTCTTTACTGGTGTCCATCTTAGACACGTGCTCAAACAATACTGAGTCAAGCAATCACAAAACTGCCTGAAAAGTTTATTTATTATGAAATCCTATATTTCTAACGTCATCTAACCTAACCCGATCGCACTTATACAACGCGAGATACAGATTACTAAAGCCATCTATTGGAATAATAATGGATTTCTTTTTACTACTCCTGATATGTACTTACTGAAGATTCTTAAACATATCGAAATGTTCTCCAACGGTTTTCCGATCGGTATCACGATGTGTTGAAAAGATCACTTTAATGCCAAGAAAATCTTTATGTTGTCGTCGAAACTGTTCGATTATATTTAATAACTCCTTTATACTGCGTTCTCTTTCAAAAGTTCGACCAGTTGTATCATATAACTAAAATATCGAATGATTTAATGTATTAAATTTAAATTTTAAATAAAAATATAGAAAATTTTAATTTTAATTTAATTTACTTCCTTAAAATCCATACGCACTTCAGCATACATAATATTGTCATTATATAGTTCCTCTAACATTTGCCAATGATAAGCCCGATATGCGGGTAAATATCGAATCACATCATTGATTGTGGTGAACGTATTTTGAAATTTCTTCCAAACATGTGATATTGAAGGATGCTCAACTGTACTTTTGTGAAAGGCATATATTTATTATGTTAATGACTAGCTTGTAAACTATGTACTTACCCTCCGGTACAGGAGTATATATATTAATAAGTTTTTCAAAACTGCGATCATATGATTGTGGTGTTATTGATCGCAATCGTTCGTCACTCACACGTACATATTGTGTCGTACAATCGTGTTGTATGGGTGTCCGTCGAAATGTCAACACACTAACACCCTCACGATTGGTACAACGTAACAGACCGGGCATATAGGAGATGTTACGTACAATCCAATCTGATGATACCGATGCCGAATTGTGTAAATGGAGAGTAGCACCTTTTGGCATTTGACGTAAAAACTTAAAGATTCGACTGCGTTCGATCAAGTCTTTCGCTTTGAAAAAATGCATACCAGCTGCATTTAAATCGCTATTATGAAATCCACGCGATAATTCGGCTAATTTGTATTTAACAAAAATATCATTGACTTTCGTTTCCTTCTGGCTGAGTTGTATGCGTCCGCCAGTAGTTAAAATGTCTTCGGCTTGTATGACGGCTTTACGTGCATCTTCATATGCTGTGATGAAATTGATCTGATTATAGTAATTACAGTAACATAAATGGTTTGTGAATCTTACTCAAAAGATGTGCTAATGTTGAATTAGTTCTCAATTGTAATACAATCACAGTTAAAGTTATTACCAAAAATCGCATTATAACCGCATGAAACTGAAATGGAATTTCGTACAAAAAGATTAAAATTGATGAATGTAGATACTACTTTAATATTAATATTCAATACATAATATAATTATAGGCACAATAATATGCGTCAATATTAAAACACAAAGACAAATTCAGTACATTTTTTTTTTTTTTTTACATTTATTCAATCACAAAATAGTTGAGGATATCTCTTATCGGCAACTGAATGACTTGAATCCGTTTCATAATTATGATCCCCAGAAGAGTGTGTAAATGCAAATACAATGACAGTATACACGATGCATATTCAAATGACCATAATTATATTCATTCATTCATTTACATTGTTTATGATTGATGAAATGATTGATGAATTATTTACGTGTCAAAGAGACATGTAAAAGTACAAATATATATGCATATATATTTGGCACTTATAAGTCCCGAAGGGTTCTTTGGCCGAGCTTCTCTTCCATTACTGTTTGTGCGTGTTCAATTTTGGACAATATTAGAAGTGACCTACTTATTTTAGCCGGATCCGAACGGAACGGCAGAACGTCACTTTTCTGAGCTTCGTGACAAATTTCTTTTAGAAGCTTTTCCATGGCAAATTGTTACTGCGGGAAGAATTGCCAATGGCTTGCCGACAGGTGGGTACTGTTCGAAAGAAAAATATTTTCGATATTAATTTTGATCTGCTTTAGGCGGGGATTGAACCCACGACCTACAAATCAGAAGGCCAACACACTAATCACTGAGCTACGGCACACTTCACCGACATCGTACATTGACAGTGTATGGGCAGAAATAGAGATTGACTATTTGTTCGTACGTTTGCCAAAAAAATTTGTACAACAGTATGATACATTTTTCGGCCACAAACACTTTATTATGGCATCGTTATCAGCCAAAATGTTATAACCAATGGCGAGCGCTATAAATTCATGATTGCTAAACTTTCTCTTTCTCAATTGAATGACATTTGATAATATGGCAGAGTTTACTACAAGTCGGTGCAACATGCCACACAACTCACCACAATTTTTATTTCCTATAAAGTAAATATCATCATGAACATTACATCACGATTTCTATATGTTTTATTTCATTCAAAACACCCTTTCCATTACACACTAAACGATATAAATGAGGTTTTAAAGACTATTTCTCGTTTATAGTTTTTGGTATTACGCACTAAAAATCGCGTAAATAAACGGCAATAGAAAACTTCATTTTTCTGTGGCTCTTTCACATAACGGCTGCAACTCGCTTTAATTAATTTTTTTTATCAAATGTGATTAAAAACTTGGTCAAAAGGAAATCATCAATAATATTTTGAAATTGATTGAATTGATGATTCAAATGAATGATTAAATTTATTGTAAAATATTTTTCCGCACAAAATGTTAATTTTTTTTTTTTTAGAAAGCCAACACATATTCCATAAATTATTTTAGATCTAAATTAAATTAGTAAATTTATTATTAAATTAAACCTATAGAAGACCAAAAAAAAAAACTAAATTTTTTCGTTGAGACACTCTAATGTACATACATATTTACTTATAAAGTATATAACATGAGGTGTTAATTTATAAACATTGCATTAAATGAAATTTCCAATTGACAACTGCAATAATGTTGTACATATTTCAACAGTCTTACTACGATTTACAAATAAATACATATATATTTATGAAAAATTGTAAATCTTCGCATTCGTTCTGACACACATTTGAAACAATTACATACGTTTCAACTAATTTTTTCAAGATATACAAAACTTTTTCAACACCTACACCAATCAAATATGATATTTAGAAATAATATTGAAAACTTCTCACATATATGTGAGTTGAATATTGAAAGAATTTACGCCCAGCGTCCTACAAAGTTACTTCAATACTGACCAAAATGCATGATAATTTAAATACCAAAATCATTGATAATTGATGTTGTTGTTGTTGTTGTTGCTACTGCTTTTTTTTCACTATTGTGAGCTGTTGAGGTGCAAAGAAAAAGAAAAGAGTGCTGCTAGTATTACTTCATATGTACGTACGTTACTCTTAGGTAAACAAATCTGTCGACTCACTTGCAAATAAGCTTCAAATTATATTAAATGTAATGCAAGTACGTAAACGTATGAATATCTCATTCCAAATAGAATTCATAATTATCATGATGTGTTTTTGTTATGGTTGTGAATTTTGAATACAATTTGTACTCACACCTTATGTACTTAACCCTGAAGTGTATCTCATCTTTAAATTACATTTTAATCGTTTATGTGTCATTGTATTTTGTATTTATTGTACATTGCCTTTAAGAGACATCTATTGTCAAAAATATAACACATAAAAAAACATAAAATGCATATACAGGGTGATTTTTTAGTAACTTTCTTTTTGGCATCTCAGCTGTTCTCGTGTAACATGTCAAATATCGTCAAACAACGTTTGCAGATTATTGAATTTTATGATCCAAATTCATGGTCGGTTAAGAAAGTGCATCATGCATTTCTTTCATTTTATGGTCAGTTTGGACGACCTTCTGAGGCTGCTATCGCGGAATCTTGTGACTAAATGCCTCACAAAATTTACATTATTGAACATTAAACCACCAACATGCATACGTAGACTGCGGATAGAGGAAAATATCGCACCTGTATCCGTCAGTGTTGTTGATGAACGTGAATTATCGATTCAGCGGCGTTCGCAACAATTGGTCCTCTGTTACTCCACTACGTGGTAAAATTTGCGGAAGGATTTGGGTGTAAAACCTTATAAAATACAACTGGTGCAAGAACTGAAGCCACACGACCTACCACAACGGCTAACTTTAGGTGAATGGGCGCTGGCAAAGATGGATGAAGATCCACTGTTTTTATCGATAAATTTGTGTTCAGCGACGAAGCTCATTTCTGGTTGAATGGATAGAAGCATTGCAAAAACTGCCAATGCATTCCGAAAATGCACTGTTTGGTGTGAATTATGGGCCGGTGGCATCACTGGACCGTGCGATAATTACAAACTTTTTTTCCCAAAATGGATAAGCTGCAATTGGCTGACATGTGGTTTCAACAAGACAGTACCACATGCCACACAGCACGCGAATCTATGGTCCAATTGAGAGGCGAGTTCTGTGAACAGTTTATTTCACATTTGGGTCCGTTCAATTGGCCGCCTAGATCGTGCGATTTAACGCCTTTAGACTATTTTTTGTGGAGCTATATTAAGGCTATGGGCTATGGGTGCCGTAGCTCAGTGGTTAGTGTGTTCGCCTTCTGATCTGTAGGTCGTGGTTCAATCCCCGGCTGATGCGTAACAAATTTAATATCGATAAGATTTTTCTTTCGAATGGTACCCACCTGTCGGCAAGCAATTGGCAATTCTTCCAACAGTAACAACTTGCCATGAAAAAGCTTCTTAAAGAACTCTGTGACAAAGCTCAGAAAAAGTGATGTCACAAGTGTTCTGCCGTTCGGAACCGGCTAAAATAAGTAGGTCCCTTCTAATACTGTCCAAATTTAATACGCACAACAGTAATGGAAGAGAAGCTCGGCCAATGAGCCCTTTGGGGCTTTAAGTGGCACATATATATATATATATATATATATATATATATATATATATATATATATATATATATATATATATATATATATATATATATATATATATTAAGGCTCATGTATATAGCGACAAGCCCGCAACGGTGGACGCACTGAAAGTCAATATTGAAGAATTTATTCGTGAGATACCAGCCGATATGTTGGAGAGAGTATGCCAAAATTGGACCCAGCATATGAACCATTTGAGGAGTAGCCGCTGTTAACATTTACATGAAATCATCTTTAAACGTTGAATTATATAGATCGTCAAATAGTCTAAAATACAGATTTCTTACATTTCTCTAAATTTTATGTATTTTTTTTTTTTTTATCAAATCCGAAGGCTCTTAAAAAATTACCCAGTACGACTTACACATTAAGCTAAAATCTCAGATGTAAAATTGAACAAATTAGCGAAATTATAAGGATCCGTTTTTTAAAAAATTGTATCAAATTGATTCAAACAGCGCTTGAAGGTTAAAAATGTTTTTGAACAACAATTTGATTCAAAATTATACCCACATACATATGTATTTCCGATTACCGCACTTCTTGTACAATTCTTCAATGCTCTCACCTAAAATTATCATTATTTTCAACTGTTATTATTTATGGCGATTATTGTCGAATTTTTTTTTTTTTCTTCTATATATTTCTATTTTGCTATTTTGCATATCACTAGAGCAACAACATTACACAAATTAAGTGCTAAAGAAGATATCAATTAATCACGGTTTGTTGACTTCAATGAACGACTTGAATTACAATATACATAATGCGAATATCTTTATAAATATGTATTTTATTCTGATTTTCTGTTTTTCTCTCTTCTTTTAGAAATTAGTTGAGCTTTTATTCATACATATTCGAAGGAATATAATTATTATGTGTAGTATGTGTGACATTTCTATTATTATGATTATTTTGATATTCAAAGATTATTCAAATTCAATTCACGTATTTATAAGTGCCAAACTTAACAAATTATTAAACTGTAAATTCAAATAAGAATAAAATTGTAAATAATAGAAAAAGAAAAAAACATCGATAATATCAAAGCTTTAATAAATAAAAAATCTATTCTTTATTTATATTTTATTTGATGGGGTTTAAGGGGCACAACTAGTTTGAAATTTTGAAAATTTCGTTTTTTTTTTGTTTTTGCATTTTTTTGATAATTTATACCTTTAAAAATAACATATTAAAATTTCAAGTGAAAATCTCAAATAGATTCTGGGTTGCAGCCTTCTACAGAACAGCTACAATGAACAATGAAATCAGTACTTTTACCTTTAAACGCGTTTTTTCTAAAACTAAATTTTTCAAATTTGCTGCAGCTGTACCTTGATAAACAAATCATCCGATCAACTTGGGTCTTCTTTTAGCTTATTTTGTATTTGTTTTTCCATACAATGACCCTCCAGTTTTATGATTGGATGAAAAATATAATTATGCCAGGCCAGAAACCATCAGATTTTTCAGCAAGATTTTAATTTAATTTTTTTTTTCAAAAAACCGCCATTTTGTTGCATTTCATTTTTTTTTTTTACAATCGAGGGCCATTGTATAGGAAATATAACCTAGTTTAATAAAATTTTTGGTTGTTTTGATTTCAGGCATTGCGAAGGCTACAATCACTGCAGCAGTGGGAAAAGTTTTTTTTTTTTGAAGACTCAGGAGATGGTGGATAACTTGCTGAAAATCGAATATTTTCATTTGAGAAAATTATTTTGTATTCATTATTTATGCACAAATACTATATCTGCATAATTTTAAAACATTCGATGCAATACTTTTTTTTTAAACAATTCACAAAAATCACCTTTTTTCAGGCGATCAAAATAGTTGTGCCCCTTAACATTTAAGATGGACTATTATATTAAAGTTGATTCGTAACCATGGATGAGACATGGGTCCACCACTTCACACCTGAGACAAAGGAGCAGTCAAAACAGTGGACTGAAATGGAAGAATCGTGTCCAAAGAAGGCGAAGACAATTCGAAGACAAATGGCTTGGTGGTAGAAGATTTGCAAACAATGAAGAGGTGGAGTCTACAGTAGATGGCTATTTTAATGAGCTAGACAGTTCATACTATAAACAGGGTATCGAAGGTATAGAATATCGCTGGAAAAAGTGTATAGAGCTAAAAGGAGATTATGTTGAGGAATAAAGAAAAAATTTTCTCAAATTTGTTGTGTGTTCTTCGTTAGGTCGGATAGTTCTGGGATCAACCGCGTAGCACAAGAACTTCAATTGATCCTTCATGCAGTACTTCTAATATTTTGCAGTCGAGTAGTCGTGTACCATAGTGTGGTATAACATTACCAACATTTGCTATCGAGGGGCGAAGTACAGGGCAAAGAGAAAAGGAAGTAACAACATACTAGTTGGTTAAGGCGCAACTAACTGGAAGTAATTTGATAGTTTTTTTTTTTTTTTTGTTTTTTTTTTTCAACATATAACAATGTGGGTAATTTTGTGCAGTTTTCGTAGTTTAATTTATTACTTATTATTTATTATTATTAATTAATTTAAATACAAGTGATTTTCATCATAATTATATTTCTTTTTTATATTTCTTTCGGCCAGTATTGCACATGAGTGTTTCTACTATCATAATTGCAATGATTCCTCTTTGTATTGGATTTCAAACTTTTCAACTTGTGTCTTTTAAAGTTTAAGTTTGTGGTTATGTCGTGGTTTATGCATCATTAAGCTATAAGAAGTGGTACTGCACCCATAAATGAAGCAAATGTAATCGTCTTAATCAAAAACATAATTTAGTCATTCATTTTTCCATTTCTCTTTGCAGGAGTGATGAGCCTCCAAAGAAACGTACACGAAGTGCCACTAAGCGATGTACTGTGGTCACTTGACCTCCATCATTCATTTGAAGGGGCTTTAAGCTTGCTTTAAAATGTACTAATGTTGATAGAATGATATTTTTCATTTGAAATATTCTATTATTATTATCCATTATTTTGAAAACAAACATGCATACATACATGCATACTCGTATGTATGTACGTCATTAAACAAAGCTGTTTTGTTTACAAACAAAAGCATCATCAACAAGAAAGCGTATAAAAATAAAAATGAAAATTATTATATTTTGAATGAACTTGACAATTGAAAATTGAAATTGATAACGAACGTGTGCGCTCATTTAAAATATCATATAGTATCAGTCCCCCTTTTTCTTGCATATATGTACATATGCAAATGTTTAACGAGTAACTATGTATGAAAAATATATGTTGCCTGCAAATGCAAAATACTGCTTTCAACATGTGATATAAATGTGGATGATAACAATGATGATGATAATCACGATGATGACGATGACAATGAACTAAATGTGTGTGTGTGTGTGTGTATGATAATGTTTGCTCGCCAATAATTGACAAATTCTGCAGCATCATATTGTGCACCTCGAGTATGCTTTATGTACATACGTACCTATCTAGTAAACTCAGTATGGAAGGTAACAACAATACATATATATGTATATATACAATGTACATTTTTACTGTACATATACATAATACATAAGCATATAGGTAACTATGTAATTTTGTTGTTTGTTTGTATATCCTACTGATTGTCACATTAGCAGCATGCTTTTTGAGCGATATTTTGCAAATATTTTGATTAGTTGTGTTGCATTTGTGATACGATACGGTACGAATAAAACTATATAATACCGAGTGATAAATATATATATATATATATTGTATATTTATGTAACAGTGAAAAAGATATAGATATCTACTACATAATATACATATATATACATATATGTATATGAAGATA
This sequence comes from Megamerina dolium, assembly GCA_963854835.1. Taxonomy (NCBI): domain Eukaryota; kingdom Metazoa; phylum Arthropoda; class Insecta; order Diptera; family Megamerinidae; genus Megamerina; species Megamerina dolium. Next base: position 7,599,145 of record OY978526.1, on the reverse strand, counting down.
AAATAAGATTTTTCCCTGAATAAAAATTAGCTAAAATGATTATATTACTGATGCTATTATCAGTGATAAATGCTGTCATATCGATTGATTTATGTAAGTTACATGAAGAAAATTATATAAAATTTATAAAATAATGTAAAATATGTATATACTTACATTGTACACATACATATGGTCACATATTATATCACAAATATTTTGTAGCATATAATGCATTACGTGATAAGATCATGGATGCCGAACGTATGTCATCACTTGGTGGTAATGTTTGGCTATCATCAGCCGAAGCAAAAGCCAATGGTATAATAATGAATGCAAAGAGAGAAGAGGTATGTATGTATGTATGTATGTATGTGCACTCATATTACTTAACATTTAGTATTGTATATCAGGTATAGTAAAAAAAAATCCATTATTTTTCCAATAGATGGCTTTAGTAATCTCTATCTCGCGTTGTACAAGTGCGGTCGAGTTACGCTAGATGGCGTTAGAAAGATAGGATTTCATACTAAATAAACTTTTCAGGCAGTTTTGTGATTGCTTGACTCAGTATTGTTTGAGCACGCGTCAAAGATGGATACCAGTAAAGAGAAAATACGCCATATTTTACAGTTTTGCTTCGATAACGACGAAAACGCAAACTAGACAGCTGAAAATGTGTATAGTGTTTATGGTCCTGATACTGTAACAGCCAATCATGTGCAATTGCGGTTTCGTCGATTCCATTCCGGTAATTTTGATGTCAGAGATGCACCACGCTCTGTCGAAAATATCGATAAAATAATGGAAATCGTCGAGTCTGACTATTATATCAGCAATGTTTCTATTGCCTAGGAGCTAAACATTGCACAAAAAACCGTTTGGAACCATTTAAATACAAAAAGAAGCTCGATGTATAGGTGCCATACGAGTTAACGCAAAAAAATCTCATTGACCGAATTTCCATCGGAGAATCGCTGCTGAATCGCAACAAAATCGATCAATTTCTGAAGCCGATCGTTACTGGTAATGAAAAGTGGGTAACTTATGACAACGTCAAGCGGAAAAGGGTTGTGGTCGAATTGCGGTGATCCGGCGCAAACGGTGGCTAAGCAAGGATTGACGGTCAAGAAGGTTTTGCTATGTGTTTGGTGAGATTGGCAGGGTGTCATCTACTATGAGCTGCTTTCCTACGGCCAAACTCTTAATTCGGATCTGTACTGTCAACAATGAAGGAAGCAATCGCCCAGAAGAGGTCAGCTTTGGCCAATAGGAGAAGAATTATGGTCCATCAGGTCAACGAAAGGCCACACACATTGATAGTGACTCGCCAGAAGCTCCGGAAGCTTTGTTGGGAGGTTCTTATGCATCCACCTTATAGTCCGGACCTGGCACCAAGTGATTACTACCTGTTCCTGTCTATGGCGAATGATTTTGCTGGTGAAAAATTCGCCTCAAGAGATGCTTGTGAAAATCGACTGTCCCAAGTTTTTTGCCAATAGGGACGAGGGTTTCTATGAGAGTGGCATTTTGAAATTTTACATTGAAAATGGCAACAAGTTATCGAACAAAATGGTGCATATTTGATCTAAATCGGATCATTCTAACTATGCTAAATAAAAACATCAATTTAATTCAAAATTAATGGATTTTTACTAGACCTTTACTAGACCTTATATATCAAGTACTTTCAAAAGTTCTGGTACATGCTTTTTTTTTTAATTTTATTTTCTATTTCAAACAATTAAATCAAATCGATCTCATTGTGAATACATATAATCATTGATCTAAAATGGACACTTCAAATAAATGCGTTTTTTTTTTTGTGCAAGACCTATCAGAGGCATCACAAAGACGATTTACTATCTAGCAGAACTTTTGAAACTATTAAATACAAATATGTATGCATACACTTCTATATTTTTAGATGGCAGACGGTTTAAAAAATCCAGAAAAATATCCACCAGCAATGCATTTCTTTCAAGGCAAACAATATTTACGTCAAAGTGAGGTATTTCGTATCATACAAAAAATGCCTAAAGGTGCCTTTCTGCATGGCCACAATACTGGTATGGTCAGTTCGAAATGGATCATCAGTAATCTAACCACCCTGTATAATTTGTATACTTGTCGGGATGTTGGCGGTCTACTTATATTTACATATGATCAGAGTAAATGTCATAGTGAGGTGCAAAATGTATGCATTGAACGCATCAATGCCGAAGATCGTAAATTGTATGAAAAACAATTGGAAAAACACATCAACATGTATGCAGTGCATCCAGAATGTGAGTGGATGGATGTTCTCATTAAAAAAAGGGGAATATGAAATATATCGTATGTGTGTTTTGTTGTACAATTGCAGCTATGATAAGTGATACAAGAAAAATATGGCAGCGGTTCGAGGATGTTTTTAAGACAGTCGATAATTTCTATAAGTACATGCCAGCATTTTGTTCATACCATAAACGACTACTGGAGGAATTGTGTGAAGATAATATCCTATATGCAGAGGTTCGAGCTTCATTATCGCCGGTATTTATTTCTGTGTGTGTTCAAATGTTAAAGGCTACTTATAATACAAATTATACTTTAGATGTATGGTGATAACAATCGATCGTATAATACGCTTGAAGTGGCTAATGAATTGGAAAAAATTGTCGAAGGTTTTAAAGCTAGACACCCAGACTTTATAGGGCTAAAAGTGATTTATGCCAAACGAAATAAAGCTACTGTCGATGAGATGTCGCAACGAATACTCACCTTCAAACAACTACAGTACACACACACATAATGACTATCTATGCTTGCAAATTTTCATTTTAGATTTTTCTTCTCTCTCTCTCTCTCTCTCTCCCTCAGCAATGCCAAACCCAATTTCATTATTGGATTTGATTTGGTCGGTCAAGAGGATACTGGTGATCCATTACATAAATTTGCGAATGAACTTTGCGATTTGCCGCCCACAGCAAATTTCTTTTTTCATGCGGGTGAAACAAGTAAGTTAGTTAGACGTAATATTATCCAATATTTTACTTTAACTTACACCTACAGATTGGTATGGAAAAACCGATTGGAATCTTATGGATGCTCTATTATTGAATACAAAACGAATTGGACACGCATTTGCACTATCGAAACATCCACAGTTATGGTCGACGGTCAAGAAGCGTAACATTGCGATCGAAGTGAATCCCATATCGAATCAAGTGCTAGGACTCATTTGGGATATACGTAGTCATCCAGCGACATTTCTGATAGCAGAAAATTTCCCCGTAGTCATCTCAGCTGATAATCCAGGTGTTTGGAATGCCAAGGGATTGAGTTATGATTTCTATTATGCATTTATGGCTTTAGCGCCGGCCGAAGCTGATTTGCGATTTCTTAAACAATTGGCATTAAACTCAATTAAGTAAGAACATACTCAAGAATTTCTATAGTGGCGTTTAAATCTAACTCCAATGTACTTACAGATATTCAATTTTAACTTCTGAAGAACGACGTAATATAAATCGGATTTTTCAAAAGAAATGGGAAGAATTTATCTACAATGTAATTAATTTAAAATTCTAATTGCTTCAATAGTATACATATCTCCATAATGTTAATATTTTATTTATTATCAAATAAAAGGCAACATATAGTATATACAATATATGTATGTAATTGTACCACTTTTTATCTAGATTGAACAATTTTAATGATTATGACTTATATGTAAATATGCTTGTAGCACATATTGTTAAATGACATCCTTAGCAAACCAACCATGTAGACATTTTGGCACTGCTCCATTTGTATGAAATTCACAACGTCCCAATTCTGTCCACGTTTTAGCGCATAGCACCAACAAACCTACACAATTATCATTTAATCCACCCCAAACCATGGCTGACAGTACAACACCATCATCTTCAGATTGTGCATCGGGTGAAGCAACAAATATCGGTTCGCTGGGATAACAATTATTCTCACACCATTGTATACAGCTTTTATTCACAGTATCCACTTTAATTAACTGTAAATGTAATATTAACGATATAATCGATATAATTAAAATAAATCATCAAGTAAATTACCGCTCCTGGATTATCAGCATCCACATCGGAACATATTGCATAGAAATAACGATATTTTTTACCTAAAAATATGAAAGTTTCAATTAAAAAACTTATAAATGTTAAATAACAAATCGGTTTTAAGTGGCCGAAAAAGTATTTTCAGTTTCTTATCAGTTTAATTCAATTATTTTTATATTTACATACAATAAAGTATGTCGACATTCCTTAGAGCTCAGAAAAAAATGTCTGTCCGAATGTATAGGACAGCATCACTGCCCTTAGTATTCACAGACTCACCGGACGTCAACCATTATATTTTCATTACATATAATTATTCTTTTTCGTCTTGTTTCTGCAACGATTTGCGGATTGAAACTCGATTCAATTAATTTTGTTCCAAGTTCCAAGTTTCTTCAAATTGTTTATAAGGATTGCAAGGTATGTTAGCTTAGGTTAAGTTATAAAGATCCTTAAATATTTCGATTTTCATTGTGAATTTTAAGAGTGCTCTCTTACTTTAGGCCGCTGCTTCAGCTATATCGTGGAACTCCGAGGCTCCAAAGCAATTTCTACAGAGTACTGGACAGGTGCAAAGCAGATGCTCCACAGTCTCCTTTACACCTGGCTCTTTACGTCTCCAGGATCCATCATTCTCTATGAGACCCATCTTGTGAGTGTGGGATGCCGTGAGGCAGTGTCCCGTGATTTCGCCAACTATAGTTCTGCACTCTACTCTGTTAAGAGACAGAATCAGCTTGGAGCAGTTGTTGTTATGCAACCCAAGCATTATTTTGGCGGTCCTGCAGGTGTTTATACCTTTCCACCTTCCTGCTGCTTTCCTTATCATACTTGAGTTTAGATTGTTGTGAGTCGTGGATAGTGGCATTGGTATGTTACGTGTTTGGGTATCGGGGAGATGAACGCGCTCTTTGGCAATTCGATCGGCAACCTCGTTTCCCCATATACCCTTGAGTCTCGTTATCCAATATATCCGTAACTTTCTGCCTTCGGATAATCGTTCTAGTGTGTCTTGACAAGTCAGTATATTTTTGGATGTGCTTTAATCGCTGTTTGATTAGAAATGAATTTGTGATCCGGCAGCTGTTCTAATCAAAACTAGCTCAGCTGCCATTCTTGCCGCAAAGACTTCTGGAAGAACGTGTAGTATTCTGGGAGCTTGTACGACTGGGTTATGTCAAATTCTGGACAGTGAACACCAGCCCCAACCCCCTCCATCATTTTCGAGCCATCGGTGAAGAAGTTAAAGATATTGCGTCTTGGTTCCAGGCCTTTACGCCAGTGGTTAGTGCGTTGACCTTTTGACCCAATCCCGGGCTGAAGCGCAACATAAAGATCGAGAAGATTTTCTTTCGAACCTACCTACCCACATGTCGGTAGCAATTGGCAGTAACAATTTGCCTTGAAAACGCTTCTAAATGAGCTCTGTAGCAAAGCTCATAAAAAGAGATGTCAAAAGGGTTATACAGCACGGAACCGTCTAATATAAGTAGGCTCCTCCTAATACTGTCCAAAATTTAACACGCACAATAGTACTGGAAGAGAAGCTCAGCTATAAGTGCCACATATTTATATAATTTTTTTTTAAGACATTCTTTAATGAAGTTAATTTGATGTTAGACAAACTGAGGAAGGCCACAATAAATACCTGTGCTTCCATAAGTGTTTATACATAGGAACTTACCTAGATAACATTCATAATTAATTCGAGGTGTTTCACAACCGATATCACACAGCAACTCTGGCCTCACGAATACACTATTATCGGACATTTTGAAAGCTTCAGCTTTGGTGTTGTCTAAAGTTACAATATTCGTTAACGTCTCATATTTATTATCCCGACTGGCTGTGTCATCGTTGGCAGGAACGCCCTGTGTTGCATCTTTTTCCATTCTATTTGTTGTCATAAAAGTGATATCATCATAATGTGGTTCAGAATGCTTTATCCGTGATTGATGTAACCAAGTACTTAATCCAGATAATGAGAATGATTTAATTAGACCACCGTTTGTATTCACAAAATTAGCACCCAATGGCAAAACGAAACGAAGCGGACGTCCACGAGATAATGAGGCATAATTTGGATTTGATTGCATATTCACAATGGACTCCAAATACATGCAATTGATTACTTCGGGATCTTTGTAACAGCAAATATCAATTATCACATGATTGTCTTCTTCATATTGATTGATAATATGCAAATAGAAGAAAGCATCTGATCTGAATGTGTAAGAAAGTTTGCCAGTTTTACGATCCACCAGATAGAATAGTGTTGGCTCATTTTCGAACCATTTCAGACATGCCGAAAGATGCTGGTTGTATAAATGTACTTTAACATAATCTGGCAATGATACCGATAATGGTTGTTCCACAATAATGAAATAGTTTTCGGTTACGCCTAAAAGAAAGAAAGCATAATCATCAGTAAATACGAGAACTGCACACAAAAACACCATGAATGGCCTACCAAATGTATGCATATAGGCAGGATTCAATTTCCATCGACATGGTATGGTGGCCGTTAAATAGGCATCTTCAAACATACTGTCACCATGTGGAAAACAAATTATATTATATGCTGGACCAGACTTTGTTGTAGCCGTACCCAAGTTGTAGACAGTGCCATTTGGCATTACATGCGGATGTGATGTGTGATTAACAATGCCACCAAAGTCAGTAATACATATTCTTCCCTCTGTTGCTAATGTTCGTGGATTTATTCTAAAAGTACAAAATACATATATCATTTGGATTTTCAAGTCAAGACAATACAATAAATTGCACTTTTCATTAACCTGTGTATCAGTGGCGCTTCAGTGAAGGTATAAAATTCATCACCAAATGGATATATCGATATCATTGTATTGTCCGGAGCAGAATCTGGACAAAATATTGCTGATATTCTAAAAAATAAAAATTTTTGTTCTCATTCATGTGATTTCATAGAATCGTGTCTTTAAATTACTTATCAAATATTGAATGACATGGATCGGGTACAGCAGCTGTTCCAAATTCTGTCACCACAATACGTTGAGCTGCCGTATTCTTTTTTAATGTCTCCGTTTGTATGAAACGATTTTGATAGGTGACACGACCATTTTTAATTGCAAAACGATGCAATAACGCCGAACAATCGAATAAATGTTGAAACGTCATGTCGCCAACTTTCCAATTTCCAGGACCATTGCGTAATAGACTGCCATTAATCCAGCTGGGTATATGTCCACTGATATGTCCCTCAATCGGTTCAATAATTTCACGTTCACATGAACGCAACCAAACATTGGCATTATATTTAACCTGTACATTCATATTATGCGAAATAAAAAACAAACAAAACACAAAATTATTGATTTTCTAAACCTATTCGTCCATGTACGGCCATGACCGACGCTGTTGTGCACCGTGAAATCACAATACATTGTCTTAAATACGCCCCAGCAGAGAGCTGGAATTTCGTTGCAGATTAATAGATTTCATTTGCGATTAGATAGTTTTGGCATTTACCTAATTGTATTAAGTTCATACACATACACTAACTAAACTTTTCTAAGCGTGCATAATCTAAACTACTTAAAAACGATAAGGTCTTTGTTATTTTTATATACATAGGCCCTTATGAATGTGTGATAAAATTGAAATATAAAAATGACCTAAACAGTCGACTAACGCCTACCAAATTTTACCCTGCATATGTAGATACATATATACATAAATAAAAAATTTTCTGATTTGCTGCTTCTGATTTTTAACTGCCGAATTTAAAGCTATTTGAATTTAAAAGCAATCAGTCATTTTATATGGGGACTACTATAAATAGTGGGAGTGGCTAGCCCATTTCTTGCAAATCCAGTTATCCTTACAGTGATAATGCACAACTTAAATATGGTTGCCCTACACTAAGTAGTTTGTAAGTTATGGTGCTTCAATATTTTTGTTTAATTTCCTCGATTTTGTATAGGAGCCACATGAAGTGGGCGTGGCTTACTGATTTTATGCCAGCTTATTTTCAACTCGAATATCAATCCAAGCGTTCCATTATGGTTGTTTTAGACAGAAGATTGCCGAACTTACAGCTGTTTTAATTTAAAAGAAGTACCGACACTTTGTATGGGAGCAAGGCAAGATTACGTGGCGGTATAATGTAACTCTATGTGCCAAATATTGTTGTCCCCGGAATTTCGAAAATTCCGAAGTTAGTCGCTTTGAAGGATCGATGTGAGCGTGGTAGTTGACCGATTATGACCAATATCAATCCCCTTCGTACCCTTGGATCATAGATCGCTTATGACAAATTTCGTCAAAATAGCTTAATATTTGCTCAAGTGTTCGCACGAACCAGCCAGGTGACGGACAGACAGACGGACGGACGGACGGGCGGACATCGTTAAATCGAAAATTTAAGCGACGCTAATCACGAATATATATATTTTTCTATACCTCCACAGATTCCTTCAAGTGGTTACAAACAAAAAATAAATAAATATGTGGCACTTAAAGCCCCAAAGGGCTCATTGGCCGAGCTTCTCTTCCATTACTGTTGTGCGTCTTAAATTTGGACAATATTAGAAGGGACCTACTTATTTTAGCCGGTTCCGAATGGCAGAACACTTGTGACATCACTTTTTCTGAGCTTTGTCACAGAGTTCTTTTTGAAGCTTTTTCATGGCAAGTTGTTACTGTCGGAAGAATTGCCAATTGCTTGCCGACAGGTGGGTACCATTCGAAAGAAAAATCTTATCGATATTAAATTTGTTATGCATCAGCCGTGCATAATACTATAGATTTAAATAGTGATGCAAATCTCTAAATATATATGATGATCATATATGTAGGTGCTGGATTGGACAATGTGAAGGACCTAATTAGGTGATTACTTGTGCATAAAGCAGCGGTCATGGCTATAAAATATAGCTAAATTTTTGAAAAAAAATTATTTCATCAGCTTTTGGGTGCTGATGATTTTTAATACGCATTCAATACGCATTCAAGCAGGTGGGGAAATTATGAAAATCAATTTCTCGAAAATTTGACTTGATACAGTCCTCTGATGAGTATTCATCAACTCAGTAGGTTTGCCCCTAAGCGACCGAATTTATTAGAACGTTGATAAAAACAATTTCAAGTGAAAAACTTTTATGGTGTTATTTGTTGAAAGTTACGCAACACATTTACAACGTTATTTCATATTTCATTTCATATTAAGCGACCGAATTTATTAGAACGTTGATAAAAACAATTTCAAGTGAAAAACTTTTATGGTGTTATTTGTTGAAAGTTACACAATACATTTACAACGTTATTTCATATTTAATTTCATATTATGAGACATACTTTTCGAAGGAACAATTCTAATAAATATTTTCCAATAACGAAGGGCATTTTAAAAATGCAATAGGTTTGAATATCAACAGCAAATGTCATTTTCATTTTCTCTTCACTAGATAATTGAATACATTTGTAATATTAAATAATATTAACAGGGCCATTAGAGTTCAATTTTACTGGTATGTACATATGTATGTACTTATATCAGAGCTGTAAAAGTGTGAACTCATTTTCACTTTTAATTCTTTTATTTAAATTTTGAAAAGCTGCAATCTTTTTTTTATAGCATTCAGTGTGTGAAATCTTTAGGCTGATAATAATGAATGAGTTTTATTCGTTTTGAATTCATGAATTGAAAATACTAAAGAATTCACACTGAATTGAAATTTTAATGAATGCAGCCGCAGATGGCTGCAGTCTAAAAAGAATGGGAGTGGCGATATCCATGCAGTAGCAAGCTGACAGCCTTTCTTCTTCTTCCCGTTTTGTTATTTACAAAATATCTGTATGGTTGTTGGATCTTTCATTTCTGGGTTGCCATTGGCTTATATTAAATATAAAGAAAGTATTATATGTAAAAATTATAAAAGTTTTATTTCGTATTACAATTTTTTTTGTTTGTTTTTACGTAATCTTTTTAATAAATTGAGAAGTAACGATTAGCATGTTTGTTCCTGGTAGTTTGACCTCCTTGAAGAATTTTACGTATAAATACGTATATTTACGTATAATGCGTAGATATATAATGATCCATTAATTCCTTTTCAAACATGAATTTCTTCAAAGTGAATCTTGTGAGATAAATTTAAAAATGTGTTTAAAAGAAAATGAAAATTTAATTGATTATGAGAATTCTTCATCGCAAAGTCAACCCATCGTTGAAGAATGGGAAGACGTATCCGATATTTGGTTTGATAAACGCTATGGCATATTTTTTTCTGGGTGCCGTAGCTCAGTGGTTAGTGTGTTCGCAAGCAATTGGCAATTCTTCCGACAGTAACAACTTGCCATGAAAAAGCTTCTTAAAGAACTCTGTGACAAAGCTCAGAAAAAGTGATGTCACAAGTGTTCTGCCGTTCGGAACCGGCTAAAATAAGTAGGTCCCTTCTAATATTGTCCAAAATTTAAGACGCACAACAGTAATGGAAGAGAAGCTCGGCCAATGAGCCCTTTGGGGCTTTAAGTGCCACATATTTTTTTTTTTTTTTTAATATTTTTTTCTGTAATTGAAAAGGTTCGCTAAAAATTTGTTTGATATATAGTGGGTGTATCATATTTGTATTAATTTGTATATAAATTAAGCAGCTCGATTCAACAGACTACTACAAGAAATGAGGGGGAATTCTTGTGCGTTGTTGCATATGCAATACAAAACTGAAGGATACTGTGCAAGTTACATCAAATTTCATACTCCACTGGCGTTTAAAGCATTCAAATGCATTTTAAGAGTATAAGAACTTAAAGGCCATGACTGGAGAAACAAAAAATCAATTTTAAAGTGATTTCCAAAATGCAACGATCGAGCTAATCGCTGACAATATGCTCCCAATATCTATTATTGAAAACGTAAAATTCATTTATTTATGTGAATAATAACAGCTGATTCGTTTTGTCATGGTATAATAACACAAGGTAGAGCCATTGGAAAGAGTTCTCATGAAAGAAGGAGAAAAAGTAAATAAAACAACAACAAACACATGGGAAAAGAAGAAAAAGTTGAAAAGGAAACAAGAAACACACTAGCTTGACACTATAAGACGCCAGTTTTTGACATTATACCGCGCAGCCAATAGGAATTTTTTGTAGTTGCTCTACCTTCATAATAACACCATGGGGTTTGTTCCAAAGCAGCTATGCTTTTCATGGTAATAAATAATATCATATTTCCAGTATTTCAGAGTTTAAAAGAATTATAATATTGAATGAATTCATCATATTTTTATGCCTTTGAAGAATAGGATTGAAATTTTTCAATTCCCACTCTTTACTGAATTGGAAAGTGTGATAATTTTAAGCTTGTGAGACTGACGAATAGTTCGCCTGTTATTCTTTAACGAATTCGAATCAAAAGAGTACAGCCTCGTTGATGCAGCTTTTAAATGAATTAAGAGTGAATGAATTCCGTAATGATTCAATTCTTTTACAGCTCTGACTTGTATACATGGATAAATACATAAAAATATGAATAATTTAAAATTGAATAGAACAGCACATATGCCAATTTCTCATGTCTGTCCAATTTAATAAATTATTTGTACATATCTTCGAGACAATATATGTTTATGTATTAGAGATTTTCGAATTCGAATTTGCAGACTTTTCAGCTGCAATATCAAACAATCCTTATGAATGCGGAATTTAACAAAGATGTCTTCAAATTAAAAATTTCGTATGATTACAATAGCAAATGAAAACTCGCATACTCTCTCAACGAGAATAGAATACAATTTAGTATAAGAAAATTTCATATATAAAAACATTTATCGAATTTCTCATATATTTGAGATTTTCCAATACTTCTGAAAGTGAAAAAATTTCAAAAATTCAAGTACTTTATAATATTCGAGCTAATAAAAATTTATTGTTTTTATGTAATAAACAAATTTGTTGACCTCATTTGATTAGTAAGTACCGGTATTATAAAATAAAGCATTTCACTTAAACATATTAATCACATATTAATCTACCAAACTGATCAAATGCACTTATAAATTGTATATAGTTTCAATTAAAATTATATTAGTCAGTATATTACAATATAAATAATAATTTCGATACACTTCAATTACACCGTACGACAAAAAAATCATTCTCTTTTTAATTCCTTGTTCTTCTTATAGGGCTTTCAAATTTTAAAGTATATTCCGAAAATGTCTGTAAAAAAATGTTTAAGCAATTAGGCATATTTTTAAATGAACCACTAGAGCAATAAGAATAACATTTAAATAATATTCAGTGTATACATACACCTACATATGTTATATACATAAGTCCTGAACATTTTCGCATTTTTGCAGAAAGTTTCATTGAAAATCACAAAAAATATTTTAGGTAAATATTTTTTAAATGCATTTCTCACATTTTTTCTTTCTGATAATTCCTTTTTTTTTTTTTAATAAAAAAATTTATCCTCTGACATTTGATATTCGCTGTCCAATGGAGACGGAGTGCAACTATACATTTTCGAATTTTAAAGTCACATAAAATGTAACAAGATACCAGGATATGAAGAACTGAGTTTAATTATATTTGATTTTCGCATACACATTGATTTTTCATTATAGTTTCTTCACTTCTTTTTTGTGGTAAATATTATTATATTGTATTGAATTCCTGAGTAATAATTTTATCAAACTAAAATGTGATGTTTAAGAGACAATTTAGTCCAGTTTGGCATATTAACATATTTTCATCCGAAATAATTGGAAAGCTTATAATAATTGATAATATATTTGTACATTCAAATACACTTATGTACACTGCACTGAATTATATACAAAATGACAAACAATAATCTTAAATCAATAAATTCAAATAGATTTAAATTGTCAACAATTCGTTTTTCTAAATTATTTACAAGTAAAACAAAAAATGGGTGCCGTAGCTCAGTGGTTAGTGTGTTCGCCTTCTGATCTGTAGGTCGTGGTTCAATCCCCGGCTGATGCATAACAAATTTAATATCGATAAGATTTTTCTTTCAAACGGTACCCACCTGTCGGCAAGCAATTGGCAATTCTTCCGACAGTAACAACTTGCCATGAAAAAGCTTCTTAAAGAACTCTGTGACAAAGCTCAGAAAAAGTGATGTCACAAGTGTTCTGCCGTTCGGAACCGGCTAAAATAAGTAGGTCCCTTCTAATATTGTCCAAAAATTTAAGACGCACAACAGTAATGGAAGAGAAGCTCGACCAATGAGCCCTTTGGGGCTTTATGTGCCACATATTTATTTTTTTTTTTAAACAAAATTTCATTTACATACATTTTTCGACCCAAAATTTACAGTTTATTGGATTAAATTACAAAAAAAAATTAAAATAAAATAAATTTTATATTTAACAAAAAATATCACTTTAAAGAGTAAACCTCAAATATGAAAAATATCAATAAAAAGTAAACGTTTACCAACCGCAAAAAAATCACGGATAAAGCTTTTTAAAACACCATTCGCCATTTTCTTTTTTTAAGTGTTAAACTGAAAAGGCTAATTCAAATTACAGAATTCAAGTAAGTGTTGCAATATATACACATGGAACAAGTATTATATATTGCTCTATGTAAATAAATATGTAATGCAGAATGTACACAGTTTTGGCGCAATACTCAACGAGACGATTCGCTTGAAAATCGAATAACAACTGAAAAATATGTTTAAATAATATTTTCCACCAATAATATAGTACCATCTCCAGAACCAACACGACTACAAAAAATATGTGCATATAAAATACAATAAATTAAGCTTAAATGTCCCTTCTATGTAGTTTGTGAATTCACTCGACCAACCGACAGCTTTGTAATAGGTAATATTTTGATTGACAGTTGCTCTCTATCTGTTCGTACGTACATAGATATTATTAGACTGCAATATTCTAAAATGTGCCGACTTTCAACGGTCATTACCGTCGCAGGAGAAAGGGTGTGCACCACTTATAGTTATTAGTACAGCTATAGCATGTACCCCCAAATCCCATTCTTGTGTGCGTGTAGTGAATGTGGATACTTACTTTTATAGCATTTGTTATATTGTTTGCTATTGTGTGCGTACCAATGGGCAAATCACCTATACTTTGGCATGATAAAAAAGTAATGGATTATTAATTTGCCGATGCCAATTGGGATGTAATAATCAAAACTATTTGGATGTTATTCAAGCTGCTTGTTAGATTATGAGCTTATCAAAATGTACTTTTAACAATATTATTAAATGTTATTGCTTATCTGAGATGATATCATGGTGCGTTGCCCTCTTTCTTGAAACGGTGGCTGTCAGCATTTTCTCAAAAATTAAAAAACAAAAAAAAAGGTAAAACAAAGTTTCCACAGTGAAAAACAATATTTCGTTGAATAGTGAAAATATGACATATGAGACTTTCATTTGTAGCACAATTAAATAACAACAAAAATATACATTCCAACGTTGTTGATCCTTAAGAACTACTATTTTACATTATTAAGATACAGAAGTATGTGAATATGTAATAGTATACATTTCTTAAGTATAACTACTTATATTTTATTTGTACATATATATAATATTGTATTTCAAATATTTATTAAGTTATTAAGAAAATTATTTAAAAGGCTTCATGCAGCGAAAAATGTATTTTGTTGTCCACATTTGCTCAAAGAACTTTAAGTGCCTTAAATACATTTAATATGTACGTACATACGTACATAAAAACAAACACATAGGCTACCATAGACTGCCTTTATACATATAACTAGCCATTCTGGCATTGACACAATACGAAATATGTATGTTGAAATAAATATTTACATTTACAAGCGAAGATTTTTCATACAGAAAAAATCATATTGTACAAAATTAGTATTTATTACAAAAAGCGTAATAAACTTACATTTACCTGTTTCTTCATATGGACCATAGCATTACAAATTTAATAAAACCATTTGTTTCAGCTGGAAGCTAGCGACTGCCGATTAGATCGATGATGAGGTACACTTGCCTTTAGATATTATTGGCACGCTGGACCTTTTCTTTGCTCGAAACACAAATTGAACTTTATCCACCAATTTTCTTTCTTTTATTTGCACTTGACGTATGTATATAGGGTACGAATATGTAAATACATATGTTTTATATGACTCGATGGTTTGACTCTATATATTCATACAAATCTGATTTATTATTTACTTAGAGTAAATGATAAGAAAATTCGTTGGTTTTTGCAAAATACACACAAGAAACGCCGCAAAGTTGAAAAAAATTGGGTTGGAAGGGATAGGAATAGGGATAAAGTGAACATGGAATAATAAGCAGATCGATAGGGTTGCCAGACCATCCATCCACCCATTCACTCCAGTTCACTTTAGGAGTGCGCGTATCTTTTGCTGGCATAGACACCATGAATAAAAACATTTTTGAACATTTTTTTTTTAGTTCGGCATTCTCGATTTGAAAATGTGGGCATAACAACCCCATTAGTAACGTAATGTAATTGAATTAATAAATTGCGTATGGGCTAATTTCATAATATCATTTCATTATCAAAACAATTTAGTAGACTCCGATTTGCATATGAACTCAAATATCCAATTCTATTCTCACCACATTGACCGCAAACGACAATACTACAACTGATAGTGGATTGACATATCTGCAGATGCAAAAAATATATAAATTAAAATCAATTAAAACCGATTTCAAGATTTCAATCATTCGCATACTCGATCACGTGTTGCATTTCGATCCAATTTTTACGAGAGCCCAGTACATATTTATTAAAGAATTGATTTTCTTAACGTACGAAAAATATAAGCTTAAACTTAAACACCCTTCAAATTAATGAAGGAGGTCAAGTGACCACATTACAGCTTCTAGTGGCACTTTTTATTTTCTTCGGAGGCTCATCATCCTGAAAAGAGAAATGATCAAGTGATTGACTAAATGATGTTCAATTCTAAATAGTGATGATACCCTCGCCTATGTACAATATGTTTACGTCCGCGTTGACGTCCCGATTCCAACAAATACGGAAATTTGTGCAAAATTGATACCTATGTGGAGGTCGGGACGTAATGTTCTCTTCGTGACATTGTCCACACAATTTGGTGGTCGAAATTGGTTTATATATGTACATTACGTCAACTCCGCGGCACTTCAACGCAGAGATCAGTTTCGGCTTTGCCGTTCGAATACAGCCATGCATCGGCGAGTACGCTGTAATGGTGGTTGCTCCAATGTATACCAACGCATTGGATACAGTCGCTTTCAAATCCATGCCTTTGATCTCTGTCGCTGCTTTACGTAAACTTGTGAATAATTAAATAATTAATGAAACGTTCGAGAATATATTCATTCCACAGCCCTAGTATGTAGATTTCCGCAAGTAGTATCGACGACACTAGAAACATAATTTCAGTTTGTCATCGTAGACACAAACCACATGGATAATTTTCTTTATTTTTCCCACACAACACATTTTTAATATTTTACTCTTAAGACCAGTTTTTCAGTGCGAGCTTAACTCTATTTGTCGATTTACAGTTTTTCACTCAAATTCCAACGTAGTTTAAACGGCCAATCTAGCTGGTTTAAACTAAGATTAACCTATCAGTTGTCTGTTCTTCCACCCCAGTATATCTCTTCTTGTTGCGGTTTAAAATAAGTTTAAATTTAAACTCGGTTTACTTAAACTTAGTTTAAAACCAGCTTAAACTCGTGCTGAAAAACTGGCACTTAATCTTTGTCTGTCATATATTTATATAAAAAAAACTTTACGCGACTTGTATAAGTTTACGCGAAGATTTCATCATGTAAATGACCAGATAAAATTATACGATTTGAAATGCAACCCTGTTGAACTCGTTTTTGGCCCGTAATATCTTAAATTATAGGTAAAATTACTTAATTTATATTAATGATAATTATTTTCAATTTTCTGAATCAGCCCAATCATTAATTTGTATTTTTTCCATTTCTGTTAATTTTCCTCATTTTTATTGTGTTATTAACAATAATATGCTGATTAATTTACGGCCTTTACACGATGGCGTCTCTCTTGCAACAATCTGACGCTTTGCGCTCTCCATTTTTGTTAGATGTAGAATTTTTTGACGTTATCGAACTCGTACTTGCAAAAAGTATTAAAAGCGAACGCAACTAATAATACACTTCGAATACGACCCTGTTGAATGTGATTTGTAAATATGGAATTGAGGAAAAGTGTAATAAGTAAGAACATAAAATAGCACAACATAAAAACAATAACAAATACAAGTAATTAACAAATTGATCAAACTAATTTAACTACGAGCAATTCACGTATTCACGTATATGTATATAAGTAGAACAAATTTAAACATAGTTTGAAGTTACAAAATTAAGCGATTATTTCTATCAACTTTGAGAAAAAGAAAACCTTGTCAAATGTACATCTTTTCTAGATATACCATTTATTGCTGCTACAACTAGAACAATTGGCAGCTTACAAAACAATAACTGCAGCCAGCAATATGAATAAAAATATTGTCAGACAAACACAACCCCGCACATCAAAGCGGTCCACTCTGAAAAACTTGAATCCAGTCTTCCATAAACGTGACAGATCCGAAGATGATACAGAATTTTCACAAACTCTTCTAAAGCAAGCACGAAAAACGGGTGTACTCAATTTATCCGACAAAGGTTTAGCCACAGGTAAGACTAAATGGAAGGTCATTAGTTATCCGAAAGTAAATCGATATAATAGTTTATATTTGAAATTAAATCAGCTTCTTAGGTCATATGAATATATACGTACGCATGTCTGCATACATATAAGACAAAGGCGACTTACAATATAAAGTATACTTTAGATGTATGGTGATAACAATCGATCGTATAATATGCTTGAAGTGGCTAATGAATTGGAAAAAATTGTCGAGGTTTTTAAAGCTAGATACCCAGACTTTATAGGGCTAAAAATGATTTATGCCAAACGAAATAAAGCTGAAAGTCGATGAAATGTCTCAACGAATACTCACCTTCAAACAACTACAGTATAAATAAAATAAATAAATAAATATGTGGCCACATAAAGCCCCAAAGGGCTCATTGGCCGAGCTTCTCTTCCATTACTGTTGTGCGTCTTAAATTTTGGACAATATTAGAAGGGACCTACTTATTTTAGCCGGTTCCGAACGGCAGAACACTTGTGACATCACTTTTTCTGAGCTTTGTCACAGAGTTCTTTAAGAAGCTTTTTCATGGCAAGTTGTTACTGTCGGAAGAATTGCCAATTGCTTGCCGACAGATGGGTACCGTTCGAAAGAAAAATCATCGATATTAAATTTGTTATGCATCAGCCGGGGATTGAACCACCGACCTACAGATCAGAAGGCGAACACACTAACCACTGAGCTACGGCACCCACTACAACTACAGTACACACACATAATGACTATCTATGCTTGAAATTTTCATTTTAGATTTTTCTTCTCTCTCTCTCTCTCTCTCTCTCTCTCTCCCCCAGCAATGCCAAACCCAATTTCATTATTGGATTTGATTTGGTCGGTCAAGAGGATACTGGTGATCCATTACATAAATTTGCGAATGAACTTTGCGATTTGCCGCCCACAGCAAATTTCTTTTTTCATGCGGGTGAAACAAGTAAGTTAGTTAGACGTAATATTATCCAATATTTTACTTTAACTTACACCTACAGATTGGTATGGAAAAACCGATTGGAATCTTATGGATGCTCTATTATTGAATACAAAACGAATTGGACACGCATTTGCACTATCGAAACATCCACAGTTATGGTCGACGGTCAAGAAGCGTAACATTGCGATCGAAGTGAATCCCATATCGAATCAAGTGCTAGGACTCATTTGGGATATACGTAGTCATCCAGCGACATTTCTGATAGCAGAAAATTTCCCCGTAGTCATCTCAGCTGATAATCCAGGTGTTTGGAATGCCAAGGGATTGAGTTATGATTTCTATTATGCATTTATGGCTTTAGCGCCGGCCGAAGCTGATTTGCGATTTCTTAAACAATTGGCATTAAACTCAATTAAGTAAGAACATACTCAAGAATTTCTATAGTGGCGTTTAAATCTAACTCCAATGTACTTACAGATATTCAATTTTAACTTCTGAAGAACGACGTAATATAAATCGGATTTTTCAAAAGAAATGGGAAGAATTTATCTACAATGTAATTAATTTAAAATTCTAATTACTTCAACAGTATATCTCCATAATGTTAATATTTTATTTATTATCAAATAAAAGGCAACATATAGTATATACAATATATGTATGTAATTGTACCACTTTTTATCTAGATTGAACAATTTTAATGATTATGACTTATATGTAAATATGCTTGTAGCACATATTGTTAAATGACATCCTTAGCAAACCAACCATGTAGACATTTTGGCACTGCTCCATTTGTATGAAATTCACAACGTCCCAATTCTGTCCACGTTTTAGCGCATAGCACCAACAAACCTACACAATTATCATTTAATCCACCCCAAACCATGGCTGACAGTACAACACCATCATCTTCAGATTGTGCATCGGGTGAAGCAACAAATATCGGTTCGCTGGGATAACAATTATTCTCACACCATTTTATACAGCTTTTATTCACAGTATCCACTTTGATTAACTGTAAATGTAATATTAACGATATAATCGATATAATTAAAATAAATCATCAAGTAAATTACCGCTCCTGGATTATCAGCATCCACATCGGAACATATTGCATAGAAAAACCGATATTTTTTACCTAAAAATATGAAAGTTTCACTTAAAAAACTTATAAATGGTAAATAACAAATCGGTTTTAAGTGACCGAAAAAGTATTTTCAGTTTCTTATCAATTTAATTCAATTATTTTTATATTTACATACAATAAAGTATGTCGACATTCATTAGAGCTCAGAAAAAAAATGTCTGTCCGAATGTATAGGACAGCATCACTGACCTTAGTATTCACAGACTCACCGGACGTCAACCATGATATTTTCATTACACATAATTATTCTTTTTGGTCTGCAACGATTTGCGAATTGAAACTCGATTCAATTAATTTTGTTCCAAGTTCCAAGTTTCTTCAAATTGTTTATAACGATTGCAAGGTAGGTTAGCTTAGGTTAAGTTATACTGGCAGACCTACGCGAAGAGGTCACACATAGACCATATATGGGTTCTTAGTGATACCAAAACGTCTAGACCTAGTTACGAGCTGTAAAGATCCTTAAATATTTCGATTTTCATTGGAGCTTGGAGCAGTTGTTGTTATCCAACCCAAGCATTATTTTGGCGGTCCCGCAGGTGTTTATACCTTTCCACCTTCCTGCTGCTTTCCTTATCATACTTGAGTTTAGATTGTTGTGAGTCGTGAATAGTTGCATTGGTATGTTACGTGTTTGGGTATCGGGGAGATGAACGCGTTCTTTAGCAATTCGATCGGCAACCTCGTTTCCCTATATACCCTTGAGTCTCGTTATCCAATATATCCGTAACTTTCTGCCTTCGGATAATGGTTCTAGTGTGGCTTGACATGTCAGTATATTTTTGGATGCAGCTTTAATCACTGCTTGACTAGAAATGAATTTGTGATCCGGCAGCTGTCCTAATCAAAACTAGCTCAGCTGCCATTCTTGCCGCAAAGACTTCTGGAAGATCGTGCAGTATTTTAGGAGCTTGTACGACTGGGTTATGTCCAATTCTGGACAGTGAACACTAACCCCCACCCCCACCATCATTTTCGAGCCATCGGTGAAGAAGTTAAAGGTATTGCGTCTTGGTTCCAAGCCTTTACGCCAGTGGTTAGTGCGTTGACCTTTTGACCCAATCCCGCGATTGGGTCAAAAGGGTAGGTAGGGTCAAAAGGGTAGGTAGGTTCTTTCGAACCTACCTACCCACATGTCGTTAGCAATTGGCAGTAGCAATTTGCCATGAAAACACTTCTAAATGAGCTCTGTAACAAAGCTCATAAAAAGAGATGTCACAAGGGTTATACGGAACCGTCTAATATAAATAGGCCCCTTCTAATACTGTGTAAAATTTAACATTAACAATAGTACTGGAAGAGAAGCTTAGCCATAAGGCGCTTCGGGACCTATAAGTGTCACATATTTATATTTTTTTTTTTAAGACATCCTTTATTGAAGTTTATTTGATGTCAGACGAACTGAGGAAGGCCTCGAAGAATTTTTCTTTCTTGTGCGAACTATTACTAAGCAGTGGCAAGGAATATGTTCGAACGTTTTAGAGGCAAGATGCCAGTTTAGATAGACTCATTTTATGGAAGTGAACTCAAAAGGTGTGCCCAATTATGGTTCACTCTTAGACCACAAAATATTTCATATACTGATATGGCACAAGAGCAGACTACTATAACAATAATGGCTGTGACGCAATACATACCTAGATAACATTCATAATTAATTCGAGGTGTTTCGCAACCAAAATCACACAGCAACTCTGGCCTCACGAACACACTATTATCGGACATTTTGAAGGCTTCAGCTCTGGTGTTCTCTAAAGTTACAATATTCGTTGACGTCTCATATTTATTATCCCGACTGGCTGTTTCATCGTTGGCAGGAACGCCCTGTGTTGCATCTTTTTCCATTCTATTTGTTGTCATAAAAGTGATATCATCATAATGTGATTCAGAATGCTTTATCCGTGATTGATGTAACCGAGTACTTAATCCAGATAATGAGAATGATTTAATTAGACCACCGTTTGTATTCACAAAATTAGCACCCAATGGCAAAACGAAACGAAGCGGACGTCCGCGAAATAATGATGCATAATTTGGATTCGATTGCATATTCACAATGGACTCCAAATACATGCAATTGATTACTTCGGGATCTTTGTAACAGCAAATATCAATTATCACATGATTGTCTTCTTCATATTGATTGATAATATGCAGATAGAAGAAAGCATCTGATCTGAATGTGTAAGAAAGTTTGCCAGTTTTACGATCCACCAGATAGAATAGTGTTGGCTCATTTTCGAACCATTTCAGACATGCCGAAAGATGCTGGTTGTATAAATGTACTTTAACATAATCTGGCAATGATACCGATAATGGTTGTTCCACAATAATGAAATAGTTTTCGGTTACGCCTAAAAGAAAGAAAGTATAATCATTAGTAAATACGAGAGCTGCACACAAAAACACCATGAATGACCTACCAAATGTATGCATATAGGCAGGATTCAATTTCCATCGACATGGTATGGTGGCCGTTAAATAGGCATCTTCAAACATACTGTCACCATGTGGAAAACAAATTATATTATATGCTGGACCAGACTTTGTTGTAGTCGTACCCAAGTTGTAGACAGTGCCATTTGGCATTACATGCGGATGTGATGTGTGATTAATAATGCCACCAAAGTCCGTAATACATATTCTTCCCTCTGTTGCTAATGTTCGTGGATTTATTCTAAAAGTACAAAGTACATACATATATCATTTGGATTTTCAATATTTCTATATTTCATATAGATTGCATTTTTCATTAACCTGTGTATCAGTGGCGCTTCAGTGAAGGTATAAAATTCATCACCAAATGGATATATCGATATCATTGTATTGTCCGAAGCAGAATCTGGACGAAATATTGCTGATATTCTAAGAAATAAAAATATGCTCATTCATGTGATTTCATAGAATTGTGTCTTTAAATTACTTATCAAATATCGAATGACATGGATCGGGTACAGCAGCTGTTCCAAATTCTGTGACCACAATACGTTGAGCTGCCGTATTCTTTTTTAATGCCTCCGTTTGTATGAAACGATTTTGATAGGTGACACGACCATTTTTAATTGCAAAACGATGCAATAACGCCGAACAATCGAATAAATGTTGAAACGTCATGTCGCCAACTTTCCAATTTCCAGGACCATTGCGTAATAGACTGCCATTAATCCAGCTGGGTATATGTCCACTGATATGTCCCTCAATCGGTTCAATAATTTCACGTTCACATGAACGCAACCAAACATCAGACGCACAATTTGGATAACATTGGCCACCACCATCGATACGTTCTGATTGGGGATCATGGATTTTGGCATTATATTTAACCTGTACATTCATATTATGCGAAATAAAAAACAAACAAAACACAAAATTATTGATTTTCTAAACCTATTCGTCCATGTACGGCCGTGACCGACGCTCTTGTGCACCGTGAAATCACAATACATTGTCTTAAATACGCCCCAGCAGAGAGCTGGAATTTTGTTGCAGATTAATGGATTTCATTTGCGATTAGATAGTTTTGGCATTTACCTAATTGTATTAAGTTCATACACATACACTAACTAAACTTTTCTAAGCGTGCATAATCTAAACTACTTAAAAACGATAAGATCTTTGTTATTTTTATATACATAGGCCTTTATGAATGTGTGATAAAATTGAAATATAATAATGACCTAAACAGTCGACTAACGCCGACCAAATTTTACCCTCCATATGTAGATATATACATTAATAAAAAATTTTCTGATTTGCTGCTTCTGATTTTTAACTGCCGAATTTAAAGCTATTTGAATTTAAAAGCAATCAGTCATTTTATATGGGGACTACTAAAAATAGTGGGCGTGGCTAGCCCATTTCTAGCAAATCCAGTTATCCTTACAGTGATAATGCACAACTTAAATATGGTTGCCCTACACTAAGTAGTTTGTAAGTTATGGTGCTTCAATATTTTTGTTTAATTTCCTCGATTTTGTATAGGAGCCACATGAAGTGGGCCTGGCTTACTGATTTTATGCCAGCTTATTTTCAACTCCAATATCAATTCAAGCGTTCCGTTATGGTTGTTTTAGACAGAAGATTGCCGAACTTACAGCTGTTTTAATTTAAAAGAAGTACCGACACTTT
The DNA here is from genome assembly GCA_963854835.1 of Megamerina dolium. NCBI lineage: Eukaryota > Metazoa > Arthropoda > Insecta > Diptera > Megamerinidae > Megamerina > Megamerina dolium. Next base: position 7,575,150 of record OY978526.1, on the reverse strand, counting down.
GTATGGGAGCAAGGCAAGATTACGTGGCGGTATAATGTAACTCTATGTGCCAAATATTGTTGTCCCAGATTGTATATTAAGTGAGTTATAGCAAGTTAAAAATTTCGATAATTCCGAAGTTAGTCGCTTTGAAGGCTCGATGTGAGCGTGGTAGTTGACCGATTATGACCAATATCAATCCCCTTCGTACCCTTGGATCATAGATAGCTTATGCCAAATTTCGTCAAAATAGCTCAATACTTGCTCAAGTGTTCGTGCGAACCAACCAGGCGACAGACAGACGGACGGACGGACGGACAGACATCGTCAAATCGAAAATTTAAGCGACGCTGATCACGAATATATATATTTTTCTATACCTCCACAGATTCCTTCAAGTGGTTACAAACATCCGTGCATAATACTATAGATTTAAATAGTGATTCAAATCTCTAAATATATATATATGTAGGTGCTGGATTGGACAATGTGAAGGACCTAATTAGGTGATTACTTGTGCATAAAGCAGCGGTCATGTAGCTAAATTTTTGAAAAAAATTATTTCATCAGCTTTTGGGTGCTGATGATTTTTAATACGCATTCAATACACATTCAAGCAGGTGGGGAAATTATGAAAATCAATTTCTCGAAAATTTGACTTGATACAGTCCTCTGATGAGTACTCATCAACTCAGTAGGTTTGCCCCTAAGCGACCTAAGTGAAAAACTTTTATGGTGTTATTTGTTGAAAGTTACACAATACATTTACAACGTTATTTCATATTATGAGACATACTTTTCTAAGGAACAATTTTAATAAATATTTTCCAATAACGAAGGGCATTTTAAATATACAATAAGTTTGAATATCAACAGCAGAGGTCATTTTCATTTTCTCTTCACTAGATAATTGAATACGTTTGTAATATTAAATAATATTAAGAGGGCCATTAGAGTTCAATTTTACAGGTATGTACATATGTACTTGTATACATATGGATAAATACATAAAAATATGAATAATTTAAAATTGAATAGAACAACACATATGCCAATTTTTCATGTCTGTCCAATTTAATAAATTATTTGTACATATCTTCGAGACACTACATATATGTTTATGTATTAGAGATCTCAATCTTTCGATAAACCAGCTACCTGGCAATTCGATTTCGAATTTGCAGACTTTTCAGCTGCAATATCAAACAATCCTTATGAATGCGGAATTTAACAAAGATGTCTTCAAATTAAAAATTTCGTATGAATACAATAGCAAATGAAAACTCGCATACTCTCTCAACGAGAATAGAATACAATTTAATATAAGAAAATTTCATATTTATCGAATTTCTCATATATTTGAGATTTTCCAATACTCTGAAAGTTTTTCGAGCTAATAAAAATTTATTGTTTTTATGTAATAAACAAATTTGTTGACCTCATTTGATTAGTAAGTAGCGGTATTATAAAATAAAAATATTAATCTACCAAACTGATCAAATGCACTTATAAATTGTATATAGTTTCAATTAAAATTATATTAGCCAGTGTATTACAATATAAATAATAATTTCGATACACTTCAATTACACTGTACGACAAAAAAATCATTCTCTTTTTAATTTCTTGACCTCTTGTTCTTCTTATAGGGCTTTCAAATTTTAAAGTATATTCCGAAAATGTCTGTAAAAAAATGTTTAAGCAATTAGGCATATTTTTAAATGAACCACTAGACCACTTTATCAAACTAACATGTGATGGTTAAGAGACAATTTAGTCCAGTTTGGAATATTAACATATTTTCATCCGAAATAATTGGAAAGTTTATAATAATTGATAATATATTTGTACATTCAAATACACTTATGTACACTGCACTGAATTATATACAAAATGACAAACAATATTCTTAAATCAATAAATTCAAATAGATTTAAATTGTCAAAAATTCGTTTTTCTAAATTATTTACAAGTAAAACAGAATTTCATTTACATACATTTTTCGACCCAAAATTTACAGTTTATTGGATTAAATTACAAAAAAAAAAAAATTAAAATAAAATAAATTTTATATTTAACAAAAAATATCACTTTGAAGAGTAATTCTCAAATATGAAAAATATCAATAAAAAGTAAACATTTACCAACCGCAAAAAAATCACGGATAAAGCTTTTTAAAACACCATTCGCCATTTTCTTTTTTTAAGTGTTAAACTGAAAAGGCAAATTCAAATTACAGAATTCAAGTAAGTGTTGCAATATATACACATGGAACAAGTATTATATATTGCTCTATGTAAATAAATATGTAATGCAGAATGTACACAGTTTTGGCGCAATACTCAACGAGACGATTCGCTTGAAAATCGAATAACAACTGAAAAATATGTTTAAATAATATTTTCCACCTCAAATAGACCGCAAGATGTAAATGTAACTATTTTTTGCCAGTACCATCTCCAGAAGCAACACGACTACAAAAATATGTGCATACAAAATACAATAAATTAAGCTTAAATGTCCCTTCTATGTAGTTTGTGAATTCACTCGACCAACCGACAGCTTTGTAATAGGTAATATTTTGATTGACAGTTGCTCTCTATCTGTTCGTACGTACATAGATATTATTAGACTGCAATATTCTAAAATGTGCCGACTTTCAACGGTCATTACCGTCGCAGGAGAAAGGGTGTGCACCACTTATAGTTATTAGTACAGCTATAGCATGTACCCCCAAATCCCATTCTTGTGTGCGTGTAGTGAATGTGGATACTTACTTTTATAGCATTTGTTATATTGTTTGCTATTGTGTGCGTACCAATGGGCAAATCACCTATACTTTGGCATGATAAAAAAGTAATGGATTATTAATTTGCCGATGCCAATTGGGATGTAATAAAAAACAAAACTATTTGGATGTTATTCAAGCTGCTTGTTAGATTATGAGCTTATCAAAATGTACTTTTAACAATATTATTAAATGTTATTGCTTATCTGGGTTGGTATCATGGTGCGTTGCCCTTTTTCTCACACATGAAAAGAGAAAAAAATTTAGCATAACACACAAAAACTCATGTTACAAAGACTTTGGAATCGATTAAATTAAGTAGTCCCCTTCTAAATAAAGAAGCTCGTCGGAACAGTTATTATCCAACCAACTATCCAACTATAATTGACCACCCATTTTCAAAGTTTCCAGAGTAAAAAACAACATTTCGGTGAACAGTGAAAATATTAAATATTTGTAGCACAATTAAATTACAATAACAATAACATACATTCCAACGTTGTTGATCTTTAATAACTACTATTTTACATTATTGAGATACAGAAGTATGTGAATATGTAATATTATACATTTCTTAAGTATAACTACTTATATTTTATTTGTACATACATATAATATTGTATTTCAAATATTTCACTAGACGACAGACAATATGTATAGCTTGAAGTTATTAAGAAAATTACTTAAAAGGCTTCACGCAGCGGAAAATTTATTTTGTTGTGCACATTTGTTCAAAGAAATTTAAGCGCCTTAAATACATTTAATATGTACGTACATACGTACATAAAAACAAACACATAAGCTTCTATAGACTGCCTTTATACATATAACTAGCCATTCTGACATTGACACAATACGAAATATGTATGTTTAAACAAATATTTCCCTTTACAAGCGAAGATTTTTCATACAGAAAAAATCATAGCATTACAAATTTAATAAAATCAGTTCTTTAAATTTTTTTTTATTCGGCATTCTCGATTTGAAAATGTGGGCATAACAACCCCATTAGTAACGTAATGTAATTGAATTAATAAATTGCGTATGGGCTAATTTCATAGTAACATTTCATTATCAAAACAATTTAGTAAACTCCGATTTGCATATGAACTCAAATATCCAATTCTGTTCTCACCACATTGACCGCAAACGACAATACTACAACTGATAGTGAATTGACACATCTGCAGATGCAAAAAATATATAAATTAAAATCAATTAAAACGATTCCAAGATTTCAATCATTCGCATAGTCGATCACGTTTTTCGTTTCGATCCAATTTTTACGAGTGCCCAGTCATATTTATTAAAGAATTGATTTTCTTAACGTACGAAAAATATAAACTTAAACTTAAACACCCTTCAAATTAATGAAGGAGGTCAAGTGACAACATTACATCTTTTAGTGCCACTTTTTGTTTTCTTCGGAGGCTCATCATCCTGAAAAGAGAAATGATAAAGTGATTGACTAAATGATGTTCAATTCTAAATAGTGCTTCAGATTCAACTTATGTATGTTGCTCCTGTAGAAATTTTTATGAGTCTTGATTCCCCTGATAATGCACTCGCCTATGTGTAATATGTTCACTACAGCGTTGACGTCACGATTCCAACAAGTACGTCAATTTGGGCAAAATTGGTACCTGTGTGGAGATTGGGACGTGATGGTCTCTTCGTGGCATTTCCCACACAATTTAGTCGTCCAAAATTCGTTAATATATGTGCATTACGTCAGCACCGCGACTCTTCAGCGCCGAGTTCAGTTTCGGCTTTGGCGTTCGAATATAGCCACTCATTGGCGAGTACGCAGCAAAAATGATTGATCCAATGTATACCAACGCATTGGATCCAGTCGCTTTCAAATCCGTGCCTATGATCTCTATCGTTATGCGGTGTACTGCCTTACGTAAACTTGAGTGTAATCAATTAATTAATCAAACGTTTGATAAAATATTCATTCCACAGCCCTAGTATGTAGATTTCCACAAATAGCATCATTTTAGTTTGTCATCGTAGACACAAACCACATGGATAATTTTCTTTATTTTTCCCACACAACACTTTCACTATTTTACTCTTAAGACCAGTTTTTCAGTGCGAGCTTAACTCTATTTGTCGTTTAAACTAAGTTTAAACTCGATTTGCAGTTTTTCGGTCAAATTCCAACGTAGTTTAAACGCCCAATCTAGCTGGTTTAAACTAAGATTAACCTATCAGTTGTTGGTTCTTGCACACCAGTACATCTTTTCTTGTTGCGGTTTAAAATAAGTTCAAATTTAAACTCGGTTTACGTAAACTTAGATTAAAACCAGTTTAACCTCGTATTGAAAAAGTGGCACTTAATCTTTGTCTGTCATATATTTATATGAAAAAGATTTTACGTAAAAGTTTACGCGGTGATTTCATCGTGTAAATGACCGAATAAAATTATACGATTTGAAATGCAACTCTGTTGAACTCGTGTTAATTATATTTATATTAATTTATATTAATGATAATTATTTTCAATTTTCTGAATCAGCCCAATCATTAATTTGTATTTTTTCCATTTCTGTTAATTTTCCGAATTTTTATTGTGTTATTAACAATAATATGCTGATTAATTTACGGCCTTTACACAATGGCGTCTCTCTTGCAACAATCTGACGCTTTGCGCTCTCCATTTTTGTTAGATGTAGAATTTTTTGACGTTATCGAACTCGTACTTGCAAAAAGTATTAAAAGCGAACGCAACTAATCATACACTTCGAATACGACCCTGTTGAATGTGATTTGTAAATATGGAATTGAGGAAAAGTGTAATAAGTAAGAACATAAAATAGCACAACATAAAAACAATAACAAATACAAGTAATTAACAAATTGATCAAACTAATTTAACTACGAGCAATTCACGTATTCACGTATATGTATATAAATAGAACAAATTTAAACATATTTTGAAGTTACAAAATTAAGCGATTATTTCTATCTACTTTGAGAAAAAGAAAACCTTGACAAATGTACATCTTTTCTAGATATACCATTTATTGCTGCTACAACTAGAACAATTGGCAGCTTACAATACAATAACTGCAGCCAGCAATATGAATAAAAATATTGTCAGACAAACACAACCCCGCATATCAAAGCGGTCCACTCTGAAAAACTTGAATCCAGTCTTCCATAAACGTGACAGATCCGAAGATGATACAGAATTTTCACAAACTCTTCTAAAGCAAGCACGTAAAACGGGTGTACTCAATTTATCCGGCAAAGGTTTAGCCACAGGTAAGACTAAATGGAAGGTCATTAGTTATCCGAAAGTAAATCGATAAAATAGTTTATAATATATTTGAAATTAAATCAGCTTTTTAGGTCATATGAATATATACGTACGTATGTCTGCATACATATAAGACAGGTCTTATATGAAAAAAAATTCAAATTAAATCACATAAAAACACACGCATATATTTCAAGTGCAACTTCTTTCTGTATCTCCTTATTTCCTTAATTAGCTTACGATATATTTATATTTCATTCTATTGAAGCAAATGACTCACATTGTACTTCACACTCTCATATTACTAAAAGGATAACTTGTAATTATTGTATATATAAATACTTACGTTTATCGGGTACAATTAATTCAAACATATTATAAAACAAATTTGCTGTGGAAACATTGATTTATAAAGATTTTAAAATGTAAAATATATGTTATGGCAGACACATGTATGGGTGTGTATATATAATAATTTATATAAATTTAGTTAGTTCTTTATTCAGACAACACAATGTGTATAAATAAAACATCAACCTAGTTAATGAACTTGAAAATGCATTTCTATCAATGCATTTCATTCATTCCCTTTTAAGAATAAATTCAATTTCATGCTCAATTAAGTAATCTACTATAATTGCATATTATTGCTGCTATATACGTATATATTTAAATATTTTATGAGAATATTATTTTCAAAATGCTGCAGTTCAATACTGATACCTCAAGAGAGAACACATCTTTGGAGTGCACTACTCAGTTTATCATTCAAAATTGCGTCCAAAAGGAATTCGCGAAAAAACCTCACATCATTTTGCATGTGTGGTCCCTTTCATAGACGTCTATATTATCATATACGTGAATTTCAGATGCCAACATCGACCAGTGAATTGGAGAGCGAGGATACCGATACTCATGCTGATGATGGTCGAGCATCGCAACAAACAAAAACTGAGTGTAACATCATTCTTGACATTGACATGATTTATTAAAAAAAATTAATTAAACATATATTTAATGATTTTTGTTTGCTTTATATATTTTATATCATTTTAGTGCCTGATAAAGTCTATGAAATCAATCAAAGTGACAAAGATATTGAAGTATCATTGGAATCGCTTGTGGCTAAAGAAGAGGATGCATGGTGGAATCAATTACCATTAACCAATTTAGATTTAAGTTCCAATACGTTAACGAAACTATCACCAAAAATAGAAAATCTATACTCTTTAACCACTTTAACGGTAATTTTGATTATAATATTTGCATAGATTTATTTACTATCAAAATCAATACCTTTGCAGTTACATGATAATGCCTTGACAAGTATACCAAAAGAAATTGCCAAATTGGAAAAACTAACACGTGTCAATTTAAGCCGTAATAAGCTCAAAGAGTTGCCCTCAGAATTTTTTACTCTACCCGAATTACGTTATTTGAATTTAGCACACAATGAAATCGATGAACTTCATTCAGATGTTAGTGATTTACATATGCTGGAGTTTTTGGTATGATAAATATTCAATTATAATTATTCATATAACACATTATACCAATGGTAATGGTATCACCATATCATAGTACATATATTTATTCAAATAAAACCAAACATCTAACACTCTAATTTGCTTTCATCATCATCATCATCATCATCATCGTCTATATTAATATGGTGTATTACTTTCTGAAATATGAATTTATAAAACTAAAGGATGTCTCCAACAACAATCTATTGTCGTTGCCGTGTGGTATTGGTTTTCTAGTGCGTCTAACAGAGCTTTTACTAGCCTACAATCATATAAAAGAACTACCACCTGATTTGGTTAATATGCGCTGTAAGTTTCATCTAACTAACACATATTTTTGATTGATTAGCATATGTACATATATAAGAGCTAATGGAGTAGCTGTTCACATTGACATTGATTCCTATTTATAGCATTGCGAAAACTAGATCTGGTACATAATGATATAACACGTTTACCAGAAGATATGGGCAGTTTACGAAAATTACAATGTTTATACATACAGCATAATGATATTGTAGAATTGCCCGATTTTGATGGATGTAATGATTTGCAAGAACTACATGCAGCAAATAATTTTATAGCGGTAATACAACACACTTGCGATAATAGATTTTGTATACACATTTTTTTTTTTTGTTGTTGAATTATTTTATTTAGAGTATACCCAAGAATTTCTGCTCAAAGTTGCCACATTTGAAAATTCTCGATTTACGTGATAATAAAATCGTACAGTTGCCCAATGAAATTGCTCTATTACAACGTTTAATACGTTTAGATCTATCAAATAATTCCATCACTAGCCTACCCAGCTCGTTGGCAACATTGGCACATTTGGTTAGTTTACAAGTTGAGGGAAATCCTATCAAATCGATACGTCGTGACATATTGCAGTGTGGTACGACACGTATATTAAAAACGTTACGAGATCGTTTGCAAAAATCCAACGACAATACAATACAAGTAGGAACAGTAGTAGCAGCAGCATCATCATCATCACGTACATCATCGACATCATCGCAAAATTCATTAACAATGGTTGGAGATGGTTTGAACAGTCCACGGCTGCCATCCGGCGCTAATAATGGCGATTCCGTTTTTCCCGATAAGTGAGTATCATCTAATTGAATTATTTCTCTTTATTCATTATTTATAATTGGCAGATATAAAATGCGTAAAACACGTTGTCTAACCGTAACAATGCAAAATCTCACTGAAGTACCCGATCATGTTTTCGAAACGGCTACAGTTGAAAATGTTGGTATGATTGATTTTTCAAAAAATCGCTTAGAACATCTACCAAAAGGGTAAGTAAAAGATCATAATAAGGATTATAATAATGTTGTAAAATTTCATTGTTTATAGGTTACAACTTATGAGCCATTGTGCAACAGAGCTGGTATTTGCCAATAATTTCATTATCAGTATTCCTGCATTCATTTCGCAATTTACACGTGTTTCTTTGATAAATTTCTCTTGCAACAATCTCTCCGATTTACCCAAAGAGTTTGGTGTTCTAAATACTCTACGTGAATTGAACATTTCAAATAATCGGTATGATGAAGAGAGAGAATTTTTCAAATTGTTTATAAAATTGTTAATAATTGTATTTTTTTCAGTTTTGAACATTTGCCATCATGCATCTATGATTTGAAAGGTTTGGAAATACTATTAGTACGTGATAATCGCATAAGAGCAATTGATGCGACACCAGAAGGACTTGGTGCGCTAAAACGTTTAGCCACATTAGATATGCGTAACAATAATATCGAACAAGTGCCACCAATATTGGGTAATCTAAAAAACATCAAGTGAGTATTTAGATGATTAAAATGAAAGAAAATGTTTACAAATACATGCATACATGCATTTATTCTTTTTCAGCACATTGGATATTGTTGGGAATCCATTTCGCCAGCCACGACATCAAATACTGGAGAAGGGTACCGAAGCCATTATGTCATATTTGCGTGATCGCATACCAACTTGAGCTTTAGCTTAAACCGCCTTCAATTGAATGACGGAGGGAGGTCAAGTGACCAATATAATTACTATTGTTGAGAGATGTTAATGCACAATTCACACTCGTATATTTTGCAACTCGTTTACATAATTGTACACATTTTATTTTATTTATAATTTGCCAAACAAAGAACACATTTCTTAACCACATCAGTTACAAATTTATACCAAAAATTATTTATGTAACAGATTAGGCTAGTCATTATTGTCGACTAAAGCGGTGGACAAAGAGAAAACAAAAGTTTATATATTTATTTGAAAACACATACACACACACACGCACACACACAAATAAAAGCTTCTAATTGGTACTTTTGTTAAATGTATTATTATTGAAATGATATTTATTGCGAAATATAATAATAATAATGCACAATTATTTTATGATTACAAGCAGTTTTATTTCATTTTAACTGAATGCATACATACGTCTATAAGATCTTATTGTTGTTCAACTACTTCGGAACGCAAGCGTTTGGCCAATGTTTTGCGTAATTGCAATGCGGCATCATTCATTTCGCTATCATGTGGTTTAGCGGCCAATTTTTCGGCATTGCCTCCATTCTCCAAAATTTTCTGTGCCGCCTGTGCCGATGTTGGTCGGCCAGTTTCAGTATTGGCACTTTTACGTGCCACCGTTTCTTGCAATTGTTTAGCTCGTGTCATTTTTTTAATTTCCACAATTTTATCACGCTGTTGACGCAAATACGCTTGACGTGTCATTACATCATTTGGGCTTACCTACGAATTTAAATGATGCTAATTAAAATATTGATTCCAATTAACAACAACAACAAATAAAAACAAACCTTTTGATCTTTCTCAAAGAACAAATTCAAACGTTCAAATTTGTCAGCAACATCAGCATCATCCGTATCTGGTGTTACAGATGCTTCAGGTGTAGCAATTTCTTTTTCAAATGATTTCGTAAACAAATCGGCCACATCCACAGCTTGTATATGACTACTGGTACTTGTAGTCGGGCTAGGATTATCCAATGTTTCACCATCCTGCAATAATGTCAATTGATTTTTCTCAATCAAATCCAGCGCCTGCAATTGTAGCTCAACATTGCGTTGCGTCATCATACGTATAAAGATTTTTATATCATTCGCCGCCCATATCTACTTATAACAATTTAAATATTTCCATAAATGACATTCAAAATAACATCGCTCAAAAATTAACCTGCTGAAATAATGCCTGATGAAATTGAAATGGATTATCTTTTTGCGGATTGCGTCGTCCCTCCATGCAGGCCAATTCAAATTGTTCCGGTGTTATTTGCATTTCTTCCATAAAACTGCCCAACATATAATCAACCAGATTCTTATATTCATCATGAATATGCTTAATATCTGTATTATTTTCATCCGGTTGCAAATTTGGATCGAACACTGTACGGGTGAAATAATGAAATAATGAAAAAGTCAAGGACAATTTGCGATTTTTTTTTTTTGCCAAATCGTATTATACGTATTACCCGTTACCTAATGATTTTTCCTCAATGAATGTTTGCAATGGTGCATTCCATATTGGTCCATGTAGAAAGCATACCAATGAATCGAAGACCCAAGAATCATCAATCGACATTATTATTATTTTTTTTTGGAATTATTAATTTACATAGACTAGTGAAGTTACAACACGGAGTGATTGAGTGTTTAGAATTAGACGCAGGTAGTAGATATAGAATTTGTTTTGGCACATTTCGAAATTTTATGTCGTTACCAGGACAACGAATTCTTGGTACACATTTGCATATTAGCATTGGTTAACTGTAAAATAGTTCGTGTCAATTTACAATTAAATTCCATTTTTGCGATATTCAAATGTAACTATAATAAGAAAAAAGAAAAAAAAAAAAAGAAAAAATGAAGAAACGACAGTAGGTGGTCGATAAAGCGGTCCTTGCATACCCATTTTCATATTCATTTCCAAGTACACCTCGTCTCTAAAAATGTTTCTTTCGATTCAATATATGTACATCTAATTCGCAATCGAAATGCCAACTGCTATAAAAGTTTGAGCCCGACGCACGCATTCCTTTAAATATGCTTGCTTTATTTCTCTATGCTGTATGTAAATGAACCGTATGAGCCGTAGCTCAGTGGTTAGTGTGTTCGCCTTCTGATCTGTAGGTCGTGGTTCAATACCCGGCTGATGCATTACAAATTTAATATCGAAAAGATTTTTCTTTCGAACGGTACCCACCTGTCGGCAAGCAATTGGCAATTCTTCCGACAGTAACAACTTGCCATGAAAAAGCTTCTAAAAGAACTCTGTGACAAAGCTCAGAAAAAGTGATGTCACAAGTGTTCTGCCGTTCGGAATCGGCTAAAATAAGTAGGTCCATTCTAATACTGTCCAAAATTTAAGACGCACAACAGTAATGGAAGAGAAGCTCCTCCAATGAGCCCTTTGGGGCTTTAAGTGCCACATATTTATGTAAATGAACTGCCATCCATAAATCACGTATATCGAAAATATGCAAATTTTTGCATTATCTTAAAATATGATGAATATGATATTTTGGAAATTTCAACTCAATCAAATAAATAGTTTTAAAGATATTCTGCAATTATTATCTAAACTAAGTTTGCAAAGTCGGTGACCATTGTAATTCAAAACCCACTCGACGAATTTGTATGAAATTTATATACGTAGTTCTAGGCATAAAAAACTGGCACCTGATTGAAGAATTTTTTTATTTTTTTATTCTATAATAACAAACAAGCGTTTTGACATTGGAACTTCGCATTTCAAACATCAGAGCCCGGCATATTGTTTTCAAAGAAAAACGTTATTAATCGATATTAATCGATATTAAAACGATATTAATTAATCAAATCTACCTCAAAGCTTTGTTTTAATTCTTGTCAAACCAATTGAAAAAATTGTAATACTCTATTGGATTACACTATGCACCAATTTGAGCGTCATTGTCTCGGGGGTGAACTAAACCAGCCGATTAAACCGATAGCATTTGACTCACACAACCCTAATACCTTTCTGTTCCACTACGTCACAATTTGTTTACAGTGGTTTCAAATTTGGTTTTTTTCGGTTAAAAGTAGAATTATGGAATTTGAAAAATCATATATGTAAAATTACATTTAAGATAGTGCTTGTTAAGGAGACCCATATTGAAATATGTTCACCCGTTAATCGTGTAATCGTCCAAATGACAATACACCATAACATGAATGTCTGCTCTGTTCGTTATCGTTGCGGTTTTACGTTGTTCTCTGTCGTGTAGATATTTTGCTGAAAATACTGAAAAAGCAAAGACTATAGAATATTAAGTTATTAGCAATAACAATTTTTTTCGTGCTATTAGCAAGGACATCTGTATCTAGAGTAACAGCCAAGCTGCTATCAAAGGCCTGAACTGCGTTCTCGTTAAATTCAAGACCATTCTTGACTGCCGCAGATCTCTTGATGAGATTGCAGAGCAGCATAACATTCTCCTGTGCTGGGTGCCTGGGTACAGCAGAGGTATACGAGGAAACTGCAAAGCAGATGAGCTCTCTTTAGAAAGGACACAAAGGAGGCTTTAACCGAAGAAAACACAGGTTTTGGGATGCCTATTGCCACATGCAAGCATAAATTGGAGGTAATAAGACTCAATGCCTTTCAAAAAAGATGAACGGACACATCCATCTGTAGAAACGGACACGTATGCTTACTGTCCTTAATAGACTAAACATTTCGATCTATGTGGGCCTCTATCTGGCCTGCGTGCGCTAACCTAACCTAACTTAACATAGCAAGGAACTCCTTAAAACGCTCTTCCTAATGAGTGAGTGTCACTTATAACGGTGATCCAAGAGGTCGTAAACAAAGGGAAATGAATAAAAGTAAGATTGCAACAAATATACAAAAAATAAAATGACTTGCACCTATGCAGGACCTATAAATTCGTATTCGTATAAGTATTCGAATTTCAAGCAAATTTATGACGCAAACATTAGATTAACATTTTACGTATAAATTTATTTTGTAAAATATAAAATTAAATAAAATTTTACGTATCTCTGAAATACAAATGCTTTCGCCATTTTTTTTTTATACTTACTTACATTGCTCTTGAAACACTGAAAAATATTTTTTCTAACAAAAAAAAAAAAAGTAGTGTAATAACGTCATGAACATTAAAATAAAACACAATAAACAGTTTTTTTTTTTTTGTTTAAAAACTATTAAAACTATGATTTAATTTATTGTATTTAAATTTAGATTTATATGTATGAAGTCATAAACTAATAAACATACACAAAGAAGAATTATAGCAAAAAAAAAAAAAAAATATTATATATATATAAAGGAGGAAGAAGAGGGTATATTAGCACAAAAATGAAAAAAAAAAAACAGTATAATAGGATAGATTAACAAATGCATTTCCTAATTTTTAATTTTAAAATTTTTATTTTTGTATGCGAAGCAACGGGAGAAAATGGTGATAGTAGTTGATAAATTTTACAAATACATAAATCTAACAAAACTGTTGTTGTTGTTGTTGTTGTTGATGTTGTTGTGTTTGCATGTACATCATTTAAAATAGTATACAAGTATTCGTCATTCTAATGCATATAGAGAAGGTTACAGCTTAGCATGGACTCATAGATAGAGATAGATACATACATACAGCAAGTAGAATAGCGTGTTTCTTATTCTCTTAGCAAGAGAATAATACGATAATAATAATAATAATAATCATTATATATGAAAGTAATTTTAAATTAATATATGTTCGTCATCTGTTTACAACTAGCATAAGGAAATAAAATACATACTCTCTCTTACAAATTAAAAGCAAAAGACCTCGCACGAAAATAATTGTAGATAGTAATATAATAATTTTATAACTAATATTCATAATTAAATTTATATGAAAACCTTTTATTTCCGTTTTCGAATAATTATGGTAATGATATTTGTTTTTTGTTTTTGTTTCCTTTGATTTGTATTAATATATATGTGTATGTGTGTGCACAAGTTTGCTATTTTAGCAAAAAAAAAAAAACCATATATATTACAAAAAAAAAAAACGTTTCAGGCTATGGATTAATTTGCAAACAGAAATTAAGCAAAGAAGAAATGAGTCCAAATGGATTAAAGCAAGAGCACACTCTCCGACAAACATATTTACTAGCCGTTTGCGATCAATCAAATTCGTTGTTAATTCAAAACAGGATTCACGTTGAATAAAGTCTTAAAAAAATTGGAAAATAAATTAAATAACACCAAATGTTATAGATCTAGATATTTATTATTGTTTTTTTTTTTTTTTTTTTTTGCAGAGCATGAAACTAAAGATGTGAAAACGTTCCATATATCATTGTGTATGTGGTTGTTTTAAAAGTATATCTCATCATCATCGTCATCATCAACATCACCGTTGACACATCACCATCATCAGCGTCAGTGGTGCCATCGTCATAGCCAACTTACCAATTAATTGCTGATTTTTTTTCTTTGTTTTTATTAATATTAAATTCACTTTTTTTTTTGTTATATTTAATTACAAAGTGGTTGTTCTTGTAGTTTGTTCTTTAGTTTTATTTTATATCATTATTATTATTATAACTATTATTTTTGCAGAATGTATATGTATATAGTTTTTTTTTCATTTTTTTTTTACTTCTTTTTTTTTTAGAATAATTATTAATGCATATTTCACTCTATTATATATCGTTTTTCAATACTTTAATTATATTTTTTAATTGTTTATCTGTGTGTGTGTGTGTGTGTGTGTGTGTGTGTGTAATTTACCCTTATGGCGAAAAGTTATTTACTTAAAACTTAATTCAATGTGAATGAATGTTTGCTTTTTTGCTTCTAGTTTTATATTTCATTACATTTTTCATAATTACACATTTGCTAGCAATGTTATAATTGTTGTTGCTGCAATGTATGCTCAATTTACTGCGATGCCAAAAATGTTGACATATTCAACTTTGTGAATATAACTATTGTAAAAGAATTAATTTACTTCTTTTTTTTTTGTTTGTTTTGTTTTTGTAATACATATATGAAAATTGTACATGTATTTCTGTATACGTCTGGTTTGTTTGTTTGTATGTGTCTTGCCTTTTTTTAAGTTTGCGCTCATTTCCTCTGCTTGAGTAAAAATTCTTTTCTTCCTTTTTTTATATATTTAATAATTAAATATTTAACATTACGACAACGGTATTAATTACCATTTTTCCTTTTTTGTTTTTGTTTTTGTTTTTTAAATTATAATAAAGTAAGATTTAAAGTTTTTTACTTCTTTCCTTGTCCCTCCATTCATTTTATCATTGATACACATCACTGACATCCTTTATTTATTATTGTAATTGTTCTGTATTGTTGTAGTTGTTGCTGTTTCCGTTTGCAGATATCATTTCGTGGCTATGTAAATTATTAGTAAATGTTTATTAAAAGTTATTGATCTTGTAATGGGCTGAAGACATTGTAGCGAATGTTTTTATTATTGTTTCTGCAGCTGCAGCTGCTGCAGCGGCAGCGGCAGCCGCATTTGTTGGATAATTTTGCTATGCGAGTCGAGCCTTCTTCTGATGTGGCGACTCTTCATCGTCCTCCTCGTAATCATCCTCTTCGCCAGAATCGCTTTCATAATCAACGAGACCCTTTCATATGAAAACATATGGTTATTGAAATATTGAATATAGTGGTTTTATCATAGCGAACATACCTTCTTTAGAATGTTATCGCCTGAAATGGTTGTCGACGCTGATAGGGCTGCTGCATCCTTACTGATATCGTTTCTATTACTTTCGCTGATATCATTGTGTTTTGCATTCAGCACTGCTGTTGCCACAGCATTCGGCACATTACTCACTGATCCTGACGATGTTGTTGCCAATGATGACGAAATAGCTGCAGCAGCGGCGGCGGCAGCGGCTGCAGCTGCTACTGCTGCGGATGATGATGATGATGATGATGACGACGACGACGACGACGACGACGGCGTTAAGGATGGCGACAATGAGGCGGACGACGACGATACGGAGGATAGCGACAGTTGTTGATGTTGCTGATGTTGTTGTTCAACGGCTGCTAATTGTTGCTGTAACTCTGCAATTTCAGCAGGTTGTTGGTGCTGTTGGTGCTGCTGCTGTTGCTGATGATGATGTGGTTGTTGTTGTTGCTGTTGATGATGATGATGATGATGGTGATGATGCTGTTGCTGTTGTGCTTCCAAGTGGGCGGCACTCGAAGTGGTTGCGGCGGCTGCAGCTGCGGCCGCAGCTACCAAAGTGCTGTTTAGATTCAATTGTTGCTGTTGTTGGAAATTGTGCAATGGATGTTGTTGATGCAGAGCAATGTTCGCAACAGCCGCTACAGCAGCGGCACCCAAATGTGCGGCAGCGGCAGATTGAGTATGTTCACTGTTGGATGTTGAAGCCGATGTTACATCGCTACAACCGCTGCTTGCACCACCACCGCCGCCGCCACCGCCGCCACCAGTAGGCGACAATGATGTTGCGGTTGTTGTTGTCGTCGTCGTTGCATTTAAGCCACTGCCAGCATTGTTGCCGAGTAGGCCGTGTTGTTGCGCACTTAGAGGTGGTGATTTTTGCTGTAATTGTGTTTGCTGCGATTGCTGTGGTCCGTTCTTGTCAGTGACGGCTGCAATAGATGAATCAATGAATTTAATAACACCCAAAACTCCAAAAATTTACCACTTACTCTTCATAACGCTATTATATGTATCCAATTCTTCGGCAAAATCTTCCTCCTCATTGAACCACATTTCTTCCTCCTCTTCCATTTGTCTTTGATCACGACGAAAGCGACCACGTATAATGGGTATGCCACTATGTTAAATAAAGTTTCAAATACAAAATTCATTCACAATTACTCGCGCCACAACTTACGTATCCAGCGACATCTTATCACGATCCTTTATTCGATCCTGATATTGATCATAACGATTCTTTAAATATTTAAACGTTTGTACATATTCGATTTCATCGAATATTTTACTAAAGTTCTCCACAAAGTAGCAGCACAATGTTTTGATATCCTCGAGTTTTACAAACTCAAATAATTCCAATATAGCCGATTCGAGTAGATTATATCTGCCGTTATTTCTAATGAATGCATCAACAACTGGTGCGAATAAGTTACCTTTAACTATATGCCTAAAACGAGTGTACGAGTGTTCGATTGATCGATTATTAATGTTTGTTATAAACTACATACGACTGAACTCGATTATTTACCTATTATAAAACTCGTCTTTAAGTGCAATGATTTTTCTTAAAAGCCTAAGCGCGCCAAGTACAAGGAACGTATGTGTGCTTTTCATTAGCACAAGTATTCTCTTTAGGAGATCCTTTTGTATGATGAAATTCTTTATGTGATAAGTATGATGCTCAACACAAAATGACAATATATCCAAAACAATGCCCAGCAGTTGGGCCGTTTGATAATCTTCATTTTGTGGACGATCTCCGATTGTGTTCAATAGTAGTGGAGCTGTTATGATAATAGTGATAAATTATTGTCGAGCGACGTTTATTTATCGTTATTTTTCTACTCACCAATCAATGTTTGTATACTGTATTTATAGAAGAAATTTAAAAAATCACCCTTTTCGGTCAACATATTTTCAGGCTCTAACAAAATCTTAATAATGCCCATTAATTGCACAGCAACACCCAATTCAGGCTCGGAATCAGTCAACATTTGTTCAATGGCAATATTCAAAAGCATACGATCCTGCAGGAAGAATACAAAATTTGTGATAATCTTCATCTTCAACGAATAAATTTGATAAAACTCACTCCTTCAGTTCGATTGACCTGCTGCAATGTATAATTGCGCACAACAAGCGGTGAAAATTCGACTATAGCTGTAAGTATATCGATTGAAGCGGCCTTCGTTTTCTGATCATTCATCACCAATGTTATTTCGAGCGCTTGCAATATGCCCAAATAGGTGAGTGTCTTATAGAATGAATCCTTTCCTTGGGGTTGTAAATTTTGTGCATAATTGCAAAACTCCTTTAAAAAGAGCACAATATCACGACGCTTGGCATCGCTGGTATCCGGATCTGTTAGTAGTGTAAACATATCGACCAAAAAACGTTCATCCTCCTGTATGAGAGTGACAATCTCCACCTTGTTGAAGAAGATGAAACTCGAGAGTGTATTTAGCATATTGTCCTCGACAAATACGGATGGTGTTGGCAGGATTATATCCTGTATATACTGGACACGAAAGGTCTGATGGATTTTAGCGAGCAAATCCTGATTTTTAATCGGTACTGCTTCGCGGAACTTTGCCCACTGTTTTAAATACTGACGATGTTTTTTTGGTTGCGTTGAACTTGGATCGTATTCCAAACAGCCGACCACATCAAAGATGGTATCCTCGGCAAACATAATTTCAAAAAGTGCATTCTTATTTAGCAAAAATATATTCTTGAATATCTCAAACAGATGATGCAGTCCCTCCGTGTTGTCTAGATCTTCGCACACATGAAACAGATTCAATAGTTTCTTAATATAATTCTCCGACTCCAGGGCCATTGAAAGTTTCTCTTTGCGCAACGGTGTCGTGAGACAATTCTGTATGGTTTCCGATATATCTTCGAGGCGGGCCAATTCACATGGTGGCAACTCAATGGGCGGCGCTGTATCAGACATATCTTCGAAACGTTCATCTTCGGATTCTTCAACAATATCCTGTGTTATTTCGACGGAGGGATCTTTACCTTGTACCTAATAGATAATTGTAGATATTATCATCTTCTGACTGACCATCACCACCACCACCACCACCACTGTTAACTAACCTGACATATTTTCTCCCAGATTTCATCGCAACCGGCCTTCTCCTGAAAACTGAGTGCCAAATCAAAGTTATCACCCTCCGACCAAACAATAAGGGTATCCTGTTGCTTCTGATAAGCAGTGTCTGGTTGTATTTTACTTTCTAAAAGTAACGAACCATCTGATTCAGCCCGCACTAACAACGATATACCTGCGAAGAGAGAAGATTTTTTGCTTTAATCTGCACTGCATCAATTCAACAAACTCATCGTATACTTACCTTTAAGTCGGTCAACATAGTTTGACGATACATGTCCAGTGCCGCGATCATCCCACTGACGTTCCGCATTGAGCGCATACAATTTAACGCGTCGGCGGGTGTCTGTTGTCATTTTGAATGCACAATTTTTGTATTTTACAACAATTAAAAATGTTACAATGCAGTACAGTACACACACTGTACTTTCTTTGTTGTTACTGTTGTTGTTATGGGTATTTTTTTTCCCCCTTCGATTTAATTACAATTTTTTCAACTTTTGCATATGAATTTTAATAAAATATTTATCGATTCATCAAATTCCGATTGAAAGCATTTTTATAGCCAAAGTTTATATGTATTGTAAGCTCTCTCCGTCTCTCTGTCTTAATTACGTCTATTATGGAGATTTAATCTAAAATGAGAAAAAAAACAAAAACAAAACAACAAAACGAATGCACATTATTTTAATTTCATAACAAAAGATTGTATAAAATTTTACGAGTACTCTTTCTTGTGTAATTTCGTCATCATTATTATGATATGTGGTTAGCATAAGATTTTCAAGCGCACCAGAAAGGTCAAAACACTCAAAATGTGCAATAATAGAGAAATTTCTATGAAGAAAAAAAAATTTTTAAATAAAAAAAAAAAAAAAAAAAAAAACCAGTTGAAAAAGATACTTTGAATGAAATTGTGAAAGCCTTATTTTTTGTTTTTTTTTTTTTGCTTTTTCGACCACATATTTATTGTTGTGTATTTTGTTACAACATTCTCATTGCTGACGTCGTTTTGTTGCTATTGTTGTTGTTGCTATTCTTGTTTTAATTTCATGCATTGCATTACTGAAAAAAAACGTATACGAAGCTACTTGCTTTTTAGATACTGAAAAAATCGACCGACTAATAAAAACCCGAATGCATACTACCCATATAGTACGATGTGATGATGTGATGTATGAACGTGTGTATGAATTACAAACAAACGACGAAAAAAAAAAAAGAAAAAAGAAAAACTTTTACGAAATTTGTGTTTACAAACAAAATCACAAAAATAAAGGCAATAGAAAATAATAATGAAAATAATATCAAAGCCATATTCGACAAATGAATGATTTTTCGTTCGTTCGTTCTTCTTCTTGTTTTCAGTATGCAACAGCAATGACGTTGCTCTATGTTTGTCAAATATACGACACAATGTTATCGATTTAATTGAATGGCTCACTATTATCAATGTTAATACACACAAAGAGCAAATAAATCGCAGCAAATATGTAGTATCTATTATACATTTACGCCAGACAATGAAATGAATGAAATGGAAATTTATTTTAAAATATTAAATGCAATGTCTCATAGTACGTCATGTGTTAATCTTCAAAAGCCAACAATATATGACGTTGTAGAAAAAAAAAAGAGAAAATATAAATTGAAAAAAATACAACTCATACGTAAAAGCGAAATATAGTCAAAAAAAAAAAAAAATTAATAAAAATAGCAAAATACAAAAACAAGTAAAAAATATAAAATAAATAAATAAATAAAGCACAAACAATTTAACCAAAAAAAGAAAACTAAAAAGATACAATTTGTGTGTGTTGTTACCAACGCTGATACAACTCATTAATTGACTACCATTAAGCTAGCGCAGCCTTACGTGTGAGTGTAGCCACAAGACTGTGTGTGTATGTATGTATGTATATGCGTGTGTCATGCGTATAAGCTTATTTTTTTTTTTGTGTACACTCAGTCGTTCGTGTCATCAAAATAATAATAAAAAATAAATAAATAAATACACATTCGGTACGTAGAGGCAAAATCAACGAACCAATAATAAATACTAGACACATATATCGCATATATATATATTATATCTAGTACATTCCTACCCCACTGACAAAGAAAATTTGCTAAACAAAAAATAATAAAGAAAAAAAATCGAAAAACACGAAAACAAAACTAAGAAGAAAAACTTGTTTAACCGGCGTTCGACATAGCTAAATCGCAGTTTTACCACTCTATCTATCATAGACTCTGTATGTGGCAAAGCAATTATTTCTTTAGTACTTGTATGTAGGTACACTACAATATGTATACATTGAAAATGCAAGAAAGCGTGCCATTTTTATTTACTCGCCTATGATTATACTAATCTTAATATCAAAAACAAAAGACCACTTTTTGATTTCAGTCATATCAGTTCTCAATCAGATAAGATAACATTTCACAATAAAGAAAAATGTTCCGCTTATCGATTGATAATAACCATGTACGATATATAAATAATAGAATAGAAACTATATTACGTAAAATAGGCAAAATATCAAGTCAGTATAAAATGTACAATAATACTGAATCATGATCATAAGCTATTAGCAGAATGCGGTACCCTTATCAGTGACTTTGAGGAAAGACAAACACGAACAGAAAGACAACGACGAAATAGCGAGACCGAAATATCTTCATAATAATACTTGTGTGTATTACTCATCGTCTGGTTGTACAGAAAAACTAGTACAAACATGTTTACACCGTGTTTACAAAACAAAGCACATGCCTCGTTTTTAATCGGTTTGCAATAGCTAACCTAACAATATATGTAGCATCATCATCATCATCTATATGACACCTGTTCCGAATTATAAACGATGGTTGGTTAAAAAAATATCCATTTACATCTGATACAGACTTCTCCTATAATTTCGGATCCACTTGACATAGTAAAAGGAAGATTTTGGATTTGAAATAATGAGCCGTCACATGCATCATGCACTATGACATGGAAGAAAGCAAATATTCGTCAGAATTTACGTAGATGAAAACCAACCGACATTCGAATCGGAAATGAAAACAACCAAATCAAACAATCCAACAAATTTGTAAAATTCAGATGAGACATGAAGATAAACAGAATAAAACAGAAGCATGAATATCGCATAGTAAATACATTGAAAAGTAAAAAAATGCATTCCAATATACTAAAGCCGCCATCAGAATGGTATACATACATGATTGTTTATCTCACACTACCTAGGTGATGTGAGTGCTATACAAATTACTGGCGTAACTTGGTATATCATTATGCAAATATAATTGCAAATACAGTATATTTTCATTTTTTCATCAAGTGGCTATTATAGTAAAATATGCTTCAATTATCTTCGTTACTATCTAAAGTAAACAAATGATACTTCATTGTTTTTTTTTTTTCCTTCTACACAAATTACAAATTCGACAAAAATTATAAAAAAATAAAAAAACTGAATAAAATAATCAAATAGATAGATACACACAAGAAACAATATATGTATCCATCCACAAGACACACCATATGCACACAAACAAATACACTGGAGGCAGCGGCAAAAATCTCACCATACTAGTACGCAAAATTTACAATACAACAACAATAAACTAGCAAATTGGTAGAAAAGGTGAGATATATATATATATATATATAAGTAAGAGAAACTCAACACACAAAATGAACAAGAAAGCAAAATTATGAAAATATTTTCAAAAACGTCTTCCTTTTCACATACTACAGACATAATTAGACGTAATTATTTCGCACAGCAATACTAAATATCCAATTAGAAAAACGAAATAAATATCAATTTTGAGAATAGACAATTTATGAAATTTCGTTGGCGATGATAGTATAGTTACACAAAAATACACACAAAGGAATAAAAAGCCGAAGGAGCACGGGTTGGAAAAAAAAAACGGAGCACCCGCGATTATTGAGAGATTTCAATGCAATTTCACCGCAAACCATTTTTAAGCGCAAATTGCATGCCTACCATCAATATGAACAGAATTGCACTTCATTAAAACATTTTGAAACTTTCATATTCAATTATCGCATATTTCTTTTGTACACGCAGCAGCAATGAAATTTTCTTACAAAATTTTTTCCCCATACACATATTTATGTACTTTTAGTTCACGTTCTTCGCCATTTTCATTGCATTATGATTTGTACCTTGTCTGCGGCCTCAAAATAATTCACATTCGAAACTTCAATTTATGAAGCTTCTTTTTTGCATAATTTTAATATTGTTTTGTTGCGATTTCTAATTTATATTTGCAAAAATAATTTGTGAAAATTCAATGACTTCTTCACTTCACTGTCATTTGCTGTTCTTCGATACCGATTGCAATCCGAGCACCAGTACTATTCGTCATTCGATCACTCGACGCCGCCATATTGGAATTGAACTTTTTTTTATTATTTCTATTGTGCTTTCAGCCAGCCGAAGTGCTCACGACTACAATACGATGATAGATGACAATAATGAAAAAGTGTTGTATTCAATAGTACTAGCGCTCAACAACACGATTATAAATGTCTCACATAAACTTTGTAAAGGCAATAATGTGTACACTTACTATGAATGAATTAATTAAATAAACGGTTTATATTCTGTATTAACAAATACAAAAGGAGTTTTCACGGACTATTCAACTTTCATCATTCACATTATATAAATATGCATATGCGTAGTAATAAACTATCATAACCACCGCCACACACAACAGACTTCAAATTAGAATGGAATGAAGAAATGTGAAAAACAAGGCACGTACGCACACACACACACACCCACACGCATACGCTCATATGTAAATGGGAAAAAACAAAATTGATATTTGACAATTGACTAATTATTATTGTGAATTGCAACCAAAACAAAAACATTTTGTAAACATGTGAGTGAAATTCATACCATTTACAAAACTACAAAAAAATGATGAATAATAAAGAAACTATAAAAGATTATCATTGCCGTGGTTCGAATACCTTTGAGATAGCCGATCTTCGTTGTTATGTGAACATATTCAATGACTCCATTGAAATTGCATTGGAGAATCAACACTACGACCATCAGAGACGACGAAAACTAAAACAAATTGCAATTTTTCTCAGCCTATATGGAATCTATTTCATTACCAGTTTTTATATGAAGATTCGATTGATTTCGGGTGTCAAAACTATTCTATTGGATTTGGGAGTTTTTATAATACTTTTGCACATGGTATATTCCACCTTGAACTTGATTAAAAAAGGTAAATCTGAGAATATTCTTAACATAACAATATCATTAGCAAGTCTTTTACAGAAAAACTTTTATACTGTTTGGATTTTGGACTGCAATTACAAACTGTCCGATTTATGTCACGCACTACAAACACCTTTATACCAGCTGCTCATGTCAAAGACGTGGTAATAAATGAAGTTTTAGAGGATGTAAGTATATTTTTATTAAATTGCAAAAGTTCTCAATAATTCTTGCTATAATATTCAGCTTGATGTACACTACATCTTAATAATACGAACTAAGGGTAATCTATTTAAACAAAAACCGATTGTTACTGTTTTCAATGTAAGTTATAGAATTATTTTAATTTATTATCAAGTAATTGATTTTTTTAAAATTGTTTTTCAGGAGCTGAGACCTTCCATTGATTGCTTAGAATTAATATATAAACATTTACATACAATAATGCCAATAAATAATTAAAATTTCATAACAGTTTAAAACCTTCCATAATATTTTTGTGATCCTTTAATTTGTCGTCCAACTTCATAAAGAGTAAAAAGTTATTAAACTGGATTTTATTTTTCACCATTTTATACATACTTTTGGTATAGCGATATCTCGATGATCCTTAATTGGTGGTAAGATTTTTGGGTCTGGCATTTTCATTTCTGTTTGCACAATATCCATTTCCACGTTTACCAAATTATTTAGTTCGGCGTCTCGTCCTGCCTTTAAGATTTGACGCATCAGCTTCGTTTCAGTGCGGTTTGATAGCACTTTTTCCAACAATGGTTGTACTCGAAAAATATCTCTCAATCGGTCATCTAAAGTTAGTAGATTTAAGTCATTTATCGAAATTGAAATAAACACAAATTTTACCCATTCCGATTTTCGTTGTATCACTCATCTTACAAAGCCTCTTATTTAAAAAATACAAACAGATTTTTTTGACATTTTATTTTCTTATGCCATTCTTATAAGGATGGAAGTGCTGTCACATTCAATTTTCTTATTGTGAACACATTTTTGTTTATTATTCTTATAGATTTTTATCGTAGAATTAAAGGAACGAACTAAAAGTGACGTCATGTGTCAACACAGCAGCAGCTGATGAGCATTAATTCGTCATAGAGGCAAATGAATCAGTATCTTGGATATGCTATTAAATAAATTATATTCTTAAAAATGTTCCACTGTGCATAAAAATGCCCGTAAGTATGAAAAAATATTCAGTAAATATATTTTTAATTCTATTGGAGTAAAATATAAGGTGCGGCTGCTTGAATTTTTTTGTTTATACACATTGACATCAATCACACATTGGTCATGAACAAATTAGTTTATTTTTAGAATAGTTCCATTAACCGATAACGATTCATATTTAATTGAGATCTGCTTTGCTTTCAGATTTGTTTAAATGTGAAATTGCTTCCACTATTTCAACGAAATAGCCACTGAATTGCAAAATATATATCGCTACTTTATACATTATACATCTAAGATGAATCGGTCCGACTCCATACGACGGGATCGCTCCTTTGATAGCGTTCTCAATAAATTGATGCGAATGCGATCACAAAATCATGAGAGCTTCAAAGCAGCAATGTATAACTTCCTGATTGCAGCTGGTATAGGCGCATTTATAGCTGTTTGCATCATTCTTGGACCATTTGTAAGACCCCTATTGTGGGCATTTCTGATGGGTGCCATGTTATTTCCGTTCAAACGAAGGCTGGCACAACTGCTGAATGGATGGTTTGAACGTTTGGAGCAGCGTGATTCAAATGTGTTGGTGTCAATTTGTGTTGCACCGCTTGAAGCATCTGAATATTGTGGCAGCATTCTGGTCGATTGGCTGCGTGAGCATTGGCAGTTAATAACAGCTGGAGTAGGTGTTGCGACATGCATTAAACTATTGGTGCTATACGCACCGAAAGGATTCTTATGTGCTGTATGGCGATGTATTATATTTTCACATACAGCATTTGTACAATTAATAGGAATTCTGAATATTTATTTGGTAAGTAGGAGAATGTTGGCAGCAAAAGTTTATTTAATAAAAATCACTTAACATTTACAGTTAGTGGCTATTATTGCAATATACCTAACGTCAGTTTACTTTTACTGGAAACCAGAAAACAGTTCACGTTTTGTCATAGCCGGCCAATCTCTATGGGTAGCCATTGTCAGCTACGGTTGCAGTTTTCTAGGTGCATTACAAGTGCCAGCTTTTATATTGACTATGATTTACGTTGGAGCTTCTGTCATATATCACCTGCGTACTACTGAGGAATCGAGTAGTTTTGTACAGAAACTAAGAAGGTTGCTCAACAAAACCGACTTTGAAAATTCCATGAGTGCATTTCATTTTAAATCGCAAAATTTACACTCTGACGTCGATGACATATCGTTGAGCGAGACTATGGATTCTGTGGAAACGTTGGAAGCCATCCCAGATGATGTAAAGGGAGAGAAATTGAGTGATACCTATTTTAAGCTACTTTTCTATGCGTGCATTGCAACATTTCTCTATAAAAACGTTTGGATGTTTATATTGACCGCAATTCCAATACTTTTGCATCTCTTGTACACGCTTGGTCATTTTACAGGATTCACTGGTTTCGTTTGCACTAAAATCAATGATATCTATCTGAATATTAGAGTATGTTCATTATGTACCCACCTTATAATGTGATTCTATCTATCTAATTAACATTTTATATCACACAGTCATGGGCCATTGAACATCACTCGGCTGTTTTGCCATTGTGCTTACCAAGCGTTCTCGAATTAAATCATAAAGTTAATAGCATCATTCGTGATGCATTGAAATCATCTGTAGATCTTGTTACATCCATACTCATGATTATACTCATGCTAATGATCATTATTTTCTTGGGTGTGTTCTTTTGCGTTAACATTTACTCTGAAACAATAGAAGTGGCCTATTTGGGAAAAGATCTTATTAACAAAACAATAACCGATCGTCCAGAATTGGTCGATATTTTGCCGGAAAATGTACAATCTTCCATTGATGATGCATTGGACAATGCACATCATTATGGACGTCGTAAAATTGAGACGTACATAGATGATTGGCTGACAGATGCGGATGCAGTGCATGCGACTAAGTTAAAAAATCAAATATTAGATGTATGGGATCGTTTAATACAATATTGGATTGATTTTAATAAATCCGATTCACTATATGGTCCACGTGTGCCAACCGATGCTTTAAAGAGTACCTTTGGAGAGATAGTCGATAATCCTGGTAAGTGTATACATACGTATGTTTATGTATGAATATATAACAAAATAACTTCCTACTAATTTGAAATTTATAATATAAGTGCTGCTTTTTTTTATACACATTGCAATTATAGTGCGACATTTTAACTAAAACTCATTACAATTGACTGTTGTCGCTATGTGTTCGTACATATGGTGATTGTGTATACTAAAAACATTTTAGCTCTTTCAAAAATTATTTACTTAATCACATTCTCGAGGCTTACTGTGAAATGTAATGTAACTCCTCTCCTCCATCCAACCCGTATCCCGTTTATCCTTGACATCAACTCTCATGTGCATGTCTGAGGCTAACAAAATGCAATGTGTTTTTAATGAAGGACATTTTAAAGAACTAGTTTTAGTGGCTAAACAGGGCATCATTGGATGGGCGCAGAGTAACACACAAACAATACTTGAAGTAGCCGAATCACTGTGGCACATTATACGTACGAATTTATCTATGATCATGACATTTACGGGAGAGATACTATCGCTGGTCTTGTCTGGTGGTCAAGCGTGCATTGAATTCATATTGGATATGGTAAATTGGAAGAGAAACATAAATCAAATCAATGCATTCTAAAACTATATATTTTATTGTTTCACAGATTGTGTTCTTTACAGCTCTATTCTATTTGCTGTCCAGCAGCGATACAAAATATGTACCTTTGCAAATAACAAAATATATGGGCTTCTCTTCGTCGGGATCAAAAATAGCCGAAGCTTTAGAGAATTCAATATCGGGTGTCTTAATTTCAATGTTTAAATGTTCCATATTCACTGGACTTTTTACATGGCTTGTACATACGATTTTTGGAGCACGTATTGTTTTCCTACCTTCGGCAGTTGCCGCTATTCTTTCGGCAGCACCATTTCTGGGTAGTTATTGGAGTGCTTTACCTGCATTTTTGGAATTGTGGTTGGCACAGGACCGTTTCTACGCTGGTGTATTATTGTTTTTGCTGCAATTTTTTGTACCACCATATTTTGAAGCAGCCATCTATGCTGAAATGAAAGGGTATCATCAAATCGATCACTTTATTTTATATACATATGTATTTGAGCATCTAATTTTTGCACATTCTATATAGTGGTGGTCACCCTTATTTGACTGGTTTGGCTATCGCTGGCGGTATGTATTGGCTGGGATGGCAAGGTGCAATTTTTGGTCCACTCATGCTATGCTTCTTTATTGGAATATTCGAAGTAGCTGCAGTTGCTATGCGTTCCGATGACAATCCAAGGTAAATCAATTTCTCAATTTCAAATTTGTTGCAAATTTAATTTACAATTTCAATTTTACAGACGTAGTTCAGATGATGATACGCGCACGACGTGAGTTATTCTCATAGGACGTAGTATTTATTCATAACTAATAAGAATAAACGTTCAATGCAACATTTGAATGCTAACTGCATTTTTTTTTTTTTTTCAATCATGCTTTAATAATATTGTTCTTTCTCTCTCTCTCTCTCTCTCTATCATCATACTGATTGGCTGTTGATTGATATTATTTTGCTAATATTTTTGAGATTATACACCAAAATGAAAGGATAACATCAGTTTTTGGTTAAAATTAATCTATGCTTTGTCATTGTAATTTTACTTTTAACATTGTCTGTTTGTTTTTGCGAATTTGCTTGTTATATTTTTCTTTTATCTTTGCAGTGAACGCAGACATTCCGTTTATGGCTATTAATGCTAATATTTGTAAAAACTTTACTATTTTCTTATCAATATCAAAACAACGAACAGAATAACATAAACGTATCTATGTACATATTTTGAAAATAATAATTTCACTGATTTAATTTTTTATTTTTTTTTTTTTTTGAACGATGATAATACCTCAAATTGATCAATATACTTACATACAGAAAGTACTCCAAATTAACATTAGTTTTAGTTAATTAATTTTTATTTTTTATCATTGAAAATTGCGCTGGTCTATTTGACAATGGTAAACAAATATATATATGTGCACATTTTTGTTGAATTATTTATTATCTTATACACACAACATACATTTCTCACAAATCAATGAAAGTGATGTAAAGCAATCAGTTTTTATCCTTCCTATAATATTTATTACAATATTTATTTACAAGTCATGCATAAATGTACACATACACTAATATAAAGCTTTATCATTGTGGCAGAAGTAAATGCAACCTTGTTAAAAATTGTTAACAATCTGAATCTATTAATAAAAAATTATGTGTATGTCCGTCCTGTTTATATATTTTATCTAATGAATTTATTATTAACGTTATCTATTTGATTTAAGCACTTTGTTGTATGTACTCGATTAACAGCGATACAAATTTAAGCTAAAAAAAAGCATTTATGTTTACCAAAGTAATTTAAAATTAAATGCATTTTTACTAAAATCTACACGTGAATTATGTGTTTTATTTATTAACTCACTTTAGTCAAACTGAACTAAATAAATTAACTATTGCGAAGAGAGAAGATTCTATTAAACGAAAAATATTACCAAGTACTCGCCAAATCTGTCAAAC
This sequence comes from Megamerina dolium, assembly GCA_963854835.1. NCBI lineage: Eukaryota > Metazoa > Arthropoda > Insecta > Diptera > Megamerinidae > Megamerina > Megamerina dolium. The sequence goes on along the minus strand of OY978526.1, from coordinate 7,544,669 downwards.
ACAGCAACAAGTTGCCAATGAAGAATGTCATCAGAGGTCGAATTTAGAAAGGTTAAGTGCACAATCGGATATAACATTGCCAAAACAACAAATTGAATTGAAAATCATTATGAAAACTGTTTATTACAAATGATTACAGATTTATTTTAATTATTTATTTATATGTATATAATAAATTGTACGAAATTAAATACAAAGAAAGAATTGGAATTTGAATTTTTAATCTGCAATTATTCTTTAAAGGGAAATTCTGGATGTTTGTTAGTTCTATAAAAAAAAAAACAAAATTAAAAATTTTATTACTGCAAAATTCAAAAAATCAATCAAACGATCACAACGAACAGCACTTACCCCTGAAGGAATTTAAAATCACAAATGCGTACATTGGCATCAAGAGCACATATTTGTTTAATCTCCTCGGGGCTAAGTGAAAAATCGAAAATATCCAAATTTTGACGCAAACGTTGTGGATTGGTGCTTTTCGGTATGGCAACTATGCCATTTTCGATAATCCAACGTAAAAGTATTTGTGCTGGTGTTTTGCCATGTGCTTTAGCGATAGCCTTTACTTGGGGAACATCCATTAGATCGGGTAGAGTACGATCAATGCCTGCCGATTTATTCAGCTCTGCAATACCTTTAGAACCAAGCGGTGAATAAGCTGTTACTAGAATACCATGCTTCTTGCAATAGTCAATTAAATCACGCTGTTGCAAATAGATATGATGTTCAATCTGAAAGTACATATGGATGTGGATGATTATGTGCATTTCTTTAAATATTCAAATGATTGAACAAATGAATTACACACTTGCAAATTTGCTGGTTTTATGGTGCAACTTTTTAGCAATCTTTCAATTTGTTCCTTATTAAAATTCGATATACCAATCGATTTAGTTAAACCTTTTGCTACCATTTCTTCCATTTTCTAAATGTAAAAACCAAAATTGTTTATCAAATTAACAATCAATTTCTATTCCAGTCCATGTGAACAACCTTCCATACAGCCACATGATCCGTGCTTGGATCAATAGAAATATCACCATTCGGTTCATGTTTAAAACCACCCTCGCCAGCATAAAATGTAAATGGTGTATGTATCAAATACATATCAATATAATCCAATTGTAAATCAGCCAAAGATTTCTTCAATGTCTGCTCTACTTCGTGTGGTCGATTTGCTGTAATATACGCATATACGTATGATTATAAATAAAAATTTGTTAATAATATGCTCTTACCGGTTGGTGGTAATTTCGTTGTAATGTAGAGTTCCTCACGACGTATCTTGCCACCATCTAACCACTGCTTGAGGACACGTCCTATTGCCGGTTCGTTAAGGTACACCGGTGCTGTATCAATGTGACGATAACCAGCCTCAAGGGCTTGATTAATGGCCCGTTCCACTTCCTCATCAGTAGCCTAAATATGTTTATGGAATCAAATCAATAACTAAAATTGTGCTAACCATTGTGAATGCTTTCAGTCATTTGCATTTACATTGGTATCTCGATGAAAAGCAAGTTTACAAGTAAAATATATTTATCAGACGATACAAGCATTTCGAATTAATAGCCAATTATTTTACTTAATACTATGTTAATGTGAATGCAAAAACTGGTTTAAACAAGTTTGTGTTCGTTTCTCTTTACTTCACAATACTACATAATTATCTTAGAATAAAAATCGTATTGTAAGTGAAATGTGTGAAGTCATCTCATAAGAAGAAAAATAACAACACAACAACAAAATGAATTGAAATTATTCAAACGCTCATTTTAAAATACCAACTTTACTTAGGGTAATATTTAAATATGGATGAAAACTTAATGGGCGGGACACCTCTGCCATATAGGAAAGTTAAGAGTTGCTTTATCGAACATTCGAACATTCATGTGCAGCATTTTTTTTTTTTTTTATTAAAAAACATAGCGGAATAAATATTTTTAATATTTTCGCGTGATATGAAAAAATGCTGCATCATCGACCAAATAAAGTGATTTGTAGTCCATAGATTAATGTTCACATTGGATGATTCGATCACACAAACTCTTGGCAAAAAATTCAATTTTGTTGCTCTTTTTTTCTTTCGTTTTTGAATTCTAAAATATGTCTCACTTAGTAATATAAAATGCAACAAAGATAACAAATTAGCACATGGCACTGTTGATGTTCCACAAAGCAAATTTTAATAGCTTCAAAATGTTATGTGTCACTTTCATTAAGACATTCCCCTACATAGATATGAATGTTGTATGTAAAAATTATAATTAGCTAAATATAACTTTACCTGCCAAGTACCAAGACCAAGTGCTGGCATTTTTATGCCATTATTTAATGTGAAAAACTGATTAGAAGACATTTTGTGCAAATTTGCAAATTATAAACAATTATATGTATTTTCACAAAATAGTACGATAATTATTTTTTAGTTATTAATTTATTATGCTGTCAAGTCAGTAATAAAATATATTTATTTTCAACAAATATGTACAACTTCCGATCAGCTCAACAACTAAACGACACCGCATTCAATATAGAACTGATTTAAGTGCCCAAAGCAGAAAACTTACTACCACCATTCATTAATGTTTGTTTTTTACTTTTTCTTTTGTATGTGTTATTTATGTGTATTATGATTATTTCCAACGGAAAGCAGTTCCCTAATCGGTCAGTTCTTACGCTCTTACTCTCGATCTCAATTTTTCACTTTATATTGAAAACAAAAACAACGTGTAACGTGATTGTTACCGAGCCCGTCAACATAACAGCCGTCTAAGCGAGTACAACGAGTGTACATGGAACTTGTGTAAATAAAAAATACTTGTATAAAAATAATTAAATAGCATAGTTAGATTCATTGATTTTTTTGATCTTTGGATCATTGTTTCAATCCAAGCATGAATGAATTTTCTTTTCTTCGTCTTCCATTGAAATTTGGGTATTATAAAGGACACAATGAGTAAATAAAGGTCTTAGGTATTTAAGTTTATAATTAAAGCATAACGAGGTAAAGCATGCAAAATGGAGCAGATTTAATTGATTCATTCAATAATCGTTGATTTATTTGTCAACATACTCTAGGTATTTACACTTCGTCCAATGATGTCCCTAACATTTTTAAGCCCTGAAAATTGTACGATTTTTTCAAAATTTAGAAATAGACAGCATTCAGCGAATTTTATATTAATTGGCAAAATGTGGACACCACAAGACAGAGTAAATTTCAACAGATTTAACAATGTACAAGCTTAAATCTGCTGTTTTTCGGTAAAAAACAAAACACATTTTTTTCATAGAACCTTTCCCATGGCTCGTCAACGTATGGAAATGGCTTGTTGAGTAACACCTAGCTGTTCGGCAAGCATTTTTTCCGATTGGGTGTCGTCCTCATCCAAAAGATGTCACTGTGACTTGTCACTCAAGTCAAAATAGCCTTCTTTGAACCGTTTTCGATAGCGCACTGTCACTATAGGCCTCCACAAGCATTCGATGTGACTCAGCAGCAGATTTCTTCAAATTGAAGCAAAAAAGTAGAGCTTCCCGCATATGCTCTTTTTCTAGCACGAAACTAGACATTATTATACGAGGAAAAATGTATGTTGTTGTATGAAATCACTGATGATGTAAACAGGTGTCGAACTCATAAAAAAATAAGGATGCACAGTCGATAATAGCTCAATATGCTCATTAACGCCATCTACGAGCAAACAGCGGATTTAAGCTTGTACACCTAGTATGACTCACAGTATCGACTTATTGACAGAAATTTGTATGAGAAATTTATCAAAAAAGTCTATATTAAATATAAAATGGAAATTGCAACATCATCTTATCAGAACATACTTCAAGCATTTATATTTCATTTTTCACTAATGTCGTGAATGTGACAAAATTAAATAAAATAAAGATCAAAATCTTTGTATAAGTACGTAAACATAAAAATGCAAAACCATCGAATTTAAGAAGTGCTTCATAAATGCCTAATTTCCCAATGGGCATATATAGAATGCTAGAAAAATACGATATATAAGAAATATTTCATTTCTGAACACGTCAAATAGAGTTTTGATCATAAAAATAGATTTTTCGAATGTAAATATTTTCATGTGCAATAAAAATGACTTGTTGTGGTCATAAAGATGATAATAGTGGTCGTTTTCATCCAGATTTTCGCACACGACCATTAACAGAAAAATTCTACGCTCGTCATGATAGCCTAAAACCGGGTGATGGTGAATTGCAAAATATTGCATATTTTGAAAAAGAAATCGAAAAACGTTTAAAATACGATCCCAGAAATCAATGGTTAGCACCAATAACAGAAAATCAAGTTTATGGTTGGAATGAACGTTTAGCCATACGGTATTTCGATGAGCAGGATCGATTTATAATGGAACATGCTCGTCATACGGATGAAACAACGCGTGTTCTAATGAAAATCTCATACGATATGAAACAGCAACGTTTGCATTCAAAGAAATGATACAAAATTATCAAATGTAAATTATGATTTCTATTACAAAATTACTATAATTAACAATTACAGCTTCCTATTTATACTATGTATTATTTTCGACTATATACTCGTAGGTATACAAAAAAGAAACTAAAATAAAGAAATACTAATCCATGAGGCGCTCGTGGTAAAAATACAAGCAGTGCCAAAAAAAAAAAAAAATGTCACAAGGATAAGTAAGGACAGTATGTAATTAGTTATAAGCACTGTTTGTTTGTTTGTGTGTCATTACAAGTATGTACAAATATTGCCTCATTGTTTGTACAAATCAGAGCAGATTTGTAACATAAACATGAATGCATTGTGTTTAAATCATAAGATGATTTAGTAAATTTAAAAGAATTATCTCCATAAGTGGCTTAAATAGCCGCTATTTTCTTAAAGGCGCTCTTTTTCATTGAAAGGTGCCCTTTGGAAACGGAAACGATTACATTACCTGCCAATGTAATCGTAAAACCAACAAAATGACTAATCCAAGGAAGATTTTCTTTATTTTAATATATCCAAATGGGTATATATGTACTTGCACACTCTATGTCAATAAATAGATTTTCAGTAATTCGTGTATGATGTGTTCATAGTCCTTTAATATACTATTAAGTTGCTGAATATAGGTTTTTGGATGGAAATTAACATCTGGAAAGCATGGTGACCAAATTTCCAATCACAAAATACTTCAAATTGTTTAATAATCAAATCCGCAAGATGTTTTTCCAGGTCTGTGTTGTTCATTTAGCATGAGTAAATGACGTATGACTTTTTGCATTGGGATAAAAATGTGGAATACATTAAAAGTAATTACCTGCTTAGATGCTGAAAATCACACATGTATGTATGAATATTTTTCATACAAAATACTCAAGCAACTGATCATTCAAGCACATACATTTTGAATGTGCTCATATGTATAATAGAATATATAGGAAAAATCCATGAAAACGGAAATAGTTTTCAGCTTAACCATCAAAAGTGTAATGTGATCTTTTTTTTTTTTTTTTGTTTTTCCCCTATTTGATCTTCATACAATGCATTGTTTGCAAACAACCACATGAGTGGCTCGAAATATTTGTTGACCATTTATTTGATCTACCACATAATCGTATGTATGTATTTATTTGGCAACAATTACGAAATCAGCTTATGGATATTTTCCCTAACAATGCAATGACTGTTAACGAATATGTTATTCTTTAATATATCCTTTAGATCTAACCGACACGGATGCTGGTGTTATGAAATTCGTGAGATAATATTCGTGTATGTAGAAAAAAGAGAGTATTAATTACATACCAATATTCAAATATATACAATCATGTCGTGTACAAAATTTAGGGATATGATTTTGTTAGCAATTTCAAAAACATACTTTTAACAAAATACACCTGTAATTCAGTTTTCGATCAAATTTTATTTTCAATATGTTGCTTAGAGTTTATCTCCATCTTTGGAATATCTAATCATTACGAAATAATCTTGAAGGCTAGTTGAAATCGTCAAAACTAGAAATTATATGTCATGTCATATGAGGCATGTCGTGTGCATTCTTATTTGAGCAACATTTGGTCTAGGTTCATATATCTAATTTGAGGTAAAAAAAAATATTATCAGATCGCTGAGGATTGGCAGTAATCATGGCAAGTCAAAAGAATATGGTCTATCACGCCACTAGGCCAAATTCACACTCCAGAAACAAGAACCTTTACTGAGACATTTGTGAGATTTTACTCCCCATATAAGGCAATTCTTCTTATTCTCTATTCCAATGGCCAAAACAAGGGCCGTCATCTAAGAAAAGCCTAGTATGAATGCATTTATTGTTCTTTCATCTCCTTCCCTAACGACAATATTTAACACAAGCTGTAATTTTTCAATTTCAACTCCAATAAATCGTTGTAGAAAATCGCAATCCAAATACTGAGAAAATCCAAGTTGGAATTACATTCTTTAACATCCATATTTGCAAAAGAAAGTAACATATGAACATATTTTCTTTTTCACCTGCAATTAGAAACAAGAGTCAACCATCTCTCATGAAAATGGAATTATATGTACCTAGACAAAATGGCTGCAGATTTACAACATAATGGCACTATCTTCAACAAAAGTATCATGCTGCTGGCGTTTGCGGACGATATTGACATAATCGGTATCAACTCGCGAGCAGTCAGTGCTGCATTCTCTGAATTGGAACGAGACTCAAGTCGAATGGGTCTTACGGTGAACGAGGGCAAGACGAAGTACCTAGTATCAACAAACAAAAAGTCTTTGTTGTCTTTGACAACACATCTATGTTGACAATTACACTTTCGAGGTGGTGAAGGACTTCCTCTATCTTGGAACCAACATCAACAAGTGTAATGACGTCAGCCTGGAGATCATGCGTTGGATAACTCTTGGTAACGGGTGTTACTTTGAGTGAGTATTGCTGAGTAAGCAATTGAGTAGTTGAGCCCTCTCTCAAAGATCAAAAATCACACACTACAAGTCCCTCATTATTCCTGTCCTGAAAGGATGCTTGGAGTTTTCGAGAGAAAATTACTGCGCTGAATCTTCGGACCTATTTGCGTTGATGGCAAGTACCGTATGAGGTACAACGATTAGCTGTATGAGCTGTACGCTGACATTGACATAGTCAGGCGAATCAAAATCTAGCGGCCGCGCTAGCTGGGTCATGTCGAGCGAATGGAAGAAGATGCTCCAGCGAAGAGGGTATTTAATTCGGCACCCGCTAGAGGACGCAGAAGAAGAGGAAGACCAAACATCCGTTGGAAGGACCAAGTGTTGGTTAACCTGACGGCGCTTGGAATATCCAATTGGCCCCAGAAGAAGAAGAAGAAGACAAAATGGCTCTTGTAGTCTTCAACAAAAATGTTTATTTGCAATATGTGAAATAATTGATGTTGTGCGCAATATGCTCTCAAAAAATTTTCTCTCAAAATTTTCATAATGATAACTGATTTTTCATACAAAGTATGAGTTTTCCTGTAAATGTTCCAGTAATTTATTCGACAAAATAAATTGAAAGTCGGAAAATTGTAATAATGCCAGATGAAAAGGTAATCGGCAAAATGTATACAAAGAAAAAATTGTGCGTTGTTATTTTTGTAACAAGAGTAAAAATTAGAATGTAGAATTCTGATCATATTTACTTAACAAATTGTAAAATCATTGACAATTACCAAATATTAGATTATATTTTGTTTTAAAATAAAATTATTATACATTTTAAAAGTAATTTAACATAAAGTCCCTTTTCCAAAGTTATCCAAAATATCTCCAAACACTTTTCTTCTAAAGAGCTGTGTGACAAAGTTCAGAAAAAGTTATGTCACAAGGGTTCTGTCGCTCGAAACCTTCTAATATAAATAGGTTCTTTCTAATATTGTCCAACAATTTAACACGCACAACACTACTAGAAGAGAAGCTCGGCATACAATTGTCAATTCTTGCGGCAGTAACAATTTGCCATGAAAACGCTTCTAATAGGGGTACAAAACTTTAGTGAAATAACTTTTTCTCAACAAATTGGAAAGAAGTAATTATTTCTCAAAATACGGAGGTCAAAATTGATTGTTCATTGGAATCATTGGAGGTCTTTTGATTATTTTATTATTTTTTTTTTTTGTATACGATTTTTTTTTTTTTGCAAAAACAATCTTCATTCTGGGTTTATTTAAAACTGTTTCAATTTAATAAGTTTGAGTTTTTTATTTTCACATATGCATGTATGTATGTGGTAAATCGCTTAAAAATAGCTTATACACTAAAAGAAATCACAAATAGTTACACTGCTTCTAATATACACTATTCTCCATTTTTTTAAATTTTCCATCCATAAAGTTAGACAATTATTATCGTCTCAGGTTCAGGGCTGGAAGCATTCGAAGACATTGTAGAATCACAATGTTCATCTTTATCGCGTTTTTCACGACGCTCCCGTGCACGACGATTTTGAAACCAAATTTTTACCCGTGTATTTGTCAACTCTAAGGTTTCACCTAGCTTATTGGCCTCTTCAGCACTAAGATAATTGGATTTTTTATAGGCGTTTTCCAATGCCATTAACTGTGTGGGAGTGAAGGGAATACGTGGCAGACGACCAGGTGTTCGTTTAGCAGGAGCTGGACGAAGTGATCCTTTTAGGGGGAGCATATTTAGTTTACTTTACTTTGAAAATATCGACAAAAAATACGTACTTGGTAATTTTGGCGGACGATAGCGTGAATACTGCAACCAATCATATTCCGGATGATCTTCGTAGTTGGACATTAAAATCGGTGTCTTACTGCCATCAGTAGGTGTTGACATAAGTGCAAAAGATTGATATGCATTCAATTTGATCCTTTCTATAAGTCCCATCGAAGCGTTAGTACCAAGATATTTCTCGCCTGCACGATTTAATATATAATCTATGGTAAAGTTACTCATTATTTTTGCGAATCCTTAAACAAGGCAGAATACTAATAGAAACCGATCCTGCTGCTCTAAATAAATATGCCAAACTGACTGAAAATTTCACATATACATGTTCTTTTAAAGATCTGCTACAATGGATTTCGCAAAAAAATTCAAACGCCATTTCTTTTTTTTTCCTCTCCCTCTCACTCTCTCTCTGTTTCCCTCTTATTCCTTCTTTCTAACAAATTTTTAATGAGATATGATACCAAATGTCTAAAACATTTGTATGAGTACAATCACATTTAAGCTTATTGAACCGATTAAATTTTTTCAAAATAGGCGTTACCAACCATCACAGTGGCTACCGCAATGTAATCCAGGTAGTTTGTTGGTTTTTTTTTGTTGTTGTTGTTGTTTTCCTTTGATTCATTCAGTCACCCTTAACATTGGATTAGAGTGATTTGAAAATGGCCCAACCTTCTTAAATGTACTACATATATGGTGTGCAAATAAAACATCAACGGCAACAACAAGAAGATACAATTATTTAATAGGTATTGTATTGTATTTTGTATCTTATTTGTATTTATGATTTTTTTTTTTTGTATCTGAAGAAGATTTTTCTGCACATAAATATTTAAATACGTATAGATATGTGAATGTATTTGCAATGGCTGGTACTCACTCATTCATTCATTCATTCATTCATTCATTCATTCATGTCCTTCACAATATGTACATAAACGTATATGTGTATATTTATACTTCTATGTATGCACTTATGTGTACGATAAGATTCATTGATGGGAAAACAAGTTGAGCGGCATATACTAATATATTTTGATTGATATGTGGATGATGTTCACAAGCGCTAAACTTTATTAAAGAAACAAAGTATCAATTACCATGTTTACATATACAGGGTAGAAACATTTTCAATGCAAATAGGCTATCGTTGTTTGTAATTCATCCCCATCAGATATAAGTAATTAGTTTTCATTTATAAATTATCATAAGCGCATCAACAAAATTATGAACATATGTTTATTCATAAATATTATTTTGGGTAATTGTTTGTAATTTGCAATTTTGTTTAAGTAATTATTTTACAGTTTTTTTTTTAATAATAATAATTTCGAGAAACTTTGCATACATTTTGTTTAACCAATTTTTTGCATTATTATTCATAATCGTACAATTAATCGTAATTATTTATAATTCAGAAAGTAATTATTCTCGTGTTCATCCAAAATATTCCATAAAGCACGAAATCAACTTTTAAAAAATTGTTTTTCTCGTTATTTAATTCTCCTCTATGCCGATAAACTTAAAATGCGTAATCCGTCGATATTGCATGTTCTTCTTCTGGGCGTGCATTCCGATACCCTTTATAATTTTGTAAATAACCATATACTTACTTACTTACTTAATTATGTGGCCATTACAACCGAAAATCGATTTAAATCGAATCTAGCATGCTGCGCCAGCCAGCTCTTTCCTTTTCTAGTTGCCGGCAGTTAGAAATTCCAAGCGCTGACAAGTTCTCCAGTACTTGATCTTTCCACCGGAGGTTAGGTCTTCCTCTTCTGCATCGTCCACCAGCGTGTTCCGAATATAACACCTTCTTAGCTGGAGCGTGTTCTTCCATTCGCTCGACATGACCTAGCCATCGCAGCCGCTGAATTTTGATGCGCTTTACTATGTCGCTGTCGGCATAGAGCTCATACAGCTCATGGTTGTACCTTATTCGATACGCGCCACCAATGCAAATAGGTCCAAAGATCTTGCGTAGGACTTTTCTCTCAAAAAATTCCGAACATTCTCTCATCTGAGGTGGAAATTGTCCAAACTTCGGTGCCATATGTAAGGACAGACATGATGAGAGACATGTAGAGTGTGGTTTTCGTTTCTCGAGAGAGGCCCCAATTTCTCAATTGCTTACTCAGTCCAAAGTAACACCTGTTTGCAGTTACCTCTTTGTTTGTTGACACTAGATATTTTGTCTTGCCCTCGTTTACCGTAAGACCCATCCGATGAGACTCTCTTTCCAACTCTGAGAATGCTGCACTGACTGCTCGCGTGTTCATGCCGATTATGTCAATATCGTCGGCATACGCTAACAGCATGACACTTTTGTTGAAGATAGTGCCATTACGTCGTAGATCAGCAGCTCATATTATTTTCTCCATAATAAAATTGAAGAAGTCGCACGATAACGAAACACCTTGTCTGAAACCACGTTCGGTATTAAACGGCGGGGAGAGATCCTTCCGAATTGCCACTGCACAATGGGAGTTACGCAGTATTATACCGAATACAGACATTGTTGTGTAGAGGTAATCCCTTACCGGACTGTTGAAAGCCCCTTTATAATCAACAAATAGATGGTATGTGTCGATCTGTTTTTCTTAGGTCTTCTCCAGGATTTGGCGTAGTGTGATCGATGGTAGTCCACGAGATCATGGAAAAGAATGTAGTCGCTATAAAATTCGTTTGTCTATTAAAGATAATAGAGAATGTCACTCACTAAAGAACATGAAAAAAAAGAAAAAACTTTCTTAAATGTATGGATTAAATAAAATAAAAAGAAAGAACTACCTACTACCTACCGTCGGCGGCTAGAAAAGGCAACCAATATTGGAAGCAACCATTCAAGATAATATATATATGTAAAGTATACAAAAACTTGTTGACAAATCAATTCGATAATGGTATAATATTTATTATATTAAAATTTCGGTTTTTTAATCAAAAATTCATATTTATTTGAAGCACATTTTACATCCTAATATTAACCAAAGTATGCTCCATCAAAAGCTATGACATTTGCTCATCTGTTAGACAATTTGTTGATTCCATCTCAAAAGAAGAGACTATCTTTCAATGCAATTCACATCACTCTCAAGCTAAATTTTGAGTTCTCCCAGCGTTCTCCAGAAAGAGGTGACTGCATCGACATGAACGAATTGTAATCTAATGGTGCAATGTCTGGTGAATAGCTCGCTTCCAACGGATTAGCTTTTGCCTGTAAATAATGCCATCGGCAATAATAGTTTCAGATGGTTACAATGAATATCTCATTTTAACTGCGATGGACCAGGTTCAGCAATGGTTTCGTAATAGAAAAATGGATAATTTTTCATCTTCAGTGACAATTATATACAAAAATCTTGTTCTTCTTTGTCTTTGAAGAAGAGTTTCACAAATGATTTTACACTTTTCCATAACATTTAAAAGAAATAATCCTGAACTTATCTAAGGATGTCATCGCCATCACGACCAATGGTGGGAGCACGATGGTGAAAGTGAGGAGATTGATAGACATATACTAGAAAGCCATACAATGTTGATGTTCTTGATGAACCAACAACATAAAAAAAATTACGAAATCAAAATTGCCTGTATTTCGTGAATATGAGTTTCTGGCATTTTAGATGTTTACATCAAAACGTTTGTTTGCAATCAGAAGAAACATCCCTGTTTTTCATAAATAACTTATAAGATGTTATAAAATCGTCAAAAGTAACAAGAACATTCGGATTAGAAAACATAGCCGCAGCCTTCGATTGAAAACTTGAATGTAATAACTACAGCTCAATGTCTGAAGATAAGCCATTCCAGGATACTTACTTACTTACTTACTTATGTGGCCATAACAACCGAATATCGATTTAGGCCGAAAATAACATGCTTCGCCAGCCATCTCTGTTCTTCGCTAGCTGGCGCCAGTTAGAAATTCCAAGCGCCGTCAGGTTCTCCAGTACTTGGTCTTTCCACCGGAGGTTTGGTCTTCCTCTTTTGCGTCGTCCTCCAGCGGGTTCCGAATATAACACCTTCTTAGCTGGAGCGTGTTCTTCCATTCGCTCGACATGACCTAGCCAGCGCAGCCGCTGGATTTTGATGCGCTTTACTATGTCAATATCGGCATACAGCTCGTACAGCTCATGGTTGTACCTTATTCGGTACTCGCCACCAACGCAAATAGGTCCAAAGATCTTGCGTAGGACTTTTCTCTCGAAAACTCCAAGTATTCGCTCATCCGAGGTGGAAATTGTCCAGGCTTCAGCACCATATGTTAGGACAGGCATGATGAGAGACTTGTAGAGTGTAGTTTTCGTTCTTCGAGAGAGGGCTCGACTTCTCAATTGCTTACTCAGCCCAAAGTAACACCTGTTAGCAAGAGTTATCCTACGCATGATCTCCAAGCTGACGTCATTACTGCTGTTAATGCTGGTTCCAAGATAGACAAAGTCCCTTACTACTTCAAAAGCGTAGTTGTCAACAGTGACGTGCTGTCCAAGACGCCGGGACTCTTTGTTTGTTGACACTAGATACTTCGTCTTGCCCTCGTTCACCGTGAGACCCATCCGACGCGACTCTCTTTCCAACTCTGAGAATGCTGCACTGACTGCTCGCGTGTTCATGCCGATTATGTCAATATCGTCGGCATACGACATGACACTTTTGTTGAAGATAGTGCCATTATGTCGTAGATCAGCAGCTCGTATTATTTTCTCCATAATAAGATTGAAGAAGTCGCACGATAACGAATCACCTTGTCTGAAACCCCGTTCGGTATTAAACGGCGGGGAGAGATCCTTCCGAATTTCCACTGCAAAATGGGAGTTACGTAGTATTATTCTGCAAAGCCGAATGAGCTTCTCAACAATACCGAACACAGACATTGTTGCGTAGAGGTAATCCCTTACCGGACTGTCGAAAGCGGCTTTATAATCAACAAATAGGTGGTGTGTGTCGATCTGTTTTTCTTGGGTCTTCTCCAGGATTTGGCGCAGTGTGAAAATCTGGTCGATGGTGGATTTACCAGGTCTGAAGCCACACTGATAAGGTCCAATCAGGTTGCTGAGCATAGGCTTCAATCTTTCACAGAGTACGCTCGATAGAACCTTGTACGCGATGCTCAGGAGACTTATTCCACGGTAGTTGGCGCAAATTGTGGGGTCTCCTTTTTTATGTACAGGACAGAGAACACTGAGCCTCCAATCATCAGGCATGCTTTCATCCGACCATATTCTGCTTATGAGCTGGTGCATGCGGGTGAGCAGCTCATCGCCTCCGGTCTTAAACAACTCGGCAGGCAGGCCATCAGCACCTGCAGCTTTGTTGTTCTTCAGCCTTAAAATGGCCGTTTCAACCTCGTCATAGTCGGGTGGTGGAACATCAACACCATCATCTGTAATTGGGGTTATCGGGCATTCTCCTCCACTGGCGGAATTGTTCGTAGCATCGCCATTCAGTAACGTGGAGAAGTGTTCCCTCCATAGGCTCAGTACACTCTGGACATCCGTAACCAGATTCCCATTTCCATCACGACAAGAAGAGGCTCCGGGATATAAACCTCCACTCAGGCGCTTGATCTTTTCAAAGAATTTTCGAGTCTCATTCTTGTCGGTACACATCTCTATCTCCTCACACTCGCGTCTTTCCAACTCCCTCTTCTTGCGCCTGAAAAGACGTCTCTCTGCACTCCTTTTCTCTATACCGCTCCTTAACAGCTCGCGTTACGCCTGCACGCAGGGTTTTTCTGTAGGCGGCGTCTTTCTCTGCGGTAGCGTCGCGACACTCCTGATCATACCACTCATTCCTCAGAGGCCGGTAGTAACCGATTACCTCCTCGGCAGCAGTAGTCATGGAGTGGGATATATGTGTCCACCGTGCGCATGTATCGTCAAGTGGGGGAGTGTTCTGCATAAGCAGATCCGATAGTCGAGTGGAAAATGCATCTGCTGTCTCTGGTGATTGCAGCTTACTGACGTCGAGCTTTCTCTGTGTGGGACTTCTCTTGTTATTTGCGACACATAAGCGTGTGCGCACCTTAGCTGCAACAAGGTAGTGATCCGAGTCGATGTTGGCACCACGGATCGATTTCACGTCCATCACACTGGAAGCATGCCTTCCGTCAATCAACACATGATCAATTTGGTTTCTTGTACGATGATCTTGTACGATGAGACAGCCATGTCGCTTTGTGGATGTCGAGATGCTGGAATCTGGTACCACCAATTACCATGTTTCGTGCTGCGGCGAAGTCAATCAGCCTCATTCCGTTATCGGAGGTGTTTTGGTGGAGGCTGAATTTTCCGACAGTTGGACCAAAGGTACCTTCCTTGCCCACCCTGGCATTAAAGTCGCCAAGCACGATTTTGATATCGTGGCGGGGGCAGCGGTCATAAGCTTCTTCGAGGCGCTGAAAGAAGCTCTCCTTGGTCGCATTGTCCATTCCAGAATACCAAACAATAATGTGTACTACAGCCGGGAACATCAAATTTCTGAAGTTGGGTACTTGTGAATAATTAAAGTGAAAGACAAATTATGATAGTAATTCTGTTTTGTCTCTTCCTTTAGACATTTTAATTTGCAAAATTGATAACATCGTAGAGCCAAGGTATCACAATAATCTATTTCAATGTCATACGTGTAGTCTAATTACGGGTGCGACCGTCTTACATAGCCCACTGTGAAACAATCACTATTTACTGCGCTACAGAAAGTAAGTTAAATTTGACATACACTGTGGAAATAGCATATCAGATTTAATAAAAAATGGCGAAATTATATTATTTGCGCAAAATAAGTACGCATATGATAATATTGCAGAGCGATTGACTGTGAGGAGCACTGGCGGCGCTCGCTTCAGCATGCTATAATACAAACAAAATTTGCATGAATCTGTCAACTTTATATAAATGTAATAGTATATTAATATTTTTGTGTAAAATTTTACCAGTCCTTAAGTCCCTTTTCATGGCATTTAGGAAAAAAGAGCTGAATTCACATATAGAGCTAAGGAATACTCTAATGTGCACACGAGTTTGTACTTCAGTATACAAGGCAACATATATACATATATACGTCATTAATATTATTATTAACCAAAAAAATGACAAATTGTATCTATCAATTGATACATTTAAGATAACTATAAATGGAAAACAGAAAATAGAAAGATAATAAATATATATATATAATAGATTATATTTACGTCGTCGCGTTCGTCATTTACGGATAAGTTTCCTCATGTTTTTGAGGAATTTTGAGTTCATACATTTCTATGAATACTTTAGAATTATGCAACAATAAGTGCTTGTTTCTTTCATAGATTTTTTCCCTGAAAATAATTTATATTTTTATTCATTTTGGAATTAAACAACAAGTTTATATTTATTTTGTTTGAAGCTAAATGTAGTTGTTTAATTTTTTATTTATCTACCAACGATATGTGCTTGCTTTGCACTCACTTAACGAGCGAGTAAGCTTACTTCATTTCTCAATGGGTATGTAATACAAGCTGATTGTTTTGAAAGTCCATTTTCAAGATTACTAAGTGCAAAAATATCTAAGTGTTTAAGTTGGATTCATTTAATTTCATAAAGAAATATAAAAATAAAAATAATAATAAAAACAATTTTGATAAATACACCAATCATTAAATACATTTTAAACACAATGAATTCAATTTTATTGACAAATCTATATCTTTGAATATAATTACGACTAATAGGCACTGTGTATTGGCAATTATGTTGTAGTTGACTAATTATTTGCAAACATCTGGCATGTTAATTAATACTGAATGAACTTCAAATTTTAAACTGTTATCGTAATCTTAAAGAGAGGCGACAATAACATTTACATTGCTGAAATTATAGTTGGGATGCAGCAAAAAAAAAAAAATAAACACTCACAAATTGTCTATTTTATCTTAAATGAAATATCATGTAATTGTTATTTAATTTGCCATTTATACAATATCATCACCAAATATTCATTCACAGCCTAATTTAGATTTTCGGTAAGTAGTTCGGTACATCCAAAAACAGCATAAAGTTAAATCTATCATCTCAATCCGCATCATCATCATTATGGTGATTGAAATGAAGCCACAACAACCACTAATGCTGCGGTAGCACTTAATAACGATGATGGTGGTGGTTGTTGATATTTGCGGCCTTTTCCAAAACGACTCATCACTTCATACTATACACAGCTACGTACGTACATACGTACGACAAGAGTTAATGTTTTCATTATTTCTCTTAACAGATCGTCAACTGTGATAAGTCATTTGATACTTGACGAATACAATTGCTGCTGGTTAAACATTTTGAATGCACGAGTAACTATATCTATTTAGATTTGTTTCCCTCCTTTCTGACTGATTATTCGCACAACAAGGATGCGCTTCCAATTGTCCGTTCTACTAATTGTATTTATTGCAATGAACGGCTTGATGATCGAAATTAGTCGGAAAAATGAATCACATTAGTGTTTGCAGATGCAATATTTCTTAGCCTGTTTATCCTCAATGCATTTTGAATCATTTTCATATGTATTGAGACGACTAATTTCTTCCACATCGATGTCAACAGTCTTTTTTTTCGTATTGTATAAAGTAGTTGCTTGAAAACTGGCAGATTTTGGATTTGTTTTGTACTTAATGCGATAGGTTGGCATCGTTGCATCATGATCGTCCTCCTCAATTTTCAACTGTGCTCCATCAATGGTTTTCAACGTGAGTTTGCTGCACTGTGAGCTCATATTTTTCGCTAATAAATACGCATTCATTTTATTGATTATCAATTTGGCCATATTTTTAACGACACTACTACTTTTCGATGCTATCTGATAAGGTATGCACGTACACCAATGTTCTGGTATACCGACATCAATGCATGTTCTATTTTCGGGCACTGTGCGAAATATGCTTTGACACATTGGACAACTCACAGACTGCATAACTTCCGCCTTCGGATCGTACAGTTGTAATATGTGCTGTAATGTCATGTATATATCATACGGTGATGTTAAGCGATTGCGATTCACTTGCAGTGCCTCAACAACATCTGGATTCTCGTTTCGTAGCCACTTTGGCATATAGATGAATAACATTGGTAGACGTTCCTCCAGAAAACCTTCAGGTAGCTGCAATAAAGGACCCCATCTGCGACCGTGATCACTAAAAAAGAGCACTATCGAATTCTCCAAGGTGCCATCATGTTCAAGTGTTCTTAGGTAGTCCAGCATTTTAATATCCATTGTAGCAGCGGTATCGAATTTATTGTGACTAAATGAATTGGTCCAGAAGAGGCCAAAAACTGGCTCATCAAAATATTGTCGCACAAATTGTAGGGCATAATCATAAATGTATTCACCATAGTGCTTGCGACCAATGCAATATGGTAGACCCGCTTTCTTCGACACCTTCATTGTTTTCTCAATGGCCAACATCATTGGTCGTAAATAGTAGTCAGTTGGTGGCTTGGTAAAACCTTTCTTTAGATAATTAAACGTACTCAATTTTGCCGTATCTTCAGCGTATGCTGTACGATATTTGTACGCTTTAAAACGTTTCCAAATAAATTCACATTTATCCAAGCCACCAGTCCATTTTGGATGACATTTGGAATATGCAAAACTCTCATTATAACCGGTAAGTAAAGCCATTAAATTCGGGAACGTGTTATCACCAACCTGAAATGCAAAATATTATAAATATCACATTCCCACAGACACATTCGAATACAGTCAAATAATCACCTTATTATAGCCCTCCATTTCAAACCATTGCTTCTGTTGGAGATACTCAAAAGTTTTTGGCATATTTCGTCGAAAATTCATACGCGATAAGCTATCAATTCCGATGAGTAATACACTTGGTTGTCTTTTGGTCAACGGGACATGTACAGTCGTACCGTTACCATTTGTACTTGCATTGTTACCATTGCTATTGTACTGTATAAATGAAAATGCATCTTGTTGCAACATTTTTGTGGTGGCATTCAATTTGCAATCGACAATAATCGCCTCAATATGACGTGGTACAATGAAGTCCTGATGAAAATTTGTACAAGGCAATAATCTGTAAAATAATATATTAAAGTGTTGCGTAAAATATTGAATAGAGGCGCTCCCATGGATTTAACTCAATTTACTACATCGCTTAAATTTAATGCAAAATTTATTACCATCAAATATTTTATTGTTTATGGCATACAAGGGCGGTCCCAGAACTAACCGGCCTGACATATAGATGGCGGCAGTAGTTTGAAAAAAATTACTTTGGTGAAAAGTGGCAACCTTACTTATAAAACATATGTTTTAATTTTCAAGGCGCCACGTTGTTTAGTATTTTTTTGAAGCCATCGGAAGTTAACGACCTCAGTGAATTTGTAAACATGGAAAAAATTGTTCACCGTTATGTAATTCAATACTTTCATTTGAAAGATCTCAATCCAACGAACATTAAAGCCGAACTAGATTCTACTGGGTGACAGAGCTTAAACGAGTTCGTACGAGCTACCAAGATGGACGCCGTACTGGTCGACCAATTGAGGTGGCCACGCCAGAAACAGGTAAGAAAATCCACAAAATGGTATTGGATGATCGCCTGCTGAAGGTGCGTGAGCTAGGTGAAATAACACGCATTTCAAAAAGTGCTATACATTGTATATTGACCAAAAATTTGGAGATGAAAAAACAGTGTGCAAGATGGGTGGCGCGTTTGCTCACAATAGAACAAAAACAACGTCGTGAAGATGTTTCTGTAGAGTGTATGGCAATGTTTCACAGTAATAAAGCCGAGTTTTTGCATCGATTCGTAACCATGGATTAGACATGGGTCCACCACTTTACACCTGAGACAAAGGAGCATTCAAAACAATGGACTGAAAGGGGAGAATAATAATTACTGTTGTAGGTTGCCCAAAGGCCGACACTGCGACCTAATAGATCTTTTGTGTCACACTACATTTAAATTTTGTTGATCCACTTGATGACAATTGTACTATCTACTATACCCTATTGGTTTAGTTGCAATTTATGTCATCAAGTCCTTATCTACCTAGATGTTCTTAGTCTAAAGAAAGAAAGTAAATGATACCCATGCCCTTTCAGTAATTTTTCCGTATAGCGGATGGAGTTTAGAATGTCCCTAGCAGAGGTATTTTTTATTTCTTAGAGATCTAAATTATCACAATGAAATATGCTCACCCTTGTTTTTGCCAATGCAATACAGTTACACAATAAGTGTTCTGTGGTTTCATCCTCTTCTAGTCGTCGAGTATGTGTAATTTGGTGAGATGATACTTCAGGTAATAGTGACCTGAGAGAAAACCATCTATTTTCCTAATACCTGCTTTGCACATATTGCACAGTTCCTTGTTGTAGGTAAAAGGTCTTACCAATCGTTTGGCTTGGCGAAATTGTTGTATTTATTCCCAGTGGGTTACCCTTCGATTAGGTTCCCAGTTATTTATTCTTGATTTAGCCTCCGCCTAGTTGATACCACAGTATGGTTCAGGGTTTTGCTATGAGGTTTGCTGCTGAACCAACCCTGGCTAATTCATCAGCAATTTCGTTACCATCGATCCCTGAATGACTAGGAACCCAGGCAAGTACAATCTTGTTAATTGCACCTAAAGATTGGAGGTTATTGAAGCCTCTTTTCAGATTTATCTTTGCGCAGATTGAAATTGCTTGAGTTTCAGCCTGAAAGACGCTAGGCCATCTGCCCATTGGTTCTGAAATTTTGGTGTTGGGTCAGTAGATTCTCACACCGATTCCAGAGTCTGTTTTTGACCCATCTGTGAACCATTTCAGACTTCTAGCATCGACCCAAGGTCCTCCAAAGTCCTATTCATGGCGGTCTAAGATGATAATCTTGAATTTACGATCAAATTGTCGTTTTGTGATCATAAAGTCTGTTAATGAACAGATAATCTCTTGATCAGGTATCAGGTCAAAGAGTTCCTGACTAGACAAGATTTGTATCTGCAATGCACATTTTTTTATGAAATTATCGCTTCGATAGCAGTGGTAGAGCAGTTACTCATTGCCGCCTTGATTGCCAAACAAGCTTGCCTTTGAAAACTCGAACATTATATCGGATTTAATAAAAAACAAATTTTGTAGGAAACATTTTGAAGAATTCACTATTTTTATAAACATAAATAATTCAATGACAAATGCCTTAGAGTTATAGAAACGTTGATCCTGAGGCGGATATACTTTCTGAAATTATATGATTTTATCTATGAATCTAATGACCATTCTAATCTATCTATATAGTGTACTTGCATGTATACCATTATGTTTTATCACTCTCTATATCATTACCCACATCAAACTCTAAGCATATATAATGAGTATGTATGTATGTTGATATGAACGTACATACATGCATATGTAAGATGCCTGAAATTGTTTTCATAAGCGGAATAGAAAAGTTTTGTTTCGACTTCGACTAAACAGTTTTGAAAAACAAAAAAAAAAAAAAAAAACAAATTTGGTTGATGTTCTAAAATAAACCAAACTATTTGTTTCGCTGATAAAATCATCAAAGTTTATTTTGTTGAGGCATATTAATGCTTACTTGTAATTATTATCCGCTTTTGCGCCACTTCCCGTACGCACAATTTGACGATAACAACACTTAACAGCACCCAATGATATTTCCGTCGATTTTGCATATTTCTGTGCAACATTCAAATTCACATGCAACATGTACTGTCGCAAATTGGAGTTGAATGTAATATTAACTAACGTGTCATCGTGTGTACATGAACTATATTTTTCAGGTTTGAAAATTTTTCGTATTTCCGGTGTAAACGGCTCCACATACGGCATACGACAATGTGTTGTACGTACATAATATTTGCTCTGTAGTGACGTAGAAACTAATGTGGATATCGATGATGATGATGATGATGATGATGATGATGATGATGACGACGGACGATTATTAATATTTTTTACATTTTCCGTAGTATTTACGAATTCTGTAAATGATTATTTTAATTACGATTTATTTATTTGTTTTTATATTCAAATATTTAATAGTATAGGAGATGATTTTATTTTTATTTTTTCATTTTCTTTACCACTATGATCTTCTGATGAATTTATGTTAGTAATTTTAAATTGTTGATTCAATTGATAGTATGGTGTTTTATAAAAAATCACAACGAATAGAAAAATGCAACATAAACACAATTTTGCAAACTCATTTGTATTCTTTGCATTGCCATTTTTAGTTGTCTGTTGATCAATTAGTGTATAATTATGTTGGGTCATTTTACTTGCAAACGCTCCTGTATATAATATTCAATATTCTTAGAAGTGTTCATATATCGAATGGCTATTGTAAACTAAAGTAAGTGTAGCTAATGAAATTATATGAACCTTCTAGTGAAGGCGATCTCATATTACTCTTATCAGAGTGTTTAACGTTATTATTATTCGTCATTTTGTTTTATCAAACTAATTTGTGTGACTCTGTTAAATTAGTATTTTTGTTAAATGAACTTATTTATGAAAATATCTATGTATGTATATTGCAAGTATTTATAATATTACAAATTAATAATATTACAAAACTACTATTAAAATTCAAGTACCTACTTATTATAAAATGCTCAGACTGTCTTATTTTTAAAAAAGGCTTTCAAAAATACATAAATAGCTTATACTTTAGCGTAATTTAAATATTTGATGGCAGGTAGTGATCTGCGATTCACTAAAGTTGAAGAGAAAGAGAGAAAGAGAGAGAGAGAGAGAGTTTTTCTCTTTCTAAATAAACAAATATGTCACAAATCACGTTTCAGTAATGGACCAGTAAGCCAGAACTGCTTCTGGCATTGAAACGATTTCTGTATTTCTAATAATTATGGGAATAAAGTGATGTAGAAATTGGAATCTTTGTCTTCGTAAATATTCAGAATACAGAACATAAATTTTCAAGACTCATTAGATTGCATTTTAAACAACTTCGCAACGATAATGCAATAAGAGATTTTAAAGGAAAACAAATCCAAAGTAATTGGGTCATTTTATAAAACTTTTCCAAAGAAAGTAAGCAATTATTAAAAATAAACAAAACCAATGCAAAAACTCAACTCTCAATTGAAAGCAAATATTTCTTTTTAGATCCTCACTTGAAGAAATCCCATGGAATAACCTCACAAGATCATTGTGTTCAGTTAAATTGCAAATTTCTGGAAATAACATGATCAACTAATATTATTTTCAATAAACCAATGATTTCTCTAGGTGTTTGGCGTCATCTTCTAGAGAGACCAAATATCGTCAGTAACATAATCATCAAATTCCTGCTCAAGATTTGCCTGTAACGATCTCCGTTGACTTTAAGTACAGGGTACAGTGTGAATCTGAACATTATTTTTTAGATTTGAAAATCTTTAGTATTTGCGATATTATTATTTTTTTTTTTCACCTCACTCACTATGTATTTCAATTTTTACTTATTTGTTTTTTTTTTTATTTTAACCACCATGATTTTGTAACGAATTTATGTTAGTAATTTTGAATTTGTTGATTCAATTGTTAATACGATGGCGTTATGTAACAAATCACAACGAATAGAAAAATGCAATATAAACACAATGTTGCAAATTGATTCTGTATTCTTTGCATTGCCATTTTTTTGTTGTCCATTATGTTGTCCAGTATATAATATTCAATATATATACATACATGTAGAATGACTATTGTTAAGAATTAAAATTATATGAATGTTCACATTTATCATTCAAGTGTTTGACATTATTGCCTAAGTAAAACTCAACTGAAAGCTAACAAATATTTCTTTGTGATTGTGTTTGTCGTTTATTAGCATGAACTAAACCACTAAACCACACAGGAGTAAACCCAATGGGATTATGACACAATTTGTAAAAGTAAAATGATGACCAAATTGTTCTCTCAATTAATCAATACAGATGTGCGGCGTGTTGGCTAATCTTTTTGAAACCATATATCGTCGTCTGTATCAGAAATCCGGAGTCAAGATTTGTTTTCAACAAATCCATTGACTTATGAGTAGAGCGCCTCTTAAATTAAAAACGTATATCCGTTTAATATTATCATGTTTCTCTTTTTGAATTTAAGTTAACACAATTTTATTTGAAGACCCTATATAAAAAATGAAAAAAAAAAAACAAATACATTTTTAACAACCACCTTTATTTACGTAGGTGGTACAAAAATTGGATTGACATTGTTTTTGTGGGTATGAATAAATGTTAAGAGAATTTCAAATATTATAAATTTGCAATTTCCACTGTGAAAAAAGCAAAATAAATTAATACTTAACCCACAACTATGTACAAGAGAAACAAACGATTTTGCCGTGATAGTGTTTTGAACTAAGCGATGCGTTTTTGATAGAATTTCATATTCATTTCAATATGAAACTAATAATAAAATGACGTCAAATTTCTACAAATTCTACTCGGAAGTGAATTTCATATTTTGGACTGACTGATATACCGATAAAATAATGCGACAATATATCCAGACAACAACAGAATACATGTAATCAAAGTTGAGATCATCTAAAAAGTTAGATCGGCGATTTGGCAAATTTTTGGATGAGAAATATGTCAAGCTAGTCAATTCTAATTGTGAGATGATCTTAACTTGAATAATGTAAATATAATTGTAATTTTTTTACTTACTTTTTTTTTTTTACTTACTTATAATACTTTTGGCCTTGAGCCTGTATACAGCCGATCGATTTTGAAATTACAAAAAAATTGTAATTTTAGTTTTTAATATAAATCACCAACTGTTATACTACTACTCCATGGAGAGGGCGGCCACACTAACCTAATCTAACCTAACCTAACCCTGTACTACTATTATAATATAACTTAACACAGCTAATATAGTACATAACAATTACCACTAACAAATGGCAATGCTATTATACCAACAACATTAGCATTGGTGATCCCTTCATACCGCTTTCAAGGCTCTTTTCTTGCAAATGACAGTGAGGTTTGGAAGTGTTAAGTTCATGGCATTGAGAATATTATACTTGTTACGTGTTACACCACATATTGTATTAAATTATAAAAAAAATCAGAAAAGTTATTATAATTAATTTAATTTTATTTAACATTATTTTCTTCCTCTCTATTTACATACGATAGCATAAATTCAATTTTCTTTACCAATTGTAATAGTTTCTTACGATCCAATTCTGTACTACCACTACAAAGTGCAAACAATTTCTGAAAATCTGCATTTCCGGTTCCATTGCTTCCAATTTGTTTCTTTGCCAGTTTCATCAATCGCAGAATGTCACTTAGCGCCCTTAATTTACTACTACGAGTAATCATTAATTGTCGTGCATCACTTTGCAATTGCTCTCGGCTTTCGACAAACAAATTATTTGGGCCAGAAACTGATAGCGTTTTATCTACAATATTGCCCGTTGTTAATGCTTCCATCTCTACAGAGATTATAGCATCTTCGGCATCTTCGAAATTGGTTCCATACTTTAGAGTAGAGCTTAAATTCACTAAATGTGCTGCAGCTTCACTTGTATTACTTAGATGTTCACCATTAAAATATCGTACAGTACACGCATATGAAGTCAATATATTCCATAGATTATAGTGTAGGCAAGATGATGGCGCCTTCTTACATATGTCGGAAAATTTTGGTATATCCTTCTCGATGTCCGGAATTACTGTATTTCCTTTCTTTTCGTCGTCTTTTGATGGTATTTCGACAATTTTTGAATTTGACTTCATTTTCACAATCCACCATGGTGTATAATTAGGTATCAACTTCATAATGTCACCATTTCCAATCATTTGCTGGAATTCTTGACGCTCTGCAGCTGTTAATCGCTGCCATACTTCATCAGAATTATTTATATCAACACCTTGCAAGCGTGCAGCCATATCATCGACGTCACCTTCATCCTCATTATCTTCACCATCATCATAATCATGATCACCACCATTCTCCTCCAGCTCGTCATCATCATCAGAGTCTAGTGGATCTGTGTCACCGTTATTTAAATCATCTAGCTCCTCACCGGCGTCAACCTTTCGCATGCGTTCCAAAATTTCATATATCTTACGCACATCATCACGGTTTTTTGTTTCGCCAGAATTTATCTCATCTTGTATACAACTTTTGTAAAATTCTTCCGAACATTTTAAATGTTGAGTGGATCTGTAGCAGCTCACCGAACAATATGATATACCACATTTTGGACAACTATATTTGTATTTCTCCTTCAGGCACCTATTGCAATTGTAATCAATATTAATTTATCATCGCATTAATTGAATAAATTACATTTACTTACAATCGACATAAATCGTTAGTTGATGGCATCTTCGCAAATTTAATAAATTGCTTCTTGGATGGCTGTCAAATTTAATTATATCAGCTGTTTGATAATTCAGCAAATAATTTAACAAATCTGTTTTTATGACCGCAAATTCTGACAGCTATTTTCATTTTGTTTCATGATAAATGTGACTTTTCATTACTCTACTTGGATTTCATTGGTCATTGCCTTCAACATTAATTTATTATTATAATTAATTTATTAAATTTACATTCAATCTACACAAAACGCTTAAATGTCTGTCAAATTTTATTGTATCAGCTGTTTGTTCATTCAGCAAATAACTTAACCATCCTGTTTTATAAAATCGGAAATTCTGACAACCGTCATTGATTGACAATCGGAATGTCATTTGAATTTTGTTCTATGATAAATGTGACTATTCATTATTCTACTTGGATTTATATGATTTATCAATTCGATTTCTTTACAAGTTGCGATTGAGCGGTGTGCGGACGTTTCGTTGGGAGCTACGGTCTTTGAGTGTCTCGACTAAGTGCGGAAGTGCGCGTTGTGAAACTATTTATTTTAAATTATTTATTTCCTATCGAATTGTAATAGCTGAAAACTTCCAAAATTGCTCCTACGGATTCAAAACGTGCAAAAATGTCTGACTCCAATGCGGTGAAACAGAATAATTATGATACTTTACATCAGGGACGACTAAATATGTACAAGTCGAAAGTATCCGTCGTGCTCGGAGCCCAATGGGGTGATGAGGGAAAAGGCAAAGTGGTTGACATGTTGGCCTCTGAGGTCGATATTGTATGCCGATGTCAGGTGAGTAGAGCTGATGATGCTAAATGCTATCAGATTTATTATGCATATTCATATACATACATACATGTACATATCTCCTTTCGGCAAGGACATTTGTTAATTGTGTATGGACATTCGATCCAATAATTGTCTATTCTGTTGAGCTCAAGCCCGTGTGTTTATTGTATACATACATATGTATTTCTTTTTATCTTCTATTTTAGTTATACCGCAAATATTAGTTTTTCTTATTACACATACGCGTCACCATCGCCCCTACATTATGTTTACATAACACAATCGGTGTTTACGATTTTCGCACTATGTGCGCACGGGTTTTTATTTTTCGTTTTTCTTATTTCTCCATTTTTTTAATTCTCTTATTTATCATATTAATTTGGTTACAAGCATTCTTTATTAAAGAAATACTTGTTAAATGTGGATACCTACAAAAATATATTTGTAACGAATCACGTTTATACGAACCCCAAATATATGGATCTATGTATGTACACTAGAGTAAGTACATATATGTACATTTGTATAACTCCACATTTGCTATAAGGAAAGCACACGTCAATCAGGCGGTACCTACTTGCAAAAAGTATGACTAATTAAAATTAATTTTATGCTTTGCAATAAATCTTGTTTATTTCTTAACTGAGAAAATTGCTAATATTATTTTTAAATTTCCTCTTATTTTATTTATTTTATATTTGCTATTGTTACATTTCATGAAAAATTTAGTAATGACCACGTATTGACTTTGTCAGTATTGTTCTTGGACTTGCACTTTCATTTGTCACATACACATGCCTACATATTATATATATTATATTTATTTATATACAATATATATATAATAGATCTTGGCCTTACTCACAATTAAATATATAAGTAGGTACCTACATTGCATCACTTTTGTTTTTATTTTTTTCTTTTTCTTTTTTTCTTTTTGTTGTCATTGTTTACCAAAGAAATGTGTACATCAACGTAAACATTTTCAGCAAGAAGTGAACAAATAGTGAGATTTTTGTTCATTTATCTTCTATGATATATTATGGCATAGCATTTGTTATTGATAGATATTAACTTGGGTACTCGTATGTATGTGGACAAATAATGTAATATATGTACATGACTGTATATTGATAACGGAAAAAAACTAATTCTTAAATTAATATTCAGCTCAAAACTGCTATTATGATTTTTTTTTTTATCATTTCCTTTGCTCTATTCACATTTCAAGTTGTTCTATTGTTGAGACGACTACCACGTGCGTATTTGATGATTTGTGACATAAAAGTTGTACGTAAGAGACTTTTGCCCAACTTGTGATTTACTTAATCACATTTTGATTACATCTAATTATCATATTTTGTGTATACATACCTAAACTCAAACATATTTAGGTAATTATCTACATGTGTATATATAGAAATTCATATGAAAAAGCCTTGTTTGCAATTAATAATGTGCTTTCACGCTAATTTCTTGAGAGTTAAGTTTATCTTATCTGTTAAATTGCTGTTCGCTATAAAACACTAAGATTATATATTTATATATATATATATATATTTTTTTTTGCGCTGACACTCCTACAATAGATATCAAGCGAACAAAGTTTGAACAATGTCAAGCACTTATTTATATGTATGCATGTATATACATATATACCTAATGATATAATACGGCATGCATACATACGCGTATTGTACATTTTTATGTACATATATATATATATATATATATATATATATATATATATATATATATATATATATATATATATATATATATATATATATATATATATATTTATATATCTGTATAGACATCTACACAAACCTACGTGATGCATGCAATAATGGCGAAATAAGAAAAAAGGAAAAAGATTAACTAATTTGTACACTTGCCAAAAAAAAGGAGGAATATGTATGTATAAGTATGTGTGTTTTTTTTTTTTTTGTTATTCCTGTATTTATATTCGTGGTTTATGATTTATGTTTATTATTGTTATTATATTTGGTTGTATACAATATGTATGCATATCAACACATCCAGTTGTTATTTCTAATAACTAGCTTAGCATAGCTTTTTTCCGAAATGATCAACAAATAAACATTTATTTGGAATTGTTTTACAAAATCAACATAGATTTATTAAAAACATTTCATTTTTCTAATAATCCACAGGGTGGCAATAATGCAGGACACACTGTTGTTGCTAATGGCACGGAATTCGATTTTCATTTATTACCGAGTGGCATTATCAATGAGAAATGTATCTCCGTTATTGGTAAGCTTAGATAACATACTATAACATATCTACCAAAAAATAAATTACATATGTATGAACGATTATATTCCCCGTTGCGTCATTTTTTTTTTTGTTTTGCTTATTTTCAAAATCATTTTTGTAATACAAATTTTGAACTATTGCCAAACATAAACATATGACAATCATTGAAGTTGATCAAAGTCAACCAAAAAACAATATGATTTCGAGTATAAAAGTACGGACAAGGTCATATACATCCATGGACAAAATAATAAATGAAACCCTTTAGAACGTAATAATTTTGTTGTTGTTGTTGTTGTTGTTGTAACAGCAAGAATATGTGTTTTGTTCCTTTGTACTGTGTTGAATGGACCTTGGTCGACTACGTGATCGAGTGCTTCCGGGACGTAGACCCGTTCATTCTTGGGCAACTGTTTATTGTTTATTTTATATAGATCAATTTTGGATAAAAAGAAACCTAAC
Organism: Megamerina dolium; assembly: GCA_963854835.1. Taxonomy (NCBI): domain Eukaryota; kingdom Metazoa; phylum Arthropoda; class Insecta; order Diptera; family Megamerinidae; genus Megamerina; species Megamerina dolium. Next base: position 7,515,042 of record OY978526.1, on the reverse strand, counting down.
AACCTATCAACACTATTAAAATTGCAAATATAATGGTAACCTTTCAATTAAATACATTTAAAACTATTTTTCATCCATAATAGTCTTGTTTTATTCGACAACTTGCTATCTTTGTGCCAATCAAATAATAATCACGATAATGTTCCGAAACAGAGTTGATTTGAATTATTCCAAATCAAATAGGACTAATTTTTTTTATTTACTACGTAAAATGTTTCAAAAATAATGACAAAATTTGATTGCCAATTTTTCATTTTCCTTTTTTTTTTATTTCTTCATTTTAAAACTTTTGACGTTTCAATAAAAATATGACGATAAATAACATCTCTGTACAATTGAAACTAATTGGTGGCACTGAAAATGTTAAGAATTTAGCGTCAATAATTATACGCGCCAAATCAAGCATCTTGTTGTTTTACTATATATTTATCGGTACTAGCTAAGTACGAGTGTAAAAAAGCATCTCCATTAATTTGGATACATTTGGAGCAATTTCATTTTTTTTTTCGGTCAAAGTGCCATAAGTGGTAATGTCAACTTTTCTCAGGAATGTCACTTGTTTTCAAACTAGAATCTTTTTTTTTTTACTTTCGTATATAAATTTTACTTCTTTAAAACAACAGACCGTACTAGGTGTATCAAAAAGTTTGGAATAATCCTAAGAGATGTGCGTTAGTATGCACCATGCGTAAAAAGCTTCGTCCTTCGTGAGATGTCTATAAAAAATTCGATCATTTTTTTTTTTCATGCATTTACAAGTTAGAGCAGTGAAAAGCAACTTTTTTTGGAAAAATTTTGAGTTACATTTTCTAATTAAACACTTAGTTTTGCAAGAAAACGATAACTGGGATATCAAAGCCAAGCAAAAGTAGTTTTCTGATTTTCATTGTATCCGTACAAGCATCGATGACACAACGATATGGACACCTAAAACACGTCAATACATAGGCAAACGTGGAATGACCCCATATACCACTGTTCATATTTCACATATTGTACAATATATAGATAAAATATGAAAGCTTTCAGAGTAATGATAATAAGTGAAATCTGAATGTGTAATTTTTTTTTCTATATTCTGTGTGTCACTATTAAAACATATGAGCTCATTTCATTGTACTTATTACACCAAATAGAGAAAAACACAAAAATCTCAATATCGTTAGGACCAATTGATTATTATGATGTAAGTAAAGCGATAGCAAATAAAAAAAAATCCCCATGAAATAGTTAAGCTCAATTTTGAACAAAACTGTTTTATTTATCATATGAAATCAGTTTATGCAGAAGTTATCTGAATTTATTTTTTTTGCAACCTTGAAAATTAATATCAGTGCTTAATGGCAACTTTTAAAGTTGAGACATGCAACTTGAGGAAGGAAGTACATGCCTTAAAAAACGCACCTAAATTAAAAGTTTAATCGATGCATTTATTTTGTTGCTGTTTCCTACGTTTTATTGTTGTTATCGTTGTTGACACTGTCTGTCATCAACTGTCACGAGACTAATTTAATGAGATAATCACAATTACACAGTAACATTGTAATTTAATGGGAGTAACTATAATATAAATACAATTTTATAATTTTTTCATTATTTCATTATTAAAATATACAAAGTAACAAATAAAAATTCATTCTGTTTACTACAAATATATTTCGAATTTTGTTTAGCGGATACTTTGTGAATGTATTCGCTTTTACTAGAGAGCGAAAAAAATATATTAAATAATTCTAACATTCTGGCTATTTTCAAATAGCGTACTATGTATAACAAATATATGTACATACATACATACATAATATGTACTAAGTAGATAAATGTGTATACGTACATATCAGCTATTGCTATATAAATACTACCTAGGTAGTATTTTTCACATCATATGCAATAGATACAAGCGATAATCACATGACTATTTTCAATAGAGATTTTGGAAAATTCGAATTTTTACTAATTAAATTGTCTAAATTGTTTACATTTTTTGTTTTTGTTTGTTTTCGCGTTTTTCTTCACTCAAGGTAACGGCGTGGTAATACATTTGCCATCACTTTTTGATGAGCTCACAAAGAATGAAGCTAAAGGCCTACAGAAGCTTCAGCACCGTTTGATTATATCAGATCGTGCCCATTTGGTATTCGATTTTCATCAGCAAGTTGATGGCATGCAAGAGGCTGAGAAGGGTGGAAAATCCCTTGGAACCACGAAGAAGGGTATTGGCCCGGCATATTCCAGCAAAGCTACACGCAATGGAATTCGTGTGGGTGAATTGTTGGGTGATTTTAATGCGTTCAGTGATAAGTATGCAATTGAACACACATGTGTATAGCTATAGAATTGATAACTATTGAATATTTTTCAGATTTAAATTAATTGTTGCGACACATGTACGTCTATTCCCATCGATTAAAGTTGATGTTGATGCGGAGTTGGCACGCTACAAGGGTTACGTCGAGAAAGTACGCCCATATGTGAAGGACACCATCTGTTTCCTGCACACCGCTTTGGCCCAAGGCAAAACTATTATGGTTGAAGGCGCCAATGCGGCAATGTTGGACATTGATTTTGGCACCTATCCATATGTGACAAGCAGTAATTGCAGTATAGGTGGTGTACTCACCGGTTTGGGTTTGCCACCGCAAACTATTGGCGAAGCGATCGGTGTTGTGAAGGCGTACACAACTCGTGTTGGAGACGGACCATTCCCAACTGAGCAATTGAATGTTAGTTTTACAATTTTTTGCCTTGTGTATTATCGGTATAATTTATTTCGATTGAATTTTGTAGGAAATTGGCGAATTGCTGCAGACACGTGGATTTGAAATCGGTGTCACCACGAAGCGAAAGCGTCGTTGCGGTTGGTTGGATATACCACTATTGAAATATACCTCTTTGGTAAATGGTTACACATGCATTTGCCTTACTAAGCTGGATATTTTGGATACATTGTCCGAAATTAAAGTGGCCGTAGCGTAAGTAGAGTCTATAAATATGATAATTTTGAATTGAACAACAACAAAAATGTTCACATGCATTTTTTTTTTTAATCCATAGTTATAAACGTGCCAACGGTGAGAAATTGGATCATTTCCCAGGCACAATTGCCGAATTGGAAACCATTGAAGTGGAGTATGCTGTACTGCCCGGCTGGCAAACATGCACTGAAAATATACGCGATTTTAAGGAATTACCTGAAAATGCACAAAAATATGTACGTTTCCTGGAAAATGAATTACGAGTACCCGTCCGATGGGTTGGCGTCGGCAAGGGCCGTGAATCTATTATTAATGTACATTAGCATATACATACATACTTATTTTAGCTGTGACTTTTGAGTATGTTTTACACCAATTGAACACAAATTTTATTTTGCTTAGTTATAATAATAATTTTTCTTAATATGTGTAAGCCTAAATAATGTTTAGCTCCGTTTAATAGCATGTTTTAATTATTTCAACATAATATCATATATATACAAACATCCTAAATATTTGTGTACTACAATTCAATGCAATTCTTCCTTTATTTACTACATATATTGAAATTTTTTGTTAGAATAACTGATTGTTGAGATAATTGTTCAAACTGCATACACTACATATAACTACATATAAACTTTTTAACCAATTTTTTGAATGTAGTAGCAATATATTGAAAATTATTTTAAATAATAAAAAAGAAAGCACCACAGAGTGTATGATTTTTATTAAAGACACCTCAGCATATTTCACAGGGAATGTATTTCAATTGTTTGAGATTATAAATTCTAATTCATATCTTCGATTCCATTCAAGTGTTATCTTCCTTTCTATAAACAAAAACCCTTTTTCGATTTCAGCATAAAGAAAATTAAAAATGAAACGATTTCCGGCCATTATATATTTTCCGAATCAAATGCTATTTCAAACGTTACGTAGCATGATCCTTCAGAACAATATTGTTATTTTTGTGCTTTATTGTTTTTTGCAATAGTACGAACTTTATTCAATGTAAAAATTAAGATTCGTTTTCACAATATCCGGTTAATTTTGTTTCTAACTAGAAGATAGCTAACCGCCTGTTAGTCTGAATTGACAGTTTCGTTTTCACCAAACTCTGGTTAGCTAACATTCGGTTAGCTCTCTCATTGTGAATATTTTAGGAAAAGTTCACATTAATTGCATTGTGAATATATAATGACAACTGAATATTAATGTGTTTTGAATTGTAATTTTGATTTCATCATGCCGTAAACATGAGTAACAACCACATCAGCAGCAACAAACGGCGGCAATGCAATAACAAAAAATGCAATCAGTGAGTTTTGTTATGAAATTATCAAAATAAATTGCTTGGTTATCGTCAATATTTTACAGTTTATTTTTACTAGATGGTGTTATTTTTACCGGAAGCTGGTATACTAAAACTATTATTTCATGTTTTGTTTTTAAAAAACAAAAGTAAAACGTTAATTTTTTTGTAGAATTCCAACAGCTTCGTAAAAACATTGTTGTTTTGCAAACTTATTTTTAACCTACTCTGACTCGAAATAATTCCAGAGGTAAAAAAACATTTAAGCATGTTCATTAAGTTAAAAGTTCAAAGTATGATAAAAAATGAAAAAGCAAGGAAATTTCTTATTTTACTTTAGTTACAGAGGTTCAAAATTGATGTTGCGATAACGCAACGTTGGTAGAAAATGTGTTAAGAAAAAAGAAATGAACGGAAAGCCAGTAAAAATTATCAAGTATACATATTATAATCCAAAAGAGTTTTACGTTTTATGCTGTTTTTTATATATACTGCAAATTATTACTAGTAGAAATTTAACTAGTAAAAATTTGCAGCTACTTTTTCTGTTATTTTATACGATCGCGTTGCAAATTTTTCAAGTACATGAACGCTTCGCCAGTAGAATCTAGTAATAATTGGCCACAGTTTACTATAATTTGCTGTATCTGAATAAATTAATTGTGAAAATACTAATTATTTTATCTTAGAGATAACTTCTGATTAAGACCAAAATTTCATTAATTTGCTTCATCTTGTCAATAGCTTCACTGCTTTTTGTTTAACCTGCAACATAGTGAAACGTCATGCAAATTGCCATCCCTGTTGTTTTGCATTCGACGTTTCAAGAAACATGTTTCTCGTCCATTTCGTTTTTATTCGGCAGGAACTCTGGTTCAGCGCTGCTCAAAGCTTAAAGATTTGAATACCTCGACCAGGATTTTTGATTAAATATGGTAATTGTGATCATTCTTTCATTTTTACTTTCAATTCTAGCATTCAATTACTTGTCTGCGAGAAAATATTGATGGTTTTTGATATGAACACGTGTATGGTATAACCTAACCTTATATTTTCATATATCACTTGTACAGGCTGCTGCTCCTAAAGATATTGAGAAACCCCAAGGACCAGATTCCGCATCTGTGCACCGCATCCGCATTACTTTAACTTCAAGGAACGTGCGTTCGTTGGAAAATGTGTGCCGTGATTTAATCAATGGTGCTAAAAATCAGAATCTGCGTGTGAAGGTGAGTTAAGAGCAGAAATAAAATATTGTGGCATTTACCTGGAGGTTTCGTTTGCCATTAGAAACTTAACCTAGTGTGTAAATTCTAAATGCTATATTAACATGTTGAGTTGGACATTATTTTTTGCATTTATATATTTGAAGTAGAAAATTTTAGAACTCAACTTACAATATTGTATATTTATATATAGATATATATAATATACCATGCATTGCTACATATTTGTTAATTATTACTAAACATCATATTTTGTTATCATTTTAGGGTCCAGTACGCATGCCAACCAAGACACTACGCATCACCACTCGTAAAACACCTTGCGGTGAAGGTTCTAAGACATGGGATCGTTTCCAGGTAACTACATAAACAATAGTGCACGCATAATTTCATGGCACATCTGATATCGAGCTTTATATCAATATCATCTCATTGCTCAGTATCGATGATATGCCTAGAAAAAACGCACTCTCATAGTCCATTATGAAGATTACACATCACTTCATAATGGCTCTCAGAGTTTTACAATCTATATGATTTATACATACATACGATGACACACAATATTCGTAGACTATTATACTTATTCATTGTCCCTTTTTTTTATTTCAGATGAGAATCCACAAGCGTATCATCGATTTGCATTCCCCATCTGAAATCGTCAAAAAGATTACGTCGATCAACATTGAACCAGGCGTAGAAGTTGAGGTTACCATTGCGAATTAAATGTATAAAAAAATATACATTCTGTTTTTAATAAAAACAAAGACAATTTATTAAATGTTTTTAATTTATAAAAAGGAATGTATGTATTAAGTGCCGCCGATAACGACTGGAGTTAATAATAATCTGGAACTGGAGCACAAGCAATTTTTACAAAATCTGCATAGCGCACCATACTGTTATTTCCCACATTAGCTTCTCGAAATATATTATCAACCTGTGGAGAGTAAATAATTACTGACATTGATAATAGGAATTTATGTGCATGTGATTAGTACTCACTTCACGTACTGATAGTCCTTCACCCCAATTCTGCAACAAATTTCGCAATTGCCTAGCCGAGATTGTGCCCCTGTTTTGAGTATCGGCGGCCCTAAAAGCTGCAATAACTTCATCTGGCAGATTTTCCACCTTAGAATGTTGATGCATGATTTCCAAAAAATCAGCAAAACTCATTTTGCCACCTTTCTTTTTCATATAGGCTATCAATTCTTGAATGGTAGGCGATAAGCCCAATGATCGCATAATCACAGTTAATTCATCCAGAGTGGTTATTTGTCCAGATCGTGCAAACAAGTAAAAGCATTCACGGTATTCTATAAATGGTAAAAGAAATGTAAAGCTATTTATATATTGTTTTTTGTTTCTCAATTTCACTGTAAATTTTATTCAGTGATCACTTTCACTTCCGGTTTTCCTAAATAATTTCACATTTTCGATCAATTCTGCAAACCTTACCATCAATATCCTGCTCCTTAAAATAACGTGCCTGGAAAGTTTATTTATTTATTATTATTTTTATATTAGTATAATATTGTAAGAAATAAATATATATTTTTTTACATCTGCATAATAAAATATGTATGTAATAAGGACTTATTGAATGTTGTCACTATATACATACACACATAGCTAAATGCAAATAAACATTTTGAAAAACATACCATTTTAATGGAATAATGAATTAATAAAAATATTTAATGAATATAATAATTTAATATGCGAAGTGTAATTTCTCAACTGTGACGTTTGCCTTGGACTGAGGTGTGTTCAATAAATGCATTGTAAAAACGTATGCAAAAGATTTACTAAAAATTAATTTACATTCAAAATAGATTTTAATCAAGTCAATTTTTTCTTAAATGGTTACTTTTATCTTTCACCATCAATTAATCTTCTATAACTTTTAATTTAAATAATTGAACTTTACAATAAAATCATTTAAAATGCATCACTGCCGAATTCATTGAACACACTACTTTTGATTTGACACCGGATAGTTGTGTACGTGTATATGGGAGAATTTGTATTTTACTTTGACGTGGTCAGTTTGATTGCCAGATTGAGCCAAATCCAAAGATAACTACTAATCTAAAACGAAAGACGAAACAATATTACATTTTGGTGTTAACTATTAAAATATCTGCGAATATGTGTTTGCAGCAAGTGACGACGATATATCTCCTGCTTGTTCTGCTAGCTACGGTTTATGGACAAAGAGTAGCACCTGGTGTTGCACCTCAGCACTATGTAAGCTCTATATTGGTTATTTTCCAAAGCAATTTAATTGTCTACATTTATTTAAATAGCAACAAGTTCCAGTTCAACAACAACAGCAATATCAACAGCAGCATCCACCACAGCAGGTATACCAACAGCAACAGCCACCAGTTCACGCTGCACCTGGGGTAGCACCACAGCAATACGTAAGTCATAATTCGTTATTCGAAAATTAATTATTTAATTTACATACAATGCGACACTTTAGCAACAATATCAGCAAGTGCCTGTACAACAACAACAGCACCAGCAGCAGCAGTTCCAACAACAGCAACAACAACAATACCAACAACCTCAACATCAAGCTCAAGCAACACAGCCACCCCACCATGGACATCATCCGCCCCATGGACAACCCCAACAAGTACTCAACGCTGCTAATATTGAACACGAAAGAGCGTAAGTAACACAATGCGGTGTACCAATAAACCACATGCTCTAACACATGTTTCTAGTCATATTCAGGAGCATATGCAGGTTCCAATAGATACTAGCAAAATGTCTGAGGCAGAATTGCAATTTCATTATTTCAAAATGCACGACTCCGATAACAACAACAAATTGGATGGTTGCGAACTCATCAAATCACTAATACATTGGCATGGTAAGCAATGAGTTTATTATATAAAAGTGTATGTAGTGTAGTTATACATTTGTGACCATTTTAAGTCTGTCTCTTTTAAATGTTGAATTTGCTAATTGCATTAGTTCGATCAAATGATATTCATTTTTTTCTTTTTATTTCTGTTTATTATTAATTTCCATACAAAATTTCATCAACTCTACTCCACCACAAAAACATTTACGTGTTTATGGTGTTGGATACAATATAAAATACTACAAAAAAAAAAACAACAACAAATAAACAATCATTATAACAAACAACACTATTATCACATATATTGCACGATCATCGTACGCATCCAACAACCCATTACCATTTAAACATTTGCATAACAAACAAAAAAAACAATAAAACTAAAGAGCAAGGCAGCAAGCAACAACATGATAATAATAATAATCAGCCACATGTCGAAGAAAAGGTATTCTCAGATGAAGAATTGGTGGCGTTAATTGATCCCATTTTACAAATGGATGATACATCACGTGATGGTTACATAGACTATCCAGAATTTATTCGAGCGCAAATGAAGGCACAGAAACAATCACAGCAACAGCAGTCGCCGCAGCAGCAGCAGCAGCAACAACAACAGCAACAACATTAATTTGATGTGTGATATTTGTCGTATCTTTTGCTTTTTTTTTTTTTTTATTTTATCATTACAATATTATTTGTTAAATTCATTCCAAATGGGGCAACTTATTATGAACAAATTAAATCTAAGATCGATGTGTGGTTGTATGATTCAGAAATATGTATGTAAATTGCAAATAGCTCAAAATTTGCTAAACAAAAATTAAACCATTGCATTTTCATAATGATTAATTTTTAAAAATATATATATATTTTTTTTGCTTTCTGATTTTAAAATGTAATAAGACTTCTAAAACACCTATTGTATAATTTTCTATAGATAATAATCATAATGTTTATAAGAATGGCGACTGATTATAAAAGTCGCAATCAATTAAAGAAATACAATTCAAAACTTATCGTTCTGCTTATATTTCTGGTTTTGGGTGAGCTTTATACAATTAATGTCTTCACTAATTCTAACTTTTTGGGATTCAATTTATATTTTGTGGCATACCAATGTATATATTTTTCTGTTTAACAGTTGAAGACAAAGAAAAAAAGGAACACGTTGATGCCAGTACAGGTAGTACAGGTGAAAAGAATGATACTATTTACACTGATCAACATTTGGCTGATGTAATTGACTATGTTTTACAATCGATGGATTTGAACAAGGATGGATATGTCGACTATACCGAATATCGCAAGAGTGAAGAGGCAAATGAAGAAAAATCGGAACATTAATTAATTTTTGTTATTAAATAAATATGAAATTATTTTGAATGTTGTTGTAATGTAAATAATTATAGAATAATTTTTTTTTTTACGAGAAAATAAAGCAAATAAAACTTACTATGCAGCAAATGATTTTTGCATTCAAGTGATTTTTAAGGTTTCCTTTGAAATATACTTACACACGTTTGCGATATGCATCAAAAGTAAAATGGTAGTAGTTTTAATAAAATGTTCAAATAAATTTAATCAATTTTATGTAGTACATGTGATAATAATCAATAACCACTTAAGTCGAGTTAAGTAGATATAATTAAATATCATTATTATAAAGAAACTGTTTTACTACTAGCTAGTTCCTAAGTTTACAGCAAAGCTGTCAATATTTAGCAAAAAATTGAGTAATTCGACTTGAGCGTTTATTGCTTTTTGCCACAAATATATATAGAAGAAGTGAGTGTGAATTCTAGAGCGCAAGACAGTACCGGCAAATGGGAGCATTTCAGCAATCAGACAGATTTTTGCTCATCATTAACTGCACGACACACCATAAAGCAAGATTGTGTAGAAATAATAATGTCACCACCATAGCAAATATTCAAGCACATAAATAAACATCAAATACTTAATACACTAATATAGGTAATTGTGCAGCAACATTCCTATCTACTGCAGAAAGACAACGAGCTGTTTATAAATATACATACATATTTAGGGCAAAGGTAAACTTGAATTAATTTTGCCATAATTGTAAGATAAAAAAGTGTAATAAATTGTTCAAATATTAATTGATTTGTGGTCTGTCGAATTAGCAATTGTTCTCGCAAAGATGAATACCGTAGTACGTACGTGTCGCTATTCTTATTGATTTTGCGACAAATCTGTTTCCTTTTCATACATTGTCGATTGAGTGGATGTGTTGTTGTTGTTGTTACTTGCAATCATACAGTGTATGTATGCTGTTGTTGCAGCTGCTTCAAGTGTTACAATTCAGAGCATGATAATTACATTCTTCGATTGAAATATATTTCAGGGTTGTTCGATAAAATCATTCAAAACGTATCAAACAAATATGGAACGTAAATTGCTATACGCCTTTCGGGGTTGGATAGCATTTGTAGCCTTTATGGATTTGGGTACAGCATTTCGTAGTTACATTGAGAGGCGGAGTTTTTTAGGTGATCATACTGAGACTCAATTTATTGAAGGTATGTAATTATGATTATTATTTTTATTATTATTTTGATCAAAATGATATGTATATTTTTAGGCGACTACACCATCTCACGCATCATTGGTATGTATTGTTTACTCAAAGCGCTCGCTTTAGTCCACTGCACTCTATACATACACTATAAACCGTAAGTAATATATCGTATCTAATACTATATATGTATGTATATATGAATATACCAATTCAAACAATCTTGATTTTCTATAAATAGTGTCGTCAGTATGGGTGGTTGTTCATTAGCCTTAACCATGGTCTTGTATGCAACGGAAACATTATATTTTCGTTCGAGTACAATCAATTTTTATGTCATATTCCCATGTGTTTTGAATTGTAAGTTCTACCGAAATGCCTAATGACATCATATCATCATTATCTCTATTCATATCATATTCACATATTTTTGTAGCAATTACTTTAATCGGTTTGATTTACATACCAAAACGCTTGCGTTTGTGGGAACCAAATATGGATTTGGATGATGAGAATTCACAACTTCTAAAACAAATGACTGGTTTCAAGCGACGTCGAGCGAAAAAACAGCAATAAAATTTATATCCCACTTTAAGCTAAAGAGAGGAAAACAGAAAAACAGACATGGATAGAAAATGCAACATCATAAAGAGAAAGAAAGTGGGACAATGTGATATTTTTGTAGCAATTAAAAAATGAAAAGTGGCTATATAGTTACAGCAAAAGTTCACATGCATTCATATACTCCCGTCACATTAAGCAATCACATTTTAGAATTTATAAACAGTATTATTTTTTAAGTATGAAGAGTTTAAAAACGAACAAGCAAACAATCAATTAAATTTTAATGCATCTTAACAATGGAAGGCCAAGTACACACATATGTATACCTAAAACGAAACATAATTTCTATAATGCGTGTTTTTAGGCGCACACCATCCATTTAGCCACCTTTGAGGCACCGGAAATGAAAATTGGTAACGGCCCAAACAACTTATATATGCAAAAAAAAAAAAAACAAACACAAAAATTATAACAATAATATTGCCAAGTGTAATCACATTAGAATTCTAGATTTACTATTACTAACCTAAGCACTATGGTCAATTTATGACATTATCATTACACATTACACATTATCATTGGACGACACATACCTACTACATACATATATAAATATATATACTATAGTTCTGATGCACGTTTTTTTATAATCTACATATAACATTGCAATTAGCTTTAATTATTCAATATTTACGAAATTTACGAAATTTACAAGCACAACTGGTTGACTCTTTTTTAATTAAATCAGAACGCGATATTAAAAATGCAATAATTAGAAAATAAGCGTTTGTTAAATAAACAAATAAAATAAAAAAAAAAACATTGGACTTTAAAAGAATATATCATAAATAAAATTAAAGCAATAATAGTTTAGCAATTGCAATTATAATAAACGATTTACCCATTCAATACTCATGGTGTTTTATTTTGTTGTATTTACATATAAACATAACTAAAAAATTAATAATTTTGTTGTAATCAAAATATGTTGCAAATATTTCGATTTAATAGAAAGTCAAAAAGTCGATTGGTCAATTTTCTATGAACTTTGCTACAGAACTTGATAGCCTACGTTGCCTTACTATGCTCTATTATTTTCTATTTTTTGGTAGAATGAACGAATAATAGAAAACCATATGTTTAGGTTAAATTTAAATTCCTTGGTACAACATAAAAATAAGAATTCATAATGAACTCATCTAAAAAAATGTATGTTTTTAGTGTTATTTCCACAGCGATATCATTAAAATTTGATCCCAGAAATCAATGGAAACATAAAAATTGAATAATTGAAAATAGAAATCCAGAAAATGGGTTGAAATCTTCATATCTGGCAAGTATTAAAGCAGAACGAATTTTAAATATCGCGTAATGTCGTACGATACAGTCTGGGTATTCACCATGCTCTTCTTTTACAGGTAAAGTAATGTGATCGATTATTATTAGAAAAGTGTCGTTGTATGAAAGTATAAGGTAGAAAAATTTAAAGAGCTTTCTCATGGCTCCTGTTTATAACGTCAAAAACATGTTCTTTTAGTGTCAAAATCGTACGTTCGATGTTTTCTTCTTTACTTCTACTGGTGGTGTTTACTTGCTTCCTTTGTTTGTTAAATCCCCGTGTTTTGCTTAGAAATCAATGCTTTTAATAATTTTGACACTGCTTAAACAGATTTTGACATTCCGCCTACATTAATATTTTGACACATCGTAATTTTGGTACTACCTGAAAATTTGCTCAGCATGTCCTGTGCATGACAGGATTACATATATTACGATTGTCGTACTTGCGTACTGGGTTTGCGCTGCCATGATAATTATATTTGTTTTAATTGATTTTATATTTCTCAGTTTGACAGTTAACCATTGAAAGTGTAAGATGCCCAATATAACACATTTTCAAATGACATATGCGATACGATACTATTCCAGGGTTGCACTTTTCCATACCAATGATATAAATTATTTAAAATAATACTTTTTTGTTTGGCGCTCAACAGTATTGAATTCTGTATTTTATCCAACATGTATAAAAATCGCCGATATAGTAAAAATACAAAAGCTCCAAATAAGGAAAATGTAAAACTTCCATTAAATACAATCGACGAGGATCGTACAATAAAAATCACAGTAAGTTAGTTGCAATATGTGGTGTATTGAATTTGTAAAGCCAGTGAATTATTCGCATTAGCAAAATAAAGAGGCTAGTAGCAGTAGCAGTGGTACTGTAATCCCAAACAAGCGAGCCAAGTCTGATAATGATGGTGTCGAACTGGATGGAATGTTCAGTAGTGAGGAGAATGTGCCAGCTTCACAGGAACCGACACAACGTTACCTGTCGCAGAGAAGTACCATAGCAGCATCCCTCACACGTACGCAATCGCGTAATCTTACTCAACGTCCACCAAATACTTACTTTGAATTAGTTTTAATCAAATCCGGTGTACAATTGGATGGTGGAGAGAATTTTATATTGTGTAAGTAGTACTTACGGAATATAAAGAAGCTTTTATATCTATATGGATTACAAATATTTATTTTCTACAGCATGTGATCACGTTACATTTGTTAGTAAATTTCGTGAAATTTTTATAAAATGTCAAAACTATCCAGATAATGTGGAGACCTTTAAGACTGGTCTAAACGATGCTTTATCTCCCAAATCACGGTTGGCACAAAAACTACTAAGCGGATGTACAATTTGTATACCTGGCGAGGATAATGTTTATCAGTCCCAAGACAGTATGATTGTGAATTTTTTGATGATTGATTTTCTATGCGATCACGTTCTTGATGTTTTGTTGAATAAAATCGAAAACATCGCTTGCGATTGGTAAGATTCATATAGATGTAGATAGATAAAAGAATTTCAATTATAGGTATTTTTTTTCAGCACAATTCGTCTAACAAGCGACAACATTCCATTGTTACCATTGCTGCTTGCCCAATTGCGATATGTTAGTCTCACTCATGGCGGACGAATATACGAGAGTATTAAAGTCACATTTGAGAAAGCGTCAGAAATTGCCAAAATGGATATAATTGCCAATGCTGAATTCATAATCGATCCGAGTAGGCATGATGCATTTGTGCAAATGCTCCTGTAGGTGTAACATTAATATACAATATAGTTTATTAATACAAAGTTTCTTAACATTTAGAGATAATGTTGCGGAATGTAAGGATTTATTTCAAAGTACAACAGTAACAACTTTAACCAATTTAAGTTTGAGCACAAAAATACAAGAGAAATTGCGTTACAGAATATTGGAATATATAAAGGATAATGAATGCCCCAATAAGGTACATCAGTCTTAACATCTATACAAATTATATTCTCAAATTTTTTTTTTTTTTTTTTTAGATTATACCATTACTTGTGAAATTTCTGCTTAAACATCTGAATGAAGATAATGATGACAGCTTATACGAGGTACAATGAAAATGTTTACATTCCAGTACGAATTCATGCTATTATTAACTTTTTCTAGTTGATAAAAACCATTCAAGAGATATTAATATGGAGATCAAACGATTCCGTTGGCGTAATGGATAAGCCAACTCAATTGGAATTATTTAATTTTATTGAGCAAAGTTTAACACGTTCTAAAAAATTTTATTCAATCTGGCAAAAAATATCGGCATCATTATCTGGCACACAATTTAAGTAATTCCATTTTGAATTATAAATTATAAATGAATTTAAAAAAAAATTCTTCTTACAGAGCTGTTGATTTTATTATATTGCTACTATTGGTCCATGTTAAAGAGGATAATTGTTTACATATTGAGAATATTGTATGTTATATATACATATATGATGTATATAATATTAATTATAATTGAAATTATGTGTGCACAGCTTCGACGTCGCATTAAATTGGATCACATTGCAGTGGAAATACTTGTTGAGGCCAAATCGAAATATGCATATATTTTAGAGTTGCGCACAAATTCATTAATGCAAATATTACATGATTTTCTGAGAGAAAAAAATAAGGAAATTACAAATTTTGCCAGAGCCGCTTATGGGTAATTATAATGATGTGTATAAAAAACTTGGCTGAATTCAAATTCATTTACAGAACATTATTTCAAATATGTGCTTCATTGCAAAAGGGCATATTAAAAAAATTAATTGCTCTAATTAATGATAAATCATCGCAAAATATGACAAATATGGCATTGGAACTGCTGTTGGAGTTGCAACGTAAATATCCTAAAGATGTTCAAAACTGGGGATCACTGCTGATGGTATGTGTTTGAATTAATTAACATATTTCATACATAATACGATCTAATTATTTGTATTGTGTTAGCCATTGCTTGATCGATTGAATGATATGTCTTTGTCTCAAACTCGGCTCGTTATGGAGTTATTATGTTCCATTGCATATCCTCCACCCACACTGAGCGAATGTTCTATTCTTCAGAATCAGATTGATATGATGGTGAAGAAGCAACTGATTAATCATACAACATTGTAAGTGTATTGTAATAATTTCAGCAGTTTAAAATAAAACAAAATTACTACTGAGACTGTTTTAGTATCAAGAAGCAGGGCATTATTGGTGCTGTTCAACTGATTGATAGTATAGCGCGCATCGAAGAAGCACCTCTCGAAGCTGATGACTCAAATGTAACCATAAACACAGTGAATGATTTGCCAGATGGACGTGGCAAAATTGCTGGAAATTATATTGGTTGCAACAAGCGGCAAAGCAATACGCATGATGCAAGTAATAACGGTGATTTTTTTTTCTTCTAAATTGCAGTGCGAGTACAATCATCCACTATGTATTGTGCTGAATCGTTGGGTTTATTCTACGATGAGCTGGCTACTGTGTGTGCTGCTCCACCAACAGACGAACATCTTGCCAATTATCTGGATAAGTCTTTTCTCATTTGGTTATGCGAATTGATGACATATTATTTTCAAAATAGTTTTGTTGCTGAGCATACACCTGAACGTATACTGTAAGTTCATATACATGTCACAGATGATCGTACGCATGCTATGTTCTGATTGGTTTCTTTAGTGGTATTGATTTAGCATATCAAAAATGTATAAATACCATTGAGGATACCAATACTGAGGATCCAGAAAGTGAAGTACCACAAATAGCCATCAATATTGCTGAGTTGACATTGAGACCGGCAGCTGAGTTAGTATTGACTCTATACTATTATTGAATCTTATTATTAAAATATATATATATATATTCCATAGAGCGTCATCATCAATATTGGTGCTGGCACCACTCTTCAATTTAGTGCGAGTTTTGCATTTGCAACGTAACGAAGGCAGCTTGGAACAGATCAATGCATTGCTGGGTTGTGCCATTATTTTGCCAACATTCTTTGATGACCCGCACGCAGAGACCATAATATATGAGTTTGATGAGCGGCTACAAAGTAAAATATTGGATATTTATTTTCATTGTGTAAACTGGATGCGTGAAACAGTTAGCTCATTTGCAACACAACATGAAGAGATGATACGAAGAAAAGTATTTCAGCATATTATGAGTACACACAGAAAATCTAAATAAATTATTTAACGCAGGTTTTAAGGCGTTTAAACGAAGTGATTGTAATTGAAGAGCGTATACGTAAATTACTATTAAAAGCATCACCGAACTATTGGCCACCATTATCACAATTTATCAATATTGATCATGGACGAATGACTACACAATCAAAATCTTATGGTGCAAAAATCAAACCCCGAATGCATCATAACGATAGTGAACAATTGACACTGAATGACACAATTAACATAAGAGCTGTTGGTAAAGGCAAAGGTACAAGTTATAAATTGAATTTTGAGCATCTATATGGACCCAAAGAAATTTACAGGTAAATCAAATGCATGTACATATATACATATAATAAATCTCTCATGCAATATAATGTGTACTTACAGACAAGTGGATCCAGCCATAATGTTGTTGCTGCAAGAAAAACTCAGCATTCAATTTCCATTTCCACAAGAGGAGATTGGCAAGCAAATTGGCTTGTTGGAATTTCGTTTTATTTTAACAGATTTAGTATGGAAATTGGAATCGATAACGGGTGTACAAAAATTTCATAGTGAACAAACACTACAATACATTGCCAAGCCACATTACTTTATATCTGATATTTCCAAGTTTCTAACAGCAATTCTGGCCAATATGGAAATGGTATTTTATGCAATGATACAATTATCCTTTAGTATCGGACATGATTGAATATCTTCCTCAGATATCAAAAGCGATCAACGAACAATTGGATAAATCGAATCGTTTGTATAGTCACACGAATTTATTCACTGATGAAGTTGGCTATTTAAAATCATGTTTCGGTTTATGTATTCATCTGTTTGCTGCTTATTTTTCTTGGTCAGAATTTATGGATGCCACACGAGTTGAACTCTTAAAAGGTGCCCTACTATTAACCCATCATCAATAGTAAGACATTCAGTAAATGATATTAATGCTTTTCTAATTTTACAGCATCATTATTAGCATTGTTAGATAAATCACAGCAAATGCAGCATAAAACATTGGACAAAATAATCGCTAATGTATTCAATAGATTTCTTCAATATGAATCTTCAGTAATTGAGCTCAAAACTGCTGTACACTTACATCAATTGCTCAATGCGCTGCAATGTCTAATGAACTCTCGAGATGCCAATGCAACGTTGGAGAAGCAAGCTAATGAAATTCGTTAGTAAAGTTATTGGTTAATTAAATAATTAATACATCATATTCCAAATTAGGTACACTGTGTAAAACATTTCTATTACGAAAATGGTTCAACTATGATGGTACATTGGAGACGGGTGCCACATGTAATTTATACTTGAATATGCTGGTCAAGGGATTTCTGAAAAAATCCGATTTGCGTCGTCAATGCGATATACTACGTGTTGTGGTCAAGGAATGCAAACAATTGGGCAACAAGGATAGTGCTCTGAAATCATTTCCCAATATCAAAAAGTTTGTACACCACCCTTTGACTTTGTCTTCATTCGATTATGTTGTTGTCATTTTAATGCTAGGGCTAATTTTCCATTATTATTTCGTGGCCTTTGTGAAATGCTTACAAGTTCATTGAGTGAACATATTGTGACAAGTGCTGCTGGCACTTCATCAGATGGTGGTGATAAATTGAAAATCTGGGAAAAAAGCTGTGAGCTACTCAATTTACTGTTGGAAATCGTACAGTCACTTGACATACCACGCAATTTTCAATTTTTTTTAAAGGTAAATGAAAAAGTGAAATATTAATTTGTATAAAAATGTGCATATTTCTCCCTTTTTTATTGTAGCACTCGCATATATATTTGAAACTTGCTCTACAACATGGTTTGCCAGTGTATGAGAAATATCTACGACAAAATCCAGAACGTGTTAGTGATTTGCTCAAGGATATGCAAATTACAACGAGATTTCTACATAATCTCTGTTGTCATTCCAAGGTTAGTGCAATTGGACACTGTCAATGTACTCATATAATTACCCAAATATATACATAGGCTTTGAAAAATACTGTTATTGTCAGTCAAATACCATTTGTACGCGAAACTGTGGAGAATTTGGTATTTCGTGTGAAAGCACTTTTAGCTGCCAACAAATGTGCATCCGTATTTTGGATGGGTAATTTGAAGAATAAAGATTTGCATGGTGATGAAATACTTTCACAGGTATGTTGTTCATCATTTAAAAAGCGTAGGAAAATTGCAAATTGAAATGCTTTTCTCTTTTTTCCCCCCTCCCCCCAAAGTCTGCTTCCCTAACTAAGGCCGCTGATCAAGAGGGAAGCGATGAAGAAATTCCAGATGATGATGTTAGTCTTGACGAAACTATACTTGGACAGAATGAAGTACCAGGCACAATCAGTGGAGGTAGTACTACGTTTAATAACAATCGTAGTAAATCATCTTCGCGTAGTAAATGTTATTAATGGTGATTTTCTTTGTTGTTTTTACGCCTAAATCTGACTAATAAAATAAATGTTGATTTTTTAAGAGCCTTCGGATTTGATTTAAAACAAAAAAGCACACATAAAGTTTAGAGAAATGTATAAAATCTTTATTTGAGTCGATACAACTATCTATATAATTCAATGTTTAAAGAAGATGATTTCATGTAAATATTGACCGCGGCTGCGCCTCAAATGGTTCAAACTCTGGGTCCAATTTTGGCATCCTCTCTCCAAACATATCTGCCCGGTATCTCAGGAATAAATTCTACAGTATTGGCTTCCAGTGCGTCAACCGTTGCGGTCTTGTCGCTATAGGCATGAACCTTAATATAGCCTCACAAAAAAAAAAAACAAGGTCTAAAGGCGTTAAATCGCACGATCTAGGCGGTCAATTGACCGGCCCCAGACGAGAAATATACTGTCCACCGAACTCGCCTCTTAATTGGGTCATTGTATCGCGTGCTGTGTGGCATGTGGCGCCGTCTTGTTGAAACCACATGTAAGCCAAGCCCAGCTCTTTCATTTTGGCGCTCGCCATTCACAGTAACGTTCCGGACTTCGTCGTCTTTGAAAAAGTACGGTCCAATGATGCCAGCGGCCCATAATCCACACCAAACAGTGAAGTTTTTGGAATGCATTAGTAATTCTTACAATGCTTCTGGCTGCCCTTCACACCAAATACGGCAATTTTGATTGTTCACGTATCCATTCAACCAGAAATGAGCTTAGTCGCTGAACACAATTTTCCGCTAAAAAAAGTGGATTCTCATCCAACTTTGCCAGCGCCCATTCACCAAAAGTTAGCCATTGTGGTAGGTCGTGTGGCTTCAATTCTTGCACCAGCTGTATTTTAAAAGGTTTTATACCCAAATCCGTCCGCAAAATTTTCCACGTTGTGGAGTAACAGACGCCCAATTGCTGTGAACGGCACCGAATCGATAATTCAAGGTCATCAACAACACTGACATATACAGCTGTGATATTTTCCTCTGTCCGCACTTTACGAATGCGTATTGGTGGTTTAATGTCCAATTTGGTGTGAAATTTAGTCACAAGATTCCGAATAGCCGCCTCAGAAGGTCGCCCAAACTGACCATAAATAAATTGAATGAATGAATGAACCGAGCATGAATTTTGATAATAACATTTCATAATCTGCAAGCGTTGTTCGTTTACAGATCGATCCATGGTTAAGGAAGAGAGCTGCAACATCCTTTGTAGGCCCAGAACCCTTCTGTGGTCTGCGCAAATGCGCTTTATCCATGCTCATTAAAAGGAGTGAAGAATCAGAAAGACAATCATACTGGGAAAACCTACCAGGGTTGTCCCAATCCAAGACCCAAGACTCTTTTATGGACCTATAACCTAAAACGACTTGACAAATGTATCAGTTTAAACAAGAATAATACAATAATCATTACGGGATTATTGACAGGACACCGCAGACTGAATTATCACCTAACGAAACTGGGAATCTTCTTGGATGAAATCTGCCGACATTGCAGGGAGGAGAATAAAACTGCAAAACATGTGTTGGGAACGTGCCCAGCATTTATGCACACAAGAAAGAAAACTTCGGAGAATTTATAATACCAAAACTCTGCTGAAGTCCATTAGGGTAGAATCTATACTAAACTTCCTTATGGATGCTTGACTTAGATTAATACTCTAGTCCATGATGGGGTGCACAATAGACCTAGGGTCGCGGTGCAATACAACCTTTTAATAATATTAATAATAATAATGGTTAAATTATAGACCAAACTCAACATGTTTAGCTGTTTTCGTAAACAGCTGTCAAAAACAGTGTTGCCAAAAAGAGAGTTGCTAAAAAATCACCCTGTACAAGTGTCAAAAATAAAACAAACGAAATAGTGTTTTGCTAGACCACCAACTCTACTTGATATGTGGTCTCATAAAAGGGTAATAATATATTTTTAATTTTTTATATGTTTTACATATATTTTTTTTTAATAAATGTTGAAAATTCTTAAAAATTACAAAGTACACATATATTTTCCATTAGAAATAAAAATATATAGCATAAAAATTAAAATAATAGAATAATGGAAAACATTCTACACATGTGTGTTTAGTTTACACAACGTTGCAACGTTTGTCTCTGGACACAATATATATAAACGTGCAAATTTTCCCCCCCAACACATAAATTATAATATGTATATATGTAAGTAGGTATATAATATATATTTTTTCAATTATAATCATATTTTTTAGTTTGTATAAGTATGTGTTCATATAATAAAATTTGTTGTTAGAAATATCAAATATAAAATGGGTAAACTAGCAGCATTATTTTTTTTTTTATACACCACTGCTTATTGTATACGGTGTTTGTAATTATTCTACAAATTAAGTCCAACAAATTAGCTGGTACAAATAAATGAACGTTTGTGTATTGTTCATTTGGACAAAAAAAAAAAAAAAAAAAAGTAAATAATAATAGAAGCACAACAACATAACCACAAACTTACAACTAAAAAGCAACAATAATTGTGCTCTTTTTTTAACTATCAACTACAACAACTATAGAATATGCACATTAATGTTTGAAAAAGCTTTCTTTGCTTGTTTACAAATCTGTTTCTTCAACTTGAATATTCATAGATATATAATATAGCACTTAAATGTATAGAGAATTTCTTAAAATTAATAACAACTTGGCTGTTTCACACAAATCTAGGTACACAATGATGATTCTATTGATTCTACTTATATATAACAAATTCTAGTGTTCTGTAAAATGTTTGCGTCTTAGTGCACGTTTAAATTTTCTAGTCATCCACTGAAGATGTTCGTATTCACTCTTCAATTGCATATTATCCCTAACAAGAGTTTGTTCCTCTTCAATTTCCGCCTCTTCGCGCTCTTTATTCTTACGGCGTGACAAACGACTTGCTTCATTATTCTTTGCACGATCCTCCAAACGTTTACGTTCACTTTCGCTGAGATGTCGCAATTTTGCCGGATCAGGTTTGTCACTGTGATTCTTAGAGGGGCGTCCTCGTTTTCTTTTGTTCTCACTACTGGTATTGGCTGAAATTGAGGATAACGCAGGTGAAAATGGTGATGTTGTATATGCCGTGTGACTACTGGTGTGATTTGTATGAGATGAGGTGTAACTATGTGGTGTGCAGGGCGCCTCTTCGTCTTCGTCATCTAGCTCTTGCTCTTGCTGCACCACCTCATCATCGGCGCTGGTGCCATTTATTAATGCTGTATATATGGTTGTGTCAACGGACTGGAAAGAGGAATTGCTGCAATTGAGTAATTGACTCATTATATCGATGGTATCCTTTGAAATCGGCATACTTGATATATCATTGTGCTGTAATTTGAAAAACAAAAAAACCAAAAATTAGCAAATACATTCAACCAACCAAAAATCACAATATTCTCTTACCATATCATTACTCATTTCATGAATTAAATTCACTACATCGGGTGTGTTAATATCTTGTGCGGTTGTGGATGGTGTGTAGCGTTTAGACGTATCCAAATGTAGTTTGCGTCTTTTTTCAGCCATTGTATTAGATGTGGCAGAGGATCGTAGTCCACAACGTACAACAAGAAGAGAATTTTGAGCATTTATATTTGTGTATTTATTTTCTATATTATCCTCCTCCTCCTGCTCCTCATTATTCTCCTCTTCAGTGCAATTGCTCATATCCAAATCCGGTTTAATGTCGTCATAAAAGAAATCCTGACATTGACTTTCTGTAATGAGTTTTGTACACGTAGTGTCCATTTTAAAATCATCTTCCTCATCATAGTTGGGTAATAGAGGTTCGGCGCTGGTTACAATATTTTGACTATTATTTGTGGATATTGTTTCACATAGCATTGGATTATTTTGTGAACTGGTGAATATGTCAGACATTGAAATTTGTTGACTTATATCGACGGCATCTTCATTCCAGTATGTATCCATATCCATGGGATTCATATTATTACTGAAAGTGTCTTCGCTGAAAAAAACTTCATCACCCACACCAGGTGCAACATGAAATAGTTGATCCAAATGTTCCTCCCCCTCCACCTCCACCTCTTTCCGTTCGAATGGCTCCATTTTGACACACTTTGCGCCACTCTTGTAGTTGTTGTTGTTGTTGTTGTTAATATTGTCGCTACTATACGAAATCATAATATTGCCGTTGCTGTTGTCCACGTCGTCGTTGTTGTTGTAATATATTTGCTCCTTAATGTTATAGTTGTTGTTGTTGTTGTTGCTGCTGCTACTACTGCTGTTGTTGCTGTTTCTGTTACTGTTGTAACAATCTGCAATCATATCGATGTCAAAATCAAAATTTTCAAACGTTCCAATGTCGTCGTCGTCGTCGTCGTCGCCTCCAATGTAAATCTCTTCGTATTCGCTACCGTTAATACCTTTGCTTTGATTATTGAAAATAATTGTTGCTGCTGCTGGCACTGTTGTTGTTGTTGTCGTCGTTGTTGTTGGCGTTGATGATAATATTGGTATTGTTGTTGACGTTGGCGTCGACTGTTGCAGATATTCTGTAAAATGTTGACATAAAACAAATCATTAATAAATTTATGCAAAATTAAAACAATCATCAATTGTGGATCGTCGATACATTCCAAAAAAATTTCATCTATAAATATTTTCAATTTTATTAATGCCATCATTATGATTAAAAATATGTTGTGTCGAATAAAATAAATTATAGCATACTTTTATGCTTAAAATAACATGAATTAATAATAAAGCACAAATCCAACAACTACTACAATTCTTCCTCCTCTTCCAGTGCGATCGATCTACTACAAATTATTGTGAAATAGTTGATTTTCATATCGCTCATTTGCTGCAAGACCGGCATAAATCAAAAAACGTGATTTTTGAGTTAATGCTGCAGAATTGTTCGTTATATCATACTTCATGTTGAGTGAAAAATTCATATGAATACCTCTTATATGCTCCGCTTAAGAAGAGAATTTTTTCCGTGTTTTCCGTGTACGGTTGGAGTCAGTTGAAAACTTCTAACGCGTTTTATGGAAAATCGATTTTTTTGACTTATGCCGGTCTTGCAGCAAATGAGCGATATGTTGTGTATATTTAATAGAGAGCTCAAAGAGAAAAAAAAAAAAAAAAATTAAAACTAACACCAACTTAAAACTTCCAACACTGCTCCCGAATAAATCAAAAATCAAAAAGGGTGAAATACAATCAGATAATCCTCTAAAATAATTTAAGGGGCACACAACTAGTTTGAAAGTTGGAAATTTTTTGTTGCATTTTTCGATAACTTAGACCTTTAAAAATAACATATTTAAATTTCAAGTGAAAATCTCATATAGTTTCTGAGTTGCAGCCTTCTACAGAGAGCAGCTGCAATGAACAATGAAATCAGTACTTTTACCTTTAAAAGCGTTTTTTTTTTTTTGCTCAAAACTAAATTTTTCACATTTGCTACAGCTGTAACTCGATAACACAACAAATCATCGGATCGACATGGATCTTGTTTTCCCCAAACAATGTCCCTCCCTCCTCCACTTTTATGATTGGATGAAATATGCAATTATGCCAGGCCAAAGAAAAAAAAAACAAAAAAAAAAGTATCCGATTTTTGAGCAAAATTGAAATTTTTTTTCCAAAAATTCGCCATTTTGCTTCACTAATTTTTTTTTTTCTTTTATTTCAGGCACTGTGTGAAGGCTACAATCACTGCAGCAGTGGAAGAACTTGTTTTTTTTTTTTGTAGACTCAGAAGGAGATGAGAAATCGTTGAAAATCGAATATTTTCATTTGGGGAAAAATTACTTTGTATTCATTATTTAGGCAAAAATATATCTGCAAAATTTTCAAACATTAAATGCAATACTTTTTTTTTTAAACAATTCACAAAAATCACCTTTAGGTGGTCAAAGTAGTTGTGGCTGCTCCCCCTTAATTGCATTTGGTTAGCCGGTATAAATAAATAATTCAGTGATTGAATATTTGATTTGCAGCAACTAATTGTGAAATGTAGACAGTTGGTTTGTCTATCGCGTACCAATGAAAAAAAAAAAAAAACAAAGTCTTGGTTGAGGCTGATCGAACTGTGTGAATTCAATTCCATGAACAAATGCAAGTGGTGAATTTTTTTGTAAAACACTTTAAAAATATGTAATTATTATTTTTCAACATTTCTAGTCTTTTTGTTTATATTTTTCTCGAAAAGAAAAGTCAAATATTTTTCATTCTTAACGATTCATATATGTGTATATGTATGTGCTTACACATGTATGTAAGTGTTATTGTTATTCTGCAATAAATAAACAAGTGCCTTGCATATAGTATATTATTTAAATACGCTGCTGCTGCTGGCTCAACAAAAATTTTCTTAATAAATTCAATGAAATTGGAAATGTTCAGACCGATTTTTTTTTACTTCCTAAAGTAAAATTAAAATCATCTTATATCCTTTAGTATAATATGGGGAAAAAATAATTGCAAATAAGTCAAATCTAAATTTAAATTAATCTTGACCTTGTCGCCATATAACAACGGTCCTTTATATTTCATATTCAATTTCTATATTTATTAAATATTTAAAAGCAACTAGTTTCACTAGTTAAGGGAGATAGTAAATTCATACTGTAAAAATACCTATACATTTTCATTAAATTTAACAAATCTACCACTTTTTGTTCGCTGTTATTTATTGTGCTCTTCTTTTGCTCTTATCTATTCCACACGCTCTCTTTCAACAGGTTTCAATATTGTTGAAATACATAACCCCCCCCCCCCCCCTCTCACTGTAGGCTCTTTGTATAATTTTATATTGAATTATGTCTCCAACAAACTGTTTTTTTTTGTTTCACATTTTACCTAAACCCTTCTACCACCAACCAATTAATGTATCTACAACATACACACATGAGTCATAATAATAATGAGTTTGCACAACACGCAGCAGATACAATGGCAAAAAAGAACAACAACAAGAAAGAGATAGGTAGAGAGTATACAAATCATATATAACCACAATTTAATATTGAAAATGATATTGGCTACTACTCTCACTAGAGCGCTTTTTCTAGAAGAATCATCTTCATCAACTACTCTCTGGCTGTTATATGTACTATACTATACATCTTCGTTGGGTATGGGCATTTATATGTGTGTGTGTGTATAGCATGAACGTTAAACAAAAAAAGCAAAACAAAAAAACATCGTTGCGTCTGCAAATTGTGCATGTTTAAACATGCTCGGTTTGGTATTTTGTTTGCTTCGTACCAAGGTGCAAGTAGAGATATTTGAACAACACTACCACCACCACCACCACACAACCAGCTGATTGCCGGTAATTTTTTTAAATTCTTAGTATTCATATTTTACATATTTAACACTTTTTTCATTTTTTCAAGCAAGTTATATATAAACATTAAGGGTCATAGAAAATATGAAAAATTTCAATTGAAAAAACAAAGAATACAAATTTTACAAAAAATTCATATTTATGATTAGTTGAAAGAAAAAAAAAAATTATTAATATTGACTTGGTAAAAAAAATATAATTTATCCAATACAATAAAATCTGCCTATAAAAATGTGAATGTTATAGATTTGCAATATTTTGATTTTATTCAAATATTTCTGCTAGTCACCCAATTAATTGTAGCTAAAAGTATAAAAAAAAAAAAAAAAAAAAAAAAAAAAAAAAAAAAAAAAAAAAAAAAAAAAAAAAAAAAAAAAAAAATTCAAAATTTTGTTTTACTAACAATTTTTGTTGTTGTTGTTGTTGTAATAACATTAAACATCTGTAGTCTACCTTATATTGGTATATGAATATTAGTATAGGATAGTATTAAGTAGATACCTCAAAATCCAATTGTCCAAAGCTGTTATCGTCACGATGGCTCGCTACCGACTGTGAGCCATGCAACATGTGCTAGTCGATTTAATATAATTTACATGAAATAATACAAGTGAATGAATGAGAGTGAGTGAATGATTGAAAGCAAAAACAAAGAGCAAATTATAAAATTGCTCGCTCTACTTTTGGTCTTTTTACTACTATGTGTATGAGAGATTCTCAATCATTTTTCACCGCAAGTGGTGGTGGTGGTGGTATTGATCTTGACTCGATGGAATAGATAATTTGTGTATTATGGTATGGAAGTGGGGCATTTCCCTCTTTTACATTTTAATTTCCCTCTCTGTTTGCAAATAAGTATACTGTATGCACGTATATATATATGAAAATACTTGTACAATTTATAATTATGTTATATCTTGTATTGATGAATTTCAAAAATTAAGATCTTAGAATATAGTAATAAGATAATTTGTATAAATGTTTTTGAATCAAAACGGGTGCTAAGAAAATTTTGTACTTGAGACGAGACGACGCCATTTTAAAAATTTCATATTCTTCCAATGTTGAAGATGTTAAAATCAAGAAGGGGGCGAGCGAGACAATCTTCGAATGTTACGTAGAGGTATGATCACTACTTTACGTCATACGATCATTGAACTATTTCATTCAACTGTTGACCCATATTATCACCGAATAATAAATATTATCCGATTTGAACGTATAAAGGTACTCGTATTTACAGAGAGTGAAATAAATAGAGAGAGAGAGAGACTTGCCCCTTTCATTTTCAATACAATACTAATGAGAGAGCTTCAGAATTTTCTCTTTTTTCAAGTGGTTGATGAAATGCCTGCCTGGCCAGATAACACAGTTTATATTCTAACCTGCCATTGTAGGCGTTTTGTGTGGAGCATTAACATTGAAGTATATCAATAATTAAAAAAGACTATTTGAGCAAACAGTAAATTTGATGCGCTCTTTTTCAATTGTATTCTTTTCACTTTTGGAGAGAAGAACTGTTTGTTGGAGAGATATGCTCTTCGTTATTGAATTTCACAATAATTATTGTGCCGACATAAATGTGTGATGTTTTTTTAATGGAAAAAAAAATTATTAACTTCTAGTTTTGATTTGAAAAAACAAAACGAGAAGAGGTACAAAAAGAATGTATTTATTTCTTACAAATAAAATCAATAAATAATTTATAGGCATTTTTTGAAAGAATTATTATTATTTGATATTCTCTCATGGAATTTACATTTTCCTGCAAAATCTACCAACAATTTGAGGTAGCTTACATTGGCTGGATTGCTTTTTTTTTTTGCGAAATAGTATGACAATTTTCAAGTAAATTTCTTTTGTACATCGACAATAATTGATCATATTTTTTTTTACGACGATTCTAACTTCAGGAAATTATAAGCAGGTACTTATTACTTCTCATGGGATACCTACACACATTTTCCTACAAAATCTACGAATTTGAGTCATTGGACAAAATCTACAAATTTGATGCATTGGGCTGATACCTAATTTTACGAAATAATATAATTGATAATACTATGGATAATGACTACGGTTAGTTAAAATGTCTTGTTTGGAACAGAAATAAAAAAAAAACATAGAATGTGACCAGAATAATCGAATTTCGCAATTTCAACATTTCTTACAGCAACTGGTGTGTTTTTCATTTTGCTGTAGTACAATAAATATTTGCTAACAAATTTCATTACATTTCATTACACATTACTCAAATTTTGTAATGTACAGGTGGTCACTTGAACCGTTTCTAGCCTGACACATAGATACTAACTGGTGCTATCTAGCAGTAAATTTATGTTCACTATGTATGAAATAGCTGATCCATAGGTATCTCAGATGAAACAGTACTCCATATTTTGCATAAAGAATTACATATGAAAAAGCTCTTTGGAAAATTGGTGCCACATTTGTTGACAATTCAACACAAACTGAATCGAAAACGGAATTTCTCAGCGTAATTTGGAGCGTTTTAAACAGAATAAAACCGATTTCTTGTGTCGTTTTATAACTACGGATGAGACTTGGATCTGCCACCATGATCGTAAATTGAAACAAAAACGATTATAGTGGACTGAAGCAGGTAAAGAGCACACGATGGGCAACTCAAGGTAATAGCATAAGTTTTTTGGGATGCAAAAGGGATATTGTTTATTGATTAGCTTACTATTGTAACCTTTTGGATATACTGGATGCAGTAATTCCCGAAAAAGACCCGGTTTAAGGAAGAAAAAATAATTTTTCATGTTTTCACAATGGCTAAATGCAAGGAATAGCAGCCGTAGGAGGCATATTTTACAGACCTTTTGGAATCATACTTTAATGATAGGATAGATTTATTGGAGGAGCGCTGGACTAAGTGTATTGAACTGTTAGGAGATTATACTGAATCAAAAAACCAAAACTTAAACCAAAATAACACTTTTCAAGTGAGCTGTAATAATTATTTAAACATTTTCGCAAGTTCTTACTATCTTGTAATTTATAAAAAAAAAAATTACAAGTTAGAAATTACCTTGATCTTTTACTGAACTTCGATTCCTTCGATTTATTGACAATAAATCGAAATGTACAATACAAAAGGAAATTCGTTCAAGTGGCACTGCTTACTTATCTGCAAGCAACTGACAACAATTAGTCATGCACCCAAACATAAAAATTCGTGTTTCTTAGATCTACGCACACCGTTAAAGGAGCATTTTTATTAGCACTCGACTTTTTAGGTCTCTGTGCTATGACTTTTGAGTCAAGCTTGTACTTTACAACACTGATTGTTATGGTTTGTGGCTTGTTTTTACTGTTGTTAGAACACATAATTATAAAGGTGATATGACATATGATAAATCACCAAGTTCTATTTTGTTATTATAATCATATACGTAGGTTGCCTTTTATATATATTTTTTTAAAATATGATTTAGTACGTTTTCGTCAAATCTAAAATTTCCTTTGGAAAGTTTGACATTTTTTAGCATAAACGTACTCAGAACGTTTTGATGTACAAGTGCTATTTGTGTTGTTTACTGTGACTTGAAAAATTAATCTCGTTCAAAAAATGGATTTAAATCCTGTACATTTTCGAGCTATGATATTTTACGATTTTCGAAGTGTATTATCTCAACCGCAGTACTTCGATCGTCTTCATGCGATATTTGGCAATGAAGCACCAACCAATCCTCCAGATAATTTATAACTGATTTAACGAATTCAAGCGTGGTCGCCATTCGCTCCAAGACGAATTTCGTGAAGGTCATTGTGCCAGAAGCCATCGATATGGTGCCTGAACTGATCATGAAAGATCATCATGTGACATACCGTGAGATAGAGGCATTCTGGGGCATTAGTTCCACCGCCGTGCATTAGTTATTGCATGAACACTTAGCTATCTGAAAGATTTTTTCTCGAGACAGGTGATTAATCATGGATATATGCGTATCAGCCCGAAACAAAACAGCAATCGACCGTGTGGGTCTTCCAAGACGAGCCAAACCCAACAAAATCCATATTTTGGAGGTGTCTCAGTCGGAGTGGCACAAGTGCTTCGACAATTGGTTTGAGTGCAAAAGTGTATAAACCATCATGGAGAATATTTTGAAAAAATTTTTGATAACCAAATGCATTTTTATACTTTTTAAAAAAAATATAAAAGGCAACATACTTTTTAAAAAAAAATATAAAAGGCAACCCTCGTTTTTATTACGTTTTACTGTAAGAATTTTATTATGACTTCGATTTGGATAATCTAAGTTTTAGAGGTAAATAATAAAATTGTTGTAATTCCTTTCTTCCTGTATTTTGACGAGAATTTTCATTTTTGTGAACTTGAATAAAAGAAATGAGTACATTTATATGTGTTTTAGAAGATTTCAATATTTAGAATTAAATTAAGTAAAAAAAAGTGGTACAAGTAGTACAAGAAATGGAACCTGCTTGTTATTACATAACAATTCCTCGATTTTCATAAAGATCAAATTAAACAATACAATAACATTACTTGCGGATCGATAAATTTACGACTTTTCGAAACAAAAAAAATCATAAATTTGTCTAACTCAATTTCTCCAACTACAGCCTGCGACATCACAATTAAATTTTATTGGGGGTTCAAGATTACAGTGAAGTTTTGAAGTCCTACATCTTCTTTTTAGTCTAAGACAATAAGACAAATTTGATAATTACTGGGAGGGACAAACCTCCATAAGTAAAATAAAGTTAAATGGCAAATATTTTTTGAATTCTATGCACCTATAGTTGTGGAATATCGTGCTTCTAGGTTTTTCACATTTCATCATCATATGGAATATCGGGAAACGGTCGGGACTTCTCCATATTTATTTCCAACAAAAAGAGCAATATTTTCCCTTTTTTTTAGATTTAAGTTTAATATCTGGGGAATTTTGATATTGTGTTTTGCGGTCAAATATCTTGAAAAATTATCGTATGAGACCATTTCAGCCATGGCAGCCTTTCAACAATTAGATGATTCTACGCAGTAAAAAAATGGATTTTGAAACCGCAAAATGATTCCCTGACTCCTCTATAATTAAAAAAGATTGGATTTGATATGTCTTTTCAGACGTTTTAATAATTCTATATTCTCGATTTATTAGTCCTCAAAATTAATATAGCGAAAGAGTTCCTTATCCGAATATTCCGCCTCACAGGCTCAAAATGACCCTTTGAAATACTACTATTGCATTGTAGAAGTGTGTATTTTGAGAGAAATTTGCATGAGAGCCATCGAAGAAGCAGTAAGAGGGATATATAAGAAAAAATTTACAACTTTATATAACACAACCCAGCAATAAAAGAAAAACGATTATGTTGGACGGACCAGAGTAGTCACATTCAATGGATTTTTTGAGTCTCTGAAATCGGATCCGTGCTCGGATTTTCACTATCTTCCTCAGGTTTCTTTCTAACCTCAAAAATCGTCGGTTATCGTCTAATTTTTGAGGTTTGAGGTTTTTCGTGTGGCTGTCGCGGTAAAAAAAAAATAACAAAAAGGATGTCCAACGAACTGGATTAGTCACATTATATGGACTATCCTTCTATGCTCAAACTACGGAGTTCCTCGGCTATTTTTATCGGTTCTTAGAGGTTAGAAAGAGTTCTGGGGCGATGGATTTGGTTTCAGCGGCCCAAACTTCATATAATGTCCGCCAGATATTTTGCTCTTTTATCGAGGTGTAGTGTAATGACTTCAGACAGACCCTTACCTTGATCTTCAACTGTCTAAAAATGTGAACAAGACGCTCTTTCGAAAAAGCCTATTTATCGTCATCGAAATTAAGTGATTCTAAATCATTGTTTTTGCGAAAATTCGATCGCTTAGAAAATTAATTTGTGCTTATTGTTAGTAATCTAAAAGAACTGCTTACAATTGGCCTTCTATTTCTTCTTCTTCTCATCATCTTCATCTTCAGCTCAACTCTGTTCCATGGTTTTCAAATACAATGGTTCATTGCACTGTGATATTCTGCATCTATCATCATCATCATCATCATCTAATGTATGTATGTATGTATGTATGTACATAAATGTACCACCAAAATTTGGATGAGTCGCAACATCCATCATATGTATTTAACAACAATGTATACGATGTCAACGACTGCACCACCAAATGTATTGATGAATTATGATTTGGTTATGATGGATATGATGTATTTTGCGATTCATTTTACTTTCGCATTTGCATACGATACGTATGTTTTGGGTACACATACAACGAACGACATACAAACACAGTACTCACCATCTATGAATACCGGAACATTTATCTCTTCAACTGTAGCAGTAGGCGGCATTGCTCCACTCATATCCGGAAGGGATACGTCGGCACCTGTCAACTGAATCCCAGCCATTGATGCCAAAGTCATCGGCTGCTCCGGTAACACCGTATTCAACATATTGCGGCTGCTGTTCGAATTGCAGCGCGCACAGCGGTAGTCGGTGTCTGTCAATGTATTCACCACCGTTTGCGATTGATTTACCGTATGCGTATTTTGAATGTTCAAATGAGATGATCGCGGCGGCGTATAGTTCACCGACGATTTTAAGTTTTTCTTTATTGGCAAATTCTTTTTCACTAAAAGCGTAATCGGTTCCGACCTTGGTAAAAAGGGCACACTTGTTATTCGGGACTTTGATTGATTTCTGTGTATTTGTGATTGTTCTTGTGACCGGCAGGCCGGGCTTGTGATCAGCAGAATTCTCTGATTCGAACGTGGTTGTATTACAATCGGAATCGTATTTGGGGATATCGTTTTTAATTCGGTTACAGTCACTCTGTCCGTATTTACTACAACAGGTTTCTCGTATACTTGTGGACTTAAGAATTGGGGCTGTGTGGGCTCCTGGATCATCAATGTTATTTCCTCGTGATTTTCTGCACTGCTTGTTGTCGTTGGTACTATCGACGTTTGTAGTGTTGGTAGTATTGCAATTGGGCCGTGATTGGCAAGATTGGACTTCAACGCTGAATGCCATTTTGAACGGGGCTATTGAAGTTTAATTTTTTTTTTTTTTTTGTGAAATAAATTTCAATAATTTTTACGACAATACGGATTAGTGTTTTTGGTTTTTTTTTATTTCGGACACAATATTGACAAGGATTCGTTGATAATGAGTGGAGCAATCGCAAATAGATATGGAAGAAAAAAATAAATAAAATAAATTAAATTAATTGAATTCAAATTCAAGTAGAAGCACATTTATAACAGTAATACATAAGCGTTTCACAAAGCATAAATTATACATTTCAATAGCTAAGTCAAGAGATATTAAGAATAAAGCTGTGAGCAATAATTTTAGTTATTTTTGCATATATTTACATTATTATATTTATATGCTCACAATTTCTCTTGAAATCTCTTACTATTTGCTTGTGTTGAACTGGTATTGTTGGTGGAATTCATTGCTATTGACTTATATATGGCACATATCACAACAATACGTATAGATCTCGAAAAAAAACATCAAAATATGCACATGTAACATATACCTCTCTCATGTAAAAGAAGACTTTACGAGAGTACAAAGTTCATAATTTTCTTGTCATGATTGCCATAAAATACCTAAATGCTTACATATTATATGGATATAATAAATTAGATGCATTTTTATTTTATTAAATTGCTAACGCATCTTCAGATAGATAAGTCTATGTTTAAAAAGTAAATACTTAAGCAATTTTCCACCATAACATATATAAATGTTTAATTATAATTTTATGCTGTAAACTTGTACTTACTTTTAATTCACCACCAGAGAGAAACAATGAAATTGTAAGGGAACCTCTAGACTTGCTCTAAAAAGAGTCTCGCACACAATTTCCCTTCAAACTGTAAATTAAAGAATGGAAAAAGAATACAAAAATACAAAATTAATAAATTGGTATTTTTGTATATGAAATTTTCTAGAATATGTTGAATAATGAATTTTGGAACTAATAAACTACATACTTGCAATAAATGCAGAATAGTACACCCTAACGAAAATAAAAGAAATAAATAAATAATAATAATAAATTGAGTTATTTTTGTGAATATAAACAAACTAAACATTTTTTGTCGGCAAAGCTCATATAAGGCTTGGCTCAAGGTCAAAGTTCAAAGTTGCCCTCGAAATTACTCAAATTCATTTATTTTTACAATATGGGTATCAAAATAAAGGTCTTATTAATACTTTTTCACTGATATATTACAGTTTATGCCTACTTTTTACATTTTGAAAGTTATTATCAAACATATGAATTTGAAAAATTTTTTTTTTTTCTTTCAAAAAATTATTTTTTTTTTTCGAAAATAAGCCCTATTAACCTATCGAAAATTTAACACCATATTAAAGGACATACTACAATTACCTTTCCAATGGTGTATTAAACATGTTTTTTATGTATTTTTAATATTTTTTTTTTTTTTCATCTTCATACTTTGTCTATTGCAGATGGAAAATATCTCCACAGAGTGTAATTATGATCTATCATCTGACCACTCACCCACGGTAATATCTATAAAATCACCAAGCCCCCAAAGCAATTGCGTTAGAAAGAAAATAGACTGGTTAAAATTCAAGAAATATATAAATTCCCATCTTCCTCTGAGTACTGTATTAAGAAATGGACACGATGTAGACTCAGCACTCGAAAAATTCAACCAGCTGCTCTCATTAGCTCTCAGCTAAGCCACCTGCACAAAGGTATGCAAGCAATCAAACTATAGCCCATACACACCAGCCGATATTGAATTGCTAGTAAGACAGAAAAGAAGACTCCGAAGACAATGGCAAGAATTCAGATCACCGAATCTGAAAACACAGCTTCAGCACTGCACTCGAAAGTTAAAGCAAGCCTTAAAAAATAAAAACAACAAAGAGTTAGAAGAGCACATAGCGAAATTAACACCTGGTGAAGCGTCAGACTACTCTTTGTGGAAATCAGCAAAAAACTCAAATCGGCCAATTCTCACTGATTCCCCCATCCGTTTGAGTGACGGTAATTGGGCTAGAAGCAACTGTGAGAAGGGTTTGGCTTTTGCAAACCACCTAAAAAGTGTGTTTACACCCAATCCACCCTCTTCACAGTCCTCATTACCAAAATTAACTTCTCAACCTTGCTCAATAACGCTCAAAATTAAAAAAAAGGACATATTCAAAGCAATTTATAAAGATTTAAACCCAAAAAAATCACCTGGTCCAGATAAAATTACCGGTAAAATGATAAAAGAGCTACCTCCGGCTTCAGTAATTCATCTGATGCACATTTTCAATGTTATCCTTCGTATTAAACACTATCCCAAATGCTGGAAAACTTCAAAAATTATTATGATAGCAAAACCAGGACAAGACCCTACAAAAGTTGCATCGT
Organism: Megamerina dolium; assembly: GCA_963854835.1. Lineage (NCBI taxonomy): Eukaryota > Metazoa > Arthropoda > Insecta > Diptera > Megamerinidae > Megamerina > Megamerina dolium. Next base: position 7,478,822 of record OY978526.1, on the reverse strand, counting down.
ACAGACCTATCAGCCTCCTGCATCTACTTTCTAAAGTATTCGAAAAGCTACTTGTCATGAATATAACTCCATTTATTAACCTCAACCAACTGATTCCTCAACACCAGTTTGGATTTAGAAAACAGCACGGCACAATAGAACAAGTCCACCGCATTGTAACTCTGATAAGGAACACTTTTGAAGAAAAAAAGTATTGCTCAGCTGTCTTTCTTGATATCACTCAAGCTTTCGATAAAGTATGGCACGATGGCCTTATTTACAAACTTAAACTATTACTGCCTGCAAATGTCTCCTCATTGCTTAGTAGCTACCTCACGAAAAGACAATTTCTCGTACATCACAAGGATTACACAACAAATCCATTGGATATTCACGCTGGCGTTCCTCAAGGAAGTGTTTTGGGTCCCTTACTGTATCTCTTATACACTTCAGATATGCCCAACAATAACTATACATTCATATCGACCTTTGCTGATGATACGGCAATATTGTGCTCTCGCTCTAACCCCATAGAAGCTACTAAACTCCTGCAGACTCACGTCGATTCTGTCGAAATCTGGCTAGCAAAATGGCGTATAAAAGTCAATGAATCAAAGAGCGTACATGTAACCTTCACGCTAAGGCTAGATACATGCCCCCCACTTAAAATTAATGGCCAATCAGTTCCACAATGTTCCTCAACAAAGTACTTGGGTATTCACCTCGACAGAAGGCTGACATGGAAAAATCACATAGAAGCAAAGAAAACTCAGATCAAGCTTAAAATGAATCAGTTATGGTGGCTGTTACACAAAAGATCAAAGTTGAATCTTGAATACAAAGTGCTATTATATAAAGCAATCCTGAAACCAATCTGGACTTATGGTATTCAGTTTTGGGGCACCGCATCTCCCTCTAATATCGAAAAATTGCAGCGAATACAATCCAAGTGTCTGCGAATTATTGTAAACTCGCCTTGGTATATGAGGAACGTTAACATCCAGCGAGATTTAAATGTATCCACAATTTCTGAGGAAGTTGCAATGTCCTGCAGAAGCTACATTCAAAAATTACACAATCATCCGAATCCCCTTGCTAGGCAATTGTTGCTGAGCAAGGGGCATCGTCGATTAAAAAGAAAAGACACACTGAATATGCTGTAAAATTGCTACATCTCGCGACTCACCAAATTGTGATGGAACGTAGGGGATATCACATAGTTTTATTTAGTTTGTAAGATTTGAATACTTATTGTTAGTTTCTTGTATTTAAGAAAGATTCAATAAAAAAAAATAAGCTAACAAAAAAAAAATCTTCATACTTTGTCTATTGTAATTAAGTGTGTACGGAAATAGTAGTGATAAATGTAGAATATGAAATTAAATGCATAAAAAAAAAAAAAAATAAATAAATATTGTAGGTCGCGAAGCCGGGGACGGACTTATAAGGTATTTTTTTTTTTGTTGATAACCGTAGTATCAACTAAAAAAAAAATTTTTTTAAATATATAAGCATTTTCTAAAAATATGTTTTTTATACCATTGAAAAGGTAATTGTATGGCCTTTAATATGCTTTTAAATTTTTTAAAGTTAATAGTAATTATTAAAAAAAAAAAATATTTTGATTATAACTTTTGAAATATCGAAAATAGGTTATGTTATATATCAGCAAGGTTTTTAAAAGTCCTTTCTTTCGATACCCATTTTATAAGAAGTTATTGAGTAATTTCGATCGCAAATTTGAACTTTGATCTTGAGTCACATCTTATATAGGCGTTGCCGACAAAAAATTTTTTTCTTTTTTTGTGTTCACAAAAATGTACCCTATACGAAGAAATTTTAAATTGTTTTCCCTTCAAGTGGACTATTCTGCGCTTATTCCAAAAAAGCGAAACTGAATTTGGAAACATCATACAAATAATTGTATTGAAGGTCGACCATATAGGAAAAACTGTATAAAGTATCAACTTATAAAAAAAAATGTTTAATAACATTTTTTTTTTTAATATATTTCTCCATTTCTAGACTACAGTAAAGAAGACACCATTATTTTCACCAACGACGCTCTCCGCAAACATCACTTGGCGTATAAAGTTTAAACGAGCCTTTAAACAACAGGGCAATATGGCCTCGCAGCCCAGCCCTCAATTAATATTTTATCCACTTATTTATAAAATATAAGATAAATAAATAAATAAATATTTTTTACGATGTTATAAAGGTAATTGCGTGTTTTTAATATTTTAATATAATGCTAAACATTCGATGGGATAAAAAACGGTTTTTGAAGAAAAAGTTTTTTCAATTTATATATTTGATAACTTTTAAAATGTGAAATATAGTGAAAAGGTGTTAGAAACTTATCTTTTGATACCCATACTGTAAAAAAAATCCAACTTTATTGAGCAATTTCGATCGCAAATTTGAACTTTGACCTTTAGCCACGACTTATATGTTGGTTGCTGACAAAAAATAAATTTTTTTCGTTTGCTATATTCACAAAAATAAGCTCTGAGGCAATTTTTTAATTTTTTTCCTTTTGAAGGCCCATATTTTGCAAAAATTCAAAAACAAAAAAAACAAAAAATACATTCTTGATATAAAAATCTAGTAAAAATGCCAAGTCATGACTAAAGTTTTGTCACTTATTACACAAGCAACGATATGTATATGATGATGGACACAACCAAGACTGAGCCGATGTAGACTATTTATAGCACGCATAACATGTAAATATTGCAATTAATTCCTGTTGCATATATACATACATACATTCATATCAATTGAATAAAAAATTACTACTAATCTAATATTATTTCTATGTTTGTATGAATATAAATTATAAAGGGGGTATATAAAAAAAAATGTACCGCACAACAATATTATCAGCAACACCCCATCTAACTATACTAGATTGAAAGTAATTACCCGTACGTACACAAACAAAGTTGATTATATTTTCAATACGTTTACTAGGTACACCACCGTTAAATAAAAGGTATAAAAATAATATGGTAAAACAATGAAAGCAAAAAGCTTTTAATTCATATAAAACAAACATGTCTGTGCATGTCGTAGATAATTACAAAAACAAGTTGATATTTCCAAGAATTATAACTTTGTCGATTCTACGAAATGGCGGCACGTTTGCCGTATGGGAAGAATGATAATAATTACATTTGTGTTTATAAATATTCGTTCATGTACGTACAAACATACAAGGTGTTTATATCAATTGATTTTATTTTTATACCTCCATGTATGAAATATAACAATTTTGGGCTTTCTCAAAAAATAATGTTCAATTAGTCGATCGTGAATTTTGCACATGAATTGTTTGTTTGCTTTCAAACTAATGAAATTGTTAATGTGTTGAGATGTGAAGTAAAAGAGCGGAATGTATATTTCATTTCAAATTAAGAGGGGTTGCTTTGCAGAATATATAAACTATAGTCAAACTATGATCGTGAAATATGTACTCTGTATTCGCAAGCATACATAAAGAGAAATCACAAATACTATTGCTGGAGCATTGCACCATGTATTTATAAGTACGAAAACTCAGTCGTATATAAGAATGTACTTTTTGTTAATAATATAAAGTACTAAGAGCTTTTAGCGCTCGATAATATAAAAACACATACATATACATAAATATATGTATGGCATTATTCAATAATATTCACTGAGGAGGCGTATATTTGGTTTATATTCATAAAAACTAAAAAAGTTAACTTTAATGATGGAAGATAAGTAAAATATGAGTCATCAAATGACCACTTTTAAATGATTAGACGACAGTTTTTTAGCGCTATTTGGATATAAATCGAATCTCAAAAAATAGCTTGTTCATATATACGCATATATACAGGCACTCTCCAACAATGTAAAATCACTCTATGGAACACAAATAGCTTTACACATATTTTTGCATAAAATCAATCAGGATTTATAATATATATCTATGTACAAGCTAAATGCGTAGACACTTACGTAAAATACTCCAAGTATATACCCAAAAAAGTGTGGGTTCTACTTTTAAAAAAAGAGACGAAGAAATTTCTAGTACGACGCAATTGGTGGTAAATCCAACCACCACTACTTTCACTATTTTCTATTCCTGAGGTTATTAAACGCGTAGTTGCGATTGAAGGCAACTATTTACAGTAATTTATTACTTTTTACTTGTTTTTTTTATTAACTTTACACTTGTATGACTTTTTTGCTGTTTTTGTATCTCAAATCACAATTTTAATTTACTATTTATTTTCTTTTCAACACTTTTTCTTATTTCACTATACTACAAATATATATTATATTCGTGTATAACACCGGCAAAAGGATATCACAAAATATGTGTACTTTTGCCACTGAATAGAATAAACACAAAATTTCAATTGAATCTTGCTACGAAGCAACGATTGAATAGACAGAAAATTTTCACGTCAGCTTGCTGATGAAATTAATTTCGTTGTGAAATTCAAAAAGTTCATGTTGGCATATTGGAACCTGTTTTTTACACAACACAACACATCGTTATTGCTATTATGTTTGTTTGTGTTTGTGTGAGCTTTTGAGGGAATTTTTTGACAGCCAACACACATTCATATCTATGTAGTATAGCCTTTAGACAATACGATCTTTTGAAAACCATTTGTTGCACACAAAACTAATAATTTATAGGTGGGTAAAAAGTGAGCATAGGTGAGCAGAAAGAACTAAATAAAATTATTGTTTATATAGCAATTAGTTTTAAAATGACAGCGACTATATTTTTGGGCGACCAAATTCGCCAATTTGTGAACATCAATATGATTACTAATGTTGAGGCTCACTTTATATTCTTTAATTAATGTGACGCACAAATATTGCTATTTTCCAAGTGATTAGAAAAAAAAAATACAACAGTATATTAAAACTCAGACGTCGTGTTGCCGTGTCGCCGTTAAAATAATCGTCTTCATTATAATATAAACACATGAGATTTGTGACGTGCAAATTGTTGAATTATAATATATGCATTTCAATGGAATCAACTATAATCCCGACTGCATACTGCAACTGTTATGTCAATTGAACAAGAAGTTGTAGCCAAGCAATTACGATGCAACTTATCAAATTCTAACGAATGAAAAAACGACGATTTCATTAACAAAAAACCAAACCTGAAGAAATTTTGAGAATTTTTTCTTTATCATTCATTTTAGAAAGTCTTTTTCTCCTGTCAAATTTTGTAAATGTAACTTACGCGACTTTTTTGATTTCATATGACGAAGCCCTCTTGTGTTCGATCAAGCAATGTAAATGCGACGTTGTATATCGCCATTATTGCCTTATCGTACTCGTATATTATGGCATTTATTTTCTATTTTGACTATGCCTTAAAAACCAACAAATAATAAATATCCCCCTATTGATTAATTACGTGATTGTATAACCGGTAGGAAAAAGGCAATACGATTGTCGCTTTGATGAATTTTAATTGAATTAAATGATTAACAGCAGCTTGCGCTTTGTTTTTGTATTTTGGATAGAATAAAAAACAAATTGCAGTTAAATTAAAGTGATATAGTTTTACAGAATTCGACAGTAACTAATTTTTTAAAATTCACAATTTTCTTCAATTTTCTGTTCGTTTATCACGCATGAAATATGTGAAGGCATTACTGTAAAATTTTCATCAATAAATATAGGTCGACAATGTCAACTGTAAATTAAAAATTTCTAAAGCCCTAAATTTTTTCTATTTCACATTATGCAGCAAAATATTCAGAATCGTCTCATAGAATATTCACTTCTCACTCCAAACTCGCTTAAAATGGTTTTGTACAAGATGTTGCATTTTTTTTCGTACATCGAAAAATCAAATTCATGCAAATGTTAACTCTTTGATTTTTTGTTCTCTTCGGATAGTTCATGGTGAATCTATTTTCTTTCTTTCTGTATAATTTAGATCCATTAATTCGAACTGAAATTGCTTGGTGAATTACTATTAGTTGTTATGCATGCTTATGTAGATTTTGGATAATTTTCATCTTATTCAACTTATTTGCCCTCAAATATTTTCTTTGCGGATTGCGGAGGTCGATCTGGCTTCAGATGAAAATTTCGCAAAAAATCTCATAAATCAAATTAATTATTTCATTGTATTTTCAATCATAATCAGAATAAAATACAACGTCGATTATGGATAACTATAGCTTATAGAATTGATTAACATTGGAAGGTTTATTAATAATTGAAATCAATGTTATATAAATGTCATTGTTGCTACTAATTTACTTATAACTAAATGGCTGTGTGAATTGGATGCGTTCAAGCATGTCTCCTAATGATGCAACTAGCCACCGACGTAGCGTACGTACGTACCGTTCGTACGTAAGAGCAAAAATTTGTCAAAAGTTATGCCCGTAGCAGCGACGGAGAAATCGACTGTTCTTTTTTATATACATACATAACAATGTTGCCATGTAACACTGTGGGTGCATGCTTTTAATCACACTTACCATTTTCATGATCAAATTTCATAATATATATGTTATAAACTGAAAAAAAAATTAATATACGTGAAGTATATTTTAATATATAACTAAACACGATAATAGTTTTGATTAATTAAAAAAAAAACTAAACTTTTTTATTTAAGTTTTTATTCATTTATAAAAGTCTAAGCTGGTAACCCTGTACACATATATAGCGATCAGCTGACACGTTTTTACGTAAAAAATCAAATTGCTGTTGATTCTCTCCGCTACGAGCAACGTCTACGTCACCGTCATACGGTGGTGAGTTTTCGTTTACACGACATTCCCATAAGATAGGTCGTGTCAGCTGACACGTTCTACGTTTTTACGTCGGTGGCTAGTTGCAGCATAAGTCAAATCAGTCCCGAATTAGACACAAATATTTTCAATTCTCTTTTGATATTTTGTTCGCTTTTACACAGGCAAAAATGTTTCTCGGCGACATGTCAGCTCGTTTTTATGTTTTCTTAATGTACGGCATTACGAATGACAAGCACAAAGCGTGTCGCATGTACATGAAACAAAAACACATCTTTCTCTCTTTGCCGTGCGTCTCTCGCTCTCATACAAAATGTTTTCCATTCAAATGGCTTTGTGTCGAAATCGGTACTCATTGAACAATAACCACTTTTATAGTCAGCGTCACTCTACCATTAACTACTGGGTCATGTATGTACATAAAAGCTATTCACATTTACGCGCAATAATAATGGGTAGTTTTTGTGTGAATAAAATGAAAATAAAGTATCGACACAAGTTAAAGCTTTTTCTTGAAAAGCTTACAACAAACACAATGCTATAATGATAGTGTATTGCACCTTGATTCCGGGAATCACCAAGCTTTTTGGTTTGGCTAAATATGAAAATTATATCAGCTACAATCCATAATCAAAGTCATATGACTCATCAAAATGAAGCAATGTTAAGTGTGTATGTATGTATGTACGTTTATAGTAGTAGTATCGCAGCCACACGAAATTGGATGTTATACAAAATAAATTGACACTACGCAAAATAAGTATAAACTAATTACTAATTTAATATACCTATGTATATGGACAAAACATAGGATAGTTATAAATGAAAGTATTTGTTCTGATCTATATATGTACATATGTATTTATGTATGTATGCACCTTGTATAATTGCTTCTTTACATTCATTTTTATGTGTGTGAAAGCTATATCTGATATTTTTGCGAAAACATGCTGAACTTTGTATTATAAACACACATGCGAGTATGTACATTAGGGTGGGCCAAATTAGTAGGTCAAAAAGAAATAAATCGTATAATTTAAGTTCATCTTAAAGTTAGAATCAGCTTTTTGACAGATTTTTGTATGGGAAATAAGTCGATTTAAATTTTACAATGATAACATTTTCAAAAATAAATAAAAATTACTATCCAACCACACAAAGAAAAATATTTGAAATTATTTTTGTATGGATAGGCAAATATTGCATATATATAATCATCAATACTTGCTTTTGTAAGTATATAATTAGTGGGCAAACAATTTGACACGCCCTAATGTACATGGCATCAATTAGTTGCGCTAGACAGTAGCCAATTCTGAGAATTTTTAATGTTAATAATTTTTTATACATTAGTTTTATACACCGGTACCAGGTACGATGGATGTGTGATTTTTTTTTTATCAATTATTCAATATAAGTAGGTACATACATACATACATACATAATTATTTATGTATGTCGGTATGAAATATTATTTATAATGCATGACAATATATATGTACATACATAAATATATCTAAAAATAAAATGCGTTGCCAAAAAGGCAAATATTGTATATAGTCTGCTCATATGATTTTTCTTTTTTTGTACATCACGAGACATTATTGGAAATGACACATCTATTAAAAAAAAAAAAACATGAATGTTCGGCGGCGTAAGTATTAGTTATACAATATATAGTTGCTGAAAAAAATTGAAATTATTACAAGTTATTTTTTGAATTTATTTACAAGATAATGAAATAGTCCTTACATATGCACTATGTACTATGCGTGCACTATATATAAGGGATGCTGATTCCGCGACCTTTTGCTGATACCGACTATTTCGTAATTTTCAAAACAGATCTCACGATTCAGAGAGTAAAGTTTCAAAAATAATAACTTTTATTAATTCTATACTCGTTTATGTTATACCTGAATAAAAAAGAATTAATATTCAAAGCGATTAATAAAATAGTCATAATTCTGTGAAACCCTTCTAAGGGCTGAAAAATTCGCTACCGCTTAAATATTACATGTACATTTTTCTATATACGTTTTGCAATTATTTCATACAGTGAAATATTTAATTTTCAATTGCTGTTGTTAGTAAATAGTAAATAGTAAACATTTGCTATATAATAATAAAGTTTTACTTTTAAGTTTCCGATAAAATTTTTAAACATTGTACAATTAATGATGAAATTCATGCAATCATATAAAAGCCACGTAAACCGCGTGGTTTATGGGGCCTTATAAAATTATACTCTCGTAAATTAACTGTCATATATTTGTATGAAAAAGTTTTTACGCGCCTATTAAAAGTTTACGCGATGACGTAAATTATACGGTTTGAAATGCAACTCTGTTGTATACGCTTTTGTTCAGTAATAAGCTAAATCATAGTTAAATATACTATATATACTGAGGATATTAATATATACTAAGGATAATTACTTTCATTTTTCTCAAACAGCCCAATCATTAATTTGTATTTTTAATTTTTTAAACTTTATAAAAATATACATAAACAAATATAACATAAACATACAATTAATCCCGGAAAATTTCGCAGTTTTTTCATGGGTATATTGAAGATATACAGTGGCTCCCAGCTTATTTCGTACAGTGACAGTTTAAAAATTGCTGCAGTCGTAATTCCTAATATAGCAAAAATTTGAACAAAATATAAATGCCATTTTAGAAAGGAAGGTTTGTTTTTTATTTTCCAAAATTTACTTTTTCAAAATTTTAGTGTTTGACACTATAAAAAAATAAAATAAGAAAAAAATAGGAAAATTCATGTCACAGCTTATTTCGTACAGTCTCTTTAAGTTCAAACTAAAAACAAAGTAAGTTGATTTTAATATTTAGTTGACATCCCTTAGCGTTAATGACAGCCTGGAGTCTATTTGGCATTGAATCCACCAATTTTTGAGTGATGTCTGGTGTGATTTTTTTCCATTCTTCCATCAGTACCTTCTTTAGGTCTTGCTTATTAGAAATCTTGTGTGTTCTTATTTTATTGTCCAAAATAGACCAAAGATTTTCAATCACATTCATGTCAGGTGACTGTGGTGGTGGAGACATCAAGTGTGGGCAGTTCCAAATAAGCCAAGATTGCACAATCCCAGATTTATGTTTTGGGTCATTATCTTGGTAGTACCGAAATTCTTCCCGCAAACCCAGTTTGTCTGCACTTTGAAGTAAATTGTTTTTCAGAATCTCGAGGTACTTCATTTTGTCCATTGTTTCCTCAATAAAAACCAATTCACCTACTCCTGCTGCTGACATACAGGCCCAAACCATCACGCTACCGCCACCATGCTTCACTGTGGGCTTAAGGTTCTCCTTGTTTAGCTCGGTATTCGCTTTACGCCAAACATATGACATTCCGTCCGAGCCAAAAATATTAAACTTAGACTCATCCGCGAAAATAACGGTATTCCAGAACGCAGGAGTATTAATAATATGCTCTTTGGCGAAGTCAAGTCGGCGTTGTATATTCATTTTCGAAATGAATGGTTTCTTTCGGGCTACTCGACCGTTCAAGTCATGATTGCGCAGCACACGTCGGACAGTTTCAGCACTGGATGATTTTCCTATTTCACGCTGAACCTCTGCAGCCAACTTCGGAGCGGATAACTTTGGATTTTTCTTAATTTTTCGTACAATATAACGCTCGTCTGAAGCGTTGAAAATCTTATTAGGTGCTTCTCTGCCCTTGTTCTCCAACCGATTTTCGCGAACGAAGCGTTGAATGATGTATTGGACAGTTGAGGCACTTAAATTTGTCATTTCAGCAATTTTTCGCACACTCTGACCTTTCCTAAAATGGTTAATTACCAGTTTACGCTGTTCCATTGTTGTACGACGACCCATAACGCTAAATGTTTAATTTACAGCACTTTAACTATTTAAAATAATAATAATAAAAATTGTTATAATAGTTAAAAAGGTCCAAAAACTCATACAATTCAAAAAAACTTTGTAACTGCGCGGCAGAATGAAACTTACTTACATTGAAGTTTGTGTACGAAATAAGATGTGAGCTGAAAATCAGCTGATCAATAGTTTTTCTCTCTTGCATGACAAAAAGAACAATTTTTGGGGTTCCCCGTTTTCTTATTAGGTTTACTAAACACATACATAGACATCTACATTCAAAACTTATTGATAAGTTTTTTAGTTTCGATGTTACAGCCATGTACATAAAAATATATACACTGTACGAAATAAGCTGTGAGCCACTGTAAATACCTATACAAACACTTTTAAAGTATTTTCTGGCAGTGACAAAAATAAGAAGTGACAGTCAATCCATTTGGCTAAAAGGTCTAAGTTTTCGATTTCAAACGACGTCTTGATTTGGATATTCAAATGTTTGGTCCTAAATCGCAATTTTTGAGATGTGTACTTTTGAAGAATTCCCAGGAACAGGGTGTCCGCGATGGGGGTTGCATGCGCGTTCGGAGTTGGGTTAGTAATTATGTAGTAATAATTACTACATAAACTGTACTAAGTACATATATTTTATAGCTAAAATTACACTTACCACGCATCATGTTGTAAACACACGTCATTGATGACGTCAATGTGTCTTTAAACATATGCCGCTTATGACGATGTATTCTGATCGATGACTTTTTCAATAATGCCAATGAACTCTGTCGCTTCGAAAAATGCGTCTTTTGGCAGTTAAACATCAAATGTTGTTGTTGTTGCTCACCGACACCGCAACCACCACCACCGATAAAATGTCTCCAACACCACACACAATTATGGTAACAATAGTAACGTTGCAATTGACGGCAACGGAGCAATTGGCGCATAGCACAATTGATGATTTTGTCACACGTAATGTGTTTGGATGAATTCACCAATTCAAGTGTATTTGCTGCTATTACTGTTATTGCTTCTGTTGGAGCAATTACAGTTAACATAATTATTACCAACTTGAAACGTACAAGATCGGACGAATACCCAATGTGGTACACGTACGATTTTATTAAAAATTCAGAACGAATTAAATGTTAATGACGTTAGTGTTGTTGTTGTCGCACTCTTTGATTCAACGAAGTTAACCTTCAAATTTGAAAATATGCACTTGAAGAAAATTTATCCTATAAAGTATATTATGTAATTAATATGTCTGAATTAAAAGGATGCGTTTAACGCATTTTTTGTAAACACTTTATTTTTTTATAATTACTTTTACTATGATCGTATGTACTCGTATATGTGAGAAGATATACACAAAATTATTCAACTATGAAAATAAAGCCTTTGTATCGTTTTTCACAAGCCATTAATATAGTATTCTTTTAATTTAAGACAATACAATGTGAAAGCAATCGGCGTGTATTATTATGAAATTGTACCGTGCACTATGAATATTGATTGATGAATATTTGTAGTCGCTTCTTTTTTTACTCTCAGTGTTAAAAGCTTTGAACACGCGATTTATTAATTTTCTCTTTTTGTTACAACTTTATTTTCGTTTTAATTTTTTTTGTAATTGGTTGTCACAATAGATTTATTATTATTATTATTATTGCTTTCTTTCAAGAATTGCTAATATTATGGTCAAAGCTAATAATTTTTTATGAATTTTGCTGATTATAATTTGCGATAATTTCATTCGTACACGTTGACCAAACTAATATGACTAAGACAAGATTGTGTAGCTATTGCAGCAGATGAGCTGACTGTCTGTCAAAAGTGCTGTTTTAACAATTTCATGTCTTCTTCGGGCGTTCTCTTTAAAGAGGAATAAATGAAGCACACAGAGAGAGAGAGCAAGCTTTTCTTAACGTAACTTCAAAACTGGTATTAATTAGCTATATGGGTAATTTCGATAACTGGTCAAATCAAGAGAAATGCATTTTTTTTATCTGTGTACTAAATTGCATACTAATTTGTTGTTTAAATAAATTGGATTTTAACATTGAATAAAGCATCTCTTTTGTTTTATTTATTATATATTGTATAAGCAGTCATATAGACAAATTTAATATGTATATCATTTACTTATCATAAACATTTTATTATGTCTAAGCACTCGCATATGAACTGATTTATCTACATGACTATGCATGTACCATTTATGAATTAACCTCAAAATGATTGTCGTAATCGTTTTGTGCGTGTTCTAAATTTTGCTATATCATCGTGAGAGCTTTGTTTGATAAACAAATTTGCAGATACAGATAGAGAGAGAGAGAGAGAGAAATTGCTCACAAAATCAAAATACCGGGTGTTATAACGAGTGAAGTGAGTAATAAAGAATAGTCCATTGGTTTTGACAAACGAAAAAAAGCTCGGCGAAAATTTAAATATTTCATCATATCCACCATCTTTTTTTTTTGGTATTGATATAATATAGTAATAAAACGAATATTTAATGCACTTTTAAAAATGGTTTTTAATCTAGAGCTTTTTTCAGTCACGAATTTAAAGATTGAGAGAGAGAGAGAGAGAAAAGGAAAACGAAAATGAAATGGAAAAGGAAACGGAAAAGAAAAAGGAAAGGGAAAAGGAAAACGAAGAGGAAACGGAAAAAGAAAAGGAAACGGAAATGGAAATGGAAAAGGAAAAACAAAAGTAAAAGGATTAGGAAAGTGAAAAGGAAAAGGAAAGGGAAAAGGAAGAGGTAAAGGAAAGGGAAAGGAAGAGAAAAAAGAAAGGGAAAAGGAAAGCGAACGGAAAAGGAAAAGGGAAAGATAAGGAAAGTCAAAGTCAGCCCAACGAACAAAAATCAAAAAACGCAAAACAAAGCACAATATCCGGACACCGGATGCCAGATTCCAGATACTGAATACCGGATACCGGTATTTGAAAGAAATTTTTCTTTTTTTTCATCTTCAATTTTTATTGGATCTTTCTTTAACGAAACTTATAATAACTGATCAAATCTTAAGGCTGAAATATTTCGAGTCCTTTGCCAGTGCTTAAAACTCTTTATAAATCAAAGGATATAAAAAATTATATATATACAGGTATTGCTTATCTTAGTTGCATAATATCTCTCTTATTCTTCAGACGTTGATGGCCTCGGTTAAGTAGTAGGTTCCTTGCGAGCGGATTAGTGTGTTATTCCAACTTCATTAAATAGATTGCGTTGAAACGGAATATATCATCTTTGACTGATGGTATATTTAAATTTCTGTGTATATTGCAGTTTTTGACGTACCATGGTGCTCTTGTGATGATTCTAAGTACTTTTGATTGCAAGCTTTGCAGCTTTTCAATATTTGATGGTGATGCACTACTCCACATTTGAATGCCATATGTCCAAATTGGTTTTATTATTGATTTTTATATCAGGACTTAATTCCGCAAACTTAGTTTGGAGTTTTTATTCAACAACCAGTGCAAGGACTCTAATTTGAGTTTTATTTGGACTTTTTTGGCTTCAATATGTTTATTCCATGTGAGTCAAGATATTTAACATGGGAATGCTGTGGAATTATTTGCCCATTAATTTTGATAGGTATGCAAGTACCTTTTCTTAGTGTGAATGTAATATTAACACATATGAAGAAATTTGAAAGTCAAAAAAGTATCGACATCGAAAACGAAAGAAAAAGCGAATTATTATTTGATAATACATACTTATATTGCTTAATACGATCAGAACGAAATATTTTAAAAAATTACATGTATGAATATATTTTAAAAAAGAAAAACGAAAAACAAAAAACCAGATAAAACAAGAATAAGGCAAAATTTTTACAATTCTTTCAGGTAAGCAATTTTTTACGAGGCCCTGTATTATTTATTGTATATTTGCCTCTCTTAATTTTACTCCTGTAGATATGTATGTATATACTTTATGTATATACATATTTGCTGTACAATATTAACAGCACGACCCATAGCTGCCAATTATATAAGGTGCAATAATGTGAACTCCTATTTTTCTTTTAACACGATGACATTTGATTTGATTTTCTCAATTGCATGTATTTATTGTTTTTGATCTTGTCTTTTGTGTTTATTTTATTTTTACTTATTCGCCTTTCGTGGGAGTATTCACATATTCACTCTCAAACATTACTTCACCTGGTGTATTAAAGTACCCTATCATTGACAAATAATATGTGAATCAAAGAGGGATGTATCTGAAATGCTAACTGCAGACATTGTACTATTTATTGAAGATGCTGTGAGTATCACATGTCTTGCCAATTTTGAATATGTATGTGTCTCTGCAAAACAAAATCTGAGAGCATTTTATTATACCATACAAATGGCTGATGCAATAATATTATGCATTTACAACAGCGAATCTTTCATATCGCATGAAAACGAACGAAAACTTTTTGCTGCATATTCCACTGATTTGGTTTGAGTCATATCTTTGCTGATCAAAGATGAGATAGACATTTTTAAAGCAGTTTTTTCTAACGAATTAATTATATCATATTTTAAAATATTAGACATCAAACAATTAACTATTTTATATTTACATTTAGTTAATAGAATTAGAAGTGGATTTATGCTTTCAATATATTTGTTGGTATATGTATGTACATATTTGCAAAATGATAATTACGAGAGAAAAAGTTAAGTTTCAAACCTTATCGGAAAGCTTATACAATACATAGCTTTGAAGCGTGATTTTAAGTTTGCATACCATAAGTAGGTATATTGTGAAAAATTAATGCATCACTTTCCTGATTTCTGTTTTGTTTGATTTTCTTAATTTCTTTTGTTGTAAGAAGTGAATGTTCGTCAGACGAAACAATGGAACGATATCAAGCTGTGTTCTTTATCTATTGTAGATCTTATTTGAATTAGAAAATAAAGTAAAAAATAATCACTTAATTGTAGCTTACATGAGATCTTTGAAAGGCAGTTTCAAATCAAAAGAAACAAAATAATATTAGGTTAGTTTAGCAACGTCTTTTGTTCGATGCAGAGAGTGTTACGCATTAGTTTTCGGTTTTATGTATGAAATAAAGCAAACTATAGTATAAAAAGTAAAATAATGTCAATCGAATTCGCAAAGTTGTTAATCAGCATAAACATTATAATATTTGGTAGCATAACTCACAACGCTGCAGCAGCCACCACAGATGGAAATATCAAAAATGTACTTGTTCTATTGGCGGATGATGCCGGCTTCGAAATGGGAGCATATTTGAATAAAATTTGTCAAACACCCAATTTGGATGAATTAGCTAAACGAGGTTTGTTATTCAACAATGCATTCACATCGGTCAGCAGTTGTTCTCCGTCCCGTGCACAATTGCTGACGGGTCAAGCCAGCCATACAAGCGGTATGTACGGTCTGCATCAGGGAGTGCATAATTTCAATGTTCTACCTGATGTAACTTCATTGCCAAATGTGTTGCGTGACAAATCCAATGGACACATCTTAAGTGGCATAATTGGTAAGAAACATGTTGGGGCAGCTAATAATTTTCGTTTTGATTTCGAACAAACTGAAGAGCAGCATTCCATCAATCAAATTGGCCGAAATATTACCAATATTAAATTGTATACGCGTGAATTTCTGGCAAAAGCCAAACAGGAAGAACGTCCATTTGTGCTGTTCGTTGCTTTTCATGATCCACATCGTTGCGGTCATATTACACCACAGTATGGTGAGTTTTGTGAACGATGGGGCTCCGGTGAGAAGGGTATGGGAATAATACCCGATTGGAAGCCAATCTACTATGATTGGCGTAATTTCGATGTACCACCCCAACTGCCCGATACAGATGTTGTGCGACAAGAATTGGCAGCTCAATATATGACCATCTCACGGTTGGATCAAGGTGTTGGTTTGGTGTTGAAAGAACTCCAAGAGCAAGGTTTCGAAGAGGATACTCTTGTCATATACACATCTGACAATGGGCCCCCATTCCCGGGTGGTCGAACAAATTTATACGATTATGGTGTACGTGAGCCATTTATAATGGCATCACCAGAACCTACGGCTAGACGTCATGAGACAACTGGAGCAATGTCAAGTCTTTTGGATATATTTCCAACAATCTTGGATGTTTTCCATTATAACGATGAAAACACAACTTCAGTTGTGATGACGGGAAAATCACTTTTGCCATTATTAGATGCTGAACCACAACCGAATGAAAACGATGCCGTCTTTGGTAGTCAAAATTATCATGAAATCACAATGAACTATCCGATGCGTATGATACGAAATCGTCATTATAAACTCATTCATAATTTAAACTTTTGGTCATACTTTCCCATCGATCAAGATCTCTATACATCACCTACATTTCAGCAAATACTAAATGCTACAATTATAAAACAACAGTTGCCATGGTATAAATCATTACTCGACTACTATGAGAGACCCGAATGGGAATTGTATGATATTAAGGCTGATCCGCTTGAACGTGTTAATCTGGTGGAGAAAGCAAAATATAAAGATGTCGTTCAAGGTTTGCGTGAACGTCTTTACAAGTGGCAAGTGGATACTGAAGATCCATGGCGTTGTGCTCCTCATGCTGTACTACAATCACAAGGTGAATTCAAAGAGAATCCCGTTTGCTTAACATTGGCCCACGAAGCACTACACAGCTCGTTAAGTGATTATGAAAAATATGAATTAGCATGAGTTGGCAAATGAAAAAAGGTTAAACTTCATTTGGAAAAATAAAAATATCACAACATTTATTATATAGTATTCATATATAATAAAAAATTAATTTATTCAATGTCAATGTAACTTTTTTACATATAAAAAATTCAGTGTAAATTCAAATAAATAATCAAAATTAGAACAAATAAAGATTTTTACAAAATAACTGCTGCAGAAAAATTTGTATAAATGTCTGCCTAAAAGTATGTTATTAATTAATTAATCTACTAATAAAATATTGTGCATCAAAGGAGCACTTACGTATATATGAATATATTTTGTTAACACATTGATTGAAAAGGTGACGTTTATAAAAAAGTGCTACATACATATTTGTAACCAAAAATAAATCCGTGCCATTACATTTAAATTTTCAATATTTTTCACGAATATACCAGGTGTACAAGCTTGAATCCGTTTTTCGATAAAAAAAAAAACACATTTTTTTTTTTCATAGAAAGCCAAAAATTAATTTATTCAAAGTATTTGCCCTCACTAGCTATACATTTTTCCCATCTCTCGGGCAATTTGTGTATACCATGCCAAAAGAATTTCTCATTTTTCGAGGCAAACCACTCATCAAGCCATTTTCCGACGTCTTCATATGAATCGAAGAGCTGTTTGGCGAGCGCGTGACCCATCGACGAAAACAGGTGATAGTCTGAAGGGGCCAGGTCTGGTGAATAAGCGGGATCAGGTCGCACCTCCCAATTGAGTGTGTCCAAGTAGTTTTGGTCCAGTTTTGACGTGTGGGATGGGGCGTTGTCGTGGAAAAAAATCAGCTTTTCATGTCTTTGTTCATAACTAGGCCTTTTTTCACCCAAAGCACGGCACAATTTCACTAGATGTTGGTGGTAGCGGTGAGCATTGACAATTTCACCAGGTTTCAACAGCTCGTGGTAGATGACACCCTGCTGATCCCACCAAACGCACAGCATAGTCTTGTGTCCAAAGCTATTTGTTCTTGGAGAAGAAGTTGCTGGTTGGCCGGGATCGACGCACGATTTTTTTCGTTTAGGATTCTTAAAGTATATCCACTTTTCATCTCAAGTCATCACAAGATGCAGGAACGACTTTCTTTTTTGTCTAGCAAGAAAGATTTCGCATGTGTTTTGGCGTCGTTCCATCTGCCTATCGTTCAATTCATGGGGTAACCATTTTCCAAATTTTTGAACCTTCCCCATGGCTCGTAAACGTATGGAAATGGCTTGTTGAGTAACACCTAACTGTTCGGCAAGCATTTTTTGTGATTGGGTGTCGTCCTCATCCAAAAGAGCCTGCAAATCATGGTCCTCAACTTTTCTGGGTCTATTTTCGCGCTTCTTGTCACTCAAGTCAAAATGGCCTTCTTTGAACCGACGAAACCAGTCTCTGCAAGTGGTTTCCGATGGCGCACTGTCTCCACAAGCATTCGATGCGACTCAGCAGCAGATTTCTTCAAATTGAAGCAAAAAAGTAGAGCTTCACGCATATGCTCTTTTTCTGGCACGAAACTAGACATTATACGAGTAAAAATGTATGTTGTTGTATGAAATCACTAATGATGTTTACTAATTGATGTAAACAGGTGTCGAACTTATAAAAAAAGGATGCACAGTCGATAATAGCTCAATATGCTCACTATCGCCATCTAGGAGCAAACAGCTGATTTAAGCTTGTACACCTGGTACCCTTAAAATTGATATACATAGCTCCGCGGGAATTGCCTATTTCTTCCAAATATACCTATGTCGTATCTTCACCCCTTATGGGGGCTTCCATACAAAATTAACGCTTTTAAAGAAATAATGCTTTCACTGTTCCGAAAGCGTTGATATATTTTCGACCCCCATTCATTTTTTCACCGCAACATATCCTCCCAACATACTTACCCCCTATCAGTACCTTATAAGGGCGTGTCTATACAAAATGTGCGAAAGAAGAACACTTGAATACACATTTCTATATATCTACATCATCATGTATATCCTTTTGACTACAATTTTAAACCATAATCAAAGCCTGGCAATAAAAAGACACATAATGGAACATCATATACTAGTTTCAAATGCTTGAAATATCTAAAAGTGTACAGTGTACAAGAGCACTCAAGGCTTAAAAACGCACTTCAATGATTGGTATGAAAGATTGTATAAGAAATTGGCAAATTTTACAAAATCGATATAATGATACCAATGCCCGTCTGTCTGTCTGTCTATTCATTTCTCTGTCTATTTGTCTGTATATGTAATATAAATATTGTCATTTGTTTTTATGGTTGAATGGAAGTGTGTACAAGTGTACTGAATGGAATGCAATCAAAATGTTCGCATTATTATTTCTTTTTGATTTGTTGTGTTGATTTGTGCATTATTATTTATTTTTATTGACGATTATAAATACACAATATTTCAATTTGTTTGTCGTTTTATATATGCATGTACATATGCTTGAATTGTTCTCTGCTGGTTCAAGCTGTTCTTATATTTACAATTTTCATTGAAATATTGTCGCAACTGTTCGTCCTTGTTGCTACTGTATATCTGTATCTATACTATATTGACATACAAATATGTACATACATTGATGTGTCAAAGTGTCAATTACAATTACTACAACAACAACAATATTATTTTAAGATGTTTTTTTTTTTAATATTGACATTATAAAATAAGTTTTCCATGCAGTGACTACAATTCATTATCATAGATAGTTGAAGTATAAAATTATCAGCAATTTATATCAGATATAATAACCAAGATTATCACATTATCATATAGTTATTATATTTTATGATTTTATAAAGGAGCGTTGTTAATAGAACCGAAAAGCAATGTGAAATCATAAAAAATTATGTAGGGAATATCGTATATTAATTGCTTTTAGCAATGCACATAATCACATAAGCACACAAGGTATATAATAACGGTCAAAATCCCGGAATCCCACCTTTGATGAAATTCGAGATTTTTGGAATTATTAAAAAAAATATTATTTGAATGAAGAATTCAAAAATCATATACGAGTATATCAAAAGCTCGAAGATAGTAAATTTTTGTTGTTGTTGTTATTAGAAAAATATAAAATTTATATATTTAAAATTAAGTTACATTTAAACGTTTTCCTAAATTAAAACAAAGTATTTCTACGCGATTTTTAATTTAGAAATTAATTTTTGGATTGCATTTAAAATTCTGAAATTTCGGATTTTGCAAGAATTTAAGTTTTGCAATTTTACGTTGGTATATATGTATTTGAGAGTATACTATACGATCTGTAAAGAAAATACCGGGAACTGGTGATTTTTGCCCCAGGTTGGTGCAACTATTTTAAATTCGCGATTTAATCAAAGACTCGACAACAGCTGGTTAAATTAGTCGATGTTGGTAAATCGTGTTGATTTTTGTGTTTTATGGCTTGAATCGACTCAATTCGGCTACCTTGAAGCGGCATTTTCCATTACTTGGGAAGATGAAGAAGTCACACGATGCAACGACTTCGGTGAGTTGTTTGAATGCTTTTGCTGAGTTTTCAATTAACAAATCGGTCATATTCATAACAAAAATTCGGGTCTTTTGGATCGTCGCCTTGTGACGACAAGTCTCTTGCTCAAATTACATGCTAGTTTCTTGTGCTATTTCTCTCAAGATGGATTCACGATTTTCGAGTACAATTTCCTTCATTTTTTTTGTAATGTTATCTTCGGTAAAACTTGTCGAGGGGCGTTCAGAGCGAGCAAGTTTATAACGACTTCTCGATGCGCTTTAAATGCTTCATTCATTCATTCATATGTGGCACCTGAAGCCCTGAAATGCTCTTTGGCCGAGCTTCTCATCCATTAATCTTGTGCGTGTTAAATTTTGGACAGTATTAGAAGGGACCTACTTATTTTAGCCGGTTCCGAACGGCAGAACTTTGAGCTTTGTCACAGAATTATTTTAGAAGCTTTTCCATGGCAAATTGATACGGCCGGAAGAATTGTCAACTGTTTGCCGATAGGTGGGTACCGTTCGAAAGAAAAATCTTTTTGATATTGAATTTGTTATGCTTCAGCTGGGGATTGAACCCACGACCTATAGATCAGAAGACCGATTATAAACACGGTGCTGACTCACCATAAGCCTTGCGCAACATTTTCATTGCGTCACCACAAGTTCGTTAAACAAAATTTCAGAAAATTCTTTGTAAAAATCGGCACTTAATCAGTTGTTGTAAGTAAACTGGTTGATAGATAGAACACCAACTTGGCATTAGGGGGAATCTTTTTTTTCATACCACCGACTAGCGCGGTAAGCTTAAATCGACAATTCCTGGTACTTTCTTGACAGCATATATGAATACTTTGTGGATAGTAACTTCAACAGTAAACAGTAACATTATACATGATATAGTAGGTATATACTTAACATATGTAAATATATGTAGTAAAGTAAATACACTCATATGTGTGAACATGTAAATGCACACCTACATATACAATACTCGTATATGAGGATAATGTGAAGAATTATAAAAAAAGAATAGGTATTGTGCAGCAACAGTTTTATGTTTATGGACAATAGGTAATGAATGTGTCCTTATTTTTTTTTGTTTTTGTGCTTTTGTAAATGTTAATTCTTTACACCATCGCTATGTTCTGCATACTCCTCCATGCAATATAAATGCGTTGATACAATGCGATATATTGTTCCATTTACACCTTCAGATGAGGTGATGAACTTTTTCTATCTGTTGGTTTTCAGTGTGTGTGTGTCTATGTCATTGACGCATCTATGTACATACAATATATATGTATGTTGGTACTATAGAGTTGTTGTATCAGAGGTGAGTTTCTAATAGGATCACGTTGACCAGAGAGTTTATATTATTTTGCATGTGTATTAAATATAGAGTTATTATTTCTACATGATTAATATATACATAATAATAATATTCTTATACGGTTAGGTTTTGACAGTTTCGTTTGCAGACATCAAACCATATTTATTGATAGAATAAATTTGAAACTAATATAGATATTGAAGTATGTATTATTATTATTATTTATGTGCATTTATTATAATCTTTCTTCAGAGAAGTAATGAACAGATATGTAGTCAATTTTAAATATAATAATTTATAAATTCTGATTATTGATGATGTTTTGACATTGACTATATACACTTTGAATATCGGGATTCTTCAATTCAATGTATACGTAAATAAAATGTATATGTAAATTATTAAATTATTCAAATATGACAATTGCTGAGTGTATTAAAATTTTTTGTATTTTTTTTTCACTTTTTTGTTTCAAATTGACAATAAGAATTCATAAAATATATATTATTTTGTCAACAAACTGGTGTGTATACAAACATACCTTCGACAACATATTGCTAATATCACGTATGCAACATTGTTGATGGCTTTTAAAGAACATAGAAAAGTCTAGCGTCATGAAAAAAGTAATCATGTCTTAATGTAATATTGCCTTTGATTACAATATATTGCTTTATTTTATTCAATTTTATATCATTGATTGTCTGTTGGGCATACTTATAATCATTGATATAAATGTATATATGTTTGCATATGTAATCACTCATTGACTGGTTTGTCTTACTTTTCAATTCATGTGATGCATTCATATATGTATGTAGTCATATATGTACATATATGTATTAGAGTAGTCCTTATCTAGCGATTTTCGAATTTAATACAGCATTCCAATATTTTACTTTCTAAAAGTTAATTGAGAAATATTCTCTTATGTTGCCAAGAGAGTTGTGACATTTTGTTGCATTGGAAAATAAAAAAAATAGAGTTGCATTTTAAAAGCTATAAAACGTAAGAACCATTCTAATGTAGGTATATATAATATTTAACAGTGGTATGCTTTTATTATAATTAGCATACGGTGTTATTGTTGTTGTTGTTGTTGATATTGTACCATGCACCAAAGTATGTGGCATTTATTGAGATATGAATATATAATGAAAATCAATATTTATGCACATTAAAGTTGTGCAGTAATTGCCAATGATGTATAGTCATACAGTCGTTTCAAGGAACTAATAAGAATCAGCTTCACTTACATACTTCTGGGGTCTGCGTAATTATATTTATTTGTAGATTCCGATTGACTGAATTCATGAATATTCTTCTCTTTCCGGGTTTTATCACAAGAATCTTGCAGAAGTTTGTTAAAGGAATATATTTGCTATTAGAAAAAGTAAATTTTTGTCTTTTGGAGAAAAAAAATGCTACCTATATTATGGACTTTTTAGGTTTCTTAATAATAAATCTTCATAAATTTAACCAATTGGTCGAGTTTTCTAATACAATTTAGAACTATGTTAAATAGCATTAAAAATGGTAATCTTGCTATTTTTTTCTTACGTAAAATTTTGCTTAACTTCACGAATTGAAAATGGTCAAATTAAAGATCTATTTTTAATGTTTTCGATTTTTTTCCAAATTTTATGTTCAATATACATATATAAAAAATATCCTTATAACTAGTTTTAAAAATTCACAAAGAAAATTTTATGAACAAAAATATATATGAAAGAGGATATAATGTAATTAATTAAAACCCAAATTTGCATTATATTACATTATTTTTTCTATATATTGTTGTTCAACTAAAATGCAATTCAAAAAATCACATCCGACAAACTGGACTCTTTGAAACGGAAATAATATATATGTATATGCATACATAGACAAATAAATAATAATGTGTTATCATACAAAACTCTACTAGACTTTGCGTTGCGGACAATAATAATAAAAATGCCGGCAACAGAAGAAAATAAAAATAAACAACAAAACAACAAATATTGGATGAACAAAAAAAAAAAAAAACAAAAAGGAAAGGAAATAAAATACTATAACAATAGAATACTAAAATAAAACTAAAACACACAAAAAGAAAACCCCAGCAAGAATGTATAAAACATATTATCTAGCAACATGTTGCAAAGCAATATGAAGTCATTGGTGATGTTGTACAACTTTACAGAATGTTAACATACATAATAACATTGCTGTCTAACATTGCTGAACAAAACAAGTGCAATTACTTAAAATAAAAAAAAAAAAATTGGTAGCTTGCTACATAACATACGAATACGACAGTCATATTTATTAGTTAGCTAGCACTGTGCATACAGCAAAGTGTGAGTGAGCATGGTTGTGTGTGCGTGTGTGTTTGTGTGCATTGTTTTCATACAACTACATGTGCATTTACAAGTGTCTGAGTGGTGTGTGAATAGCGTGCATACTAAATATTTATCTGGCGGTGGATTGAAGCAATTGTGAATAGTATACCAACGCTTGTAAGTGAATGGAAACAAGTTTTCAAAAGTAGTTTTCGTTGAGACAGCGTTGCTAGTGGACGTGGTTTGAATTTATATGCGATTTTGATGATTGTACGCGCGCTTCATATTTCTAATAATGTGTAAATGGTAAATGATAGATACTTGGCATTATGCTGATAGAGTTACTTACACATTATACTACTATACAAATCGCCGCCATGTGCTATTATAAACAAAAATTCGAATCGAATGTGTACAGTGAAGTCAATATAAAATAAGAAATTATGAAATAATAAAAATTACATATTTGAAAGAAAAATTTATTTTCTATTCTAATATGTATTATAGAGAAAATCATTAAAAAAGTGCAGTTTTTATTTTATTTTCATCTGCATCTGCTCAACTGGAAATATTTGATTATTGCTGTTCTTTTTGTTGTTGTTGTTGTTGTTGATATTGTAGTCATCGTCATCGACATGTCTTTATAATTGTGTATCTGAGTGTTTGCGCGCTCGTGTGTGTGTGTGTTTGTGTGTTTGTGTGTATGTGTCTGTGTATCTAAACAAGTTTATAAAAAGTAAGCATAAAACCAAGTTAAAACGTATCTACTGGTGGTTGTCATAGTGGAATTCAATTTCACTCACTTTATAGTATAGCCGATGTACACATCACAGAAGAAAACAAAATAAAAATGTGAATTAAATTAATAGATTTCAACGTAAATATGAAAAACGTAAATAAACAATATATGAATTGATATCTATTGTGTTCCAGTATATAAACATTATATGAGATACAAAGGATGCTCATATAACGCTGTACTCATCCAGATTTGGATTACTCATTAGCACCCTCTACATACACTACAAGTATAAATATGTATATGTGTATGTATATGTATATATATATATATACCTTGATATATGATGTCGACAGCATCTGAACGTTAGTTTAAATTCAAAGTATGTATTCGAAAAACCAGAATCACTACAATAAAGATAAATATTCACAACAGTGAAGCCGTTTGGAATATTGGAATTTACTTAACACTCACACATGCATTCATATACCTATACATACATATACATATTTTTGTGTACATAAATAATATTTTTTTATATGCCATAGTAGTATATAAACTTACTGGATTGGATTACATAAAAAAATGCAACAGTTTCTACATATTTTTAGAAGTACACAAAAAATAAGAAAATATTAAAAAAGAAAAAAATTTAGTGTAAATATGAAATTAAAAAATTAAGTTTTTGGATTTGAAAAGCTGAACTATTTTCTCCAAGGAATATTTGCATCCCTACAAATTCGAAAGGTGAGTACGATTGAAAAATCTTGAATAATAATGTATATGTATTTCATTTATTATATATATTATTATTGTGCTATCATATTTTGCGCGCGAAAATGTGAAACTCTCAAACTGAAAACAGAATTGATCAAATAAAAAATTAATAGAAGTAATTACAATAAGAAATGCGCCTCGCTTCCTTATAAAAGTATGTATCAGAATGTATGTTTCCACATTGTGCGCTCGAAAATATAAAGTTATCAACCTGAAACTTAGTATATACGATTATATTTACTAATTATTAAGCATATTTGAAAATGGACTAAATCGGATAAAAATTATGACTACCTTCCATAGAAAATTTCGATTTTTTGCGCTTGAAAATATAAAGTTATCAAGCTGAAACTCATTACATGCTATGATATTAACTTCAAAATACATGAGTTCAATAATGAGCGGAATCGGATGAAAACAATGAATATCTTCTGTACAAACTTTGGTTGTCGGTTTGATGTTTTCACACTTTGCGCACAAAAATGTAAAGTTATCAAGCTGAAACTTGTTACATACTATTTTTCTTGCAATTGAATGGATAAAATCGAAAATAAGCCAATATCGAATAAAAACTACAACTACCTTTCGAACAAATTTCTGTTACGGTATTATTTTTTCATATTTTACATATCAAATTATAAAGTTATCAAGCTGAAACTTGGCACATACGATTGTATTGATTAACTTATAGATAGCTTCAAAAATTGAATGAATCGGATAAAAACCATGACTATCTTCCATACAAAATTTTGCTTTCCTATGGATGTTTTCATACTTTGCGCATGAAAATGTAAAGTTATCAAGCTGAAAATTGTTTCATACTATGGAATTAGCTATTAAATAGACGAAATTGAAAATTAATGGAATTGGATAAAAACCATGACTATCTTCCATACAAACATTTTTTTTCCTATGGATGTTTTCACATTTTGCGCATGAAAATATATAAAGTTATCAAGCTGAAAGTCATTACATACTATGGAATTAGCTATTAAATAGATGAGATTGAAAATGAATGGAATTGGATAACAACCATGACTACCTTCCATACAAAATTTTGCTTTCTTAAGAAGGTTTTTACACTTTGCGCACGAAAGTGTAAAGTTATCAAGCTGAAACTCATTATATACTATTTTCTATGCTCGCAAATAGATATGATAGAAAATGGACAATATCGGACGAAAGCTACGTGTACCTCTCATATAAAAGTATGTTTTCGATCATACTTTGCTCATGAACATATAAAGCTATAACACTGAAACACGTCACACATGATTATTTTTTATCAATGTAGTTTTGAAAAAAATGGCGATATTGCACGGAAAGCCATGTCTAACTTCAGAACAAAAGTTTATCGAAAGTTTTCAGAAGTTTTTCTGCCTACTCGATATGGTATAGCAAGCGTATCTAAGCTACGGTATTAGCGTAGTTAAAGTTATTTAACATTTTTTTTCCTCACGGTTATTCCAAGCATTCTTATCATTGTCGCTATGTGATGCCTTGGTGTCTAGCCTTGATAATACTTCAGCTCGAAACATTACTTCACTTTGCATCTGATCATAGTGTGTGGGGAATTTGAAGTTTGTACATCATACTTTGACTAGATTATATTTATATTTTTTATCATAATTATATATGTATATAAAAATTGGTGCTAATTTGCGGTTTCCTCATACCAATTTCTAATAAGTATCTTAATGTTGTTGTATGAATTGAAATGTCTAATAGAGGAAAAGTATGTCAAATATTTATAAGCGATTATCTCTTAATTAATCTTGTTTGAAATGTATTAAAATATAAATCATATTAATAAAGAAGTCATATCGTATGATGTTTTTGTTGATTTTTTTTTTTTTCATGAATAAGTGTATACTTCTTTCAATTTATTTGCTCTTATGAAGTTTAATAATGAAGATATGGCAAATATCATAAAATTGATAGATTTATCATTTTCTATAATAATCAGTGCTAATGGAGAGTTTCTTTGACAATCGTTTGGCTCAATGACAATGAAAGTAATCGTTTTATATGAAAATAATATTGATTGAGACAATCAACAACAACAACAACAACAAAATATACATATTTATTTGATGAAATATAAATTCGAATCTAGAATATTTACAAAAATATATAATAGTTGAGATAAATGTATATTCCAACATTTTTCCATTATAATTTTTCATGAATTTTTCTTTCATCCACCTTATGTATTAACTCAAGTACCCTAATACATCTGTGAAATAGGGACAGGTCAGTTTAGATGGAAGTGCATATGTATATATACAATTTATATATATATATATATATATAAAACAATACCGCAGCTGTTATACATATATACAACACAACATAGAATATGCCAATGCTTTGAAAAATGAGAAAAACCAAGTCTCTAATAAATTTCAGCTACCTGCTGTTGCTACGAAAAACAAAAAAAACAATAAAGATTCATTTGAATTGTTTTCTCATTTCCTTGTATCGTAGGTAGTATATACATATGTACATATTTACCACTTGTAAATGGGTATATTGTATAGATAAGTCTGCATCACAATAAACAGGCTGCTCATTTTTGAGGACCCTACACTGATGATGGGAAAATGAAAACAAATCGAAGATGTGTGCGTGCATATAGAGACAATGTTAATCGAGAAGATGCAGAAGTTATATGAAATAAGATGGTTTCACAATACGCATGATATGACTCATTGTTGTTGGAGCTATGTATGTGTACATATATCTATTAGCATAGCATAGGTATATGAAATGCTTGGTTGATTTCTTTTTAATGCTTAAAGAATTGCATCTTTTTGAGTTTGTTGCATTCTAAGTCTGGTCATCATTATTACATACCATACCATCATCATCATCATCATCATCATCATCATCATCATCAACACTATTTGGTTTAACTTTTCTGTTTTATATTTTATTTAAAATTATATATATTAACAACACATGATTATATGATTACTAACTAAGAGCTGAGGCGTATTAACAAGATAATTTACACTTGAAAAGAAACCTCATGACGATGATGATGATGATGATGATGATGATGGTGGTGGTGGTGGTGGCGATGGTGGTAATGATACTTGCATTTATGTTACCTATAGTGTAACTATACGATAACTATGATATTCTATTTTTAACTTACGAGTAAATACAACAAATACATAAATACACGCATGTGAGTAAGTGAATATGCATTACTTAAGTAAGTATTTGTCTTTATGATTTCTATCCCCCCTTTAGCTGCTTGAAGATTTCTTTCTTAGGTTTTTTTCTTCTTAAATTTCTCGTGTCTCGTGTTCACTGTATGGATGCGTATATTTATAACTTATTTACGTACATATGTAGGTATGTCTGTGCGTATATACACGTACATATGGCGTATATGGTATGTCTCATGTGAAAGCCGGTTTGTTTTCTTCTTCTTTTGATTTCTCTCTCTCTCTCTCTCTCTCTCTCTCTCTCTCTCTCTTTCTGTGCTTCCTTCTTATGTCTAACCAAGTAACCAAGCAACCAGTCAGTAATATATATAAACAAGCCAGTAAGCTTCTAAAGTAACCATCGAGTCATCATTATTATCATCTTCATTATCGTCGTCGTCGTTTTCTTCGTCAACAACAGTATTATAATGGCAGCGTATGGATGTATGGACCGGATTGGAGTTCAGTTTGATCTTGGTGTTGTGATTTTATACATATTATACATACATACTTTTGTATATATATAAAGGGTGTTTTTTTTGTTCTGCAGCAATTCTGAAAATTTAACGTCTTTGTCTAATTTGCATGGACTAAATACAATGCTTTTAACAAGAAAGTGTCTGAAAATTCAAAATTAAAAATATAATTTTTTCTTAGTATTCATATTTTTTTTTTGTTCTTTCGTAGCTCTATAAAGTACATATTATCTTATTGCAGGATCCAATCATGGCTTATGCTGTTCTATAATCGGTAGACATTATGAGATCAATTTTTGTATAGTTTAATGTTTCGGCTGTAGATGATTTTCAAGTTTTCTTTACAAACTTTTTCTCCATCCTTCGGTTAATACAATATTATTTCAAACACGGTCAAAATGCTATTTTACTAAGGCCATTACTTTCAATTTGGTTTTCGATGAGTATTAGTTTGAAGGTCATACTCTAACTTCTCAAACTGATTTTTGAAGTTTTTCACAGTTTTGTTTTTAATGCAGCACTGATATTTAACCCTCTCGTGCACCATATTCAACCAGCGCGCTTCTTGATATAAATCTAACCGAAGTCGGTTAGCAAATAATGGATATATGAGCGTTTAAAATTGTGTCTAATATAAGATAAAAAAAAAAAAAAAACGAAAAAAAGTGCATTGCTTCAATTTATATAGGAAAAAATATGTCATAAAATGACAGTTGCCACAAAATGCGCAATTCAGAGCAACGACATACAATCTGAAAACTCATCCCAATATTTACATTGATCGCTTTTAAAACCTTTAAATATTTTCAAATAAAATTATGATCGTTCATATATACGAAATTTTGCAATAAATATAACCTATCAATGTCAGCTCTCGTATGAGTTTGATCTTGTCCGATTGCAGGCCAAAATGTGTCTTTTTATAATTTCATTTATTTCTCAATAGAATATTCAACAATATCGATATTTTGTACACTATATGGAGGTGTATTATCCACTAGTATACATGAGTGTCCGAATCCAATCATTGTTCGTTCAATAAACCTTCATTAAACATCATCTTGCTTAATGGGTTCGCCAGACCCATTTCTCTTTTAAGTCGTTTTTTTTCAGAATTTAGAGTTAATTGATTACCTTCAAATTTCGCGACTTCCTAAAACACTTCAATATTTAAGTTTTGTAAAAAAAAATTTTTTAAATACGATTTTTTCAATTTATAGTCACATTGAGGACAAACGGGTTTAATCAGACCCGTGCTTTAAAAGTATTATGATAATTCAAAAAATTAACATGAATTCAAATTTGCCGCAGTCGTCATTCGTTCAATATTATTTATGCATTATTTGTGTGCGCTAAATTATCGTTAGCTTGTGTCAAAATTTTATTGCGAAATTACATTGAAACTGTTTGCTAACAACACTCAAAATGTTCCCGCACATGTTTTACATGAATTTATTATGAAAATAATTACATTTTGATCTTTATTTGATTATTTTATATGTTTCTTAAGTTTATAATACTTAATTTTTGTTTTAAAAGTGAAATTTTCATAAAAAAGCAACAAAAATTGAAATAATTTCAAATATGTGACAATTTTATAATCTGTCAAGGTGGGGGTTAAGAGTAATCGAATAGCATCACGGCAGTGTCAACCTTTCCAAGAGAGTATAAATTATATTTGAATTGGTAGCACATTGTTGAAAAGTATGATACTATAAGGAACACCCATTTTATATAATACATACGTTTCATGCGAACGAGTTTAACGCGCCTTTAGCTCTGATTTCTTTCCTTTTCAATATAATTGAACATATATGCATACATATGTATATATAATCAGCTGTTGTTGTTGTTATTGTTGTTGTTGGTGGTTGGTTTTCTTCTTTTCACCATCCATTTAGTTGGTTTCATCTTAACTTGAATTTTATCTGTTACTCTTATGATTGTTAATATCATAGTCGTTGTAGTTGTCTTTGACGTTGTTGCTGTTGTTGTTGGTTTTTTTTTTTTTTTTTCATTGAGGTGCATGGCCTTATTTACCCAGATTTTAAATTGGAATTTTATTTTCTGTTTGCTATTTATTTTTGCTAATTTATTGAATTAATCACAATGAAATGATTATAGCAAAGAAGAAAAGATATAAATACCTACTCGCACATACACGCACTAACATACACAGCAGCAGCAAACGGACAATATAATTTTTTAAAATATTTTTGAAAAAAAAAAAACAAAATAATAATAATTATAACAATGTATAATATACATAACTGTTAATCCGGTTTAATTCTAAGCCACTACGTATGAGTCACTTTCACTATTGACATTGCATGAGCGAGCATGCTAGCGAGCTCTTTTCAATTTTTTAATTCAAATATTATTAAAACAAAATCAATTAACATTTTTTATAAAAAAAAAGGAAAAAAGAATAAGAATAAAACACAAATGAAATTAATTTATCCCAATCACCTTTACCCTATTAAATGAAATGAGACACAACTATGGATGGATTGACACTATAAAAATTGCGAGAATAAAAAGCGAAAAAAATCACATTTTGCTTGTTGAATCATGCGTTAAATATGTTCGTATAGAAAATCATAAATAAAATATTTATAAGTTGAAAAATGAGAAGAATTTTAAAAATAAGCAATAATAAACTGAAATATGTACGATGATATGTACCATATAGGTAGTAGGTATGGATGTATATATCTATATATTGTATGTACGTAAGAGTATCTGAAAGTCCGCACCCATATAAAGTAAAACCGAAGTTAACTAACGTGTTTACAATTATGTTGGACGGCAAATGAATTGGCAGTAAATGAAAAAAACCACCAACCAATATATGATTTTTTTGTTTGTTGCTGTTTGACTCACAAACAACCACAGCAACAACAACAACGACAATACGCATAGATTGTAACCACAAGCGGTAGTAAAAAAAAATAACAACAATAATAACAGTATGCATATATGTATACGAGATACATTTAGCCATATATACAAGTACAAGCGAATATTGATTATTGATGTTGCGGTTGGTTATTGATGTTGTCGATGATTTTAATACAGTGTACGCTTGATTATAGCAACGAAATCATAGAAAAGTAGAAGCATGTTGCATTAAAAATTTCTTACATAAACGAAAGTTACATTGAAGTACATTAATTTAGAAGGCAATTTAATCGACCTCCATAAGATTAACTAAATCGCATTTTAAATTTGCCAGCTGATGTCTATGGCAAATATAAATTAGAGAGATACATCTACGAATAGAGAAATTACTGTATTCTTGCTTGTTGTTCTCTGTACAAGGTTTGGTATAATGAAGATTTTACCTTTTTTTTTTTCCAAAATATTGTATATTTAAACTATCTTCCAACGATGTCTAAGCGTGCGTCTTCGAAAATTTAAATTTAATTTAAATTTAAATTTAATTTATTAATTGTGAACAATTAGAATAAAGATTAAACCAGTTTACAAATGATTTATAATCATTTCACTCAGTCGTAATGTCACCTTTTGAGTTGTACTTAGTATAATCTTCTTAGAAGGACTGGAAGTGTAAACCCAGGTTTTTTAGGTGTATCGAATATTCTTATAATAGGAAAGTTTAGTTCATTTGTGTGTGTGTGTGTGTGACAAAAATTTGCAATTTGCAAAATATTTAAACATACTTGTATACTTTACTCTATGTGAAACTATTTAGATCGCGAGCGACATTTCTTGTGAAAACCTTGTAAACATGTATATGCAACACTTTGTGTGTATATATACAATAGTTATAGTACTAGAACCTAGGAGAGTTTATAAAAGTAACTATAATGAACAACAACAACAAAAATAACAACAATAACAACAACAAAAATAACAACAATAAAAGAATTAAACCGTAAGCCACAACAGATCATAATACGTAGTAACAGTACAAGACAAGACAAGCCATAATGGCTGCAACAGCAATGCTCAGAATAATAACGGCAAAGGTATGACAAATTTACACAAAAAAAAAAAATAAAAAAATAAGCGAAACATATAAAACAGCATGAATATAAGTACATTACATACTATAGTACTTACTATACTTTGTGTATATTGTAGGAAATAAATTAAGTCTAGTATAGCTACTATACTTATAGACCTTTTTAACAATAGCAACATTATAGTATGAGCATTAAAACAAAAAAACCAAAAAAAAAAAAAACAAAAAACCAACAACTGTAAGAAATTTAATACAGCTGAATAGCTGAATGAGCAGATTATATTTATAATAACATTTTACAGTCATTTTACAAAATGCATTTTAATATTTGTCGATCGTTTCTACAAAGCTAAATATGAAAATTGACAGAAATTATACAATATTAATAGCATTGGGTCGGATTTGGGTCGAGGTTTTTTTACACTTCGCTCTTGTTGTATGCTAAGCTAGAAGAGGTTCTAATTTGAAACTCTTTTATATGAGGTGATGAGGTGAGGCAGAACTCATTTGTGAACACAGTTATGTTCTCTGATCGATTATCAGATGCATTTTAAAGGAAGATATTTGTTATTAATTCAACGAATTGTAATTGCGTTCGTCTATCTTGGAACCAGCATCAACAACTGTAATGACGCCAGGCTGGAGATCATGCGTACGATAACTCTTGCTAACAGTTGTTGCTTTGGGCTGAGTAAGCAATTGAGTAGTCGAGTTCTCTCTCTCTCTCTCGAAGATCGAAAATCACACTCTACAAGTCCCTCATTATTCCTGTCCTAACATATGACGTAGAAGCCTGGACAATTTCCACCACAGATGAGAGGATGCTTGGAGTTTTCGAGAGAAAATTTCTGCGCAGGATCTTTGGACCTATTTGCGTTGATGGCGTCAGAAAGTGAAGAACAGAGAAAACTGCACCATTTTCGTAATTTCTAGCCTATTCAGATATCACTAAGGAAAGAAAAAAAATTATATATATATATATATAAAATAATTATAAAATACAACGCGTATTAAGTTTCTCAAATTCTTTTGATATCAATCTTATGAAATTTTTCTGCAAAAATTTCATCTCTTTATGATATTACTTTGTCACGTTTGATTCCGAAGAAGTTTGCGTATTGAAATTACAATATTTCATGCTATAATTTAGCAAATATCAGTTTTAATTTCCGGGTTCATTTCCCATTCTTTTGGGTATTTTTCCGTAGAAAACGATACCTGCGTTTTAAGTTTTAATTTCAAACAAAAATATGTGATTTCGTAAATTTCTTAAATTATAATAATTTTCTATGGAAATTACAGATTAAACTGAATCGTAGAAGGTAATTTTCCATGGCAATCAGTCATGTTGATAATATATGAAAATATTATGGCGAACTCGGAGGCAATGCACTTACGGTCTAGAGATTTCTCAGACAGAAGTTTTCTTGACCCGTAACTATCGTCACAATTACAGAATGTGTCGTCACAGACACTAAAAAACTTCCACCTCCATCAAGGAACCAAGGAACCTACCCCGGAACCACGGTAGTATTACTTCGGGGTAGGGCCCTGGTGAGGCCCTGCGTCCAGATCCCGCTTCTTTCTTCTGAGTACGCATTCCGTATACCGTGAAATAGCGTTCCAGTTTTCTTCGCTGTGTAACAGCTTTTCGACCAGGTTTTCATTTAAGGGCTGATAGTGGGTGTCGTAGCTCAGTGGTTAGTGTGTTCGCCTTCTGATCTGTAGAGGTCGTGGTTCAATCCCCGGCTGATGCATAACAAATTTAATATCGATAAGATTTTTCTTTCGAATGGTACCCACCTGTCGGCAAGCAATTGGCAATTCTTCCGACAGTAACAAATTGCCATGAAAAAGCTTCTAAAAGAACTCTGTGACAAAGCTCAGAAAAAGTGATGTCACAAGTGTTCTGCCGTTCGGAACCGGTTAAAATAAGTAGGTCCCTTCTAATACTGTCCAAATTTAAGACGCACAACAGTAATGGAGGAGAAGCTCGGCCAATGAGCCCTTTGGGGCTTTAAGTGCCACATATTTATTTTTTTTTTTAGTGCTAAGCTTTTTTTCGATATTCCCAGGCTAAGGGCTCGATAGCGTTCGATATTGTCTGGTCGAAGTTTTTGCAATGATTTTAAAACTGTGTAAT
The DNA here is from genome assembly GCA_963854835.1 of Megamerina dolium. Lineage (NCBI taxonomy): Eukaryota > Metazoa > Arthropoda > Insecta > Diptera > Megamerinidae > Megamerina > Megamerina dolium. The sequence continues at coordinate 7,442,997 of OY978526.1, read as the reverse complement.
AGCCTAGACAGACGGCAACGGCAGATTAATTCCGGATTATCGAGTTAATTCGAATTAACTCGGGCATTAACTGCAGCTAATCCGCATTAACTCTATGAGTTAATTCTCAAAATAGAAGAGGATTAGATCAATTTGCGATGGCAACACTGCTGAAAATTTTCTATTGTGAATTTTTCTCCATCAATTTTATAAAATATTAGGTGTGTTCGCTAACAAAAAACTATCAACAATTGTTAACAGTTTTCAACATCAAAAGTGTTGGCGAACAAATAAATCCAGCCAATTTACAAGTTTCTGATAGTTTTCTGTTCACGTACTTCTTGTAGATTTTCTCATATCGAGAGTGACAGATGACAGAAATTGATAGTGAATGTATTGTAAGTGTGCAGACCTAATAAAACAGCAATCAGCCGTTTAGTTAATCCGCAAAACTGCCGTCTGTCAGGTTAATATTTTATTCGGATTAAGTGCGCCGGTAATCCGGATTAACGCTGCCGTCTGTCTAGGCTATAACTGTGTAAGAAGGCGTTACAGGGATTAATTATGTTCCATTTGTGTGGAAACTTGTTTAATTCTTTCAAAATACTTAGCTACAATACCTACGAAAATTAGAAAAAACGCTTCCCCCATGAAAAATTCTTTAAATATGATTTTCATATTTAGAGTGGCAAAGTTCGTGGGAAAATTGTTTTTCAAATCGGTGTAGTTGAACACAAAATATATTTTGTTTTGATAATTTTTGTCAACTATTAACGTAGTGGGTTTTCATTGAAATAATTATGAATTTAATACTTGATTAAATTGCAAATTTTTGGTGTTTATTTTTAACCAAAAAGATTAAATTGATATCAACGATTTAGGTTAAATTAAATAGACACTTCTCGTGGCACACTTTCATATGAATTTCATATTTTTTTATATTTATAAAAGAATCGTGCTAAATATATAAGCATAATTAAATACAAGAGATGCTTAACTATTCAATTATTCTTGCTTAAAAGTAATTAAAAATAAATCATATTAGCAATTCATATGATATTCTCTTGAGCTGACATTTAAAAAGTAAGCGTAAAATCATCACAATTTTGAGTGGCATAATATTTGTATTAATTTTGCGGATTTACAGTGAAGATTTTTGTGTTTGTTAGTTGTTTTTTTTTTTTTGAGCAAATAATATTATAATAACTTCTTAAGTTGGACACAAGCCTCTTATATATATTAGTGAATTTTATTCACTTTCTTTATTAATATTTATGACTGTTAGAAGGATGTCTGCAAGAAATGGTTGTGTGAGGAAAATGTTGCTCATAAAGTTAGGAAATTAATAGAGAGTGCATAATGTTCATGTTAATAAATCAAAAATAAAGTATATTTCTTTAAATTATATAAATATTATTATCTAGATACTATACTAATTGCAATTATTATTGTTTATTAAAAAATTGCAATTTTTCTATTGTATTTTTCCCAATTGAAAACTTCATTAAAATTGGCTTTTTGCGCTTTGTTCACTTTGTCACAGCCATAGTGTTTACAATCATTACCTACAACGATGCCAGCATTGTCACTAAAATAGCAATACAACGTACCAGTGGCAGTAGCTTATGTATGCATATAGATAGTGCCAATAATTGCATTACATTCGTGCCAACTTTTGAATTCATTCAATTTGTTAGTGCCCATTACTAGTATTTAAGTAGGCACATACATATATATTCGATATTGCTGTTGTTGCGCTCTCTTAGTTGATACGACTACTTGTTGTCGTTGTTGAAACAATAATTCTTGTAAATTGACGCAAACTGTTTTGCATTTGTTGCAACAGCGAAAGCAGCTGCATCAATTGTAGCAACAGTAGCAACAAATAGAGTTAATTACGCTGTCGTTGTCAGCAATCAATAGGTATCATTGTGTAAGTGCCAGTATAGGAGGATATGTATGATTGTAGGTAAGTTGTTATTGTTGTTGTTTTTCGAGTTGTTATAGTTGATTTTGTAAATAGGAAGGTATTAGTAATTTCATTGTATGAACATTGTATGCATTGAAGTAACACTACTACAGGATATATAGCTTCATACGTACAGTGATTATCTATAGTGGCACCTGTCAGTGTTGTTGTTGTTGCTGTTGTTGTTGCTTCTGTTTTGTCGATAATTGGTATTTTGTAGATATGATTTTAATGATTTAACCATATATGTTTTCGCCAATTGGGCGGAGCGAAAGAAATGACCAAAAAGGGTAAAGCTATATAATTTAATCTTTAGAAATAAAACTATTTTATGCTGGGGTAGGTACGTCTGCACTTTTAAATGTAGATTGTAATAGTATAACTGATGCAAATGGTGAAAGCTTAGATTCAGTAGTAGTAACTCATTTGAGCTGCGGATAGTCGTGGTATATTATTATAAGTGTGAAAAATGCATTCAAAAGCATTTTTTTGTATGGGAGGTGGGCGTGGGTTTCACCCAATTACACCCACTTTCTAATATGTCTTTTTTGTCACCAGAATGACGTCAAGTGCCAAGCCTTAGTTCGACAGCTTAAAATGTTCGTGAGTGAAGTATGAAAAATACTTTCAGGAATGTATTTTTGTATTGGAGGTAATCGTGGCTTTCATCCAATTACACCAATTTTAAAGTTCCAATATGAAATTATCGTTTTTTAAAGAAAATAAAACGCTTATTTTAAAGTGAAAAGATTCAAATCTTTTATTCAAAGTATTTGGACATTGTTTTCTACACATATTGATCACCTTTCAGGCAATTTGTTTGATCGTCTTTTGATAAAAACTATTCAGAGATCCAATTTTCCAGCTCTTCAGATGTTTTGAAGTGCTGTTCCTTAAGTGCGTGAGCTTTCGATGAAAACAAGTGGTATTCGGAAGAAGCCACATCTGGTGAATACGTCAGGTGGGGTAACAAATCCCAGCAAAGCGATTTGATCGTATCCTGAACCGGTTCTGCTTTATGTGCCGGTGCATTCTGGACCGTTTTGGTCGTTTTTTGATCAATGCATGGTTTAAATTGATGATTTGCTGTCGGGAACGATGAGTATTAACAGTTTCACCGGATTTCAGAAGCCGATGATACACAACACCTTTCTGATCTCACCAAACACACAGCATCCTCTTCCTTTCAAAGCCATCCGGTCTTGCGGTCGATGTTGATGGTTGGCTCGGTGTTAACCCATTGTTTTTTGTGTAACATTTAACATTTCTGCCATTGGTTTTTGACTTCAAATGTCATCTTTGTCCAACAATGCTTGCAATTCGATGTTTTCAAACTTTTTTCGGTGGTCTTCCAAGTTCTTCATTTCTCAAATCAAAATCATTACTTTTTAATCGTTGAAACCAATTTCTACATGTTTCTTGAACATCAATAATCTGCAAGCGTTGTTGTTTGTAAGTCGATTTATGGTTAAATTATAGACCAAACTGGATATGTTTGACAGTAAGTTGTTACACGAAAATAGCTGAGCTGCCAAAAGGGAAGTTGCTAAAAAATCACCCTGTATTTATTCGAAATTAGTAGTTGAGAATTCTATTTAATATTGCTTGCATTCAAAATGTCAAATCTAAATGCATAATTATGAAACGATTAAAATATTTGACTTGTGATTGACGTAGGGAAAGACTAAAGAATTATTGTAGCTATCTAGTATTGGATTGCTTGATGTAATGTCAAAATTTAATATTTTTCCATGAATTTTGTATACAAACATTTTAAGAATGTTCGAGATTGCATCAAACATATTGTGCCAAATGTTAGAAAACTTGTATATCTGCCAAGTGATCTAATCGCAGATTTATGTATGATGTTAAATGTTAAATTTGTCATCAGATTCTTTTTGTACAATGTATATTCGATGTAAATAATAGTAATACAAAGTGAAGTAAAACTTTGCTGTCAAATTTCAATATGACTAATGAAAAAATTTATATACGCATAAAAAGGTGTAGAAATATTGTGGCATATGATCAAACCAGCTTGTCTAGCAAAAACTCATTGCCAATAATTTAATAAGTACTACCTGGCAAAAAATTCATATTTAGAGTTTATCATACATATTATGCATAATTTAACACTTGCATTTTTACATCTTTTTCATAGTTTTGTCTTACTATGTATTCGAATATAACTTCTTAAATATTGTTCTGCACACAATGTGCCAAATTGTATATTGTTGTTATTGAAATCATGCAAAAAAAAAAAAAAAAAAAATGAAATCTACAATTTATATGGGTGGCTTTCAAAGAAATATGTATACGAGTATGTGTCTGTAAATAAATCTACATATGCATATATACATGTATCATAAGTATGATGCTGGCTGGCATCACATTCAAGTACAAAGAAGTACACATAAATCACGTTTCCTAACTGCATTGCTAATTTATACAAGTACGTCGTTATTTTATAAATATATCGATATATTCGAGTTACCAGATATGATCACATTGGCTGGCCCTAATTTAAAATGACCCTTGCAATCCTTTATGTCTGGGATTCATGGGATTCATTGTATCCATTACTCAAGTGTCTTTTTCATAATAAAATCAAAATTGATGTCAACAATTTTTGACACACAAATAAAGCATAAATGTCATTTGTCAAAATGTTGTACATTTTGAATGTTTTCAATTCACTTTTTGCAGTTTTCTTGCAGTGAGTGTGTTTAATTCTATATCATAGCTTTTGAAATTACAGTTAAAATTGTTATGATTTTAAAAAAAATGTGACTGTATGTAATTATCTGGCCACCCCAAAAATAAAAAAATATTGGTTGTTGTTTGCTAAAGATGTAGTAATTTGAGCTTATCCATTTGCTAGTGTTGCAGCATGCGCACAGTTTTTCTAAGCAATAACATCAGCCACAGCAGCACGAGTAATATGTAGTATATTTGTAAGTAGAAACCATAAAACATAACAAAAAGAAAAAAAAACAATAAAAAAATAAACACATTCGATTTTGGCATGTATATATACATACATGCGATATTGTTGCTGATGCTAACCTAATGTGTATATACATATATTGATGGTGGTGATGTTGATGGTTTTTGCTTAAGTTTATCTTAAATGTTTTTTTTTTTTTTTTTCATTTTTTATTTTTGCATGCAAACAAGAAAAACCAGTTTGAATATAGGCTTAGAAATAAATGCATACATATAAGAATGCAAAAAAAAAAAACAGCAACAACAACAACAATAACAACAAACAAAAAATGTTGAAAATGCAACCAGCATAGAAAATGGCGCGCATTAAAAATAATTCGTGCGTGTAAATGTTTGATTATGTTAAACATACTATAACCTCAATGCACGCATATGCAAACAAAATATACTATCTATCACCATATAGGCAAGGTAACTAAATGATAATTGAGTTGTGGAGTTTTATCAATGTATGATTTTGTGAATGTGTGCATATAGGTGAAGATAGTATGACAATTAAATGCAAATTATGATTATTATGATAGATTAAATGTAAATTAATTTTTTTTTATTATTTATTACTTGACACTATTCGATTCAAAGCAGCATTAGAAGAGAACCATTTATTTTAGGCGATTCCGAACCAAAGAATTGTGGTTATAAGATCTGGTTCCCATAAAATTTGTTTAGAAACTGTTTTAAGGCAATTTTTTGTTTAGAGTTGAAAGAAGTTTCTAAAGTACTCAACTCAAGTGATTGGTCTTAGTAAGAATGATATTCTCTATAAAAAAATTAAACATTTGGTAGCGAAAACTAAATATTTGTACCAAAGGTATCTATACTTTTTAAAATGAATCAATCAGAAACTTTGCATATTTTATTTATACGCCAAAATAAAGTTCCGTACAAAATTTAATGTCATTCAGTTTATAAATAATTATAATCTCTATACAAAATGTTTATATTTTTAACATATTTTCAGATTTTTGTCTTCATTTTATCCCTTGATATCGTCATGAGAATTTATTGTTTTTATTTATTTGCAAAAAAATGCCGTTATGTGCATTTTCAAGACAATCCATAAAAAAAACAGTCATACCTCTTCCAAGAATTTATCGATTTGTTGAAAAAAAATGAAACATTTTGTATGGGACCTATGATTATTTACAAACATAATGATTTTAAATTTTGTATGGAATGTTCTTTTGGTGAAAAAATATGATATATAAAGTTTTGTTAAAATTCATTAAAAAATAAATGTAATAGAGTAAATTAATTGAGACAAATGATATTCTGAGTAAAAACCTGCTAGAAAATTTTTGCCGATACTATTTTGAAGTGTCCATTTTTTATTTTGATCATTCATCCATATTCATCAATATCGTAGTAAATTTAGTAGTTGTTAATTGGAGAGAGAGTCTAAGTTTCTGCATCTATTATAGTATAAACAAAATATAGTAATTTTTTGATTAATAATTTCTCTGAAATAATACTTGGTTCACATTATTTAGCTTTTTGTATGATGTATTGACCGACATGGCTTTTGAAAATTGACGTTGAATCACAAACGAATGAATACCGCAACAACCTCAAGGGTGTGGTTGTCAACACACAATATATTTCTATGAATTTATTCAAAAACAATAGTTAATGTGAGATAGATTTCAAAAATTCATCATATCTATTGTGCTAGTATGTATTATTAAAATATCATGATGAGTCATACATTCATACATTCAGTAGTACATATTAGTAGATATGCTTCAACCGTAAATGTGACATCGCAAAGTACTGTATGTGACAATAATTTCTATTAATGTAATAGAAATTTCTGATTATTTTTATACAAACAACAACAGTTGTAACTTTCTGTTTATTGAGATAATAAATTAAATATTCCTTCCCACACTCATTGAAGAAAAAAAAAAAAAACTATTCATTTGAATATTGAATTATGTAAATTTTGTCTGTTTAATTTGTTTTTTATTTTTTATTTTTTATTTTTTATTTTTGTATTTAAAGAAAAATTATGATGTTTTGATATTTCTAATGGTTGAACATATTTGAGTGGGTGCTTATATGAATTTTAATACCAATCATGGAAATTATGCTCTCATTTGTTTATGGCAAAATGTAGGCTTTTATTATCAATATGCACTTCAAAATATGATATTATTATTTTTTTTTATACTTTTGAAATATATTCAAGTATGTAAAAATATATATTTTTCTGGGAATGTTGCTGATTTAATATGTATTTTCCTTTTATAAAAATCCAACAAAATATTTTTGAAAGATGTACGTAGATGCCATAAAGAAATTAAATTTCAAAATATCAACGCAGTTTGAAAACAATAAACTTTTTTTTTCTATACATAGTTGCAATAATCGAGTGGTTATTGTATTTAGTGAGAATAACATAAATGTAGTACATATATGCACTTACTGCTTTTGGAATGCATGTGCATTATGTATGTCAACATTTTCAATGATTTGGTTTTTTTTTTTCTCACAACTACTACATACATGTAAGTATTTTACTTTGACTTTTTATGTTTCACAAGCCAGACGAAAAGTTGTAATGTTCATTTAAGCATCAACTAAGTAATATGCTCACTTGAGAAAACGAGTGTTATGAGAAAAAGCTGTTTAAATAAGTTGGTATGTATATGTAAAATATATGCATGTAATAGGTTTATATACATATATATGTATTGGTATATGCATGAATTTAAGCTTCCATACATATTATAACATATAATTTAAATTACTTCCTTTAATGTACATGGAAATGTTGCTTATAGGAAATACATGAATATGGCCTATATATATCGTTTAGTGCTGTCAAATATCATATATTGGTATTGCTAATATATCTGGAACATTTTATACATAGCTCTATATGATTATATTAATATTTTTATAATTTATTATATTATATTATTATATTATTATATTATTTTTAGATTTTATGACATTGCTAGAGCTATGGAAGAAATAAGTAATTTTCAGAATTTTCTTTATTTTACATTTGAATAATTTTAGTGAAAAATATTGCGAAATTTATTTGATGAATTTTCATTAAGAACGTTTTTTAGTTTTTCAGTTTATATTAACTAAGATATACATTACATACATTCAATCGAAATTTTGAAACTTTAAAAAATTATCAAAAATTTTTGCTGCACTGAACTACTGATTTTCTAATACATACTCATACATACCATCTAAAAATGTTTTCTTAATATATGTAATGAACAAAACAATATAATAATGCAGAACAAAGTTACTGGAAATTGCTTACTGTCGAAACTTTTTCACAAAAAAAAAAAAAAAATTCAAGCAACACGTTTACGGAAGAAAAGTGAAAAATAACATTCATAATTGTTTGTTAACAAACTTTGAGAAAAAAAAAAAACGAATAGAATGAAAAAATAAATAATAGAACCAGCTAGCTATAAGGTACATAGTATAATAGTTGTGCCATTTGTGCCAATAGCATATATATATTTCTAACTACATACTCATACACAAGAGAATTTTATTTTGTATGAAATTCTATTCAAGAGTAATCCAATGCATAGTGTGTAAATGCAATGTATTGCATTTACCAGTGGTGTAGCCAGGGGGATCTACAGGTAGATCCCCCCTTGCCCGATGGACTTGTTAAAAAAGAAAAATAATAATATGGGGGCTACTATTTATATTTCGGGAATAGCAAATAATAACAAACAGTCTTAAACGGAAAACAGCATTATTGTTGTTCAAAATGTTCACCATGATGACCAATGCACTTTTGCATTCGTTCAAACCATTTGCCATAGTAGTTTTTCCATTGCTCTTGAGACACTTCCAAAATATGGTTTTTAAACGCTTCAACTGCTTCTTTGGCGCTCGTAAATCGTTGATCACGCAGTTTCGGGAACAAAAAGTAGTCATTGGGTGCCAAATCAGGACTGTACGGAGGAAGAGTCATCGATTCGATGTTTTGACTGTTCAAAAATTCATCTGTTTAACGAGATGTGTGACGAGGACGCATTGTCATGATGGAGAATGATTCGTCTTTGACGGTTGGTTTTGCGAATTTCTCTGAAGACTTTCGGCAAACAAATGGTCACGTACCATTCAGCCGAAGAAACAGGCGATCATTTGCACACGGTCGATTGCTGTTTATGCAAAATCGAATGTATTGAACTAATGGAGCTAATGTGCAAGGATGCATCTATCTCACGATATGTCACATGACGACTTTGCATTATCCGTTCATGCACTGCATCGATGTTTTGTGGCACAACAACCGATTTTGTACAACCTTCATGGAATTCGTCGGTGACCGAACTATGACCACGATTGAATTCACACAATACCAGCGATATACTGTGGTTTTTGATGGCGGTTTATCGCCACACAAAGAACTGAGTTCATCGACACATTCTTGTTGACGTAATCCACATCGAAAGTTGTGAAAAATTATCCAACGAAAACCTTCTCTTGAAATTTCCATTTTTTTGGCCAAATTGATTTTTTTAACTCATTTTAAACGAAACAAATATCACTTGTACATCAAAACGTTGTAATTACGTTTCTGCTAAAAAATGTCAAAATTTATTATGGTGTTGCCAGATTTTAGCTATTGACATTAGTGTTGCCAGATTCCGAAATATAAATAGTAGCCCTCGTATATATATATATTTAAAAATAATTCATTAAAAATGCTTTAATATACTTTTTTTTTCTAATCTCCCCCTTGTCAAAATACTGGTTATGCCACTGGCAGGTACATATATGTATATGTATTTATTTGTATGTTTTGTTTTCTTTTGATTGCATCCTGACACTTCCTGGCATTTTACAGTGTCATGCTTGATGAAATTACTCAAGCCCAAGCATAGCAAGTGGGTGGCGCAAAAGTGTGAATCTATGTATGTATGTATGCAGTACAAATAACTTATAATTACAAAAGTACAGTACTGTAAGAGAATAACTAAAAACTGCAAATCCATTATAAAATGTTTAATATAGTTTAACAGAAGTTTTATTTTCGTTTTTCTTTTTTTTATGATTTTTATTTTTATGATTCTTATTTTTATGATTATGTATTTGTAACGAAATATATGCTGCTCCTGCTTCATACAATCATTTATTTCTTTTAATTCAATTGAAGACAGCCAGAGGTTCGACGAAGTAGGTACATGCATATTCGTGTATATACTCGTATGTACAGGTGCGATTTTATTGCAAGGTGTAATGCTTTATTATTACTATTACTATTATTACAATACAAACAACCATTGCATTAAAAATCAAAAAAAAAAAAAAATAATAATAATAATAAAAAGAAGGAGTAGTTAAAAAAATGGTAGGTAGTAAAAGTTTGTATTTATTCTTATTTGCTCTTTTGCCGGTATCCTCTTGAGATTTAGAAGGGATTTGTGATGCGTGTTTGCAAAAAAAAAAAAAATTATTGAAAAAAGTGTGCGCACATGGCGTAGCATAAAAAGCACTCATGTGCAACGAATGCGACAAAAGTTGTTCTATGTTACAGCATAAAAAAAAAAACTTAATAGCTTTTGTTTGCTACTACTTGTGTGTTGCAGCAAACTGACGCGACGGTGCATGCTGTTCGTAATACTGTGAAAATTTTATGTGCATTTTACGCACATTTATATTACGTCGCTACCTACTTACTTACTATGTATGAAATGCAACAAATGCAAAAGGACACCTCAAGATGTGTACCATTGAACGTGCACGAATATCTAATGGTCACGCAAACATCTTATTAGCATTTTATGCTTGTACATTTTCCACAAATATCATTTCAACTAATGCGCTGATCATAAAATGATGCGCTCTAGTTTATCAACACGACAAAAAGAGAAGAAAGAAATATGGAACAAAACAACCCAGTTGGTATTAGAAGAAATAAAAAGGGGTTCTATTTTTGGAAACAGTCAATTTTACACTTTTACTTCTTTATTGCATATTTTTTTTTTTGCAATTTTTTTTGTTCAATCAATATCAATCGACTGTATGGGTCTCATAAAATGAAAGATTGGAAGCAAACAGAAAAAAAAAATATGGAACAAAACAACCCAGTTGGTATTAGAAGAAATAAAAAGGGGTTCTATTTTTGGAAACAGTCAATTTTACACTTTTACTTCTTTATTGCATATTTTTTTTGCAATTTTTTTTTGGTTCAATCAACATCAATCGACAGTATGGGTCTAATAATATGAAGCATTGGAAGCAAACGGTTGGATGTTTTTTTTTTTGAATAAAATAGATTTATGTAGCTGCAATTCTACGATATCTCTTATTTGTTAGAAGTCTTCGGGTACAGAAAATAGAATAACAAATTCTTCGAAGAAATACCATCTATGTTTATATTATTGTGGTTGCTAAATTTGAACAATCGTGGATTCCAAGGATTCATATATCTTTTGCTGAACTTCAACACAAAGTCCTTTAAAAAGGTTTTTATTTCAACTTTTTACTGTCAATCGATTTTTCAATTGTTTACCGACATGTAACGATTAAATTTTTTTTGAGTTTAAAGTACAAAAATTGTAACCCTACGACTTTAGTTCATTATCCACTACGCGACTATGAGTTGATATATTTTTTGTGAAAATAACTAACTTTTTAAATATTCAAATTATGAATGTGATGAAGCCATACAATATTGATTTCGTATTCAATTAAAAAAAAAGTTCCACTCGAATTAGGTGATCTATACGTTTAGAAGGCCTAATTTGAGACAATTCATGCGCTATGACACAAATTAATATTAAAATTGGTTTCAATACAGGGAAGAATACGGTGCAGTGCAATAAATATTCTCCAAAACATTTATTTTCTAACAACCAACCCTCCAATGCCTAAAAAGTGACACTCGCATTACGCATTCGTAACGTAATATTGAATTCTCAAACACTTGAAATGTCAAATAGCATGGCATGCGTTGAATATTATAAAATTCACATAACCTATAATTAACTAAACCACATATGTATGTATACTCAGCACAAACGTATGTATACTTTTGCATCTGCCTTTATGAATCTAAACATGTATATACTCTCATAAGAGTACTATACAACATGGAGTACAAATGTATACTCACCACACTGGAGAAGTTTATTACAACACAAATGAATGTCAAAAACAAACCCTCGAAAATGATGCTTTTAATTCTCCATTTGTCACTAACGCACGTGTCAAAATATAAAAATATGTAATAAATAAAAAAAAAACACAAAAATAAATTTTTGGACACACCTCATAATCCACATATACATATCTGTTAACATATTGTATATACATATGTACTGTATGAAGGTACTTCAATTTAATGTAGACAAGGGTTCGACAGAAGATTTTTTTGCTTTCGTACCAAATTATTGTCAGTATTGGCGTTGGCGTTTGGTAGTTATGGCAAAGGTGCGGTATTGAAGCTATTATAAAACATAATTTTAACACATTCCGTATACATACATGTACATATGTATGTAGTATGTAGTACAATTCCTTAGTGGAAATTTCCATTTAGAGTGAACCCTCTTGTTCAACAATCGTTATGGGTTTTTCATTTTACCCGCATTATTGTCAAAATGCTCCCCTAAATACGTAACAGGGTTTTTAGTCAAATATTTCATTTTTATATTAGTTTTTCCTTTATATTGATTATTGTATATAATTGCATTTCCGCTCCCACATCCTATAAATAATACACATATACGAGAACATAGTAGACTTAATCATGTACATGAGTAAAAGGTCATTTCAATAATGACACAAAATATTTATATACCTTCAAAAATAAAGGAAATTAAATCAACGGTCGTTTTACGAAAAAAAAAAAACAAAAATATTGCAATTCATTCAAACGATAAACATGAATGATTATGTGAATAAATGAATGAATGAATTATGGACCAAGTGAGTGAGTGAGTGAAACAATAAGAGAATGGGTACATAAGTACAAAATAATGGTTTTTCATTTTCATTGTCGTTTCATTATATAGGGTATTATGTCCGAGTATTGACAGTGTTGTATTGTATATTCGGCCTCAATGCCATATGATGAAAGCTGTAATATAGTATTTGTAGTATGCCGTTTTTGGCACATGTTCTATGTATTTGGGAAAATAATAATCAACCACATCATCAACAATGCGAACGCACTCAAGCACAAAGCAAATTACCGGTACAAACGTTTTGTGGCAGGTGTGGCAAGGCTATGTTTTGCCGCAATGTAAAACTTGATAAAATTAATTATTTTCAATGCAACTGCAAACGAAAAGAGAAACTATAAATTTTTCACAGAAAACTTTTACTGGAATAGAAACAAGTGCAAGGCAAAGTTTGTACTTTATATGTGAGGTTTTTTTTGTTTTTGGTTTGTTTTCTTTTGTTCATCCTATTGGTGTAACCATTAAATGTTTCACTCTATTCCTGTAATAATTGTTTTGCGGTTGTTATGGCTATTCGATTTCATCATATATTGTTGTATTATGAATTGTTGTTGTTAGGATGTTATACTTTATAATTATGGGTGTATACATAGCAAGAGATTCCAAATTGCTAATACCGGCTCAATTGAGATAACAGTCAAAATTTTGTTTAACGAATGACTATAAGAGCACTGCAACAATGCTAGAAAAAAGGAGAGTCACCAGTAGAGCTTTTCATGCCCTCAAGATTTGAAGATAAGCTCGGCTTCAGAGTTGGTAGTGTATAAAATGTAAATTATTGTTCATTAAATTCTAGAAGAACGAAAAAAGATCGATTTATCTTATATTAGAGCATAAAAATATGTGGCATTTAACCTTAGAACCGTGACATGGCTATACAACTTAATCTCGTGACTTGGGCACTCAGTGCCCAGCCATGTATTTTGTATGGGAATTTAAGCTTTTTAAGGATTTTTTTTTTTTATAAAAAAGTGAATATTTCGTCTATTTATGCACACAATTTAATGAAACATGTATTTATTGTTTGTTTTTAACTTGGAAAAATGAAAATCATATAAAGTTTTAGTTTTGAACTGCTCAAATGAGTGAAATTCTCCACCGTCTTATTGATTCGATTTGATTTGGCGTTGGCGTTGTTGGAGTATTGTCCGCGTCTTCATCAATATCTGAGTCCGTGTCAGCATCGGTTTTATATTTTGTGAAATAGCACGTTTCGCATGTCCAATGGCAATGGTCACAAACTGCTCTTGTTTTGTTCCTTCCCCGTGGACATATTCTTCGAAATATGGATCTGGAATGGGCTGAGCATTGTCTTCTCCGAAGTCAGATTGGTCACTGGGTATCGGTTCGTGGTCGCCACCAAATGTAGGTTCTTTTCCACCATCATCATCATCGTTTTCGTGAGTATTGAAATAATTTGCAATATTTTCCTGTTCTTCTTCCGCCAATTCACGGCGTAGGTCGGCCAAATAAACCGTCAATTCCTAACTCATTTCAAAAAAATATAATTATCACAACTAAAAATTAACTGTTCACTTGAAATTTTTACGCGAAACTGATTAGAAATGCACAAAACCACCAAAAACTCTTAGAAAGTAAACGTTATCCATACAAAATATATGAAGAAATATTATCACCTATAGCGTACTTACTATATAAAATGCCGTTACTTTCTTATTATAAGAGTTATACGCCTGGAATTTTGTCAACCTATAAATAAAAGTGCAATATATCTGCCTAAAATTAAATTTGACTTCTTGAACCCTCGGAATTCAACATCAAAAACGAATATGGGCGCTGAGTGCCCAACTCACGGTTCTAAGGTTAAATATGTGGCACTTAAAGCCCCGAAGGGCTCATTGGCCGAGCTTCTCTTCCGTTACTGTTGTGCGTGTTAAATTTTGGACAGTATTAGAAGGGACCTACTTATTTTAGCCGGTTCCGAACGGCAAAACCCCTGTGACATCACTTTTTTGAGCTTAGCTTTATTAAATGGAAAATGCGTTTGAAAATAATGCATTTTATAGTGGAATCCATACAACGGGTATTTAATTCTGTTTGTCAGATTGAAAATGGGTGGTTTGAGTGGCAAAAAAAAAAAAAATGACGCTCTAGCTGGACAATTCTACAATGTGAAATTCAAAAGAAAATATAAATAACATTTTTTGGTACCTGGATTATTTGGACTTCCAAATCTTAAATACTTTTGGTTTATGGGATTTCTGGTGTGCAAGAGAACAAACAAGCGGCTTCATGATTTATATTTCATGTGTCATAATGATTTATTAAGAATCATTTATGGTATATAATTTCGACTTCGATGACCTTGATATGGCTGCAAATTTGGTATTTGAATTCTTTTCATGTTTTATGGATATGAGAAGGATGACACAGATTTGTTGACAACCAGAAATACAAGTTATTAAAATATGTATATATCATCTAACCCAAATAAACACCTATCAGATATAAATACATTCCTTTGATGATGACTTTCTGAAAGCATTCCTCAAAATTATAATGATTAAATGATGCGATGCAATTTAAAAGCAGCCGTCCAAGTATGCATATACTATTTATTATACACAATGAAATGAACAAATTAAATATCATCAGTATTAAATGAATTATTCGAATTAGTGGTACATATTTTGCTTCAATTTGTTCAAATTGAGCTGTGTCGTTTATATGAAAATGCTCACGTTGCAAAAATTATTTAATCATCATTGTGTTATAATAACACATCTTTAAGATAATTATTGTATGTACAATTAAATAGTGTGTAATCATTCGAAATAAAATTTTCAACTTACCTAATACATACATAGGTACATATGGTATGTACGTATATATAAATACAAATGTATATATTTTTACTTGTTCCACTACTCGGACAAGTCTTGTGGTATACAAGAAGTTGTTTTCATTTTTCAAAAGCAAGTAATCACTCAATTTTGCAGCTCATTAACAAGAAATGTGTTGCGTTGTCGTACACTCTTTAAAAAAATCATACAAAAAAATCTCCTTACAGTCGGCTGGGGCCGACCAAACTATACCCTGCATATGTAGATTTGTATATAAAAAGTTTACTCGAATATCCAACTTTTCTTTTATTTCCACTTTTCGAGAAACAATTTTTGCATATACTACTAATTTACACCCGAAATATGGTTGACTTTGACGAAGTAAAAGGATTTTAAGATAATTCCGAGGCTTAGTATGGGAGCTATATAAATAGTGGGCGTGGCTTACCACTTTCTAGTAAATCCAATTAATTTTTCAATGTTAATCCACACCTTAAATTTGGTGTCCTACGTTGAATAGTTTCTAAGTTATGGTGGTTAACATTTTTGTTTAATTTCCTCAACCTTGTATGGGAGCCCCAATAAGAAGTGTGCGTGGTACGCTGATTTTTCGCCAGATTATTTCCGACTACGATATTAATTTAAGTGTCAATTATGGTTATTGTAGACATAAGATTGCCTAAGTTACAGCTGTTTCAATTTAAAATTTGTATGGGGGCTACGATAAACACTGGGCGTGGTGCGCCCATTTCCTGTGAGTCTAATTGCTCGTACAATACTAATCCATACCTTAAATCTCGTTATTCTACGCTGAATAGTTTGCAAGTTATGGAGCTTAAAATTTTAGTTTAATTCCCTCGACTTTGTATGGGAGACCCAAAAACGAGTGGGCGTGGCACACTGAATTTCTGCCATATTATTTCCGACTACCGTGTTAATCTAAGTGTCAATTATGGTTATTTTAGACAGAAGATTGTAGAAGTTACAGCAGTTTCAATTTAAAAGAAGTACAGACACTTTGTATGGGAGCTACGCTAGAAAGTAGGCGTGGCTCACCCACTTTTTGCGAGGTTATATAGTAGTATAATATAACTCTATGTGCAAAATATTGTTGTCCCAAGTGGTATATTATGTGAGTTATAGCAAGTTAAAGATTTTGAAAATTTCGAGGTTAGTCGCTTTGAATGCTTGGTGTGGGCGTGGTTATTGACCGATCATGCCCAATATCAATCCCCTCCGTACCCTTGGATCATAGATTACTTATGCCAAATTTCATCGAAATAGCTCAATATTTACTCAAGTTATCGTGCGAACCAGCCAGGTGACAGACAGACGGACGGACGGACGGACGGACGGACGGACGGACGGACGGACGGACGGACATCGTTAAATCGAAAATTTAATCGACGCTGATCACGAATATATATCCATGTCTATATCTCCGGAGATTCCTTCAAGTGGACACAAACATCTGACCGAAATGAATATACCATGCATATTGCATTATGCAGGGTATAAAAAGATGCTAGAAATGATGTGAAATAAAATGAAAAAAAAAAAAAACAAAAAACAAAAAATGTAGAAAGTAATTTTTCTTTTCATAAATTACTGCTGCGGCGACAGAAAAATATCGTACACACTTATATGCTTGAAAAACCTAAATATTTTGTAGTTTTAATTTTTATTTTTTTTTTTTTTGTGAGAAATGGTCATAGCATCGTAATAAACTTAAATAAGTACTTAGTTACTGGGCATGAGATGCGTATATATTATATTTAGAAAAAAGAAAGCATTTTATTTGAGAAATCATCAGTACAAGCTACTTTGCCGACATAGTAAGGCATCAATCTTCGTTAACTTTGTTAATGTCTGCGCAATAATTTGATTTCTACAATTCTACAATTCAGCGTATAAAATGTTAAACATGAGTCAGAAATTGCCTACTTTCTTTATAGCAATAATGTTCTTTACTGTGTGCTAAAATGCTATGGAAATGTATTCATATTTGAGATTTTCTTCTAATTATGATTTCTCTTCAATTCTTTCGCCACTCTTCAATTTAAAGCCACTTGTCTGGTTTGTCAAGCTTAAATTCAAGCATTAAAATGGATATTAATTTTAATGACAGCACAATGTTGATTTGTACTATTTTGTTTTTTTTTTACCTCTTTCTGCTATTATTGATCTCTATATGAATACATACAAGTATAGTGTAAGTACAGATGTCTATGTACCCATATGTATATGAAGGTATGTACATAAACTTGTATATATGCGTGCCTTGTTTTATGGCGCACACACACAAAACCGCAGAGGTTACATCGCTTAGCTACGACTGTTATATTTAGCTTTTGCCCCAAAATATTCGACGCTTTATATTGTGGAACTAATTGTGCGTACATTAAGCCATTCAATTATATGTAGCTTCAATGTAATTTGTTATAGTTTACATTTTTAGATGATACATATTAGAATTTAAATTGCTTACAGTTTTGATGATATGATACACGCATATGCATGAACTATGTAATATTAAAAATTGCTCTAAAAATGAAACATGCTTCACTGATATTCTTCTTTCTTTGTTACACTAGATTGAATTTAATAATGGATTTTTTTTTAATTCTAGATAATTTTTGTATTAATTTAAACTCGATTCGATTACAAAATTTCACTATAAATTTCGTGTGTTTGAATTTAATTTCTTTGCGATTAATTGGGTAATAAATTCATTGTAATATGGAGAAGAAAACTATATATATATGTCAGATCTAGTCTAATATGTGTGTATTGGATTTTTAAAATATAATTATTTTATACGCTACATGTTGATGCTATCAAATTGGTATAAATAATCGAGAAAATGGATCGCGATTAAATTTTAATTACATAGCCACATATAATTCAGCTAATTTCTGAGACTCTCTTGGTCTGCAATTTGACGATATTACAAAAGAAATCACCCTTTGGATAGCTCACTCCACCTCCAAACGAAATTAAAAGAAAATTCGACATTATAAAGTACAGAAATGTTATTGAATTAAAAATAACCCAGTAGCAATAAACTAGTTACATCAAGCAAATATCATCCCTGGTAGTGTGATTTATTTTCATTAATAGAATAAAAAATAAATATAAAGAATAGCTAAAGGAGTTTAAAGAAAAAAATTATTTGCCTTATTGTTGAATAAGAAATTGGAAATTAAAAAATTTATTACTTCACCCCTTGGAAATTAAAAGAAAATTCGACATTATAAAGTACAGAAATGTTATTGAATTAAAAATAACCCAGTAGCAATAAACTAGTTACATCGAGCAAATATCATCCCTGGTAGTGTGTTTTATTTGCATTAGCTAAAGAATAGCTAAAGGAGTTTAAAGAAAAACATTATTTGCCTTATTGTTGAATAAGAAATTGGAAGCAAAAAAAAAAAAATTAATTACTTCACACATACTCGCATGTTCGACATCTAACTGTGTTTTCTCATTTCGTGTGTATCGTACACTTAAAATTAGATTAAAAGTAAACTAAAAATTATAAGATTATTACGCGTATATCTATGAAAATTGTATTACAGATTATTATTAAATACTAATTAGTTTTTATATAACTTTTCATATATTTTACTTTTACTTATGCCACATACTTTTACTTACATATATGAGTATGACTTGAAGTGAAAGTAGTGTGTAATGAAAGTAATGACTGTATTTTTTTAAAATAATAAGTTTTTTACTTTTTTCATATAAAGAAATTTATATTTCATATTTATCTCATATTCAATTACTATTCATTTTATTTCTTCATTTTAAATGTTTATGACAGAAATAGAAAAGTAAATTAAGAGATAGAAATATAATATAAATATAAATTATATTTCAGCAAATGAAATAATTAGTGATCTTTTATGAAAATTCACATAATCCGCAATTGGACTATTGCCTAACTTTGTTGGCAGTTGTATATAAATGATAGAATTAAAAAATCATAAATTTCAAAAACCATTCTTAGATGTTATTATATACTATTATGCATTCAGTGAGAAAAAAAAATTATAATAAATAATAAAAAAATTTAAGTAAGCAATAGCAAGAATGAGAAACAAGTTGTAAGTCACCATGAACGATCGTGTGAATTTAATTTGTCTATTGTATGTATGTTGCTGCTCTTGGCAACATGTATATATACATTATTAGTCAAACAACTCACCATCATTTTTAGAATATTCCTATTGTGTAGGAAAATTCCCTTTCATTGTTATGAATTGGAGCATTCAATCAAATGAAATAAAAAGTAAATATTGTTGTTATATTGTTGTTGTTGTTGTTGTTGTTGTTGCTATTATTACTATTATGTATATGTAGCATTCTTGTGATCTGACTTACATAGGTGGGTGCGTTAATTCAGTGTCAGCGTCAGTGGTTACAGGTGCGAATATTCGACAAATATACATTGTATAGTATTTATTTCACACAATTTACTTGTTAATTATTATGCTGGCATATCTTGTTGGTCATAAAATGGAATCAGCCAAGTGAAACACTTATACGAGTATACACAAGTTGTCTTCTGGTGTCTAAGACAAACCATACATACTTACACGTACATGATAATTTACATAATTGTACATATGCATGATGCATCTGCATTAACAATTTATAATAAAATTAATTATAATTTGTCGTAAATATTGTAATTTATTTAATACACTCATTAGCATTTTATGTAAGAAACAAACAATCAAATTATTTTCTCCAATGCTCCAAAATATGTTACAACTCTTCACATAAGATTATATTTAATAAAATTATGTATACCTACTCACTCGTATATGCATATACATATATATTAATGTAAATTTATTTACATTTTTGGTTTATTTTTTATTTCTTTTATTTCCTCAAACTTTCATTCACATCATACGATTATATATTCTATAGGCTTAGTATATTTAATTAATTATTTCAGTGTTGATTGGTATAGGATGTAGGTAGTACACATACAATATTAATATTAGAGTTTTGACATTTTTTTTGTTCATCTCTCTATATTTGTTTCATAACCCATTGCTGTTAGTGTGGCTGCTTGTGTTGGTTGTAGTTTTTCAGAAATATTTCAGCATCTATTTAAATAAACTTTAATTTACCGCAAGTTAAGTTTACATTTTGTGCAAATCAAATCCGTTTTGTAGAACGTGAGAAATTTTGACGATTTCTTAATTTTTTTTGTTTTTTGTATTTACATGCTACTCAACTACTTAGTATTATTTCAAAATTATAATTATTATTCTTTTTAAAATTATACACATCCATACACCTATACATAGCAATATGCTTAGATTATATATATATTTTCCTTCTTAATTTGCCTATAAAAATTAGGTCAATAGTCGCAAAATTCTAGAGCCATATCTACAGGTCAATATACTGAAACTGAACTGAATGAGAATAGCAATCTTGTATTTGCAATGTCTTTTATTGCATGTAGTTTCATATTAAATCATAAAAAATATTTAAATTGCATCAGTATAAATTTTAAGAAGAATAATAAAAAGTGTCAGTCCATTATATCGCAGAACCTTTCTAATGGCATGGAGAGTAACTGATCCATATGACTGGTGATTGATCCCACAATTATTAATCAAAAATGATTGTAGTTCTACAAACAGAACAGTCAATTGTCAATTATTGATTTGAAATATTTAAAGTAGCACACTTTGATTTGATTTTTAAATTTATCATAAATTAAATAAGATGAGCATTTCATTCACTTATTTAACATGCAAAAGATTAGATGCACTTTCACAAAAAAAAACCAACATTTGTTCCCTCACATATTGGTGAATAACTGACAATTCTTTTGACAATAAGAACTTACAATGAAAGCGTTTCTGAAGTAGTTATTTTGCAATCCATTGTAGAATTGCTGTCATGAGTAGTGAATGCAAACTATATACATGGATCTATACCTCGCTATACGGCGTAAATACGTTTCGGAAACGTCTTATAACGAATGTATTATATAAATTAGTACTATGCGATTAATCGCTTATTCAAAAATTTTGATTAATTAAAATATTCGGTTAATCGACATTTGGTTAATCAAAATTTAAATTAAATTAAATCAAATTTAAAAATTAAATTATATTAATTTTAATCAGTTTTTTGATTAATCAAGATGTTTTTCATTTTTATTTTTTCTTTGTTTTCGAAATTTTCCTTGGGAATAAAAATTTAAAACGCATTCTCATATTCGTAGGTACCGCTCTACTTTGTATTGGAAAAAATATTCTGAATAATCGAATTATTTCATTTTCTGAATATTTAAAATTGTGATTATTTTATTTTATATGTTAATTAATCAACATTTTTGAACAAACGATTAATCTCACAGCCTTAATATAGATACAAACTCATGAAAATGCAATTGCCTCCGTCAAAATTTTTTAAGAATATTAAAAAAAAATATTTTTAAACATTAACATTTTTTAAATGCAGAATTGCTACCGAAACAGATTAATTGAAACTAAACGGAAGGCCGCGAAGAGTGTTGCTACACAAATAGTCAACATTCTGTTTTTCACACTGCCAACTTTTTATTTCGTATTCAAAACAACAACAAAAAATTGACAGTGACTTTTTTCACTGTGCTCCTAGGTCAGTTTACAGTGTTAGTGTCGAAAAATTCTTGCAATAATGCCGAAAATTTTTTTGCCATTTTTTTTGACAATATTGCAAAACTGTTTGCAATTGTTGCAAAGTTAAATATTTTATTTCCATTAAAAAAGTTTCGACATTATTTCAAAAATTTTTCGACATTAACATCAAAACATTTTTTGGGTCGCCTAATAAAATACTGTGAAAACCGTTAGAGCAAGGTTTCGTTGTATTGATATTGACAATATCCATATTTTTTTTTTTAAAGTTTTTAAGTCAACTATTTTGATTATTATTATGTACCAAAGTGTCTAAGTACTGCACCGCTCGATGTGGTAAATTTTTTAAAATCACTATCAGAGTTTTTGTATTCCTCAATTAATTATTTTTTTTGCAATTAAATCGTGTTTATATATCGTGTTTATTTTTGAGATATTTTTACATATCGACATTTTTTGCACTTTTATATAAATTGGGATTTTTTTAAAAATTATTCATCGAATAATGCACACCCTATATTACAACGTGTTAATTATAAATATGTCTTCGATTTTTCACCAAAGTATCTTGTTTACATTTCTGCCATATTGTGCGGGTGGCGGCACAAAATAAGCAAAAATTATGAATTTGATTTTAGGGGCGTTATTCATAACTACAATATGTGCGATATGTATGTGCGATATTTAAAGTCGCGTCTTTCGTCTACATACATATAACATATATGTACGCATATGTGCGTATGAGTTGTTTGGCATTCAGAAATTATTGTTTTTGAAAACATTTCACTAAATTTGTTGATGTTTACGCAATGAAACATCACGCATAAAATCAGTTTTGAACTCTTTGAATTGTTGCTGTGTAATCGTTTTTTTTTTTAATTGTTTTGCTGAGATTGAAAATATGAGATAAAAAAAACCGTCTATATGAAATTTATGTTGAAATTGAAAACATACAAACATACATACATAGAATGTTGCTAGCGAAAGTTGAAATTATTTTTAAACGTTTTTTTTCTCACATTTTTATTTAGGTTTTTTGTTACATTGTTGTGGAAAATTAAATAGAATATCATATTATCGAACGTGTCAGATGCGAAATATCAATTTATGTCAGTTAAACGTCATGAACACACACACTCATACTTGCATATATACATAAATTCTTGACCTTATTTGTAGCATTGTTGTTTTTGCTGTCTTTACCTCATTTTTATTAATATCACAACACGCTACCAAGGGAATATATATATATCTACCATTCTACTCGTATGAATTGTTTTAAGAATATATAATACAATATTGTATGTAATTTTGTTGCACATTGTGTGCACATACACATTTCATATCTCAACACTTTGTCGTCATAATCATCGTGATCATTGTGATGATGAGGATGAGCTGTCGCCACTTTATCACGTGTTTACTGGTCCCCATATATGCACTCGTATTCGTACTCGTACTCACTCACTCACTCACTCACTCATTACACTTGTTTATGCAACAGTTTTCAACGGCTTGCACTTGTTATGTATTTTCTTTCGACTAGATTTATTTACGGTCGTCTGACAATATGTCTAACATCTAATGACACACATATGTACATATTTACATCCATAAGAATGCAACACACAATACTGCTGATGGCGATGGTGGACTCACACATTGTAGGAGGTCGTCATTTTCATCGTCAGCTGCAGTGGCACTATTCAATTGTCTCGTAGTTTTCGTTCCATTTCAACGGATGTGCACATCGACGTATTTAATTGTCTTGTATTGTAAAATATATATTATTTCACCGGATATATGTATTAAATGCTTGTATATATGTGTGCAAGTGTGTGTGTTTGCATGTGAGTTATTTAATTTGTAAATGATATTAAATTGATCTGCATTATAGTATCTATATATGTAATTGGTTATAATTAAATTTATCAATTAGACTAATTAAAGTTTATTTATGCATTATTGTTGTTTCTGCTTTCATTACAGATTACTTTCTAAATACTTGCTGGCAGCATTATTGGTATGTTTATTACTACATAACATATGTAACAATTAGTTAATTTCTTGACACAGAAAAAACACTATTAACTATAAGTGTTAAGTAAATTGATTAGTTATTAACCTCATGACCAAGTTGCTGACTTGAAAGAAATCGTTCAAAAGTAGCGACGCACAGTCAAGTTCTCAATTGGCTCTATTAGCTCTTTTGGCTCTTTAACAAATAGCATGCAATTCAATGGTATTTTTTAAAAATATTAAACATAAAATAATGTTCAAAATCGAGTACTTGCAATCTGGAAAGAGCTCTTGAAAAAACATAGAAAAATTAATGTCACAAGAGTCGCAAGAGAAAAGATTTGAAAGCAACATCTATAATTAGTGGAAAAAATCAAAAATTATATCCTATTTTATTTTAATTTGTCCGTGCTTGTAAAGAAAGAATTATGATATAAAGGGTTTTCCATTAGGGACATAACAATTTTATCTATTAATAAAACACAGAAATATTTGAGATATTGAGTTCAAATTTATTGTGGATATATTGCAAGCATTACATTTTATGAATGAAATTCGATTTTAGTCATATCACCACCACGAGCCCGTTTACAGCGGTCGATTCTTTGGACCCAATTTTCCACCACTCTAGCACACATTTCGACCGGAACGTTGGCAATTTCGCGTTGTATGTTGTCTTTGAGCTCGTCAAAAGTTGCTGGCATAGACCAGTGACTTGATCGCATGAACGAGGCGGTCATTCGATCGGACCATTTCTCGAGATAACATGCTCACCGAATTTGCCTTGCAATAAATCGATTGTGAGGTGTGCTGTGTGACTAGTGGCACCGTCTTGTTGAAACCACATATCGCTTATGTCAAGTTCATCCAATTCTGGTCACAAATAATCTTCCAACATAGCACGATAGCGCTCTCCATTGACGGTAACATGACGGTCGTTTTCATCCACGAAAAAAGACGGCCCTCCGGTATGAAAACCGCACCAAACTGTAACTTTTTTCGGGTGCAACGGTGTCTCAAGAAGCACTTGTGGGTTTGTTGCTGACCAATAACGCATATTTTTCGCTCTTAAAGTTGCGACCACCGACTCAGAATTTCGGTAGTAGTTTTTAATAATTTCCAAACATTGCTGATCCGTGAACTTTACCATGATGAAAATGTTGACTTTAACTAACGTTTTGACATTGACAGTTGATTAAAAAAGTTGAAGGGTGCGTTCATTTAAAGATACGAAATTGTTATGTCCCTAATGGAAAACTCTTTATTAAAGTATCGTATAATTATTGGTATTACTGTCGGTTTTATAACTCTTCAAATAACTTGTGTAAGTAGGTTCCTTCTAATACTGTTCAAATTTAAGAGAAGTTCGATCTAGATTTTAAATTTATTTTTGTTGGGCTCTACAAATTTTTTTCTTGGACACTTCTGACATGTGCTTATTTCTAATTTACTCATACTCATATTATTTTCCCTTATGTCTATTGAATGTACAGTCTGTATGTGTGTGTGTGTGTGTATGTGCAAAGTTAATACCATCTTCACCTACAATTGAAATATATGAAAATTGAAAATACTAAATCGAACATAAAAAGTATACGAAGAGAATCACCGATGTCCAATTGAAAGAAATTACAATAAATATCTGTTGGTATGACAATAGAAATGTACAAACATTTGTACATATATGCGATGAGGTGCTAGTGATGTGTTTGCCTTACATGTCATCCTTTTTTCAACATATCGATGATGTTAGTGTCAAAGCATTAACCTCAAAAAACGACTTTTAACTTGTGTTGCCAATGCAATCAACATTAACAATAGGAATACTATAGAAATACTATATACAATGAAATTCACTACAGTGAACTTTGAGGTTAAATGACAAATGGAATAAATGGCTAAACTGGTCAAATAAAAATAAAGCCAACAAAAATCAATCACAATCATTGTAATCGTTTGTCGGCAAAATAAAACTATGTTCTATTATTGAGTGGCGATCATAAAGAAGAAAGAGAGTAAAGGAAACAAATAAAGAGACAATTGATAAAGTTACAAAATATTGTATGATGGTTTAGACTTTTCGCAACTTGAAATAATTAAAAATAATGAACTATAAAATGGTTAAGAGTAAAAAGTTAATTTTTAAATAAATTTTTACCAGTACAAAAAAGCATTACCTAAATTTGGCTAGTGGTAGGTAACATTGATTTTTATTGTTCATAAAAAAAAAAAACTGATCGTTAATTTTGTAATTTTATAATTAAAATAGGTACCTACACAGAATTTATCTACATCTATGTGATTTGTGAAATTACAATCAGTAGTCATATACATTATAATATATTTAAAATGATACTTAAGTTTTTTTATGAATACTGTACACTTGAGCAATTGCATATCAGGTGTAGTAAAAAGAAATCCATTATTTTCCCAATAGATGACTTTAGTAATCTGTATCTTGCGTTGTATAACTGCGATCGGGTTACGCTAGATGACGTTAGAAAGATAGGATTTCGTACTAAATAAAGTTCTCAAGCAGTTTTGTTATTGCTTCACTCAGTATTGTTTGAGCAAACATCAAAGATGGTCACCAGTAAAGAGAAAATACGCCATGTTTTACAGTTTTTCTTCGATAAAGGTGGAAACGCAAGCCAGATGGCTGAAAATGTGAATAGTGTTTATGGTCCTGATACTGTAGAAGCTAATTTGATTTTAAAGATGCACCACGCTCTGGAAGGCCAATTGTCGAAAATATCTATAAATTCGTCGAGTCTGACCCTCATGTAAGCACTGTTTCTATTGCCCAGGAGCTAAACATTGCACAAAAAACCGTTTGGAACCATTTAAATAAGGCTGGATACAAAAAGAAGCTCGATGTATGGGTGCCACACGAGTTAAGGCAAAAAAAAAAACAGCTCATGGGCCGAATTTTCATCTGCGATTCGTTGCTGAATCGCAACAAAATCGATCCATTTCTAAAGCGGATGGTTACTGGTGATGAAAAGTGGGTCACGGTGAGCCGGCGCAAACGGTGACCAAGCCAGAATTGACGGTCACGAAGGTTTTGTTATGTGTTTGGTGGGATTGGCAGGGAATCATCTACTATGGAGCTGCTCCCCTACGGCCAAACTCTTAATTCGAACCCGTACTGTCAACAATTGGACCGCCTGTAGGAAGCAATCGCTAAGAAGCGGCCAGCTTTGGCCAATAGGAGAGGAATTGTGTTCCATTAGGACAACCCCAGGCCACACACTTCGATAGTGACTCGCCAGAAGCTTCGGGAGTTTGGTTGGGAGGCTCTTATGCATCCACCTTATAGTCCGGGCCTGGCACCAAGTGTTTACTACCTGTTCCTGTCTATGGCGAATGATTTTGCTGGTGCAAAATTCGCATCAAGAGAAGCACGTGAAAATCAACTGTCCCAGTTTTATGCCAATAGGGACGACGGTTTCTATGAGAGTGGCATTATGAAATTACCTTCAAAATGGCAACAACTTATCGAACAAAACGTTGCTTATTTGACCTAAATCGGATCATTTTAACTATGCTAAATAAAACCTTCAATTTAATGCAAAAATAATGGATTTCTTTTTACTAGACCTTAAGTACATATTCATGTACAAAAATTATGTGCAAAGCAAGCATATGAATATGTTGAGTTCGAAATGAAATAAATAGTACATATATAAGTACAATATCAATTTCATTTATGCAGCTGCATATATAAAAATATAAACAAAAATAACGAGAAGACTAATGATTAATATTGGCTAACCCAATTTGGATATGTTTCTGTTCGTAGTAAACAGAAATATTTAAAACAGAGAAATACTGCAATTGCAATATAATATTTGTATCAAGTCGTCCATATCCAAGAGAAGCCATCGAATAGAGGCAATTGAACTTCTGTATGGTCGTCTTTGGTCCATCAAATGATTTTCAACATTCTATGTAGAGTTGAATTGGTACAGGTACGTGATTAAAAAATTGATATTTCATAGAATTAATGATAATATAATAATTCAGCTTAATATGGACTTCCACTGTAGGAGAGGTCAGCCTTTCCTGTATTAGATTTGAGTACATTTATGGCTGTACTTTTTTGGTACTCATTGCTAATGGAAATACGTTTCAACATGTTGCAAAAAATTTTTCACAAAAAAAAAAAATTTCCAAGTGACCTCTTATTTAACTACAAAATATCCAAGCTTCTGTGATGATATTTTATGTATATGTTTAAAAACTTAATAAAAAAAAAACTCAAATGCAATGAACAATTTAAGCCAATATAATGATTTATGGTTATTGCTATTAAATGACAGTGAGGAATAATAGAAGTACATACAAATATACAATACACTACATGTGTAAGCAAACAGACACATACACACACTTTCATAAGGTCTCTTATGTGGTTGGTTCAATTTTGTATTGTTATTTCTCTATAATTTGTATATGAAAACAACTCGTATGAATTTATTAAAAAAAAAAAAAATATATATATATATTCTATGCACATAGATATGTATTTATTTACACATATGCACATATGGCTTAATCCGAACAGTAGAAGAAAAAAAAAAAAAAAAGAAGAAAGCTCATAAAAAAGTCAACTTTCACTTAATTATTAGGAAAAACAAAGTGAAATGTAAAGTCAATTTTCTATAATAAAAACAAAAAAACACTTTTATTTCACTGAACATAAAACGTGTCCAACAACAACAACAAAATCAGCTATTATTACAAATCTTTCATTTTGTTTTTGCTTGATTTGTACCTACACATTAAACAGTTTTTATTGGAAAAATTATCATCATTGGTGGAGGGAGAACAAACTGTCTCCTCTAGGTGGTAATAGTTTTCCGTACGCACAAAATTACAATCGCAAGGTGCAATATTCGGAGAGTATGATGGATGTGGCATTAGCGCCCATCCGAGCTCGTTCAACTTGCCTAAGGTCTGAAACAAAACTTTGAGTCTATTGACTAAAGACGGTCGATTTTTTTCAAGTGTTTCATTCAGTTTGAATAGTTTGGATGGCAATAATAATCAGCTGTGATCGTCTGATTTGGTTCCAGCAGATCAAAATAAACGATACCAGCCATATGCCACCTATAGGAGGCCATTTATGGGGGTTGGTTCTGGTGTTTCATCTTTATCTAACCACTGGCGTTTGCGAGCAGGATTATTGTAAAGGATCCAATTTTTGTCCCCAGTAACAATACGCTTCAAAAAACTCTCATTTTCAAGCCGCTGCAACAGCTGAGAACATACATTCACTCTCTGTTGAAGGTTTGTGACGGAAAGTATATGCGAAACGCATTTTCCCAGCTTTGGAACATTGTTCAATTGAACCAGGTGCCTGTAAAATGTTCCATGTGATGAATTTATTATTCGAGCCATCATAATGACTGTCAAACTTGGCTCAGCTTCCACGAGTTCCAGCATCGGCGTCGGAGTTAAAGACCTAAGGACCACGATCACAGCGTGGGGCATCCTCATCGTCACAATCATCACTTCGGAATTTGGAAAACCACTTTGTTGTTGCATTTTTTCCACTTTTCCAAATACAAAATATGCATCGAGTATAAGATTCGAAGATTCCATTTTATTTTTTAACAACGCGTACTTCCATCAGCGATTAAAATCACTTGTTGAATGCACAATATATCAGAGAAAATAAAAATAGTTCCGTTATCTCTCACGAAGCGATTTTTGTACGCAAAAAGCGCCCCTACTGTGAAACTATTGAAGAAATAACGCACGAAATTATGGACTTAGCTGATAGTAAGCTCTCGTAAGAAAATTTGGATGCAATTTGTATGCAAAAAATTACAATATATTACATAAATAAATATTTTTAAATAATATATATTTGAAATTATTTTACGAATAATTTGAATTGGATTTTTTTTTTATTAATTGAAATGTAGAGATAATAATTATGGTGTCTATTCATTGATAAAATTTCCAACTTAAAAATATTATGGTATAAGCTTTTTGGCAAATATTAAATATAAGATATGCTCACAGATAACGTTAGAGAATACCTAAATGGTTTGAATTATTTATTACTGCTGGTTGATAGGAGTTAATGCAATTAACTCGAGGGACCAATTCAAGGGTAAAAAAGCTTTTAACAAAAAAAAAAAAAAAAAAAATTGATAATATTGCGGTAATTTGTGTACAATTTTGTAAATGAATGATGAATATTTTTTAATGTCGTTTCCAACCAGATTTTTAGCAATTAAATGGTTTAATTCCCTTATGACTTATGATAAATTCATGCGCAAGTGCGCAAACTTAGTGCTTACAATACTAAGATCATATAAGTATGCTACAATTTTGTATTTATTGCTTTAATTCACTTAAAAATTGGGCGTTTTGAAGTCATATCTATATATTATAAATATTGGTACAATATCACAATATCAAAGAAAATCAAAAAGTTAATATGAAAGAGAAATTACATTCAATGAAAATGAAAACCAGTATAACAAGAATAAGATTGATGAAAATTACAAAACATTTATGCGTATAAAGTACTTACATACATATTATTGCGTTGTGTTTAAAAAAAAAAAACGAAAAACAAAAGCAACAGTAATGAATGACTGATGAAGAGATAATATTTGGGTCATAAAAACGGTTAGGAATTTACGTTTGGAGAAATTTCGTCAAAAATTAAACAATATGAACAAAACCAAAAAAAAAAGGTGCATAACAAAATATTCCTTGAAATTTCGATTCAGATTAAATACAGATAATTACTTACTACAGTGACTGATACTTCAAATTGTGTTAACTTGATTTATTCCAACTACTGTTATTTGAAATTGACTATTATATATAAGCAATTTACTTCAATATCATTTCTAAAATTTAAACACGCATATACAGTGAATATCACGCTTTGCTTTGGCTCTGTTGAATTATAACTTTCAAATACACACTTATGTAATTATATGTTATAATATTTTATCAAACCAATTTGTGTATTCGTGTATATAAAAACAGTCTCTAAGTCTGACGTATTTAGAAAAAAAATTAAATTATTCACAAAAAGTGATTGAAACATTTCTTATTGAATCATTTAGTGTGTTCGTTAGCACTACTTTAAAAAAAGGGTGAAAAAAAAAAAAAAATAAAATAAAATCTATACAATATTTATAGAAAATGATTAATGTTATGCTATAGAGAAGCCACTTTAAAGTTGAAGATTCAACAAAATTGAAATTTGAATTTTCGTACGTACCAGACGATACTACAAACACTACGGTCGCAGGTACAGTTCAGCTGGGACGCGGTAGTTAGGGGCTACACATAATTCAAATCAAACAAAAACATACCACATTGAAGAAATATAAAATAGAATTTAATAAATGGAACCAATCAAGTTTCATTCATTCGAATGTTGTCTAATTTAACTTCCTCGAATAAATTCGGCAATACACGAATATGTCCAACCTGATAAATTGAACAGGCCGTAACAGTTCAATAACCGGCCATGTACTATACTTTATATCTACATATTAGTATGTTAGTGTGTAGACGTTCACAATGAAAAACAACAAAATGATGGTAAATATTAGGTCTAGTAAAAAGTAATCCATTATTTTTGCATTATATTGCAGGTTTTATTTAGCATAGTTAGAATGATCCGATTTAGGTGAAATAAGCAACGTTTTGTTCGATAACTTGTTGCCATTTTGAAGGTAGTTTCATAATGCCACTCTCATAGAAACCCTCATCCCTCTTGGCAAAAAACTGGGACAGTCGATTTTCACAAGCTTCTCTTGTGGCGAATTTTTCACCAGCAAAATCATTCGCCATAGACAGGAACAGGTAGTAATCACTTGGTGCCTGGTCCGGACTATAAGGTGGATGCATAAGAACCTCCCAATCAAGCTTCCGGAGCTTCTGGCGAGTCACTATCAATGTGTGTGGCCTTTCGTTGACCTGATGGACCATAATTCTTCTCCTATTGGCCAAATCTGGCCGCTTTTGGGCGATTGCTTTCTTCAGACGGTCCAATTGTTGACAGTACAGGTCCGAATTAAGAGTTTGGCCGTAGGGGAGCAGCTCATAGTAGATGATTCCCTGCCAATCCCAACAAACACATAGCAAAACCTTCCTGACCGTCAATCCTGGATTGGCCACCGTTTGCGCCGGCTCACCGCGATTCGACTACGACTGTTTTTGCTTGACGTTGTCGTAAGTGACCCACTTTTCATCACCAGTAACCATGCGCTTCAGAAATGGATCGATTTTGTTGCGATTCAGCAGCGATTCGTAGATGGAAATTCAGTCCATGAGGTCCTTATGCGTTAACTTGTGTGGCACCCATACATCGACCTTATTTTTGTGTCCAGTCTAATTTAAATGGTTCCAAACGGTTTTTATTGCAATATTTAGCTCCTTGGCAATAGAAGCAGTGATTTCCATTGTTTTATCGATATTTTCGACAATTGGCCTTCCAGAGCGTAGTGCATCTTTGACATCAAAATTACCGGAATGGATTCGACGAAATCAAAATTGCACATGATTAGCTGTTACAGTATCAGGACCATAAACACTATTCACATTTTCAGCTGTCTGGCTTGCGTTTCCGCCTTTATCAAAGAAAAACTGTAAAATATGGCATATTTTCTCTTTACTGGTGTCCATCTTTGACGCGTGCTCAAACAATACTGAGTCAAACAATCACAAAGCTGCCTAAAAAGTTTATTAAGTACGAAATCCTGTCTTTCTAACGCCATCTAGCGTAACTCGATCGCACTTATACAACGCAAGATACAGATTACTAAAGCCATCTATTGGAAAAATAATGGATTTCTTTTTACTACACCTGATATGATTCACTATCACCTAGTGTATGTACTACAAGTATAAGAGATGGAAAGAGTTAAATAATTATAAAGAAATAATAAAGCTTCCGGCGTTTATGTGGAAAAAAAAATACACAATAAATTAATTTACTTAATTGCTATCTTTAAGTTTAGAAACAAAACGCGTTTAAATATTGCGATACAAATCAATTCATAAACTAAACACATGGCATAATAATAAATTGGCATGAATATTGAGCGAAGAAAAAAGAAAAGAAGAAATCATTTCATATGAAAATATTTCATATAAATGGCGCAGAAAAAAAAATCTATATAAAAATTACAAAATTTTATTTTTGAAAGAAAATTACAAAAAGTGTATTGATAGCATTTTCTTATTGACTCTTATTTATTTATGCTTTCAACAGAAAAAGCGCGTAAAATTATAATTTGTTTTCTTTCTTTGCTTTTAGAAATTATTTAATAATTCTTATACACACACACACATAATAAGTGTTAATAGTATTGTTGAATTGCAAGGTGCAATAGTAAAAGTATAAAATTATAGTTGAATTTGTAATATTGTTAAATTACTGATTGATTGTCTGTGACGGCACGAATCATTAGCAAAATACAATACATAAATTTGCACACTCATCAAATGTACGTACGATGCATAATTGTAGTACAGTACTTTCAATAAATTGAAAGTAGTCATTTACGGTTAGTTATTTAAAATAAAACAGAGTTGCCATATTCAAATTATATGATAAAAATTTGACAGTTGTATTGGCTACTATAATTTATAGCATTCAATGGGTGTGCTTCGAAATGTAGAGAGTTTAGATAAATGTCATCGTATTAGGCTTTTTGCCATGCAACATACAAAAATCATAAACAATAAATATAAAAAATTTGGATTTCTATCAATAACTATTGAAGGTCAATTTCATAGAGTTGTATCCATTTTCCATCGCTTGTATCATTCTATTAAAAATGACTATGCATTTTTGTATCATTCATTTCTATCATAATAAATATCTTTGCATCACGAACTCTCTTGAGTATCTGTGCTGTTTTTTGCTGTAAGCCATTGAGGAAATGTTACAAGCAAATACTATTGTTAACTTAATGATTACACCTTGACAGTATGAAGGTCTATTGTGATTATTGTAATTATGCCTCATTTAAATTTTATGGAATTTGTTTGTGAGATATTGTAATACTTAAAAGTTATTGATAAATCATTAGCATACATTGGGTATTTTCTGATATGTACATATGCTTTTTGTAAACATACGAGAATATTTATTTTTCATATTTATATAAACAGATTGCATTATAATGATGATCGTTGTTGTTGGTTTTTGTAATGCCATAAGGCATACAAGATTAACCATAATATTTATTTATTTTATTAAACTCCAAAAATTCAACAAAAAATTACTATTTCATGGTACAAAATGTTCTACACAATTGTAATGTTAATAGAAAAATCTCCTTACAGTCGGCTGGGGCCGACCAAATTATACCCTGCATATGTAGAGGTATATATAAAAAGTTTGCTCGTATATCCATCCTTTTCTTCCACTACTTTGGAGGATCAATTTTTGCCTATAATACTAAACTACATAGGTTGCAATGGGTTGACCTAGGCGTATTAATTAGTAAGTTATGGGTGTTTTAATGTTTGAGATAAATCCGAGACTTTATATGGAAGATATATAAAAAGTGGGCGTGACGTATCTCTTTCTGGTATATCTAATTAATTTTTCAATATCTATCCACACCTTAAATTTGGTTGTCCTACGCTAAATGGTTTGTAAGTTATGGAGCTTAAAAGTTTTAGTTTAATTCCCTCGACTTTGTATGGGAGACCTATGAAGGAGTGGGCGTGGCACACTGATTTTCTGCCAGATTTTTGCCGATTACGATATTAATCTAAGTGTCAATTATGGTTATTCTAGACGGCAGATTGCCAAAGTTACAGCTGTTTCAAATTAAAATTTGTATGGGGGCTACAATAAACAGTGGGCGTGGTGCGCCCATTTCCTGTGAGCCTAGTTGCTCGTACAATACTAATCCACACCTTAAATCCCGTTATTCTACGCTCAATAGTTTGCAAGTTATAACCGGTTACATCTTTTTTTTAATTTCCGCAACTTTGTATGGGAGAGCCAAGAAGGAGTGGGCGTGGCATACTGATTTTCTGCCAGATTATTACCGACTACGATATTAATTTAAGTGTCAATTATAGTCATTCTAAACAGAAGATTGTCGAAGTTACAGCTGTTTCAATTTAAAATTTGTATGGGGGCTACGATAAACAGTGGGCGTGGTGCGCCCATTTCCTGTGAGCCTAGTGGCTCGTACAATACTAATCCACACCTTAAATCTCGTTATTCTACGCTGAATAGTTTGCAAGTTATGGAGCTTAAAAGTTTTAGTTTAATTCCCTCGACTTTGTATGGGAGACCCATGAAGGAGTGGACGAGGCACACTGATTTTATGCCAGATTATTTCCGACTACGATATTAATCTCACTGTCAATTATGGTTATTCTAGACAGAAGATTGCCGAAGTTACAGCTGTTTCAATTTAAAATTTGTATGGAGGCTACGATAAACAGTGGACGTGGTGCGCCCATTTTCTGTGAGCCTAGTTGCTCGTACAATACTAATCCACACCTTAAATCTCGTTATTCTACGCTGAATAGTTTGCAAGTTATAACCGGTAACATTTTTTTAATTTCCGCAACTTTGTATGGGAGACCCAAAAAGGAGTGGTCGTGGCATACTGATTTTCTGCCATATTATTTCCGACTACCATGTTAATCTAAGTGTTAATTATGGTTATTCTAGAGAGAAGATTGTAGAAGTTACAGCAGTTTCAATTTTAAAGAAGTACAGACACTTTGTATGAGAGCTACGCTAAAAAGTAGGCGTGGCTCAACCACTTTTGGCGAGGTTATATAGTAGTATAATATAAGTCTATGTGCCAAATATTGTTGTCCAAAGTGGTATATTATGTGAGTTATAGCAAGTTAAAGATTTTGAATATTTCGAGGTTGGTCGCTTTGAATGCTTGGTGTGGGCGTGGTTATTGACCGATCATGCCCAATATCAATCCCCTCCGTACCCTTGGATCATAGATTACTTATGCCAAATTTCATCGAAATAGCTCAATATTTACTCAAGTTATCGTGCGAACCAGCCAGGTGACAGACAGACGGACGGACCGACGGACGGACGGACGGACGGACGGACGGACGGACGGACGGACGGACGGACGGACGGACGGACGGACGGACGGATATCGTTAAATCGAAAATTTAATCGACGCTGATCACGAATATATATCCATGTCTATATCTCCGGAGATTCCTTCAAGTGGACACAAACATCTGACCGAAATGAATATACCATGCATATTGCATTATGCAGGGTATAAAAATATAATGCTTACAGAGCAATCGATCAATCAATCAAAAGAGAACGTGACATTCGAGCAAGGTTGAAATCCTTGTTCATCAAGTGGATCGCGTGAAACCAGACTGAAGTCTGTTGGAGGATATGAGCTCTACGTCTGATACCTCTCAGGGCCAATCACAAGTATTATGGACACTGCGAACATACGAGGTCTTTTGTACCTAAGCTCGTCTACGACACTAGAATCTCCACTACTTTTTTAACAGCACGAACTAGATTTAATCGTGCTGCCCACACAAACAACCTAACGAACAGTTGGAAGCGAGGATGTGGTAACCAAACGGTGTGTAAGCGCTATTTGGACTCATGGATGAGTCACCACTTCAACCAACCAACCAAACCTTTTTAATAAAAGATTGAATTGATCTTGTCGAACTTTTGATGATTGATTATTGATGGTGTGGAAAACTCAGTTGAAAGTGTTTGAGGCGAAGCCTGGCCTGCAAGGCTGGGCATTCGCAAAAGATGTGAATCGATGTTTCATCCACCTCCAAACAGAGTCTACACTCCGTGTCAAAGGGGATAATCTCATTTTGTGGAAGTGGTACTTTAACCAGTTATGTCGTGAAAGATAGCCGGTTATTGGGCGTAGATTTATTCTGCTAAGACTAATTCTAACAAAAGCTGTATCAAAGCTGATGGAGGTTTTCGCTTGGTGGATACCTGTCGAATTTGTCGTGGTAATGTTTTTCTATCATAGCTTTGGCCGATGCCCAGCTTATATCGCAGAAAGGTTCTGGTCCTGTCAGTGTAGAATAAGAGCCAGCTTTCGCTAGTTCGTCTGCCACTTCATTGCCGTCAATTCCATTGTGCCCCGACACCCAACATAATGTGAACTTATTTTGCATAGAAAGTTTTTTACGATAAGGAAGCATAGTCTGGAAGTAGAAGTTACTCTTGGTAGTGCCAGATTGCCAAGAGAAGCCTAGCTTTAAACAGAAGAGCGGCAGGTAGTCTGAGTTCGCATATTAAGACCATGCATGCCCATGGTCATGCATCTATCGTCATATGCATTTTCACCTTAGATTTGGGGCGTTTTTTCTTTAGAGAGTTTGCATCTCTCCGTCTCATATAGCATTGCTGTAAGAATATGATAAATAGAATATAATTATATAATATAATACAAAAATGTTTTTACAATTTCCCGATAGATGGCATTACCTTCACCTTATGCATCTGGCAATACTATAGTCGAAATCGAAAAATCATACTTTTGTAAGGGTTTCTCTGCGATATACTCGGATCAAGTGACTTGGGTGGTAATTGTATTTCTATATCTTCTTGTAGCATTTAATATTTTAAAGAGGGTATAAACTCTTTCTATTTCAAATGCTCTTACCTACTAAATCACATTCAATTGTATCACAATTTCTTTCATTTTTCTTCGTTTGTTCATATCTCATGATATATTGCAGATCATTTAGTGACTTCAATTAAAACTTGACTCAGAAAAGATTATAGGCGTATATGATATGTATAGCCTAATTTCTATATGTATGACGAGCATGAATGACGAGGAGAAACTTCATAAGTAATAATATAAACACATTGGAGCTTATATAAACACCCAATGTTAATTTAACACATTTATATATGTACATACTGTACATACGAGAATAAATATGTACCAAGTATTTGACACATGAAAAAAAAAAAAAAAAAACAAACAACAACATTGTGGATATATATACTTGCTCATTGAATTTGAAATGCATGAAACCTCTTACGAATTACGATGATATTCCATTAAGTTGCGTATGTACGTTGGAAAATGTAATTGATGTATGCATATATGTACATATGTATGTATATATAATATAAATATATATTTGTTGTTGTTGTTATTTAGTAAAAACCAGAGAGAAATCACACATTACATATGAACGAGTACATCATCCACAACAGTTGTATGTTCATATGTAGTATTTGAGCGATCAAACGAATAAATATATAGAAATTGTTGAAAGGTTGTAACGAAAGACTTCGTGATGTGTCAAATGTGATAAATAAATATATGGTAATTGCAGTGTGTAAGGAATTTATTTATATGTACGTTATGCCACTAATAATATTTATTGATGTATGTGTGTATGTTTGTGTGTGTAGATATATGTACCTACAAAGAGACTACGAAAGAAAAGCTTAAATGTCGCTTGGGTTGAGTTTTCTAATTAATATGCAAAATGCGTTGCCATCAAAATGTGTAAAAGAATTTTAATTTGAAAACACTACATC
The DNA here is from genome assembly GCA_963854835.1 of Megamerina dolium. NCBI lineage: Eukaryota > Metazoa > Arthropoda > Insecta > Diptera > Megamerinidae > Megamerina > Megamerina dolium. The sequence goes on along the minus strand of OY978526.1, from coordinate 7,404,058 downwards.
GTTATAATGCTATATGCACACTTTACGACTAGATGATACCTATTGACTTTTGTCAATATTAACATTTTCTTTAGATGCCTAAGTTGTATACAGTGGCTCCCAGCTTATTTCGTACAGTGACAGTTTAAAAATTGCTGCAGTCGTAATTCCTAATATAGCAAAAATTTGAACAAAATATAAATGCCATTTTAGAAAGGAAGGTTTGTTTTTTATTTTCCAAAATTTACCTTTTCAAAATTTTAGTGTTTGACACTATAAAAAAATAAAATAAGAAAAAAATAGGAAAATTCATGTCACAGCTTATTTCGTACAGTCTCTTTAAGTTCAAACTAAAAACAAAGTAAGTTGATTTTAATATTTAGTATGACATCCCTTAGCGTTAATGACAGCCTGGAGTCTACTTGGCATTGAATCCACCAATTTTTGAGTGATGTCTGGTGTGATTTTTTTCCATTCCTCCATCAGTACCTTCTTTAGGTCTTGCTTATTAGAAATCTTGTGTGTTCTTATTTTATTGTCCAAAATAGACTAAAGATTTTCAATCACATTCATGTCAGGTGACTGTGGTGGTGGAGACATCAAGTGTGAGCAGTTCAAATAAGCCAAGATTGCACAATCCCAGATTTATGTTTTGGGTCATTATCTTGGTAATACCGAAATTCTTCCCGCAAACCCAGTTTGTCTGCACTTTGAAGTAAATTGTTTTTCAGAATCTCGAGGTACTTCATTTTGTCCATTGTTCCCTCAATAAAAACCAATTCACCTACTCCGGCTGCTGACATACAGGCCCAAACCATCACGCTACCGCCACCATGCTTCACTGTGGGCTTAAGGTTCTCCTTGTTTAGCTCGGTATTAGCTTTACGCCAAACATATGACATTCCGTTCGAGCCAAAAATATTAAACTTAGACTCATCCGCGAAAATAACGGTATTCCAGAACGCAGGAGTATTAATAATATGCTCTTTGGCGAAGTCAAGTCGGCGTTGTATATTCATTTTTGAAATGAATGGTTTCTTTCGGGCTACTCGACCGTTCAAGTCATGATTGCGCAGCACACGTCGGACAGTTTCAGCACTGGATGATTTTCCTATTTCACGCTGAACCTCTGCAGCCAACTTCGGAGTGGATAACTTTGGATTTTTCTTAATTTTTCGTACAATATAACGCTCGTCTGATGCGTTGAAAATCTTATTAGGTGCTTCTCTGCCCTTGTTCTCCAACCGATTTTCGCGAATGAAGCGTTGAATGATGTATTGGACAGTTGAGGCACTTAAATTTGTCATTTCAGCAATTTTTCGCACACTCTGACCTTTCCTAAAATGGTTAATTACCAGTTTACGCTGTTCCATCGTTGTACGATGACCCATAAAGCTAAATGTTTAATTTACAGCACTTTAACTATTTAAAATAATAATAATAAAAATTGTTATAATAGTTAAAAAGGTCCAAAAACTCATACAATTCAAAAAAACTTTGTAACTGCGCGGCAGAATGAAACTTACTTACATTGAAGTTTGTGTACGAAATAAGATGTGAGCTGAAAATCAGCTGATCAATAGTTTTTCTCTCTTGCATGACAAAAAGAACAATTTTTGGGGTTCCCCGTTTTCTTATTAGGTTTACTAAACACATACACAGACATCTACATTCAAAACTTATCGATAAGTTTTTTAGTTTCGATGTTACAGCCATTTACATAAAAATATATACACTGTACGAAATAAGCTGTGAGCCACTGTATATGTATACATATATATTTCTAAAATGTTTCTATACAATAATATTAGCTAGAAATTTTTTTTTAAAACAAATTCAAAAATATATCTACAATAGTCTAGCATAGTAGTCAAAGCTTATTTTCAATGGGTGGATCAATTTCAATATTACTTAGAGACGCTTTTCTTGTGTATTTTTACGTTGAATATTATTGACAAAGTGTTATATTTGGCAAAATACAAATTTATTTAGAATTGAAATACCTTTTTTTTATATTCCCATATTTAAACAAATACGAGGGCGGTCCCACAACTACCCAACCTGACTTGTAGATGGTGGCAGTAGTTTGAAAATAATTATTTTGGTGAAAAGTGGCAATCTTATACTAAAACATATATTTTAAGTTTCAAGGCGCCATGTTGTTTAGTATTTTATTTTTTTTTTGGAGCCATCGAAAGTTAACGACCTCAGTGAATTTGTAAACATGGAAAAAATTACTTTCATTTGAAAAGTCTCAGTCCAATTAATATTAAAGCCGTACTAGATTCTACTCTGGGGAGTCTGCTTCTTCATTTACGATCATAAAATATTGAGTGGCAGAGTTTAAACGAGGTCGTACGAGCTGCCAGCGAGCGTTTGGCGATGTTTCACAGTAATAAAGCCGAGTTTTTGCATCGATTCGTAACCATGGATGAGACATGGATCCACCACTTCACACCTGAGACAAACGAGCTGTCAAAACAGTGGATTGTATGGGAAGAATCGTGTCCAAAGAAGGCGAAGATAGTTCCATCTGCATGCAAGGTTATGACGTCTGTTTTTTGGGATGCACGTGGGAGAATTTTTATTGATTATCTTCAAAAAGGAAAAACGGCGAGTATTATACTTATTTTTTTTGCAGCGTTTAAGTGATGAAATTAAAGAAAAAAGGACGCATTTGGCGAAAAAGAAAGTGTTGTTTCATCAAGACAATGCACCAGTTCACACATCCGCTATTGCGATGACCAAAATCAAATTCCCAATTTGATAAAATGGCTTTTGGTGGTAGAAGATTTGCAAACAATGAAGAGGTGAAGAGGTCTGCGGTAGATGGCTATTTTAATGAGCTAAACAGTTCATACTATATACAGGGTATCGAAACTATAGAATATCGCTGGGCAAAAGTGTGCATAGAGCTCAAAGGAGATTATGTTGAGAAATAAAGAAAAATTTTCCCAAATTTGTTGTGTTTTCTTTGTTAGGTCGGGTAGTTTTGGAACCAACCTCGTAAGATTATATCGATTTTTTGAAAAAATAAGAGACAGAATAGGTTATGAAATTTGACAAATCTGTAAATTTATGATTTTTGGGTGTTAAAAATACGATTGTTGTTACTGGCAAACTCGAAATTTAATTACAATAACACTTGGAGCAAAAAAAAAAAAAAACATAGCAGACATTGAAATATGTAATCGAATTCTTAAAATTGCAATTAAACTTAATTGCGTTTGCATCATTTTTGAAATTGATTCATTTCGATGAAGCACGCACGTGTAACACTAAACGTTGGACAACCCTCTACGAATTGCGTGGTTGTAAACATATTGAAAGTAAAAATTTAAAATGATAGTATCAATACGCAAGTAGTCCATATTACATATAAACATAAATATTTATGTATAAATGTACATATGTATTTCCACTCCCTTTGCTTTCACACATAACATAAATTCGGCCGGAATTGTTATGTTGATGTTATTTGTATTATTGCTCAATTGTTTGAAAATGCATGCAAACAATATGCCGGCATTTTTCTGTATGGTATTTATGTTATTACGTGTAGTAAACACCCCCAATACAATGTAGACGTATACTCGTAGACGTATATAGCCGTAGTGCTAAGAGAAATTCACGTTCTGTGATTTCGTTGTTGTTGTTGTTCATTTCATTTCTTTCTTTTTAATATCAATTCGTCCATAATTTATTCACAAACATGCAAACGTGCATCTTCTTTTTTGCACAAATTTATATCTACATAACGATGTACATATGTAATGTAGTACATGGGATTGGCACCGTGTGCACTGCGATTTAACACGCATTTCTCGTTGGTGGTAGATAAGGCTTTTAACCGTTTAAATGCACATAAAATATGTATAATATGTTAAGTGATATAATTCTTTAATTACAATGGATACATATCCAAGGGCTTATGGTAGAAGTACAAATATGAATTATCCAAAGATAGCTGGGAATAAGATAGAGGAAAGAGGAACAGCTGGAGGGAGAATTGAATTGAATATACATTTCGATATATTTTTTACATATTATATGATGAAATCATTTGTTCTTTTATAAATTATTCATATAATTGCTCAAGTATAATATTGCATATACATATTGTACATACACTACGTAAGTATGTATGTATTTACAAGTTGAAAAATGTCATGTTAAAAAAATATTAAAAATTGATTTTAAAATATTTTTGTTTTTGCAAGCACATATGGAATTTACTATATTGCATTTTAAAATAAGGTAAAGTGTTTTTATTATAAAATATCTCTTGTATTTTGATTGATTTGTTACATTTTTTTTTCTACTGTTTTAAACTGCTGCACTTTGCATACAATTCTCCAGGGTAAATGTGTAGCTCGTGATTTATATGATGTTATTGATTCAAAATAAGATTTGCAATATATATTCTATGAAAATGTTTGCAAAAAATATATACATTAAAATGATCCTAAACTTTAAAGTGAATGCGAATAGTGTATGACTAAGATATTTTTGTTTTTGAACAACACAACATTTTTTATTGTAATATTTTGATTGAAATATTAAAATTTTGAAATTAAATACCAGTCTAGGGCTTACTATTGGCAGATTCATGATTATTTGGATTTAAAAAATTTGATTAAGCAAAAAATTGAATTTCTCATTATATTTCTAAATTCGGTCTTATAGAAATTAGAAAATATGCTAAATTTAATCAATAAAATTTTTTTACATTTCTTAATTTTATATTCGTTTTATGATTTATCAACACCCATTTGGCAATGAAAGTAAATCAAATAATAATTCAATAATGGCACGAGGGCGGTCCCAGAACTACCCGACCTAACAAAGAAAACACAACAAATGTGGGAACATATTTCTTTATTTCTCAACATAATCTCCTTTTAGCTCTATACACTTTTCCCAGCGATATTCTATAGTTTCGATACCCTGTTTATAGTATGAACTGTTTAGCTCATTAAAATAGCCATCTACCCCAGATCTCCTCCAGCTCTTTATTGTTTGCAAATATGCTACCACCAAAAGCCATTTCTTCAAATTTCGAAATAGAAAATAATCCGAAGGAGCTAAATCTGGCGAATAAGATACTTGCTGAAGCAATTCAAGCTTTAACTCATTGATTTTGACCACCGCAACAGCGTATGTGTGAACTGGTGCGTTGTCTTGATGAAACAACACTTTCTTTTTCGCTAAATTCGGGCTTTTTTCTTTAATTTCATCACTTAAATGCTGCAACAAATTAGCATAATACTTTTTTTTTTGAAAATAATCAATAAAAATTATCCCACGTGCATCCCAAAAACAGACGCCATAACCTTGCCTGCAGATGGAACTGTCTTCGCTTTCTTTGGACACAATTCTCCACTTTCAGTCTACTGTTCTAATTGCTTCCTTGTCTTAGGTGTTAAGTGGTGGACCCATGTCTTATCCATGGTTACGAATCGACGCAAAAACTCGGCTTTATTACTGTGAAATATCGCCAAACACTCTGTAGAAACATATTCACGACGTTCTATTTGTTCTATTGTGAGCAAGCGCGGCACCCATTTTGCACACAGTTTTTTCATCTTCAAATTTTCGGTCAATAGCACTTTTTGATGTGGGTGCCGTAGCTCAGTGGTTAGTGTGTTCGCCTTCTGATCTGTAGGTCGTGGTTCAATCCCCGGCTGATGCATAACAAATTTAATATCGATAAGATTTTTCTATCGAACGGTACCCACCTGTCTGCAAGCAATTGGCAATTCTTCCGACAGTAACAACTTGCCATGAAAAAGCTTCTTAAAGAACTCTGTGATAAAGCTCAGAAAAAGTTATGTCACAAGTGTTCTGCCGTTCGGAACCGGCTAAAATAAGTAGGTCCCTTCTAATATTGTCCAAAATTTAAGACGCACAACAGTAATGGAAGAAAAGCTCGGCAAATGAGCCCTTTGGGGCTTTATGTGCCACATATTTATTTTATTTTTTTTAGCACTTTTTGAAATGCCTGTAATTTCACCGAGCTCACGCACCTTCAGCCAGCGATCATTCAATATGTGGATTTTCTTAACCATTTCTGGCGTGACCACCTCAATTGGTCGACCACTACGGTGTTCGTCTTGGCAGCTCGTATGACCTCGTTTAAACTCTGCCACCCAATATTTTATGGTCGTAAACGAAGGAGCAGATTTCCTCAGAGTAGAATCTAGAGAGATCGTTAACTTTCGCTGGCTCCAAAAAAAAAAACAAAAAGAAAAATACTAAACAACGTGGAGCCTTGAAACTTAAAACATATCTTTCATAAGGTTGTCACTTTTCACAAAAGTAATTTTTTTCAAACTATAGCCGCCATCTATATGTCAGGTCGGGTAATTCTGGGACCGCCATCGTATAGTAAACCCATGACACGGTTACGATTCACTGATGTACTACATATGAAAAGCTAAACAAAATTTATTCGAAAATGAATATTTTGAAGAAATAATTTTTTTTTCTTCAGATAATAAAATTTTAATAACTAAAATTTTTGTTGGTTTAGTCTTAAAATTCAAGAAACTTCAGTATTTTTGCAATAAATTTTGGGAATCTGGAAAGTCGATGGGCAAGAACCACTCTAATATAGTATCGTACGTTCATACATTGTAAATATGTACGTATATATGTATGCGTGTATAGAAATATAACTATATAGCTGTCGTAAATGATTGAAATTGAGCGTTGATGCAAAATAAGTCAATATGCTTGAGAAATACTCAAACAAGGCATATACATATGTATTATATACAAACAGGAAAGTGACATTCTATAAATCTTTAATATATTATTACAAAAAGAATTATAATAATGTGGAATCAAAGTATGAGTAGTCAGGTTGGAATAGATCTTATTACTTTACTTTATATATTATTTGATTATTACCATGGAAAATCCAGATTCCAAAGATGGTGGAAAACCTATTTTACATATATAATAATTAAATATTTTCTATCATGGGGGTTTATTTTTTTTTATTACAAAATTTTTTTTTTTTATATAATTCAATAGAATTTAATTAAGATAATCATGAGCTGATATATTGTAAAAGTAAAATGTGTTTGCGTTCGTTTGTCACGTTCGCTATTATGAGATATTATGATATTGCATAATATAATGCATTATGTAATCAGATTCCATATATTAACTTAATTACGTCACTTTTAATGAAAAAATAAAAAAACATTCTTACAAATTACGCATAATTTTGAAAATGATTACAAGCACTCCCACTTTGTATGGTATTTGCTGATAACATTTTTTCCGTTTAAATATAATACTCATCTATTGCTATAAAATTTATTGACATAACCTTCGACTTGCCATTGTTTTTCTACATATTATTTGATTTGTCGCGAATGTCGCGACCCTAACCTAGCAAATACTCAAGTGCATATACGCAGCAATATATTTTCAATTTAAATATTTGTATATATCAATAGTATAATATCATAAAATTGAGCTATATAGATACTTATCTATTTAAATTTTGCTAATGTTGTACATAAATAATTTAAAAAAAAAAAACATTTATATATAAATAATTACATACATTTCAATGTACATGTTTCTACTTTTATAGCATGCAATTTAATTGAAAATACAACATAATTATTATATTAATTTATTCAAATTCAATAAAACTACTATTGTTACATTTCTATGAGTATTTCAGTAGCAATGCTCTTTTGTTTTTTGGCCGCCAGCAATTATTCGTTATTTTATATTATCCGACAATGTGTGTGTTATGGAAATAACTAGAAAATTATATGTGTTTTGATATTGAACATAAAAAAAGCTTAATTTTTAATTAAAGCGTAATTATCTATTTTATATATCGCTTTTGAGATCCATTTGAACTCATCATATTTGATATTTGCATATGCAAATGACATTAAATTCAAAATACGAGTGCTTAATGACAGAGCCCACACGCGAATTCAAATTGGATCGTTAAAGCAATAAAATTTGTGCAAAAATTATACAACGAGAGATGTTGCACTAAGGGTAATTTTATTGCGGGCGGTCCCAGAACTACCTGACCTGCCAAAAAATTACTTTGGTGAAAAGTGACAACCTTATAAAACATATGTTTTAAGTTTCAAAGCGCCACGTTGTTTAGTATTTTTTTTTGAAGCCATCGAAAGTTAACGACCTCAGTGAATTTGTAAACATGGAAAAAGTTCGTTACCATTATGTAATTCAATACCATCATTTGAAAGCTCTCAGTCCAACGAATATTACAGCCGAACTAGATTGTACTCTGGGGGAGTCTGCTCCTTCGTTTGAAATAAAATAAATAAAAATAAATATATGGCACATAAAGCCCCAAAGGGCTCATTGGCCGAGCTTCTCTTCCATTACTTTTGTGCGTCTTAAATTTTGTACAATATTAGAAGGGACCTACTTATTTTAGCCGGTTCCGAACGGCAGAACACTTGTGACATCACTTTTTCTGAGCTTTGTTACAGAGTTCTTTACGACCATAAAATAAAATATTGGGTGGCAGAGTTTAAACGAGGTCGTACGAGGTCTGCCAAGACGAACACCGTAGTGGTCGACCAATTGAGGTGGCCACGCTAGAAACGGTTAAGAAAATCTACAAAATGGTACTGGATGCTCTCCGGCTGAAGGTGTGTCAGCTAGGTGAAATTCCAGGCATTTCAAAGAGTGCTATACATCGTATATTGACCGAAAATTTGGAGATGAAAAAACTGTGAGCAAGATGATCAATGAGTTAAAGCACGAATTGCTTCAGCACGCACCTTATTCCCCAGATTTAGCTTTTTCGGAATAGTTTCTATTTCGAAATTTGAAAAAAAAAAATGACTTGGTGGTAGAAGATTTGCAAACAATGAAGAGGTGAAGAAGTCTGCGGTAGATGGCTATTTTAATCAGCTAAACAGTTCATACTATATACAGGGTATCGAAACTATAGAATATCGCTGGGCAAAAGTATGCATAGAGCTAAAAGGAGATTATGTTGAGAAATAAAGAAAAACTTAACCAAATTTCTTGTATTTTCTTTGTTAGGTCGGGTAGTTCTAGGACCGTCCTCGTACATAGCAAGTTCAGTGTTGAGATCTTTAGATTCGATTTGTACAAAAACACACAATCAGCAATATTCTTTTGTATGGAATATGGGCGTGGTTTTCAACTAATTTTGACAATTCATTAACTCATCCGTTCCGACCTATGTACATAGGTCTCTTCGTGGTGCTTATCAAAGAGCCTTTACTAAACAAATTCATGGAAAAATTGAGAGAATAGAAATTGCAAGTACATTTCGTAATTTCAGTTGTTTTCATATCACGCAATTGTGATTATTATAATTAGGAAGTATATGAAAACCAATTTCAAGCACATTAAATAGCATTAGAATAGCAACAACAAAGCAAAGTTATCAAATGAAAAAGTTTTCATTCAGTCAAATATAAGAATTATGGCACACACACACATATATACAATATTTTAAGAAAATTTTATACATTGCAATCAGTTAGACAATGATTACATACTGCCCAATAAGTTCCTCTTGGTGTAACTTGCTTCAAATTTAAATTATATTTCAACTGCTCTGGTTGTTTTTAAATAATGTATTACATAGATAGCAAATGCCGAACCACTTGTATGCTACAAAAAAAAAAAAAAATGAAATAATTTTTCATGCATGAACGCCGCATGTAGTAACAACAATACCCCCATAAACATACATACATAACAACGACAACAATACAATTCAAATAAATCAACCAGCCGGCAAATAGAAACAATTGTATTTAGCAGTGAGTGAATAATATTGTACTTATATACATATATATTTACAACCAAAAATAGAAATGTACTTGTATACTACTGACGAGTATAACAAAACGACAAAAATGATGAAAATAGGCAAACAATAACAACAACAAAATGTATACCACAAAACAGTGAAAAACGATGGAAATTTGTAATTAAAAAAAAATGCATGTTACTGTAAGCATAGACGACGATACAAGGTGGGATACGATACATTACTATTTAATATGTACGTACTTATGTAATAATATTATGAATTTTTTCAAGATCAAGTTCAAGTCGAATAAATACATACATACTATATGTAATGGTTGAGGGGATACGATGCATGTACGTATATACCCACTTATTACCTACATGTGCCATAAGCGTGATGAAAAATCATTGAAAATTTATATTTTCAATTTGTACGTAACAGTAATTGTTTTGAAAATAATTTTCCAACATTTTCAATAATATGCAGTAGGTGCATATGTGTAGGTAAGATAAATTTTAGTAATATAAATATATGCAAATAATACATTACATTATAATAGTATTGGAGAAAAATAGAAAAAATGCAATTCACAAATGATGATGCGATTGAAATTGATGGGAAATAGGAAAATGACATTTTCACAAATGCCACCAGTATAAATAGCAAGTGGTAGCGAATTATCTTAGTGATTTGAAGAAAGTAAATACAAAAAAAAAAATTATCAAAGAATTGAAAAGAAGATGGATGAATACGAATATGGTAAACAGAAAAAAAAAACGTTAAGCTCACCTTTTGTCCTATTTATGCATTTTTTTTTTTTTTTGTAGTCATTTCAACGATGGTGGTGGCGTTGGTGGTATTGCTGGTGTCAGTATGATGTATTCACTATATTCAGTATGTGAAATAAATGTTTCGTAGATAAATGATGATGATCATATTAAGAAAACACAAAAGTATCAGTATGTATGTGTTGAGGTGAATATAAAACCGCAGTGAAATTATAGCACAAATCAATCAACTGTAAAATGCTAAAGTAAAGGGTTATCCATTTTGCGGTTTCAAAAGTAAATGTAAATAAAACACATATAAAATATTTTTTATCATGATATTTCTTTTTTATTATAAAATTTGAACGTTGACATTATGTGTGAAATACTACATCATTTAAATGACCACCACGCGAATTGTTGCAAGCATCGATTCTTTTGAGGTAATTTTCGACCACTTTTTGACACATATTGGACGGTATCTCAGCCATAATGTGACGAATGTTGGTTTTTAGGTTAAGTTAAAGGTTTATCTGCATAAACACGGTCTTTCGCGTAGCCCCACAAAAAAAAGTCAAGCGGTGTCAAATCGCATAATCTTGGTGGCCACTTGATATCGCCACGACGAGAAATTACGCGGCCAGAAAATTTCTCTTGCAATAAAGCCATATTTGCTCGAGTTGTGTGGCATGTGGCACCGTCTTGTTGAAACCACATATTCTCTAAGTCGTATTCTTCAATAGCAGGCAAAAAAAAGTCCGTTATCATATGACCATAACGCTCCGAATTGACGGTGACAGTCGTTCCATCGTCGTTTTCGAAGAAGTAAGGTCCAATCACATCTCCGGACCAAAGAGCGCACCAAGCAGTGACTTTTTGTGGATGTAGTGGCCTCTCTTCAATTACTTGAGCATTCTCAGAATCTCAAATACGACAATTTTGTATGTTAACATACCCACCGAGTGAGAAATGTGCTTCGTCGCTGAAGAAAATTTTGTTCGAAAAATCGCCGTCCACCGCCTGTTGTTCAAGCAACCATTCGACGTATATACGACGTTGTGAATGGTCAGCTGGCTTCAGTTGTTGTGTGAGCTGGATTTTATATGGATGTAGGTGTAGATCCAAATGCAAAATACGCCATAATGTGCCGTAAGACAGTCCTAATTCCTGAGAACGACGAGGAATCGACACATTCGGGTCTTCGGCAACACTTTCACTTACAGCAGCGATAGTTTCGGTGGTACGAGCGAAACGATGATGCACAGGCCTTACAATATCTGTAACCGATCCAGTCTCTTCATATTTCTTCACAATTTTGCCAATTGCTTGCGTAGTTGGACGATTATGTGAACCATAATCTCCTCTTAAAGCACGATATGTGGCTGTGGCAGAATCACCATTTTTGTAGTAGGTTTTTACAATTTTAATGCATTGTGCGATAGTTAAGCGATCCATTTTCGCAAATGTCAGACTTTGAACTGAAAAAGAAAGAAATTGTTTTAACAACTCAGTTTGACAGATGTCGAATTCTAGCCCTATACTTTTGAAACCGCGAAATGGATAACCCTTTATAGTAAGGCATTTAAGGTAAATTCTTCCTGAAGCTAGTTGGATAGCAAGCCGTTTTTGTTAATATATAAAATATTCTGTGTGAATGTGTAATGTCATCTCTCTACAAGATAAAATATATTATAGAAAAGTAGGAACTTTCTAGTATTCGATATGATAGCTTGTCAAATTGTGGAGTAAGAAATAAATTATTAGTTTCGTTGAGGACAATTCCCATAATTTACCAAATCGACACTAACTGAAGCAACTGCTTTCAATATGAGTAAGTGCAGTAGATTCAGAAAAAAATTTGAATAGGTAAAATAGATAATGGTGGTCAATTATATATTTTACCCTTCTAGAGGTCTAATGAGAGGAGAGCAGTGAAAGCGGATTTTATATAAACATTAAATTTCTAAATGAGAGCGCACCTAATAGCCTAGACAGACGGCAGCCTAATTCCGGATTACCGGCGCATTTAATCTGAATAAAATATTAACCTGACAGACGGCAGTATTGCGTATTAACTAAACGGTTGATTGCTGTTTTATTAGGTCTGCTCACTTACATTACTATCGCTATCATTTTCTGTCATCTGTCACTCTCGATATGAGAAAATCTACATGAGGTACGTGAACTGAAAACTATCAGAAACTTGTAAATTGACAGCTGGATTTATTTTTTCGCCAACGCTTTTCATGTCGAAAACTGTTAACAATTGTTGAAAGTTTTTTAAAAGCGAACACACCTATTGTTTTGTAAGTTGGATAGAGAAAAATTCACAATAGAAAATTTTCAGCAGTATTATCATCGCAAATTGGCCTAATCCTCTTTAATTTTGAGAATTAACTCGTTGAGTTAATACGGGTTAGCTGCAGTTAATGCTCGAGTTAATTCGAATTAAATCGTTAATCCGGATTAACGCTGCCGTCTGTCAGGGTTATAAGGGATTGAGATAGATGTTTCGAAAAAATGTGAAAGAAAAATTAATGATGGAAGAACTCTCTAGTGGCGATTTCTGTTAGGGTTGGAGAAGAATATTCCGAAAAAATATTGAGGAGATCAAATTAATTAGGGTCGGTGGGCGACTACTAAATAGATTTTTTTATAATCATCGGTTTTCTTTCAATTTTTTGTTCTCTATCATTTTCAATAAAAATCAAAAAATGCAAATAAATAGAATTTCAGCATTTTCACATAATTGCGCAGAAGTTGTGTAGTTATTTATATATTTTCTTAATCGATAATTTGCTTTCTTTGTGAAAAAAAATATAAATATAAATATCATTTTTACATTTTAATTTTTCACTGATTTTTTTTTTTTTTTGGAAGATTTTCGATAGCGAGTTTGATCCAAAAAAATGCAATATTGTTCATATTTTGGACTATTGCATGTAAATCAGTACGCCCATTGATTATCTTTATTTTGGTAGTGGTAGTTCTTGCTCGAAATATATATTCTGAAGATTTTGAAAACCCTAGAACATACAATTTTTAATGGGATTTTTGAATTAAGGTGCCCCAAATATATGTAAAAATTGGTCGCTGCAATGCATGTTTTTTTCTGCGACTTGTGTAGTTAGCTTCAATGCTAGCTGGTGGTTGGGAGTATCATTTGGAGTCTCTTTGAAATGGCCAAATAGTATGAAAATGTATGGGAAAAAAGTCTGAAAAGTCTAAAGTCTCCTACAGAAATGTTTACAAATTTATGTATCAATTACTAATCACTTACACAGTACGAAAATTACTTCCTACATTGCTCCATCTGATCTATGCTTTATGTGAATAATTTCTTTTTGTCATATTTAAGAGTTCTTTTTTTTTTTCACATTTATGCCCTTTTTTTATAGTCATAATGACATAATGGATATCATCCTCCACATATTCGGTGATTTTCTCTACTCTTCTTTGATTACTTTGTCATTCAATTCATTATGTTCGAATTCTTTGTAATTTGAGAACTAACTTAGTGTCGTTATGCTGTCTATTTACCACCCAAATTGTATCTGCGTATACATTATGAAGCATATTTCTATGTAATATACCATATTTGTATGATTAAATTACATATTGTTCATCATGCTCCATTTTCGTTGAGTTATGATATTTGCAAAAGGTATTGGGGTCCCTTTCGAAAGCACACATTCATAAATCAATAAAAGCCAAACATTTCATAGACAATTTCATGTGAGCATTATTGTTTTGTCATAACCAATGTTGAAATTGCTTGTCATGTTGGTCATACAGGCTGGCTGGCTGGCTGGTTGGCTGGCCAACCACCAACAATCTATTACCGGATATATTCAAAACTGATTAACATTCACATCAAGCAAATGTGCTTATGGATATATCTACCGTATATATGGTATGTACATACTCGTAGGTACTATTATATGAATGGACCACCACTAACTAGAAGATATATCCTTATGTATGCACGCTGTGAAATAATGCTTTACCTGCAGAAATTATATATACAACATCAATAAGCCTCTGAAATGAGATACACGTAGGCATTAGGATGTTTGTGTAAACATTTGTTTGTTTTCGTACCTTCAACACACTTGAATATTTATGTGTATGTGTTATTGTGATGACAAATGTGCGTATATTGTGCGTATGGACGTGTATGTAATTCTATGATAAATTGCATATATTTATTTGTATATGTATGTAATAGTAGTAATTATATGACCCATTGACTTGGAAGTATGTAAGTGCTACAAATTGAATAAGCAACAAATTTATGAGACTGTACATACATCGTTATGACATCATATCATTATGGTAATATATGTATATTTGCATATGTTTAGCTGTACTTAAAAAGGCGTTTATCATATTTTACGAGCATCCATTTGAATATGATGCTACATTTTTTTTTGTTGAGGCAATTGAATCTGAATACTGCAAGTGAGTTAAGTGCAGCTTAAATATTCGTTACTGAATTCAATGCTAATGTCAGATGAGCACCTTTGAAGTGTTTGCGCCGGAAAATATGCAATGGCAATGTCATGCAATTCGATGCATTTCACAAATCCTCTACTTATCTATGCAATGTCAATGATACTTCAACAAAGATACGACAGTTGTATGATATTTGTATGTGGAGAAGATGGGGAATGTGTCCCCCACATTTCAAATTGGCATAAAATATGCTAGTACATGTTTTGCAAAATATTTTCCAAAGACATACACTACTACATATGTACATGCCTAAGTATGCAGTGAGTGTATATCGATTGAAAATATATATACAAACTATACACATATTGTATATATTGGTATATGGATTTTTTGGCAAAATATTCTCGTAAAATTTCTGGGATTTGCGCATCGTTGTTGTATCAACAACAACGATGACTTTTTGGAATACACTCCATTGATTATCAGTGTGCATAAATTGCCAATTGCATTGCATGGCAGAGAATATAGGGGTAAGCAACATATTTCCAATGCAGCTATTAAATCAGATTTATCTACATTAGGGTGGTTCTTAAGTGTAGTAAGAAAATTTTTACATCTGATTTTCTAAATCTGATCTGAAGTTTAACCCGAGTGTGACAGGTCTTCATCGTCTCTAATCGGGACCAAAATTTATACAGGGTGATTTTTTAAGAGCCTTCAGATTTGTTAAAAAAAAAAAAACAAATAAAATTTAGAGAAATATATGAAATTTGAGTCGATAGAACGATCTATATAATTTAATGTTTGAAGATGATTTCATGTAAATGTTGACCGCGGCTGCGCCTGAATTGGTTCATACGATGGGTCCAATTTTGGCATAATCTCTAGCTCCACAAAAAATAGTCTAAAGGCGTTAAATCGCACGATCTAGGCGGCCAATTGATCAGCCCCAAACGTGAAATAAACTGTTCACCGAACTCGCCTCTCAATTGGGCCATTGTTTCGCGTGCGTGCTGTGTAGCATGTGGCACCGTCTTGTTGAAACTAAATGTCAGCCAAGTCTAGATCTTCCCTTTTTGGGCACAAACAAGTTTGTAATCATTGCACGGTAGCGCTCGCCATTCATAGTAACGTTCCTGCCTTCGTCGTGTTCGATAAAGTTCGGTCCAATGATGCCATCGGCCCATAATCCACACCAAACAGTGCATTTTTTGGGATGCATTGGCAGTTCTTGCAATGCATCTGGCTGCCCTTCACACCAAATATGGCAATTTTGATTGTTCACTTATCCATTCAACCAGAAATGAGCTTCGCAGCTGAACACGATTTTCCGATAATAGAGAATATCTTCATCCAACTTTACCAGCGCCCATTCAACAAAAGTTAGCCTTTGTGGTAAGTCGTGCTCCTTCGTCGTGTTGGTGGTTTAATGTCCAATAATGTAAATTTGAGGCGAAATTTAGTCAAATAGCCGCTTCAGAAGGTCGCCCAAATTGACCATAAAATGGAAGAAGTGCACTTTCTTAATCGGGCATGAATTTTGATAATGAAATTCAATAATCTGCAAGCGTTGTTCGTTTGTAAGTCCATTCATGGTTAAATTATAGACCAAAGTGAACATGTTTGACAGTAACAGTGTTGCCAAAAAGGAAGTTGCTAAAAAATCACCCTGTATGTGATATCTTTGACCATGGTAATACCGATTGAGAGAGTGAGACTTCAAAAAAATCGTTCATTTAATTTTAAGAACCACCCTAATGTAGATATTTTGTGCATCTATAGAAAATGAAACAAAATTTTTATACTTAAATAGATTTTCATTTTGTTAAATTTGATAAATGAAAACAAATGAAATTTTTGATCAACACAATATTGCTGTCTTTTATAATCTTTAGCAGTTTGATTGTCAATCAATTTTATTGACAGTTCCATTGAAGTTATGTATTTTGTTAAATTTCTTTTTGTTGTTGTTGTTGTTGTTGTTGCTTGAACAAATTTCAAATATACTTTGTGATATTTGATATCATATGTATTCATCTGAATTAGTTCATATTGAGATCCTGGATGATGACACATGAAAATATCATCATGTTGAGAGTAAAGTCAAAGCCAATTTTGAAACTCTTTAATTTTCCATTTCACATAATTTGACGACAAAATCATCATATAGTGAGTGCATTTATACTATAAACTTCCTTCAAAATGTACCATACATATATGTAGCCCTTTTAGTCTATACACACTACAATACTTTGTTTATTGAATTTTGTCTTCTTTTTGTGTGTGCATGCGGTTCACTGATTTTTGGCTAACATTCGAATACATAAAAGTAGACGTAGTACCATTTTGTCTGTTGTGTACGAGTACTCAGTGTTATATACACACATATATTGTAGGCAAAATTTGTCAACACAGAAAGATTTTCGCATTTACATAGCATCAAATGGGAAGTAATGTAATTGTGTAATTGAGATGTTAATTGAATTGATGTGGTCTGTTTCATTTAAAATGTATGTTTCTTCCTTTAGGCATGTAGTGCTATTTTTATATTGACTCATTGCTATTTACTAAATATTTCAAAGATATAGAAATTAATATTTCAAGTCCATTGACATTTTTTATACTACTCACTTAAATATAAAATAATATAACAAATTCTTGTGCTATATATATAGCAAAAGTAATATCAAATTTTAACGATTTAATAATATTTATATAAAGAAGAAATATTAATATTGAAAAGGTCATGCCTGTTGGCAATTTCTATTATACATTCTGTCAAATAAGTACCCGGAAATCGGAAATTCTCATTTTTAATTTTCCCTCTGAGAATATTTCAAAAAAATTTTTTTCCCAGGTTGGCACAACTGTCAGCCACTATTCTGTGAATTTTTATTGTGTCATTTAGTTTGGTTACGGCGTCATTAGGAACAAGTCAACCTTTTGTGTGCGTTGCGATTTTTACTATGGATAAAAATATCGAACAAAGAGTTTGTGTGAAATTTTTGTGTGTTTCAAACGAAATTTCTTGTGCCAAAACGTTGGAAATGTTGAAAAAAACATTTGGTGATTCAACGATGTCGAAAAAAAATTTCACACAAACTCTTTGTTCGATATTTTTATCCATAGTAAAAATCGCAACGCACACAAAAGGTTGACTTGTTCCTAATGACGTCGTAACCAAACTAAATGACACATAGCAATAAAAATTCACAGAATAGTGGCTGACAGTTGTGCCAACCTGGGAAAAAATTTTTTTTGAAATATTCTCAGAGGGAAAATTAAAAATGAGAATTTCCGATCTCCGGGTACTTATTTGACAGAATGTATAATGATATTAAAGCGACATATTGAATTGAATGCATGACATAAAAGAATCGCTGACTAACGACTATTTGGAATTTGTGAGAAGGTTAAGAATATAGAATGTTAATAATAAAAGAAATACGATATCGAAATACGAAATTAGGGCATAGAGGGAGATCGAGAGAGGAAGAGAGAGAGAGAATTTATATGCCTTAGGTGCTACAAACATTTCTGCAGTTTTCTTTTTTATACCGCACTTATAAAATGTATAGATATATTGCATACTTTAGAGGAAAAGATTGCGAAATTTTATCTTAGCTAATGCCGAAGCTTAGATATCCTACACTAAGATAGATGAACAGACAATATATCGCAAAAACATAGGTTTTTTGCTAAAGTTACACAAATTCTTCAACCTACAATGCCATTTGTTAAATGTACTCGTTCGTTCATAAAAATAGCCGTAGGTACTCAAAGTTTATAAACATTAACCCGCTGGTGCATCATTCTTCATCATTTTTCTGAAATCTAACTTAACGTATAGTTAGGTCTTGCCAAGAATAAAAAAACGATAGAAATCTGAATGATATTGGATTGAAGTTGGATTTGGAACCGATAATTTTTTTTCAGTTTCGACAAAATCAACAATTTTGTATGGGAGTCACCGCAGAAAAAATGTAGAAATGGTGAAAGAATGTTTACCGAAAATATTGAGGAGAAAAACCGAATGGGTAACTAACATTTCACAGCTCTAGAGTGATATTTGAGCTGTTAATGTCTATTATCAAATGTTATTCATTAACCCGCTGGTGCATCATTCTTCATCATTTTTCTGAAATCTAACTTAACGTATAATTAGGTCTTGCCAAGAATAAAAAACGGTAGAAATCTGAAAGAAATCGTATTTGAAGTTGGGTTTGGAACCCATAACTTTTTTTTAGTTTCGACAAAATCAACCATTTTGTATGGGAGTCCCCTAAAAAAAGTGTAGACATGGTGGAAGTATGTTTACAGAAAATATTTAGTAGGAAAAATTAATGGGAAATTAAAATTTCACAGCTCTAGGGTGATAGCTGAGCTGCTAATGTCTATTATCGAATGTTTTTCTGTTATTTTCTATGTACGTTCCCTTACGGAGTTAAGATAGGGGCGCAAGGTTGTTCAAGGAATATATTAAGAAAAAAATGCTAAATGTAGGTGATCATATATAATTTATTTTCGATGTGTTTTATGTGTTTTTTCGATCATTTTCAATGAGAGTCCCCTTATGGGGTGCACATTGGGGTAAATAATAAAGAGTAAAATTGAATGGGGTTTGGTCACATAGTTAATATCTTTATGCGCGATTTCTTTGGCAGCTAAGGGGTTATCTGTCGATTTGCAGATATATTTTGAAAAATTTCGACAAATAACACTAGGAATCGAACCTAGATCGGAGAAATGAATGAGTGAGTCCTATTAATTTTTTCGCCAAAATATTTCTTCAAAACAAACTTACCCTCTATCTTCACCTCTCAAGGAGGCTCCCATACAAAATTACCGAAAAAACGGAGGAAGAAATGTTTGAATTGATCAAAATTTTATATTTTCCGTTGTACTAAATCATTTGAAATTTTGTAACGAAACACATTTTTTTTTTTTAACTACACAAATGTCAGATTCGAGCCGCCATTGGCTCTGCGGGAGATATTTGGATATGTAGATTATGCAACTGCAACTTTTGGTTAGGATGTTTAATAAAGAGGATGTCCGGAACATATTTTTTAAACCACACGAATGTTAGATTCAAGCCGCCGTTGGCTCTGCGAGAGATATTTGGATCTGTATCTGGGAGGATGCCGGGTGTTTAGTGCGTTGGCATTATGATCTGTAGGTCGCAAGTTCAATCCCCCGCTGAAGCATACAAAAATTTCGTAATGAAAATATTTTTCTTTCGAACGGCAAGCAATTGGCAATTCTTCCGGCAGTAACAATTTGCCATGCAAAAGCTTCTGAAAGAACTCTGTGACAAAGCTCAGAGAAAGTGATGTCACAAGAGTAGTTCTGCCGTTCGGGACAGGTTCAAATAAGTAGGTCCCTTCTAATACTCTCCTAAAATTTAAAACACACACAATAGTAATGGAAGAGAAGCTTGGCCAAAAAGCTTTTTGGGTCTAATAAGTGCCACATATTTGTTTATTCATTTATTTTCAAAGTAAAGTACAATGTGATTGTATCACAAATTTATTAGAACTGAATACTCTTTATCCCTTTACAAATTATAAATTTGCAGAAATTGAGATTTTCACGAACTTCTCTTTGGGTATTTTCCATATCAAATATTCTTATCACACAACAAAGGCAATTATGTTTAGTTATTGTTCTTGGTGATATTGTACGATTATATATGGACATTAGATCACCTTGGAAAAAACCTTACTTTTTGAATTTGTATTATATCTGGCCATTTTCTGGAAGTTTTAAATGAAAAGTTTCCGTTGAAACCAAAATATTATGGGAATTACTAGGAAATAAGCCAATATCTAATTTGAGATGATAACAGCAACAACACTTTGTGAATTGTATATATCGCAAAGTGCTTTAATATAAATATGAGTATATCCTGTATGGTTCAAAATTGATTTTATTACTATTTGTATTTGTACTGGTACTTGTGCACACTTTACTTTGGCATGCAAATTCTACATGTTTGCATAGATATGAGCAAATGTCGACATTTTAAGCTAGCAAGTGTCATCCATTGTGTATGTATTTATACATTTTGTTCAATGTTTAGTTGCTATCAACCAAATAAATAACCGCATAGATGAGTAACACGTACATATACATGCGAGGTATAAACAAAATTGTTCTATCTTTTGACTACAATATGTAATAATAATAAATAAATGGTCAACATGCCAACCACACAAGTAACCAATGTACGATGTTATTAAGCCATTTAACCAGGCGGCAAAAACGAACCAACGAACTAATATAATTTTCACTATTGCAACCACAAGCTCGTAAATACTCGTACCTATACCTAAGTACTCGTACGTATGAACGCGACAATAGTATGGATACCCCATTGGTAATGCCAACGTACGTTGAGTATTAGTTCAAATTATGCTGTCCAAGACAGGCAAATTAACAATGGATTTTCGTTATTGTTTTTTTTTTTTTTGTGCTTTGGTCTTATAATTCTTCTATTACTCTTTGGATGTTGGCATTCACATTTCAATTTCACTCTTTTTGTATCATTTATGTTACATACAAAATATACATATTTTGTATATGCGTATGCTATGCGTCTTATTTGTTCTTATTTTGTTAGTGATATTTTTCGAAAATGAAGAACCTTCGGTTACACGTGACTTGTTTACTTAAACATTGTTATGGTAACATATTCTTGTAGTTGCTATCGTTGTTGTGTTGTGTTGTGTTGCATACATACAAACAAGTATAAATGATATCGACGACGCCAGAGTGTTTTTTTTTTTTGTATAACCACTCATACAAAATATATATTCGATTGTGTTCATTTATTCCGAGTGTTGATTGAAGTTTCTATTTTTCTCTCTCCCTCTTTCTTTCCCTCTGTCTATTTTTGTACATTTTTCCATATGATTTAACAATAAAATACGTTAAGTTTGAAATTATTATTATTAAATGTATTTTGTTTGTGCTTTTTTTCCTACATTTTATATTATTTAATTAAAATTCAAATCTTGTACTCATACGATATATTTTGCTGTTGGCGCATGAACTACAACAAGTATTGTAATAATATATTTTTCTTTTTTTCTTTTTTTCCTTTTTTTTAATTTTATTTCACAGATTGAAATATACATACTATGCGGTGTCAGCAAAATGCATATAATATAAAGTAATACTTTTGCTTTTTAATACGTAAGTGGTAAGTAACAATATATGAATATAGATATGCATATGTATGTAGGTATATTTGTATAGTAATTTTACTAAACCAAAAAAAAAAAAAAAAATAATAAAAAAATAAAAAAAAAATAAAAATAAAAAGAATTTAATTCATTCAATTCTGAGTAATATTTGGTCTTCATATAGTTGCATAAACATTTATATATGCGTATGCAATTTTGTGTGATTTTTGTATAGCAACAAGGTTATTGATAATATTATTTTTTAGTAGAATTACAAACAAATAATTGTAAGTGCTCTTTATTAATATGGCATTTTATTATTGTGATAGTGACTTGTTCTTTTTCAATAATGAAATCTTTGTATTTCAATCGCCGATTTCTTAAAAATGTATAAACAGTCTGATATGTAAAGTCAAATATACATTCCGTCAAATAAGTACCCGGAAATTCTCATTTTTAATTTTCCTTCTGAGAATATTTCAAAAATTTTTTTTTCCCAGGTTGGCACAACTGTCAGCCACTATTCTGTGAATTTTTATTGCTATGTGTCATTTAGTTTGGTTACGGCGTCATTAGGAACAAGTCAACCTTTTGTGTGCATTGCGATTTCTTCTCGCCCCTCTTTGAACGATTTATACCAATCGTAAACTTGAGTTTTCGACATGGTTGAATCACCAAACGTTTTTTTTTTCAACATTTCCAACGTTTTGGCACAAGAAATTTCGTTTGAAACACAAAATTTCACACAAACTCTTTGTTCGATATTTTTATTCATAGTAAAAATCGCAACTCACACAACAGGTTGACTTGTTCCTAATGACGCCGTAACCAAACTAAATGATACATAGCAATAAAAATTCACAGTATAGTGGCTGACAGTTGTGCCAACCTGGGAAAAATTTTTTTTTTGAAATATTCTCAGAGGGAAAATTAAAAATGAGAATTTCCAATTTCCGGGTACTTATTTGACAGAATGTATGCGAGAATACTAACGTTTGTTGTCAATGTGCAGGTGTCGGTCGGTTGTATTGTTGAATTGGTTGGTTCATTTACTTCAGTGAAGGTGAAAATTTGATGATAAAGAGAGGAATGACACTACTAATGACTTGAAATTGAACAAATTTTAAAGAAAATAGACTATAGCCCCGTAAGCTGTCTGCTTACATAAATAAAAACAGTATCAAGTTTGATACATTATTTAGCCTTGTGACAAATATATATTTTTCAGCCTTTTTATACATATTACGGTGTCATTGAATTCAAATTCATGGTTGATGGTTGACCGTGCCATATTGAATTGTGTTCCTAACCTATCAAACAATTGGTTAAAATTGAAATATGTCATTAAAATACTGAGAATCGTCATCAAAGGGATAAAATGTATAATTAATTTACACCCTATTCTCGCCCCTTAGAGGCACTCTTACATAAAATTAAAGTTTTTATCAGTTTAGCTTCAATTGCTCTCAGATAACCTCTAGAAAAGTAAAATATACCACTGAGTCATTTTTATTTTTATTAATTCAACTTTTTTTTTTCTGAGCATAATTACTTCCGATCATCACTTTTTCGAAAAGCTTACCTATAAAATGAACTTAAAATCATCTGATAATCGACAATTGACCGCATAATTGTTAGGGAATCGACACTAAAGCAGTGAAACGCTAGAACGACCCACTTCTATACCCTATACCTATACGACGCATTTCTATACTTACTTCTGATCACCTCTCCTTATTATTACGGCTTTAAAGCACCACGACCTGAAAATTTTTTTGTGCAGACCTCTCCTTAGAGGGCTCCATTATAAAATTGAGCAATTACGCAAAATAAAGCATAAAATTGGGATTTCGGTATGTATGCCAAATATTTAATGTAATATATTACAGGGTATTGGGTTTTCCCATTTTCTAAATACATTTCGTATTGCTATTTCGGCCATGTTTTTAGATTAGGTTAGGTTATGTAGCTGCCCTCTCTCTTGAGAGGACACACTTTGGCCAGAAATGCCCATTATGATACCACCGAGCTTCTCTACCAATACTGTAGTGCGTGTTAAATTTGGACAGCATTAGAAGGGACCTACTTATATTAGCCGGTTGCGAATGGCAAAACCCCTGTGACATCACTTTAACTTAGTTTTGTCACAGAGCTCTTTTAAGAAGCATTTTTGGCAAATTGTAACTGCCGAAAAAATTGCCAATTCTTGCCGGTAGGTGAGTACCGTTCGAAAGACTTTATGAATGTTGATTTTGAAAAATTCAATCGTACGATGTTTGTCTACATAAGCACAAATTTTAGGCACAACTCGACGAAAAAAAAAAACTAATAATTTTGGATGTCAAGTGGCATCCCTAAACCTTAACATTATACTTGACTTAAACTTCTCCTACAATAGATGCAAAATACTAATGATTTTCATAATACTTTAAGTAAAAATTATTTCTTAATTTCTTCGCTTGAGTTATTCCACCCTTTGGTAATTGTTAATTTATGTATTTTACTTAATCATATAATTTTTCTTCGTTATTATCAATAAATAATCAATGACATAAACTTCTATTTCAATACAATGCTCTCATTACATTTGAACTTATTAAGGAAATTAGTGAGAAAGAGCGAGAGAGCGAAAGAGATTACACCTTTACAATATATTGAAGTATTAAAACACATTATTCTTCTGTATTTGGCGGATATTATTCTTACTGATAATCTTTTCATACTTCCTATGTGTAGAGAAAATTAAATTGAAAATCTATGTAAATGAATTTAAATAAAAAAAAAAAAAAGTGTTTAAATATAGGTAGGGACAAAGTTTAATCAGTAAAGTTTTGTTTATTCATTGCTTGTTGTTTTGCATATTAAAAAAAAAAAAAAAAAAAAAAAAACAACAAAACATTGACAACAACAATATTTGCTCTATTATCATTCAACCACTGCTTTTGTTTGGCATTTGCCGGTATTTTTCGCATACCTTTCGAAAGCATAAATATTCTAGTTAGTGGCATGGTTACGACGTGTCTCGTTGCCAATGATGATATTTCATATGTACATATCGTAGAAACGTATATACGCTATATTGTCTGTTGAAACATTTATACTGAAACGAGTGCATACAGCGGCTCATAAATATATCGCAAACAATCATGGGGCATGGCGTGTATGTTAAGGGACCAAACAATGTTTAGTTATATACATACATGTATGTGTATGTATAGCGCTTAGTTACGTGTATATTATGTATATATCATTGTATATGTATATACATTTGTATTCATGTGTGCATAGGTGTTTTATAAGAAGTAGTGTGTTATGAGGAATACAGAAAAACAAACAAAAACCCCAAACCCATTCAAACTTGTGTGTAAGTTATATGAGTTTAAGCTTAACATATGCCAGCATATAAGTAAAAGCTGTTTATATCTACTCATCGAAAGTTTTGTTGAACAAAAGCTTTTTCTGTTTGTATGCTGTTGCTGTGCTTGAGCAAAAGCTTAATGTGAGTAAAAGTGTGTACCGTATTAATTTATAAAGGGTTTTCATTGTATAAAGATTCAATTGAATTTAGTTAATAGTATAAAATGTGACCAAATCTAAGAGATAATTCCCATAATAGCCAATAGGTTTATATGAATCTCTGCTTACATTAATTTTTATAACAGTTTGATAAAATTGTCACTTATACGTCATAGTTTGAGTGCATCAGTGGGTATCATATAAAGCTTTTTCCAACGAAAAAGCTTCACTTCACTAAATGTTTTCACTCGAAAAGCATGCAAATTCCTTCACATATCCTGTGCTATCAGAAAAAGTACTGTAAAATAAAAGTATATACAATGAAAAATGATACAAACAAATGCAAAAACACAAAAACAACAAAAAAAATCGAAAATGCTTTCATACTTAGAGCATGTAAAGAAATTTTCAGTTTCGACACAACATTAAAGCCCGATGGTACATAGTGTACGCATAGGTATCACTACGCGTACGCCTTAATAAAAAGAAATGCAAAAAAAAAAAAACAAGTGTTAAAAATGTGAAAAAAATGGAAAGTGTTGCATATATAAATTAATGTAGTAAAAGCAAATTATATAAATCATAATATTATTATATAGTGTAATTGTAAAAGGAAAATCACATTGTACACATTTGAGTTACAGTGTGCACTTGTATCTATCTCTCTATATTATACATACAATTGATAAATAGTGTGTGTGAGTGTGTGTGTGTGTGTGGTGATATATAATGTGGTGGCTTTTTCCATACACATCCCTATATACATATGTACTGCATGCATATAAATATCCTATATCAGAAATAATTTTAATTCTTTTACTTGTAATGATGTTAATGCTGTTGTTGTTGTTGTTGTTGGTATTGTTATTATTCGTGTATTGTGTAATTTCAATCTGATATCATTTCGCTATCTCTCTCTCTCTCTCTCGTTATGTCTCTCTCATTTTGTCTCTTAATGCTTTGAAGTACATGCATTTAATAAACCTCATGACATATGTATGCGTATCACATAATGCCTTCGTAGTCCGTGGTGGCGGCTTATTGCGTCGTCTTTGTCCTTTGTAAAAAAAAAAATGTTTGTTCGTTTTGCTGTTCGATTTTTATGTATGTATGCTATTTTGTATGTGTGCTCGCGTTGTTCCTTTGCTAGTTTGCCTGTCTGCCTGACTGAGAATGTTTATCATGATGATGATGATGATGATATGTGTTGCTAAAGTGCTAAATAAGAAGGAAATTTAAAAAGGAAACGAAAATACAAAATATATATATACGTAACTACACCACCA
The DNA here is from genome assembly GCA_963854835.1 of Megamerina dolium. Lineage (NCBI taxonomy): Eukaryota > Metazoa > Arthropoda > Insecta > Diptera > Megamerinidae > Megamerina > Megamerina dolium. Next base: position 7,377,063 of record OY978526.1, on the reverse strand, counting down.
ACAACAACAACAACAACAACAACAACAACAACAACAACAACAACAACAACAACAACAACAACAACAACAACAACAACAACAACAACAACAACAACAACAACAACAACAACAACAATACCAACAACATTGCAAAGAATAACGGCAACATTAATATTCACATATGTATATATACATGTATATATACAATACTTGTATACATGTATAATATATGAGTGAGCTCTCTATATACATATGTAATTGCAAAAAAAAAAAAAAAGAAACAACAAAAAATAATTTAACTAAAGCAAAATTGAACCAAAAGAAAATGGTCGTTTACTATACATATTATTGTGTTCGGACTATTTACGCGTATTTTCAGTGTACTCAATTTTAGGGCAATAATCGACTACTAAATTATTAAAATCTCGGGTGCAATTACAAAATGACATAAACACAAGTGGAGTTAAGCAATTTATAGCAAAAAGACAATTACCAGAGAATTACTACTTATATCTGAATTATTGATATTATATTGTAATTTTACAATTTAATTAGCTACATAGAATTCAATGAATAGTTAGCGTGCAAAGTTTTGTTCAGGCTTCAACACTAGTACAATTAGAATTTATTGGAAATTATATTCAAAAAATTAGTTTCGTTTCAAAATTGGATAAATGAATATATAATATGAATTTAAAAATTTTTTCTCAACAACAAAAACTAAGCTTTAAGTACTCATTTTGGATTTTTAATGATTCAAATATAATTAAATGCGAGAATTGACATTTTCATTATATTTGATCATTTTCAGAATTTAATCTAAATAATAGAAAAAAATATTGTATAAATTATATAATTATACTTTCAACTATTTGCATTTGCGAATACTTAATCACTCAATTTTTATACCCTGCATAATGCAATATGCATGGTATATTCATTTCGGTCAGATGTTTGTGTCCACTTGAAGGAATCTCCGGAGATATAGACATAGATATATATTCGTGATCAGCGTCGATTAAATTTTCGATTTAACGATGTCCGTCCGTCCGTCCGTCCGTCCGTCCGTCCGTCCGTCTGTCTGTCACCTGGCTGGTTCGCACGATAACTTGAGTAAATATTGAGCTATTTCGATGAAATTTGGCATAAGTAATCTATGATCCAAGGGTACAGAGGGGATTGATATTGGGCATGATCGGTCAATAACCACGCCCACACCAAGCATTCAAAGCGACTAACCTCGAAATTTTCAAAATCTTTAACTTGCTATAACTCACATAATATACCACTTGGGACAACAATATTTCGCTCATAGAGTTACATTATACTACTATATAACCTCGCCAAAAGTGGGTGAGCCACGCCTACTTTCTAGCGTAGCTCCCATACAAAGTGTCTGTACTTCTTTTTAATTGAAACAGATGTAACTTCTACAATCTTCTATCCAGAATAACCATAACTGACACTTAGATTAACACGGCAGTCAGAAATAATATGGCAGAAAATCAATGCGCCACGCCCACTCCTTTTTGGGTCCCCCATACAAAGTTGCGGAAATTAAAAAAAATGTTACCGGTTATAACTTGCAAACTATTCAGCGTAGAATAACGAGATTTAAGGTGTGGATTAGTATTGTACGAGCAACTAGGCTCACGGAAAATGGGCGCACCACGCCCAGTGTTTATCGTAGCTCCCATACACATTTTAAATTGAAACAGCTGTAACTTCTACAATCTTCTGTCTAGAATAACCAGAATTGACACTTAAATTATTATCGTAGTCGGCAAAAATCTGGCAGAAAATCAGTGTGCCACGCCCACTTCTTATTGGGGCTCCCATACAAAGTTGAGGAAATTAAACAAAAATGTTAACCACCATAACTTAGAAACTATTCAACGTAGGACACCAAATTTAAGGTGTGGATTAACATTGAAAAATTAATTGGATTTACTAGAAAGTGGTAAGCCACGCCCACTTTTTATATAGCTCCCATACTGAGCCTCGGAATTATCTTAAAATCCTTTTACTTCGTCAAAGTCAACCATATTTCGGGTGTAAATTAGTAGTATATGCAAAAATTGTTTCTCGAAAAGTGGAAATAAAAGAAAAGTTGGATATTCGAGTAAACTTTTTATATACAAATCTACATATGCAGGGTATAGTTTGGTCGGCCCCAGCCGACTGTAAGGAGATTTTTAATGATTCATTTTAATTAAGTGCTTGAGTAAAATAATATATTTTTTTTATAGGTTTTCTTCTTTATACATACTTAGTCGTTATTAACTTGATAGGTGCCTGTATTTGGTAGTACAATATCATCGTATAGATATGCCTTTTTCTACATAGTTGTTGTTGTTGTTGTTGTTGTTTTGTTTTCAAAACCTACATTGTATTAACTTACACTTACATATTTGATCATATACGCTATATGTATGTAGAAATTTTATCGTACTTTCGCTAATTAAATTGACTTACACAAGTCGCATTACATGTAAATACTTTTTCTTTTTCCCCATTTGTTATTGTACAGTACATCATCTTTTCAATTAAGCCTATGGCATATATGTACATATACGTAACTTAATTAAATTGTTAATATCATAAGCCTTTTATTTCTTTTTTTTTTTTTATATTTTTTTTTGAAGTGTCTTCTTAAACTTGTTCAATGTTTTTAAAGTGATGTTATGATAGGGACTTTATATTATGAAAATATATTAATAATAAATTTATATAATTTTATCAATATATCAAACAAATAATAACATGAAGTAATTAAAAATAAAACACAGCATTACTTTTAACGATGATATACTGCGAACTTTCTCAATCTAATGGAATACCTTTTGTACCTTTTGTGAGCGTTGCATAATGTTGAAAAATTCCTTTTTGCATACACAGATATTATGACATAAATATCAACTTCGTAGGAAGTTTGTCCGAATTTTTATTACATTTTTGCTGAGTGTTTTAAATTTGAAGAATTCTAGAATGTTTTCCGTACCGTACAACTTAGATGACATTATTTTTTTCAGAATTTTATTATATTGCTCTGAGAGATATCATGTGTATGATTGATTTGTATTCTGCCAAGAATTGTCAATTACTTGCAAAAAGATGCGTCTTGTTTTACAGAAGAGAATATTTTCTTTTTTCGATGAAATTCTACAAAATCTCCAGAGCTTAGCTGGCCCAAATGTGACTTTTGAAGTGATGTCTCTCAACAATGTTTTCGTTCAGACTTGTTGGCAGAGCCTTGTTGATATTAGCCGACTTCGAATTGAATTGAACTCTGGAGACACTGCTTTTGCTATATTGTGTGATAAGGCGCTTGCATATTTGATTGTAGTTTGGCAAATTGTCCTCATCTTGAGAGGAGGAGAATTCTGAAACAACAATTTTTATTTCTGTATTTTGAAAATATTCAGTTGAATTGGTTGATGTTGTTTTTGTTGTTGTTGTTGTTGTTGTTGTAGCAGCAAGAATATGAAAATGAGTTCTTTTATTCCCTTATAAATCATTTACGTATTCTACTAAGTTTAATGGACCTTGGTCATTATGAAAAAGGAAATTTTAATTCTGTATTTGGAAAATATTCAGTTGAATTGGTTGTTGTTGTTGTTGTTGTAGTAGCAAGACTACGAAAATGGTTGCTTTTATTCTCGTAAAAATCATTTACGTATTCCACTCAGTTTAATGGACCTTGGTCATTCTGTAAAAAATAACAATTTTTATTTCTGTATTTGGAAAAAATACGGTTGAATTGGTTGTTGTTGTTGTTGTTGTTGTTGTAGCAGCAAGAATACGGAAATGCTTTCTTTTATTCCCCTACAAATCATTTACGTATTCTACTCAGTTTAAGGGACCTTGGTCGACCATGAGGTTGAGTGCTTCTGGGGCGTAGATCCGTCCATTCTTTGGAAGTCAAACTGGTCATGTAGATTGTTCAGGTCGGTATCCATACGATGGAATAAAGTTTGTAATTGCATCCCCTAGTTTGAATCCATACTTTGAGAGGATTTTAGGGTCATAAAAATTTTCGTCCTTGGCAAATCCTAAATTCAGCCAAAATTGAGTTTTTTTCATAGCCCTCTTTTATTTATTACTCGATTTCAAAGTGTGATATATCGTTGATAATTTTGAGTACTGTTTATCCTTTGCAGATGCTTTTGCCAAAAAAAAAAAAAACAAAAAAAATCCGTCGCTTACTGAAATGTTTACTTTTATGAAGAGTGAAGTTGTATTTAATGGGGTAGAAATTGAGTCATTTGAACTTAATAGATGCATTCTAGGACAAAAGGATCTGCGAAAGATGCACAATAGGAAGAATTAAAAACGATTAATGAAGAAAACTTGATTTTGACTAATTTTGACTTGATCAATTAATTTAATTGAGTATCACAACCGCTTGAGTTGTTAGACATATTCATTGTTATTTCATCGAATTGTAGACATTTAAACTCGGTAATAATGTGCTATACTCTCGAAAAAATCACCCTCTTTATATGTGTTCTGCCAATGAAATAAATTCAATTTAGTAATTTATGCTTCTAGTTGATATTGTATAATATTACAACAAAACACATTAGATACAAACTAATAAAAGAATAAAGCTAAAAATATTCTGGACACTTTCTACTACCCTCACATGTTCAATTTACGCGCACATAGAAAAAGGAAGAATAAACGATGATATAAAAAAAAAAAGAAAAATGAAATATAAGAAGAATGAAATAGACTTGGAATTGTAAATAAAAAGAAAACTTGTTATCATAATAATAATAAGAAAAATAAATATAAAACTTTTTTTTAGACTTGGTTTTTTTTGTGGCTTGTAAGTTGTGGAAAACTAATAAAAGAAAAAAGTTTTGCTTTTATTAAATTTTAAACTGGCAGCAAACATATGTGTCCATATGTGCCCATCATATATATACATAGACTTGTGTGAAAGTAGAATTTACTTTTGAATGTTTTTCTTCTTCTTCTTCTTCTTCTTATTCGTTACAATAACAAGAAAATGAATTTTACATTTATTTATAAATTATTTAAAATATTTTAATAGGATATTTTGTTTAATATTTAATGAATTTCTTTTTAAAAACGTTTTTTTTTTTTGTTGAATACCACCTTGATCAAAAAGTTCCCGGAATAACTACCGTGTGGCGATCCCATCGTTCTAATTTGATTTCTGTTTTTTTTTTTTCTTTGTTAAGTTGGTACATCTGTTGTTGATATTCCCTCTAAATCTTAGCATCATAGCTTGACATTTGCTAAAGTTACGTAGCCAAAAGTACATCTATCTCAGTCCTTAAAAACAGAACTCAAATTGGAACGATAGGAGCGCTACACGGTGGTTATTCCGAGAACTTTTTGATCAAGGTGGTAGAGTGTCGATGTACATGATAATAATAAATATAATTATTATTAGATGATGACAAAATTTTGCCTTTTCTTCATAATAGAAGTCTACACCTTCAGGACACCAAATATTACAATTTTTCACTACATTAACATCAATAAGATTGCAAATTTTTCATAATGTTAACCAATATCCACTACCATTGTATTGTATGAATTGTTGTTATAGCTTAAACATCATCAATAATTATAAAGAAATATTTAGTAATTTACTTTCACTAAAATATGCTTTCAAAATCGGACATACAAGCAATTACATTAAAAGGCAATTTAATAAATAGTTACGGGTTTGCTTTAACATCAGCAAAAGAAAACTTTAGTAGTATTCGCAGATTTACTATATATATTTAATTGTTCACATTTTTTCTGCGTACATAAAATCAAAAACGATAATAAAAATAAAAATTTCAACACCGGTATTTATAGCTTTGCCATAACAAGGTACAAACAGGTTTCATCTCAATTATGCACATGTTTGTAAATTGTAAAAAGAAAGAAACAATTTAAAATGAAACACCATTCATGATTGCCTAGTACCAGGTTATTGAATATATTTGCACGAAAATCCTGTTTAAAAAAGCGGCACATTTTCTTACATACACCTGCCATCGCTTGAGAAGAAAATACTGCAAGTTAAGTACTCTTAACGTTGTCATTCAATGTTCATTCCCATTCATTTTTGCCGAATTAAAATCGTCTGCAGATTAGTGTTTATATATGGCAGCTTTATAATAAGAGAACATTTATTTATAGCTTATACTCTAAAGCAAAAAAAAAAAAAAAAAAATTATTAAGTTTTCTTACTGAAAATGCTATTAAAAATATTTCCTCTTTATAATTTTTTAATATTGTTATTTGGTGAATTTTGCCAAAGCTCAATTCACTTTGAAATATAATATTACTTTGTAATACATTGTGGATACACGTACAATTTTCTGTTGCCATTGTGGCAACCTTATATAATATATTAAATTTGCACTTTTTATGAATTATAATTTATTTTCGGAATACATTCGTATGTATGGGTGTGTGTGTATGTGTGTGTCCAAACAAAAAAGAGAAGAGATTTTATAGCTTCTCATAAGATTATATTTTGTATTATAATTTAATACTCGTAAAGTAAAGTGAGAGTAAGATTTATCACATCTACACTCTGTCATTTCTATTATTCTGTATTACACATATACATACATATATACGAATACATATATATAATTTATTCATTTTGTTCCAGAAGTGACCTCATTTTTGAAGTAATATACATTTTGTTGTTACTTTCTTGAGAATACATATATTTAAATGGTTTAAATTGTATGTTACTATATGTGTATGCACATTCATAATAATATTTTATTTATTTATACAAGTGCGTATCCTTGGGATTTTGCACATTATAAATTATTTACTCAAGATAAAAGTTGATTTTCATATAATACTTGCATAACAGATATTCTCTATGGATATATGCTTAAATTTTAATCAATTGAAAATTTGTTTAAACAATCCAAAGGCAAATGGATGCTTTAATGTGACGTATGAGTGATATTCAATTAGCAATATGGAATTCTATATCACGCATACGCACTGTACCACTTGGGTGGAGTTATCAAGGTCTCTTTAAATATGTTTCATTTGATTCAAATAAGTGACATTAGATATAAATTCCAAATTGCCACATATATTAAATTGTCTGTCATTCATAAATACGTAGACAAACACCCAGACAAGAATTACCACAAATTTAATTAATTACAATTATACGTAAATACATCCATGGACGTAGACAATTTATTATGGAACGCCTTAACACCTGTACCACCAACATATTTAGGATAACAAATATGGATATATTCATATGCTGTTTCACATGCACACACACACACACACACACACACACACATTCATTTTAACACAAAAGTAAAATGTTGTAAACAAACATCAACGCTTTTCGTTACCTAGCTAGCAAATAAATCATAACACATCATATTTATATATTTTTATGTTGTTACACAAATGCACAAACAGAAGCCTAATATTACACAGCCAAATATTAGACTTGTCTATCGAAATTTATGTAATTTTTAGAAAATTTTATTTTTATGCACCGAATTTTCACAGGAAGCTCTTAAAAACAGCATTACATTTGCAAAAATTGAAAATATTTTGAAAAACTGATGTGAAAATTCAAGTTTTTAACAATTTTCCCTGCAGTAATCTATTGAAGTTGGGGTGGATGGGGGAAATTGAGAACTATCATACTTTATGTGCTGTAAAATATTGAAAAAAAATCAACATTTTCAACATTTGAACATGTCGAACGGACATAGGTATGCCTAAATGTACACATACACATCGCATATTCACACCTATATGGGCATATAAAGTATAGCAGGTTGTTGTACTCGTACATATTATATTGTATATAATCAAGTATTCGCTTCAAAACAAACACTATATTGTATGAGCAAGTTTATTAATTAATTTCATACATTTTGTGTGTTGCCATTTGCAGTGTATTCGAATACACACAAAAATTTAGAGTGAAAATGAAAATGAAAAATAATTTTAATGAAATTTGGTACATGAGTAGCTAAATCATTTATAACTTTTTACGATATTCGGAAATATATTTAATTAATGAGGAGTATAAATTGTAAATTTAATGACTATGGACCATATAATACGGGTATGAAGGCTGTTTGATAAATTTTTGGCAATGGGAGTATCTATTGTGATTACTGCCTTGATTGTTGTAAACGAGCATTTCGTAATATGTTAACAAAAAAATGTGTTGACTATTGCTTTGACATTTTGTGGTCACTAAATAATAATTGCATGAACTCATATGGACTCATTTAAAGCTCTTAGTTCTGTTGTATCCCACAGAAATTAAATAAAGTTAAAAATGAAGGATAGTATTTGGTGTTGATATCAATTTTAAACATTCAATATTGATGGTCCATTGTAGAAAATTTTCAAGCAACACTTTTGTACAATAGTCAAAGTTATATTTAATTTTTTTGAACTATAACCTCTGCTGATATTATATAAAATTTAATACTTTGAACTCTCACCTTTTCTCTATACCCGTAGTCATTCATTCATAATGCAACAGTCCATTTTCGTCTTTTATATTATGTAACTATGTGTAACTATGAATAAATATATTTTTGAATGCTACTCTTTCAATAAAATCTTACCATCTATATTCTACAATATTTATATACACACATACACATATGTATATAAATTCATAGTAAACACTTGCGCATATGTATATGTGTATGATATTTAGAAGTACGTACGTACTACTTGTTGGCGTATGTACACTTAATTTCTAGAAGAGCAACATTGTACTCTCGAATGTTTACATACTTCAATTACAACAACAACAACAACACATTATGTGTAGCAAAGAGAATCATAGAATGCTTACATACATACATAGTTACATGGAGCTCAAGCTAACAATATGCTCTAAACAAAATGCTAAACTATAACAAAGTTGAAGAAAATCATAATGATGATGATGATGATGATGATGATGATGATGATGCTTATGATGTTGTAAAAGAAATATAAGCAGTAGCAAAAGAAGATGTAGAAGAAGAAATATATATGGAAATACATATACATTTTTGAATAAAAACGAATTTTGCCTCTTTTGCCATGTTAGTTGTTGATGAGTGGCGTTGGTTTCACTTTTTACTTGATTGGCAGAAGCGTCAATCTATAAGTATGCATATTGGATGCAACAACAATTTAATTAACATTTACATAGTTCTAGTAGTATCAATTCTACATACAACGACGACGAACGGATTTCTGTTATATTACTTCGTTCAATGGTCTTCTCCGTGCATTCATTCTATGTACTTAAGAATATCATACTTATACTTCTTATAGTTATTTCTTCTACTAAGATGTTCCTAATGATTGAGGGACTATCATTGCCATACCATTACAATCTTTAGCCACTTATTTGTCAATAAATGTCATCATCGTTGAGGAGAGTAAGAAAAAAAAAAAAAAACAAAAATGAAAACATTAAAGGGAAGTGCAGGTATACAGTACTATTACTGTTTGTCTGTAGCAGACATTGATACTTTGTTGTTGGGTTTTTTTATACATATACTCGTATACTCGTATTATATGTGGGTGTTTTTTGACAAAACGCTAACGCATGTACGTGCACAATGGCAATATTACAATACGTGCCTGAAGTTGTCTCTTTTTTTTGTTTCGAACCCTTTTTCTAAGAAGCCTACATTGGTTTGAATTTTTTTTAGGTATGCACACAAATCAACAGCCTTCAATAGCAGTTTTTTGTATAAAAAATTTCGAGTTTTCCTAAAAATAGAATATTATTTGCAAACTGTCAAAACTTTTTCTTAACCTAAATCATGTGTCTTTCATTACTGTCTGTCTCTTCGTCATGGTTTTATCTCATTCAGTAGGCAGGTGGGGATATATATTACCGATACTCCAGTTTAAACACCTTTCGTTATATAAATATATAAGTGGGGAAATACAACATTGCAACTAGGTTAAGTACTAAAAATATTTTCTGTACTTCTATCTTCTGTAGAGTGTACATAGATAATATCAGTTATACTTATAGTTATGGTACAAATGTGTACATTTATGAGCAAATGCACCATGTAATATTATATGTTGGTATTCATAAAGCACATATGACTGTATGTATCTAGGCAATATAAATGAAGGTGATATTTTTGAGTGAAAATTTTATAGAATCTTTCAAATGTGCCATTTAAGGCATATGTTTATGTTTTGTTAAGCACATTTCTACATTAGCGTAATGTTAGAAGGGAGTAGTTGCACGGTGAATCATTCTTGGCTACTAAATGGGTAAAATGAATAATAGAAATTATCTAATAAAAAAAGGCATTTATATCAAATGACAGAGAATGGCATTGTTAATGTGATTTTTCATATGGAAGCTAATTGTAGTAGTGTATCAATTTTGATTGAAATCGTCTCACATTTACAATTTGCGGCCACAGCCTACGTGGGAAAGCGAGGTATAGACGGTCGGTTTCATAATAAAATATTCAAATCTTGCAATTGAATAGAAATTAGTTAAGTATAGTCGCAAATTTTCTTCAGGAAAGAAAAACTTTAACTCTGAATATCGTCTTTTGCGCATATAAAGATAGCTTAAATGCGGTAATATGTACTAAACCTTTGACACGCAACTCTATGACAAATAAGCAGACAGGCTTCTGAAAAAGCATACTTTTGGACTGAATATAGAAGTGATTTTCATTCGAAAATGGCTATACTCGAGCATACTGTTTTTTTTTTATATGAAGGTAATCGTATTGTCGATAAGCGTCATCTTTTCGTGGGCAAAATCTTCAAATATACATTCGAAAACATATTTTTGTATGGGAGATAGGTGTGATTTTCATTTGATTTTATCCATCTTCAAACATATTTATTTATTAGTAAATTGTATTATGTGTACCAAGTTTCAGCTGTATAGCTTTTTATTTTCATGCATAAAATGTAAAAATATACTTTTGTATGTAGTTTTGAAAGGATGACGCCTATTTATGAACTCTAGCTATAAACTAATAAATATCATTATATGCACAGAGTTTCAACTTGATCGATTAATTGGTTTAATTGGTGTAAAAAGTGTGATAGCATTCTTCCAGAAGCATATGTTTGTATGGGAGGTAGGCTTGAATTCTATCTGATTGAATTCATTTTCGAATATGGTTATTTCTCTATTAAAACTAACTTCATGAGCTAAGTTTCAGTTCTATAGCTATATATATTTAGAGCGCGCAAAGTATAAAAATCTATTTATGTAACATACTTTTGTATGAGAGGTAAGCGTAGTTTGCATCCGATTCCAGCCATTCACAAATTCATCCATTCGTTGATGAATCTTATCTGAATATACAAATTTTTAGCATAATAAATTAATAATAACCATAGTTATAGTACGAATAGGCATACAAACAGGCAGACATGACTAAATCGACTTTGATGATGATTCCAATTAAGAGCATATATACTCTTCTGTACCAGTTACTTCTCCTAAATAAACACTTGACTCAATATATCATTGAATCTTTGAGTACAGGTACGCTCTATCTACAATTGATGGGTTTAACGAATGAGGCTTAACGGTATTTATAACTAAAATATTTATATTCTCTGTAGCGTAAAAATTATTATTGGACATTCATATTATTGCGGTTTTGGTTTCGGATTATCGGTTTGTCGATTAATCCAAAGTTTTTCGAAATACATACAAACGCTATGCGCCCAAAAGGCGAGTTAATATCGCTTCTACATCAATGACTTCATACAATTTTGTTTGATTAATGTGAGTGTTTAGTACAAAATATTATTACATTGTTCTGATTACTGTATGAAGATGATGTACGTACGTATATGGTTTCGTTTACATGTTGTGTGATTTATGAAAACTATTAATTTATTAAACGCGATGAGAGAGATTTCAATAACTTTGGCTATATATCTTGATATAATTTTCTTAAGCGTTATTTTTCTATAAACATATATATATATATATATATATATATATATATATATATATATATATATATATATATATATATATATATATATATATATATATATATATATATATATATATATATATATATATATATATATATATATATATAAATATATATATATATATATATATATATATATATATATTTTATGGACGATAACCACTTCATATTGTAATCAACATAACATATACCATTCGCAAAAAGAATGGATCCTTTACAGAGACAATCGGAGAGTCACTGAAATACCTGATGGAGGTGCATTTTCCAGGAAGCTTTAGATCGGAAGATCCTTGGGAAGCCACCCGCAAGGGTGCAAACAGGAATGAAAGATTGGAAGCTGAAAGGATAGTCACCAGAGATGGAGTGATAAACGCCATTAAGCGTTTCTCTCCATTCAAAACAGCGGGTACAGATGGGTACAGATATTTCCAGCCCTACTTCAGTGGGGAGCAGAAGCTCTGGTAGACAGGCTTCTGGGAATATTTATTACTTGCCTGGCTACAGGATATATCCCGACTCAATGGAGAGAGACTAAGGTTGTCTTTCTTCCAAAGCCGGGAAAAAGGGACTACTCAGAGGCTAAATCTTTCCGGCCGGTTAGATTGACCTCCTTTCTGCTTAAATGTATGGAAGGAGTACTGGCGGACTACATGGAAAGGACAACGCTTCTGACAAAACCACTGAGCAGGTGTCAGCACGCGTACAGAGCTGGCAAATCCACTGAAACGGCCCTGCACGAACTCGTTCGCGTAGCGGAGAGGGAACTGTCTTGTGGAGGGATATCTATGTCTACTTTTATGGTGCCTTCGATAAGATTGGTTTCGATAAGCTAAGGTTGGCCCTTGCTTCTCGTGAAGTCAGCCCAACCATTATAAGGTGGGTGGACAGCATGCTGAGGAAAAGGGCAATAAACTTTCAAAATGGGAGTTACAGACTCAGAGGTAGGGTAGTCAAAGGGTGTCCACAGGGGGGAGTATTATCGCCCATCCTTTGGAACATCACGGTCGATTCCCTACTTCAGCTTCTGGACTCAAAAGGCATACACACCGTCGGGTATGCAGATGACATAGCGGTAACGGTGAGCGGTAAGTTCCTGGACACTATTTATGATACCATGAGAGGTGCACTCAAAATGGTTGAAGGATGGTGCACGGAACAAGGTCTCTCTGTAAATGCTAGTAAGTCGGAAACAGTACTCTTTACTAAAAGGAGGACTGGACTAACAATAGACCCTCTTAGGCTTTTTGGATCGAACATCAACGTATCCAAGGAAGTAAAGTATCTAGGTGTCATCCTGGATAACAAGCTGACTTGGAATAGTCACGTCGATGACAAGATTCAGAAGGGCAAGCGGGTATTGCATCAGTGTAAGAGAGTGTTCGGTCTCATGTGGGGAATCACTCCCAGAGCAGCGCACTGGATCTACACAACGATGGTCAGACCCTTAATAACATATGCTGCTGTGGTCTGGTGGCCTAAGGTCACCCAAAAGACCACGAAAAGCAAGTTAGATAGGGTACAAAGAATGGCTTGTATTGGGATTACCAGAGCTATCCGGACGACCTCAGTAGAAGCATTGGAAGTCTTTCTCTGGCTGCCGCCGTTGGACTTGCATATTATGAAGTCAGCGGCATTAACAGCATTACGTCTGAAGACAACCAATAATTGGTATGGATTCGACACAGAGAGGGGGCACAGGGGCATCCTGTCACTGCTATATAGCAGTGTAAAGGAGGCGCAGATGCCAATGGAGGGAATGGGTAGGCTGAAGATGACTGAAAAGTCACACAGATCACGTATTGAAGATGGCCTCACACATGATGTATGTGATTAAAATGACATCAGTATTTTTACAGATGGTTCATTAATGGATGGCAGAGCGGGTGCTGGAATCTCCTCTAAAGAGTTGGGACTGGCATGCACTCTGAATCTGGGAAGATACGTATCGGTATACCAAGCAGAAATGCTGGGTCTAATGCATGCGCTAGACCATCTACTGGATGGAAACGTGCAAGATAAGAAAATCTTGCTAGCACTCGATAACCAGGCGGTGGTCAGGCGGCTGCAACAACCTACGGTATCTTCTAAGTTGGCGCTCGAATGTGTTCAGAAACTTAATGGGTGTGCTCGTAGTAATGCGATTACTCTTATGTGGGTGAAGGGACACATTGGTATAGAACAGAATGAAGCTGCAGACTCCTTGGCTAGACAAGGATCTGAAGCTGAATTTTATGGACCGGAACCAGTAGTTGCTCTCAGCAGCGGGACGGTGAAGGCAAAGGTCGAAGAGTGGATAAAGAAACTTCATCTCACGAGATGGGAGAACTTATCTACTTGTAGACAAAGGCAAAGGCTTCGTTGAGGCTATCAAAGGGCAGTGAATCGGGGAGGGCTCTCAGTCTAGGACGAATGACTCTAAGCTGGTTGACTGAATTAATAACTGGGCATGGCAATTTCAGGTGCCACCTCAGCAAGATGGGTCTTGTTGATGGGGAGGATGCTGATATTTGCAGATTATGCATGGAAGAGGCAGAGACAGCGGCGCACATAGTGTGCCAGTGTCCTGCATTGGCAAGCAGGAGGATGTCCACACTGGGTCGCCAATTTATTGATGAACTCGAAATGTGGAACATACCCCACAAAGAGATGCTTGAAATAACGCGTGATGTTATTATGAGGAAGGAAGTAGAAGAATTCTGCAACCGAACAAATAATTAACACACGATTTGAGGGTTTGTATGAATAGCAAAATAAGTTAACAGAAAATATGTATATAAATTGGTGAACAACCTGATATTAATATGCTACGAGTAGGAATTTATCCATGTGTGTGAGTGTGTGTGTGTGTGTGTGTGAACATGATATTATATTATTTATCATGTGCTCACATTTATGCAAAAACTAGAAAATGGGGAATGAATGAAAAATGGCATGCATAATAAATTAAAAGGCAAAGAAATTCTATGTGTAAGTATAATAAATAAAAAGTGCATTTGGTGTAAACACGAAATGAGTGCATGCCATCAAAAATGGCGACAAAGAAGTATGGGAAGTATTCTTACTAAGCAAAAAAAAAAAAAAAAAAAAAAGAAACAAAAATTAAAATAGCAAGGTCATTTAATATAGAGTACATTGCGTATTGAGTTCATTCGGTTGAAGTTAGGTGATTATTATGGTTATGATATCATCTCTCCCCATTTACATTATTGTATGCATATGAAATATAAGCATATTGTTTAGAAAAATGTATATTAATCATCCGTTGTAGCATTAACAGGAAATTTACATTTATTTATTTCTAATATTTTTTCCCTTGTGGCTTCAAGTGTAATTCATATATGTTAGTGTATATAATAATTGCAGTATAATTTACTTGAAAGCTTTATTTTATTTTTATTTTTATTGATTTTTATTATCATTATTATTATTATTTTTATTTTCATAGTTTTTTCTTTTACATAAGTACATATTATCCATGTCGTTTTATCATTGCGTGCTCTGTGCACTGGCCTACATCAGATTTGTAATTACATTTAAATCAATTTACTTGGCCTATGGTAAAATTGCCAAGTACTAATTTACATAACTTCAAATTACGTTAAATACAAGTAAGGAAAAACGGTTTTTTTAGATTGATTTTAGCATATCCTATTTCAATGATTCTCATGCAAATGAAAGACTGAAGTAGTAAAATGTTGAAAAAGGTGTATTTTTTCATGCAGCACATAGGCAGCAAAAGAGCAGTGTCTTTCAGCGATAGGTGTCATTTTAAATTTGAAAAGAAATACGCAATATTTTTGTGAAAAGAGCTCTAAAAGTCCGCAGAGACTATTCTTGCATATCGCAATGCTTTTGATGAAATTCTTCATCGCATTTTTTCCCAAAATTGCGGCTGTATCTCGCGAATAACAGGTCTAATATTGTCTTTGAGTGCTTTAATATTTGTTGGATTATTGGCATAGACTTTATTTTTAAGGTAGGCGCAAAGAAAAGAGTCTAATGGTGTTAAATGGCATGATTTTGGCAGCCACTCAAAGTCACTATTTCGAGAAATCACACGTTCGGGAAATTTTTCGCGCTATATCCATTGTTTCATCATCTGTAGGGAGCCATCCTGTTGAAAATAAACATCGTCCATGACCGATTCATCGATTTTAGGCCAAAAAAAGTCAAAATCGTTTGGTAATCGTTTCAAAAAAATATGCCCCAAAGACACCATACCAAACTGTTAATCGTTATGAATGGTGAGATTGTTTGATCATTTCTCTTGGGTTTTCGGAGCTCAAGATGCGACAGTTATTCATGTGCCCAGACAGATGAAAATGAGCCTCACCACTCAGAATAGTTTTGTTGCATTTTCCATTTCCAGCACCCAATTAGTAAATGGACGGCGTTTTCCATGGTCAAAAGGCTTCAATTCTTGTGTCTTATAAGTGAGTCTTAGAAGTGAGGTGGCTTGGGATAGGCCGAAATCCTGTGATCGTCTCGAAATGGACAAACCTGGATTTTCAGCCTACACTCTCAATTACAGCTGTGATATTTCCAGTTGACCGACCCGAATGAGCACAAGTTTGAGCCTTTACATCACTAACTTGTTTTAGATATTTATCGATTAATTTCACTATAACTGAGAGAAAGCGAGAAAGCGCTTGATGATGACTCAAAACAGTACGAACTTTACGAATTGTGTTCGCGATATTTTCACCGTTTTCATAGTGAATTTTCTCAATTTCAATGCGTTGTACGTGCGTGTATCGATCCATATCTGAAAATCTCTAGTTCTTTTTTGTCATATCTCAATGAATGACAGTTGTATGGTGCCACCGGGAAAAAATAATGGGAAATTTAAAATGACATCTGTTGTTCAAATACTCTGTATTAAATTGGATTTGGAAAATTTGTGTATTTTTCAAGCAATTTTTTGTTTTGTATATAAAATTCTGAAAAAAATTGAAAATTTCAATTACACAAATATATAAAAAACAAGCCTCAGGTTATATAGTAGGTAGTTTGAATAAAATATTTAATAGATCGAATTAATAGTTTGCATGCGTTCAGGCGAGGAATGATGGATTGAATATATTTAATACTGTTTGAAAGATCACACAAAAGCTACAAACTTTCGTCAACGGATGCCTCCGCATCATTTGTAGAATATTCTGTGCGAACACCATCAGCAACGACGCGCTGTGGACACTAACGAACGAAGAACCCGTCCTGTGGCAAGTCAAAAATCGAAAGTGGCGATAGGTTACACGCTAAGAAAACTTTCAGATAGCATTACAAGTATGGCACTAGACCTAAAACCGCAAGGGAGCAGAGGTCGCGGAGTAGGTCGATATTGCGCGAGCTAGCTGATGGCGATGAGGCGGCGCAAAAATAACAGCACCGAACCGTGTACGATGGAAGAGTCTTGTTGAGGCCCTATACTCCCGAGAGAAGTGAACAAGAAGAAAAAAAAAAATTTTAATACAGTCACAGAGCATAAAACATGACTCTGGCTTTAAAATTAAATGACTTTAGTGCTCTTAAGCGCAATAAAATGCTTTCATAAGTTTCTTATAACTTCTACCTTCTTCATTTAGAGGTCCATTGGTCATTTATTTTTATTATTCAATATTATACATCTATAATTCTATTATCAGGCCATTTTAAAGCTTAAGAAAAAAAAAAAAAACAATCCAAAAATCAATAAATATACTCGACAATACATGTAGTTACTAAATAATATGTTTACAATTAGATTGTAAATAACTTCATTATTATTAGAAAAATGCAATAAATACATATGTAAGCGTACGTTTGTAATTACGGAAATATCAACTTGTACAAAATACGCTATCGGCTTATGTATCTACATACAACATCCTAACACAGTTGAGTGCAATATATTTACACTCTCTGATGTTGTTGATGATGTTTTCAATGTGTAATCTTGCTATAAACAAACCACACATTATCATTACTGTGGAAGTAATAGAAAATACAAAAAAAAAACTATAATTACGTGCCTTATACATACTAACTAGAATGACGGAAGGACTACATGCACTCATCTATTCATACATAAGTACCAACATATACAGTGAGAGTGTTTTGAGAAATGCGTTTGCGTTTATCAAAATGAGGAAATGGGAAATTTAGAGCATATATGTGTAAGTGCGAGTGTGCGTGCTAACTAAAACAAAATGCTTAAAGATATGTAATTGTCATACAAGAGATATGTATGACATAGGTACGCTTAAACAAACATACTCATCATATGCGTCAAAAACTCACGTAATAAGCATGCTTATCATGTGTACTAACTACGTATGTATGTATGTATATCATATGTACATATACCCGAGTTTGCTCATCCTTATTCCCACACGAATATTTTATACTCTCTAATTCACGTACATGAATGAATATGTATGTATGTTTGATATTGATGTGCGGTATACGTATTTTATGTTTCAATGAGAAAATCACGCAAATCGTTCAAAGGACATGTACGCTCATATACAATAATGTATCATTTAATGGGTTAAATATGAGAATTGTGAGTTGTATATATTTATACGAAAGTAGTCTGTATATATAGCTATGATATACATAACATAAATAAATCAACCTACACTATTTACATATAACAAATAAATGTGGAAATTATTGTTGCCTTTGCGCACATGAATAAGAGAATATTATTCACATTTATTATCGCTTTGATTTATTAGTTAAAAATAAATAATAATAATACAAAAATAAATTAAAAATATAGTTAACTATATAAAATGAATAAAAACAAAGCAGAACAAAATGAAACAAAAAACAATTACGTCAATCGATTGATTGAATTTTAAAATATTTCCTTTTATATTCATTTATCATATTTATTCGTTTATGGATAGTGGAAAATAGCTTAGCTAAAGTATATTATTGGAATATGTACATACATAAAGGAGAATTACGAATAGCAAATTCCGAAATGCGACCCTATACTGTATTCAGCAATGCTATTTCAGTATTTCTGACGTCATAAAAATTAATGTATCATTTCAGTGTTTTGATACTTCGGTTGCAATCTTAGATATATTTTTGAGTTGTTTCTATACTTTAATTTTTCTAAAGCATTCATTTAATTCGGAATTTTTTTAGTTCTGAATTTAAAAAGCATTGATGTGGAAATTCAAGGACACAGGGGCACAGGGGCACATTTAGACATTTTCAAGCATTTGAATAATTTACTCTGAGAAATCTTCATCAAATATTTCTCCAATGAGTGAGTGAAATAATTGAATACATTCAACTTACAAGCTCAGCTGAACATCAACAGTATAGACTTCAACCCAATACTAGATGAGATCAGTGATAATATCTTTACACTAAGCGCACATGTACTTGATATTTGTACAAAAAGTGGTGTGTCATTTTTCTATGAACGATATAAGATGTTACAAAATTTAGTCTTTAGTCCAATTGAAGTTTATTTGTCGAGTTTTTGGATCAATTCTTACTTCGAAGTCATGATAGGGAATAAGCGTGTGAAGAAATAAGGATGAGTAGTTAAAATAAAGGACCAACGGACATTGACTTTTGAATTGGCTAGAAGCCAGTGATGATTACCGCCATTATTGATGCACCTATCCCAAATTCTGGTATTATTTATTCTGGTTTGCTTGCTGCTTCTGCATCCTGTTATGATTTTCCATCTTTGATTGTCTCTTTTATACTGGAAATATCAATTATTAGAGGGTTGTATTGCACTGCAACTCTAGGTCTATTGTGTGCACTACATCATGGACTAGAGTATTTCTCTAAGTTCAGCATACATAAAAAAATTTTGGTATAGATTCTATCCTAATGGACTTTAGCAGATTTTCCGGTATTATAAATTCCCTGAAGTTTTTCTTTCTTGTGTACATAAGTGTTGGACACGTTCCCAACACATGTTTTGCAGTTTCATTTTCCTCCTTTGCAATGTCGGCATGTTTCATCGGAGAAGATTCCCAGTTTCGTTAGGTGATAATTCAGCCTATAGTGTTCTGTCAATAATCCCGTGATGATTCTTGTTTAAACTGATACATTCCTCAAATCGTTTTAGGTTATAGGTCCCTAAAAGTGTCTTGTATTGGAACGACCCTGGTAGATTTTCCCAGTATGATTGTCTTTCTGATTCTACACTTCTTTCAATGAGCATGGATACAGGAAATATCAATCTTGACACAAAGTGTTTTCTATTAGGGACATAACAATTTTATCTATTAATAAAACACAGAAATATATGAGATATTGAGGTCAAATTTATTGTGGATATATTGCAAGCATTACATTTTATGAATGAAATTCGATTTCGGTCATATGACCACCACGAGCCCGTTTACAATGGTCGATTCTTTGGACCCAATTTTCCACCACTCTAGCACACATTTCGACCGGAACGTTGGCAATTTCGCGTTGGATGTTGTCTTTAAGCTCGTCTAAAGTTGCTGGCTCGTTGGCATAGACCGGTGACTTGATAAAGCCCCATAAAAAGAAATCCAATGGTGTTAGATCGCATGAACGAGACGGCCATTCGACCGGACCATTTCTCGAGATAACACGTTCACCGAATTTGCCTTGCAATAAATCGATTGTGACATGTGCTGAGTGGCTAATGGCACCGTCTTGTTGAAACCACATATCGCTGATGTCAAGTTCATCCAATTCTGGCCACAAATAATCTTCCAACATAGCACGATAGCGCTCTCCATTGACGGTAACATGACGGTCGTTTTCATCCACAAAAAAATACGGCCCAATCACACCTCCGGCATGAAAACCGCACCAAACAGTAACTTTTTGCGGGTGCAACGGTGTCTCAAGAAGCACTTGTGGATTTGTTGATGACCAATAACGCATATTTTGCTTATTGACAAAGCCATTGGGCCAGAAATAAGCTTCATCGCTGAAGATGATTTTTCGCTCTTAAAGTTGCGACCACCGACTCAGAATTTCGGTAGTAATTTTTAATAATTTCCAAACGTTGCTGGTTCGTGAACTTTACCATGATGAAAATATTGAATTTAACTAACGATTTGACATTGACAGTTGATTAAAAAAGTTTAAGGGTGCGTTCATATAAAGATACGAAATTGTTATGTCCCTAATGGAAAATCCTTTACATATGACTGTGTAATTTTTAAGGAACTATTACAAAAGGCTATAATATACAAATTTATATTAACATCCAAATAATTCGTATATAAAATTTGTCTCATTACACTTCGGTTAACTCGTAATCTTTAATTCAATTTAATAAAAATGCAAATATATTATTATAATATTGGATCTATTTGTATACAAAAATTTTTTTGCCTCTATGATTTGTTATTATAGGTCGGATTTTATATAACATATCAACAAACCAACAAAATATTCATGTAATCCCCCAAAGTTTTAATGTCGTTGTTATACTGTTACTTTCATATGTACACTATGCTACATCCATTACTAAAACATATGTACTCGTATATATACATAAGTGTATATATAATATATTTTACATCCTCTTCTCTTTATTTTGTAGTATTACATATATTTTAGTACTTAGTATCCCTGTGCCTTGGATTATTTCAATATGATAATATGTACAAGTACAAGTTCATATGTATTGTATGGTATTTATTCATTCGTATGAGAAAGTATGTTAATATGCTGAAAATAACAGTTTTCTGCATATGAAATTTTAAGAAAATGAAGAAAAAAAAATATATATATATATACAGTGGCTCCCAGCTTATTTCGTACAGTGACAGTTTAAAAATTGCTGCAGTCGTAATTCCTAATATAGCAAAAATTTGAACAAAATATAAATGCCATTTTAGAAAGGAAGGTTTGTTTTTTATTTTCCAAAATTTACTTTTTCAAAATTTTAGTGTTTGACACTATAAAAAAATAAAATAAGAAAAAAATAGGAAAATTCATGTCACAGCTTATTTCGTACAGTCTCTTTAAGTTCAAACTAAAAACAAAGTAAGTTGATTTTAATATTTAGTTGACATCCCTTAGCGTTAATGACAGCCTGGAGTCTATTTGGCATTGAATCCACCAATTTTTGAGTGATGTCTGGTGTGATTTTTTTCCATTCTTCCATCAGTACCTTCTTTAGGTCTTGCTTATTAGAAATCTTGTGTGTTCTTATTTTATTGTCCAAAATAGACCAAAGATTTTCAATCACATTCATGTCAGGTGACTGTGGTGGTGGAGACATCAAGTGTGGGCAGTTCCAAATAAGCCAAGATTGCACAATCCCAGATTTATGTTTTGGGTCATTATCTTGGTAGTACCGAAATTCTTCCCGCAAACCCAGTTTGTCTGCACTTTGAAGTAAATTGTTTTTCAGAATCTCGAGGTACTTCATTTTGTCCATTGTTTCCTCAATAAAAACCAATTCACCTACTCCGGCTGCTGACATACAGGCCCAAACCATCACGCTACCGCCACCATGCTTCACTGTGGGCTTAAGGTTCTCCTTGTTTAGCTCGGTATTCGCTTTACGCCAAACATATGACATTCCGTCCGAGCCAAAAATATTAAACTTAGACTCATCCGCGAAAATAACGGTATTCCAGAACGCAGGAGTATTAATAATATGCTCTTTGGCGAAGTCAAGTCGGCGTTGTATATTCATTTTCGAAATGAATGGTTTCTTTCGGGCTACTCGACCGTTCAAGTCATGATTGCGCAGCACACGTCGGACAGTTTCAGCACTGGATGATTTTCCTATTTCACGCTGAACCTCTGCAGCCAACTTCGGAGCGGATAACTTTGGATTTTTCTTAATTTTTCGTACAATAAAACGCTCGTCTGAAGCGTTGAAAATCTTATTAGGTGCTTCTCTGCCCTTGTTCTCCAACCGATTTTCGCGAACGAAGCGTTGAATGATGTATTGGACAGTTGAGGCACTTAAATTTGTCATTTCAGCAATTTTTCGCACA
Organism: Megamerina dolium; assembly: GCA_963854835.1. NCBI lineage: Eukaryota > Metazoa > Arthropoda > Insecta > Diptera > Megamerinidae > Megamerina > Megamerina dolium. The sequence goes on along the minus strand of OY978526.1, from coordinate 7,354,127 downwards.
CTCTGACCTTTCCTAAAATGGTTAATTACCAGTTTACGCTGTTCCATCGTTGTACGATGACCCATAAAGCTAAATGTTTAATTTACAGCACTTTAACTATTTAAAATAATAATAATAAAAATTGTTATAATAGTTAAAAAGGTCCAAAAACTCATACAATTCAAAAAAAATTTGTAACTGCGCGGCAGAATGAAACTTACTTACATTGAAGTTTGTGTACGAAATAAGATGTGAGCTGAAAATCAGCTGATCAATAGTTTTTCTCTCTTGCATGACAAAAAGAACAATTTTTGGGGTTCCCCGTTTTCTTATTAGGTTTACTAAACACATACACAGACATCTACATTCAAAACTTATCGATAAGTTTTTTAGTTTCGATGTTACAGCCATTTACATAAAAATATATACACTGTACGAAATAAGCTGTGAGCCACTGTATATAAAAATTCTAATTGTATAGGCATGCAAAGTTTATTTAATTATTCATTTAAAATCTCATTACACAAAAGTCATGAAAAGAAATTGGAAAATATTATAAATAGTGCAATTGTCAAAAAAAAAAAAAAAAAAAAAAAAATTACTCCCTGTGATGGACAAAATTGATAAAGGACCATGTGCTTTTGTTCACATTTAACTGTTATATATTGTAATTTGACTAACAAAACATATCATTTTGCTCAGCTTTTATCATAAGTTTTACTCTGAGCATTATTTATGCTTTTGTTTTGTTTCGTTTTGTGCATTTTTGTTTTGTGTGTGTATTTGCCCGTTTTTTTTTTTTTTTGTTGAACATAATTTTTATGTTTTTGAATGACGTTTTTTTTAGCTCATACTTTTGGATTTATGCCAAACATCCATTTATGTATTCCTACTGACATACATGAGTGATGTGCATTTCTTATTTTTTTATTTTTGTTGTTGTGTTCCTTTTATTGTAGCGAAATCTTTTGTATTTAGGACAATCTGTGTTAAAATGACACACAGACGTAGTATTTGAACATGAAATATTATATGTATATTCTCTTGTCATTTTTCATATTTTTGTATGTACAATGTGTACATACATACATGCATCCCAAAGTAGAGGAGTCGGATATAAATTGTTACAGATTTTTTTTTTTTTTGCATTCATACATACATATGTACATACATGTATATATAAATGTATATAATATGTAAATTTATATGCCCTTCATTTCATGGCATTTTTGTTGCGCACACTACTCTTGCTGATATGAATTGCATACAATCGTTTTTTTGTTTGTTTGTTTTTGATAGAAATCAATTATATTGGAATTGGAATTAGACTTATAAGATGATTATTTTGAATAATTAATAGCCAGAGATAAACATTTTTTTTTTTATATAAAATCAAAAATAAAAATTGTGCTTTTTAATTTTTTATGAAAATGATTCAGAAAATTGCTTTGTACTCACAAACTGATTACGTAAGTATGTATTACGAGAATGACTCTGTTCGTCTTCAGTTCGTAATCAGAATGTATTCGTTTGCATCTTTAAAACACTCAATTCATATTAGAATAGAATCTTCCATTCATTCTCTCTAAGCAAATACGAATTAGAATGAATGAAATAGAAATAGAATGGAAGTAAAGCATTTGAGAGTACTCTAAACATTCGTTTTGCTTTTCTATGTTACATTCATACTCGTATAAGCCAAAAATACAGTAGATGAGGCAACATGACGCTGCAAGAAGCATTAATACAAATCATCGGTGATTGTCATGAAAAGCAACAACAATTATAACGTACATTATACTCGTAGTACTCACTCTCAAAATCTCTTAGTACTCCCAAATATTCGTTTATTTGAAGAGAAAAACGAATGTATGGAATATTTCTTGTACAAGAAATGAGTGGAGTATTATATTTGCCTCAGTCATTCTCATTCTATTTAGATATACTTTGCAAATATTGTACATGTTTTGAGAGTAAAGAGAATCATTCGAAAATCAAATCGCATCTCTTTAATGTGTATATAATTCAGTGAATTAAAAAATTCTACACTTTCAATCATTGTCTTTTTTTCCATACACTAATATATTTTTCTATGAATAACATCGAATAAACATTAGTATATATAGAGTTATATATTTTTATTTTTCAAATTTACTTTTATGAAGTTTTGCATTCACAAGAATATTGGTCATTTTTCATGAGTGAGTTTTTCATGAGTGATGCGAGCATATGAGTACATAGATAGATAAATTATAAATATTAAATCAAGTGACCCAAATAAAACTTGAAACAAATATGTAAACTAATAACTTTAATAAAAAGTAAAAATTTTAGCGAAATTAAAATAAATCACAAAAATTTTGTTTGTTAAATTTTTTGTTTTCTTTCCTATAGGTAATATTAAATAAATAAAACTATTTTGTTTGTTTTAGTTTTACTTTTGCGTTTTTATTATCTAAAAAAAAAAAAACAAAATTGTATATAACTTCTTTTAATGATTGCAAAAAGGAAACTTTACAAATACTTGAACGTTCGCATTTGTCTTACATCAAGTTTTAAGTAAATATGCATTTCCTTTACTTAACATACTACGTATTTCAATTTTGAATTGCGCATAACTACAAGTCAATGCGTATTTACTGTTGAAAATAACAACCACAACAACAACCGCATTGTTTATTTATATATATATTTTGTTGTTGTTGTTGTTGTTGTTGTTGTGTTGTTGTAAATATTTTTATTTACTTTTCTGTGTATGTGCAGTGCAAAACCATCATTACTCGTGTAATAGTAGATCATAGAGAGCAGATGTATGTATGTATGATACTTATATATGAAAAAGACGTGGAAAATAAGTATATGCATATATATATATGAAATAAAGCTGTAGAAAAATAAATAAAATACCATAATATTCAATTATTTATTTCACAATTGGCAACGATGGTATTTAATAAGACAGCCAGTAAACCATTATGATAAATGTACACTGTGTGAATGCTGTGAAGAAGAAGAAGAAGAAGAAGAAGTACTTCCTTCCTTCATTGCCATATCTGTCTGATGACAAAAATGTATTATACATTTTTATTTTTGCCATTTATTTTTATTTATATTTTTCATTCTTTTTTTTTTAGAATTTTTTATAATATGTGGGTACTCAAAATAACAATAACATACTTTAAGGCGAAACAAGTTGATATGTATGTATGTTAAAATGAAAGCAAAGCTTTTTAAGTTGTACGTGAACTTTTGAAGTAAAGTTTTATTTAACTATGCAGATAATCCACATTTAAAAGATCACAAGTTGGCAATATCGTTTTTATCGTCGTGTATTTTTGATACTTGTATTTGTATTATATTTTCTATTGTCGTTGTTGCAGCATCAAACACTTGTTGGCATCTCAGTTGTTATCATAGAGCATTTCAAAATAATGTCATTTTCGCTAAAAATGATAATGAAACCAGAAATATGTGGATGTGCTGTTAAATCCGCAAAAAAATGAAACACATACTTAATTTATTTCACAAAAAATGTACCTTTTCAACTTCGCCCAACGATTTGTCAACTTTTTAGGTCTTTCTAATATTGTAATTTGTCGAACCTCTCAAATTACGTCTCTGTTTCAACAATGCGCTCTTTATTCATTATCATTATTTTATGTTTGGAAATAAGAAAATAAGTTGCAAGGGTGACTTTAACTGCAGAATCGGGTGAATGCAGCAACAGCTGTTATGACGGCGGAGGAATGAGCTGAAACCAAAACAAGGCATCCATTACATCAATAAGATTTTCATACACAAAATTCCATGTAAAATGTTGCTGCAAATTCTTTTAATATAATCACCATATTAGCTATCTCACGCTATTTCACTCGGTTCGGTTTTCTTAAACAATATTATGGATGTGATCTGTTATCGTTAATTTATGCTTACGAGGATGGTACCAGAACTACCCGACCTAACAAAGTAAACAACAATTTTGGGACAATTTTTCTTTCTTTCTCAACATAATCTCCTTTTAGCTCTATGCACACTTTTGCCCAGCGATATTCTATAGCTTCGATACCCTGTTTATAGTATGAACTGTCTACCACTTCATTGTTTGCAAATCTTCTACCACCAAGCCATTTTTTCAAATTTGGAAATAGAAAATAATCCGAAGGAGCTAAATATGGCGGATAAGGTGCGTACTGAAGCAATTCGAGCTTTAATTAATTGATTTTGACCATCTCAATAGCGGATGTGTGAACTGGTGTTTTTGTTCTATTGTGAGCAAGCGCGTCACCCATCTTGCACACAGCTTATTCATCTCCAACTTTTCGGTCAATATACAATGTATAGCACTTTTTGAAATGCCTGTAATTTCAGCTAGCTCACGCACCTTCAGCCGGCAATCATCCAATACCATTTTGTGGATTTTCTTAACTGTTTCTTGAGTGGCCACCACCTGAATTGGTCGACTACTATGGTGTTCGTCTTGGTAGCTCGTACGACCTCGTTTAAACTCTGTCACCCAATATGTTATGGTCGTAAACGAAGGAGCATATTCGTTGGACTGAGACCTCTGAAATGAAAGTATTGAATTACATGGCGGTGACCAATTTTTCCCATGTATACAAACTCACTCAGGTCGTTAACTTTCGATGGATCAAAAAAAAAAAAAACAAAAAAAAAAAAAAACAAAAAAAAATTTTACTAAACAACGTGACGCCTTGAAACTTAAAACCTATGTTTTATAAGGTTGGCACTTTTCACCAAAGTAATTTTTTTTTAAACTACTGCCGCCGTCTATATGTCAGGTCGAGTAGTTCTGGGACCGCGTTCTATGTATGAACTCAACCAAATTTGGTAAATCTCCGTAATATGTTTCAAGCTTAATTTTCGTTTTGGTTGTTATTTATTCTAAAAAAAGGTTCATTCCATATCAATCAAAAACCTAAAGCCTTGCCTGCTTTCATCGGTTGTCAAAATACTAAATTAATAAAAAGATATTTAAAGAACACCGCGTAATTTAATTGAAAGTATTTATTTGCCTGTCATTTTATTTCATCCAAAAGTATTTAAAAAAATTCTACAATGAGCTTAAATATATATGAATTCATGTCATATAGTCATGTAGTAATTATTTAATAATTTATACTCATTAGAGATGAGAGTAAAAGACGTAAAATAATCTCACCATCAAATTGGTGCAATATTGCGTGCATTAAAAATATTCTCTAACATTTAAAATTACATGACATTTCGTTGCTTATACATATTCTATTTAACCTACTTAGCTGCATTCAAAATACTTATAATGATTGAAAAAAAAAAAGAAAAACAACAATTAGAGCTTTTATTATTTATACTCAGCGACTATTAAACCACAAAATACACCATCGTGCAAAAAAATGAAATAAAAGATTAATTTAAATTCATTTTTTGTACTCGTAAATATATGCGTCATCTATAAAAGTAAATGTAATGCAAAAAACAAACAATCCATCATCTGATTTTTGTTCTAATTAATTACATAATGGATTAAAGTTACCATTGCATTGAGTAATTAAATTAAAATTCGATTTAATATATTCAGTGCGTAATTAAAATATTGCAATTGATTAAATTTTCCATTAAATTTGCCACTTTATAAATTATGCAATAATTCTTGCATATACAATATGCATATATTATACATAAACTCCTTATACTTTCATATTATTTATGAAACTTTTTAAAACATTCAATGCATAAGCAAAAAAAAAAAAAAGGTCAATGTTACTATAAAATAAAATTTCTAGAGAATGTACTTTCTTTGGCATAATGAAATTAGGTTACACACACACACACACACACAACACAAGTAGAGAGATGAAGAAATTACATCTTTTTTCTTGCTCATATGTATTTTTTAGTCATTGTTTCTGTATGTATATAGTATATTTCAAGAGTTTTATCAAACAAATACCGACATATTGATTTTCGTAGTTGCCTTGAAAGAATCTTCTTTGGCATTCAATCGAATCGTAATAAAATATTCAATATTCATGAATGAGGACTAATGCGTGTATAAAAAGTTCTCGTGAAAAGAAAAAAAAAAAACATACAAAATGTATTGCAAATAAAATCACAATATTGCCCACTGTATTTAATTAGCATATTTTTCGAGATTTTCGAAGAGATTTATTTTTAAAATTTACGCAAATTCAGTGTGTATATTGCAAATTCTTGTTGCCATAATAACCATACAAATAACGACACGACACAACAAGCAACGTCTACTTACACATTACAATTATTGTGACAGCGACACGAAAAACTTAGAAAACGAAAGAAGAAAATTTATTTCTCGAATTTACATCATGAAAAAAAAGGAATAAAAAAAAAAAACAAATAATAATTATTAATAAATAATCAACAAATTAAATTTGCTGTTTTTGAAATGTAATTAAAATTCTTGTAAAAACTTGACCTTTCAACGACTTTCTTATTCATTGTTGTATGTATTATGGGTAGTTTAAGTGTGAATAGCACTCAAGTGTGAATTATGGTTCTTGTCTAGGCTAAATTTGAAAATCGAATCAACATTTATTTACTTCTACATACTATCATACCAATAGATATGACCGAAGTGATATAAAATACATATAAAAAATCATCAAAACGACGTACAACATATCAATTATAAAATAAAATGAAATAAATATATTAAAATGAAATTGAAAATAACGAAAACACATATAAATTATACATAATCATATTCATAATAATTCACAAAAAAAAAAAAAAAAAAAAAAATTGTTTTAATTAAATAAAATACGCACAAATATCACATCACAAGAAGAATAATAATTCATGACCATGTTTGGCTGCATATATCAATTATGGGATTGGTGAGTAAATAATGAATGTAAACATCTGAACTTTTGCATTAGGTTGATCCATAATTTTACACGATAAATAATATGTGTGAATTTGCGTTGATTTAAATTTTTTTTTTCATTATTGCTTCAAATTAGAGATCATATAAAACGTTGTCAAATACCTTTTTCGGCATTGATGGGTGTTTAAACAATTGGATAATATAATTATGATAAAATTAGAAAGTCAGAGAGGACGTTGTGAAAATATTTCGTATTTTTCTTAGAAGTATTTATAAAGACTTCAGTTTAGTCCAGACGGTCTGTTTTCCTTGCTAGTACTTTTAAGATTTTAATAAACATTTCGTATGAAAATTTATCTATTGTTTGATAAACGTAAACAACCCATCGTTTCTAGAATTTCGAGACACAAAAATACCCCATATTCCAGAAACATAACAGTCTTAAAATTGTATAAGAGTGGGATAATATAAGGTCTAGTAAAAATAAATCCATTATTTTTGTATTAAATTGAAGGTTTTATTTAGCATAGTTAGAATGATCCGATTTACGTCAAATATGCACCGTTTTGTTCGATAACTTGTTGCCAATTTTGAAGGTTATTTCATAATGCCACTCTCATAGAAAGCCTCGTCCCTACTGGGACAGTCGATTTTCACAAGCTTCTCTTGAGGCGAATTTTTCACCAGCAAAATCATTCGCCATAGACAGGAACAGGTAGTAATCACTTGGTGCCAGGTCCGGACTATAAGGTGGATGCATAAGAACCTCCCAACCAAGTTTCCGGAGCTTCTGGCGAGTCACTATCGATGTGTATGGCCTGGCGTTCTCCTGATGGAACACAATTCCTCTCCTGTTGCTTCCTTCAGACGGTCCAATTGTTGACAGTACAGGTCCGAATTAAGAGTTTGGCCGTAGGGGAGCAGCTCATAGCAGATGATTCCCTGCCAATCCCACCAAACACATAACAAAACCTTCGTGACCGTCAATTCTGGCTTGGTCACCGTTTGCGCCGGCTCACCGTGACCCACTTTTCATCACCAGTAACCATCCGCTTTAGAAATGGATCGATTTTGTTGAGATTCAGCAGCGAATCGCAGATGAAAATTCGGCCCATGAGCTGTTTTTTTTTTTTGCCTTAACTCGTGTGGCACCCATACATCGAGCTTCTTTTTGTATCCAGCGTTATTTAAATAGTTCCAAACGGTTGTTTGTGCAATGTTTAGCTCCTGGGTAATAGAAACAGTGCTTGGATGACGGTCAGACTCGACGATTTCCATTATTTTATCGATATTTTTGACAATTCTTCCAGAGTGTGGTGCATCTTTGACATCAAAATTACCGGAACGGGATCGACGAAACCAAAATTGCATGTGATTGGCTGTTACAGTATCAGGACCATAAACACTATTCACATTTTCAGCCGTTTGGCTTGCGTTTTCGCCCGTATCGAAGAAAAATTGTAAAATATGGCATATTTTCGTTTTTACTAGTGTCCATCTTTGACGCGTGCTTAAACAATACTAAGACAAGCAATCACAAAACTGCCTGAAAAGTTTATTTAGTAGTAGGAAAAATCCTATTTTTCTAACGCAATCTAGCGTAACCCGATCGCACTTTTACAACGCGAGATACATATTACTAAAGCCATCTATTGGAAAAATAATGGATTTCTTTCTTATATGTCCTCTTGTAACCACTCGAACAACTTTTTATATGAAATTGTAATAATCTCCATGTGATGCCCATAGTTACAGACCACCCTAACGTATATAGACTATAACGACCCATATATACGTTGTAGGCTCTTGTCTACACATAAAGGAGAATATCGAATGGTTTCACAGCAACCATTTGTATACGGCAAAAAAAAAAAAAAAAAAAAAAAACATATCAACAATGATTCGATTCGAGAATCAATGAAAATTCAACATGTTTTTAAACAGTAATCACTGTATTCGTATACTATATACTATATTTGTTTGAGTATTTGCATCGGCTTTTGCAACAAAGCCACCGGTGAATTAATCAATTAGAGGCAATTAAGCTTACATCGGTAGGGGTAATTTATTGCGGTCGAGGTGATACATGCATGCGGATGTATCGCAGATTATGGCAGCACACTACTCATGGATATTGTTTTACAGATGAACAAGTCTGTGTGTGTGTGTGTGTATGATGATTTTGATTTATATATTGTAAGCGATGTTTTTAGCTGTCTACACATACATACAGTGCAACACATCTAGGCGACACAATTACATTCAATTTAATTTCGACTTTTAACATTTATACAGCATTTATACGTAGACTACACAATATATCTATTTGCAATTGCTTTGCACTAATTACTAATTATATTTTCCGTTTATTTTTCTATGTTTGCGTTTAGGCTGGAGTCGCCTCCGCTGTTTACAGCCGGCACTATGGATGCAAAAAAATTACAACAGCTGCAGCAGGCAAATGCACAGAAAAAGATACCACTCGCATATCAAACGAACATGACCGATTATCGTACCACCACGCATTCGCCAGTGTTCCAGCAACAACAACAACAACAACAATCGATTGGCGGTTATCATCATTTGCCACAGCAATCGATGTTAAGTGGCACTGGATATCAGCAAAGTCCAACCGCCACTTCATCAAGTGGTGGTGGTGGTCCATTATCGCCCATCGAAATGCAGCCGCAAGCAAGTAAATTTGTACTGAAGCACAATGTCATCGGCAACAGTGGTAATGCATCGAGTAGTTCACATAGTTCACCTTATCATCAGTCCTACACTAGCGGCGATCAAATTTATCAGTCGCCCACTGAACGAACATATTTGGCAGCAGCTGGGCGTTTATCGTCAAACACCAGTTCCGCCCATAATGCAGTCACTAGTTTGCAACAACAATATCAGCAATTGCAACAGGCCAAACTGCAGGTACAATTGCAGACGCAGAATGAAGCGGCCGCCCAGCAACAGCGAACATTTGCTCTGCGGCAGGCGTTGAATCCACCGGTGCCGCAAGGTCACTACCATATGAGTCAGTCAGCGAGCATAATGTCGTCGGCGACATTGCAGCAACAGCAACAGCAACAGTTGCAACAGCAGGCGCAGCAACAGCAGAACGCCGCACAATTACAGCGAGCACCACCTTCCTCCTTAAATTTGGCGAGTCAGTTTCAACCGGCTGCTGGGCCGCTGAAAGTGAATAAAAAATCACAATCGTTACAACAGCAACAGCAACAATATCATCAGCAGCAGCAGCAGCAGCAGCAACAAGAACAGCAAATTTACGTACAACAGCAATTACAATTGCAATTGCAATTGCAACATCAACAACAATTGCAACAGCAACATCAGCAGCAGCAGCAGCAGCAACAACAACAACAGCAGCAGCAGCAACAATTACATCACCAACAGCAACAACAACAACAGCCACATCGTGTAAAAATCGATTTACAAACGCCAGGCAGCGAACACAGTCCTGTTTACATACAGCAAAATCACCCTGGTCAAGTTGTCAATCAGGCATGTCAAACTCAAATATCTGCCGTCAAACCTGGCCTTGTTGCACAAAAGACAACACCTAGTTCGGAGGATTCCTCTAGCAAGAGTCCACTTCATGTACCATTGGATCGTAAAAAGAGCGTCGGCTCTATGCAGGCACTCAAATCGCCCATAACAAAACGTCCCCTATCATCACCGGTCACTCTGTCCGGCTGGCTGTACAAGCAAGGCTCCGACGGTCTGAAGGTGTGGCGCAAACGTTGGTTTGTTCTCGCCGAATATTGCCTATACTACTACAAGGGGCCCGAGGAGGAAAAACTACTCGGCTCCATATTACTGCCTTCGTACAAAGTATCCGCTTGTTTGCCAGAGGATAAAATCTATCGCAAATATGCATTCAAGTGTGAACATCAGAATATGCGAACATATTGGTTGGCCGCTGAGAGTGCTGAATCGATGGTACAATGGGTGCGAGCACTGACAGCCGCAACTATGATGCAAGCTCCGGCCAATGTCGAATCAGATCACAATTCACAGCCCAGTGCATCGTCATCGCTGAATCATAGCGGCGAAAATTCCGATTCGGGCATACATACGTTGCAATCGCAACAAAGTAAACTGAGCCTTAACCAGGGCCCATTGACACCAGCTTCTGATAATGGTGCTGCGACCACTGCCACTGGCGGTAGTGCTAATGCAAATTCGGCATCGAGCAGCAATAGTGGTGGAGCACAACCTCTATACGCAAATGCACCGCCAAAACCCAGACGCATTAATGACGGTGGTTATTCCTCCCCAAGTCCGGAGCATTCAGTCGATAATGAACGTAAACAACAACAACAACAACAACAACAACAGCATCAACATTATTCTAGTCGTCGCACTGACATTATTTCACCTACGTTACAACAACAAATGCAGCAGCAGCAGAGATCTCAACAGCCACAACAACATCATGCCATATATGATGCACGCACTGGAAATGTTTCGTCGACATTGCGTTTGCAACAACAACAGCAGCAGCAGCAGCAGCAACAAACAAAACAACAATATTCAGTGCTCGATGGTGCACTCGATGCACAATTTCAACAGCAACTGGTTTTGGCTGGAGACGATTTGCCCAAATCACCACCATCGACAGCCACCCATAACAATTACATGGACATGGAAGAACAAATAATGCGATTACAGCAACAGAAACAGCAGCAACAGCAGCAGTTGCAACAACAATGTGCAGATGATATCTACGGTGAACGTGAATTGTATATGCAAAAATTGATTCAGCAACGTTATCCAGCCCATTTGACAGCATATGCAAATGCCGAACGGCGAACACCAGACGCATATGGACGTTCAAAAAATCGTATCTTCTCCGATTATGAGGATATTTACAATTTGACACAAGCAATGAACACGGGTATGAGTGGTGTCACTTCCGCCCAGGAAGCACTATTGCAAGAGGCGGCCAGTTATCGTCGCCCATTGAGCCCACCTTCATATGACAGTGGAAAACAGATGGCCGCAAGATATACACCGAATCATCTTGAGGTAACTTTTGCTTTTGTATTTGAACACAGTATGAATGCCTGATTTTCAAAAATTGTGCTAATCAGTAGAATTCCAAAAATGTTTTTGTATTCAAATTCAGATAGATGTTAAGTCGTTATTAATCGATTTAATTTGAAATATGATTAATGAAAATCAGATTAACTAGAAAGATTTGGATAGAAATTGCTATAAAATTCTTCTTCTTCTTCTTATGTGGCCATATCAACCGATGATCGATTTAGGCCGTACATATAATGCGGCGCAAGTCGCTTGCTGGATGTTCTAAGCGCCGCCAGGTTATCAAGCACTTGCTCCTTCCAACGGAGGTTTGGTCTTCATCTTCTTCTGCGTCCTCCAGGTGATGACGAATTAAGTACCCTCTTCGCTGGAGCGTCTTCTACCATTCGCTCGACATAACCCAGCCAGCGCAGCCGCTGGATTTTGATTCGCCTGACTATGTCAATGTCAGCGTACAGCTCGTACAGCTCATAGATCGTATCTCATTCGGTACTCGCCAACGCAACGCAAATAGGTCCGAAGATCTTGCGCAACACTTTTCTCCAGGCTTCTGCGCCATATGTTAGGACAGGTATGATGAGAACTTCTAAAGAGTAGTTTTCGTTCTTCGAGAAAGGGCTCGACTATTCGACTCAGCCCAAAGTAACACCTTTTAGCAAGAGTTATCCTACGCATGATCTCCAAGCTGACGTCATTACTGCTGTTAATGCTGGTTCCAAGATAGTCAAAGTCCCTTACTACTTTAAAAGTGTAGTTGTCAACAGTGACGTGCTGTCCAAGACGCCGAGACTCTTTGTTTGTTGACTCTAGCTACTTCGTCTTGCTCTCGTTCACTGTAAGACCCATTCGACGTGACTCTCATTCCAATTCAGAGAATGCTGTACTGTCTGCTCGCGAGTTGATACCGATTATGTCAATATCGTCGGCATACGCCAGCAGCAGCATGACACTTTTGTCGAAGATAGTGCCATTATGTCGCAAATCTGCAGCTCTTATAATTGTCTCCATAATAAGATTGAAGAAGTCACACGCGACAACGAATCACCTTGTCTAAAACGTCGTTCGGTATTAAACGGAGAGAGAGAGAGGTCCTTCCCAATTTTCACTGCACAACGACAGTTAAGCAGTGTGATTCTGCAATGTCGCATGAGTTTTGCTGGTGTACCAAATTCAGACATAGTGGTGTAGAGGTAATCCTTTGTAGCCCTGATAGACGGTAGCGTTAATCCAGATTAACGAGTTAATTCGAATTAACTCAGGTATTAACTGCAGCTAATCCGCATTAAATCTACAAGTTGATTCTCAAATTTAAAGAGGATTAAGGCAATTTTCGATGGCAACACTGCTGAAAAATTTCTATTGTGAATTTTTCTCGATCCAATCTACAAAAAAATAGGTGTGATCGCTAACAAAAAACTTTCAACAATTGTTAAGAGTTTTCGTCATGAAAAAGCGTTGGCGAACAAATAAATCCAGCTGTCAATTACGAACTCTGAATGTCAATTTACAAGTTTCTGATCGTTTTCAGTTCACGTACTTCTTGTAGATTTTCTCATATCGAGAGTGACAGATGACAGAAATTGATAGTGATAGTAATGTAGGTGAGCAGACCTAATCTGTAGTTAATCTGTAATACTGCCGTCTGTCAGGTTAGTATTTTATTCGGATTAAGTGTGCCGTTAATCCGGATTAATGATGTCGTCTGTCTAGGCTATTATCAGACTGTCGAAAGCGGCTTTATAATCGACGAATAGGTGATGTGTATGTGTGTGTGTGTCGATCTGTTTCTCTTGGATCTTTTCTATATCTTGGACATTTTTGGCTATAAAATTATAATTGCATAATCGGTATGCGATCTTCCAACGAGCAAATATGCCTTACAATGAACATGTAGCAATAATTCGACCATTCATCATTCAATTAGATGTACACATAAGTTGAAATTCAAAGCAAACTACCAAAAATGGAATGCCCATTCATGAAATTCTCTTATTCATATGGAATCCAATGGGAGTATTCATGTTTCAAAGCTTCCAAATCTAAATGAATCGGAGAAAGACAAATGTTAAGCTAATAAGTCTTCTGTTTTCTGTCTACATGCGGTCGTTATACCTGTATGCTGTAAACTCAATACAATTCACAAGAGGATATTAGCACATGAATCGAAATCGTAGTTTGTTTGGAATGAACAGAACATATACAAGTATTAACCTATTTCCTGCAGGCAGTCAATCTATTCACATATGTATGAATATTAGGGATTGCAATTTTCGGGTTTTCACTGATCCCGGGATTTTCGGGACTTGAAAATGATAATTCCGGTATCCCGGGATATTTCGGGATTTACACCTTTTTGATTTCTTAAAAATTTGTTGCCAAAAAAAAGTGTAAAACATTTGTATTCACCTATTAAATAAGTATAACATGAAAACGACTTTTGTTATGTACATTTGTTTAACAATTCATACATTTATTAAAGCAATAGATTTATTTTATTAATGAACACAAAAAAAAAAAAAAAACAAAATAAACAAAAGTACAAATATATTTGGTACAGAAGTAGCTACTTATATTAAGTTGATTTAAATCACCGTTTGAGATCGACATAAGTAACGAAAATATCACGTACAAGTAAAAAAATATAAAACTCGTACATCTGACCTGATAAGTTTAAAAAACATATAAAAAGTATATTCAAGAATCTGAAAGCTTACTCCTTATTTTGATTAAAATGAGATCTTAAACATATTAGAGCATTAAGAGTATTGTCCTCTAATCTCGATCTAAATTTGTTGCAGATAAATCCTGCAGATGAGAAGCATCTTTCTGATCATCTTTCAGTTATTTCCCAATAAAGCTGATTATCTATTTAAGGAGAGGAGGACTTTTAAGCTCTTTTTTAATGTTAATCAAAGATGGAGTTTCAGAAAAGTCATATATAATATCAATAATATTATTTGGATTAGTTAAAAAAGAATAAACGTCTGAGAGAATTGTTCTTCGCTGCTTGATTCTTTCAACAAGTTTGCTAAACAAATAATTGCTCAAATTAGATTTCTTTTTTTTTTTTTATTTCATCGAGCATAAAATTTAATGCTACATCGCATTTGTATAAATCCATTTTACGACAGCATAAAGCTTCGATGGTAACTTTAATTGGTTGAAGAATGAAAACTACTTCTTTAATAATTTGATATTCGTCGTCAAGCAAGGAAGTGGTTTTAATATCAATTGTTGCTTTTTTAATGCAGTTTTCTAATAAAATAAAACTCTGTAGCATGTCTAACATGCTACTCCACCTCGTTTTACAATCCAAAATAAGCTTCAGCTCTTTGTTGTGCTGCAGTTTAACATAATGCTGCAAAATTTCATTTTTAGTCGGTGATTTTCAAAACATCCGAACAGTTTTTCGGACTTACCCTATAATTTTTCCAAAATTATAATTTTCTGTATACTTAACAACTTTCTCGCTTCGATCAAGTACAAGGCCATCGTCGTCCTCCCTCAAATCTTCCACTTCTGACTCATTCTCTACCGAATTTTCATCTAAAAAATATGTTAACATGTACGAAAATTTTAGACAAGTACTTTATAAATATGAGTATGTTCATAGCTCCTACCATGGTATTGATTCTACTTTGTACAACACATCGATAATTGCCAACTGTAGGCCATGCGCAAAGCAAAGCTGCTGGTATGGTTCTATTAGCCGCCCAACCTTCTTCATCGTACTGGCACCATCAGTGGTGATGGCGACTACATTATGCGATAGATTCAATTTAATTTCTTTCAAGCGTTCAGCCAGCATTTCGACACACACTTCTGCAGTGTGCAGAAATTTTATAACGCAATAGGCCACAATTCCAAAATTTTGATTTAGAAAATATATTAATGTTGAGGAAATGCCTGTTTGACGTAGATGTCCATTCATCGAAAACTAAGCTGAATTTATCTCCTCGGTTTTTTACAGCTTCAATTTCCGCAAATTGTATTATTTTGGATTTTCTTATGATATTTGAGAACTATCGATCTTATAGTGTTTTGCGAATTTGGGACGTCAAGCCCAATCGTACGCATCATGCATCGTAAAATCTTCCGACTTAACAAAAGCGGAGAAAGTTATGCCGTCAACAGCAGTCATACGAGCTAACACTGCAGGAAGGCTTCTGTCCATACTTTTTTCAAAAAACTGGGTGAGTTTTGATTGCTTGCAAGGCAGCTCGATTGTTTCATCACTACGATCCTTTTGTGTTATGGAAACTTTGATGTTGTGCACTTTTAAGTGGGTGTGCAGGCCCTTTGTCGATCCTCCCTTTGTTAATAAAATTTGGCCGCATTTTATGCACTTTGCAGCATCACTTTTGTCGCTGGCGACCAAAAAGTGTGACCAAACTGATTGGGGATCGTGCGATTTAGTCGTATGTGGTATAAACGCTGTAAATAATATGGTTCGTTAAAAATGTAATTTAATTAAATTTAATATATCATTTACCAGTACTGCTGTGTGTGTCAGACATTTTTGGCTGAAATTTATTTTATCGCTTTAATAATTCTGCTGCAATTGCGCGCTATTTTCCACCTGACATGTATTGCATAATCAGCTGTTTTCACAAAAAGTGTTGCAAACCCTTGACGATTACCCAATGTTGCAAACTTTAGATAAAAATTTATGTAATTCTAAGTTTAGCCCAAAAAAAAAAATTGTTTTCGTAAGTCCCGGGATTGGCATCGACTGATCCCGGGATACCGGGATCCCGGTATCCCGGAATTGCAATCCCTAATGAATATGTATATAGAACATATGTGCAGATGAATTGGAGTCTGAGTAGCAGATTGTGAGTAAATGTACATAAATTGTGTTTATTTCAAGCGCAATTAGTTCATGTCATAAAACGATGGCTATGGCAATCATAGCAAAAATATTTTCGGTATTCATTCTCATACTTATGCTGATAATTTGACATATCACACTGCTGTGCTATTTTTCATATTTCAAGCAGGTGTATGGGGTGTATGTACGTCAACTTTATTTCAAAGTTTTCCATCCTCATTGCGAGCAAGTTGTATTCAACTTTAATGGCGTGCTCCTATTGCGTCAGCTCAAGTTGTACAAAAGAGGGAGAGAGAGAGAGAGAGAGAGAGTAGATGGAATAAGTGAATTTCTTTACTTTCATATTCTTATATTCGTTGGTTGATTCATTCATTCACGTACATTGGTACTCGTAGAATGTTAACAGAAGGTTGAGATGATTTTCCTTTTTAGCAAAAGTTCTCAAGTTTTGCTCAAATGCAACTTTGTGGTAGCTACATACATATGTATGTACCTACACATGTACATGTGGTCTTAAGTTTAAGCATGATACTGATGGTAAACATTATGTGTGTGTGTGTGTGTTCGCAGTATCATTGTACATTGTTGAATGGTTTTATAGGTCAGGCGAGAAATTCTTGAGGTTATAAACCTCAAGTTTATAAAGTGGTTAGTAATGTAGTGCACACAAAGAAATGTAATATGCCATGGTATGCCTGTGAAAACTTTCCCCTATGTATGACATTACAGTTGCAACTTACGTTCAATACGTTTTTTTATAATTATGTTTGAATAATTTCATTTGAATTATTTCTCATCTCCAGCAGCTAGCAACAGCTAGTAATATGAATTTACGCAATCGACCTGCTACGGCAATAGTGCGACCACATTCAGCCGATTTCTTGGAGTATGAGGCTCGAGCTGAGGCTGCTGCTGTTGCTGCCGCTGAAGCGGTTAATAGTGTTTTGACTGTCAACAAATCAGATGGGATGCGTGCGCCACGACCAAAATCAAGCCTTGACATTAATCGTACACCGGATAGTTTTTATTATTCGGAAGCAAGCTATGCGGATAAAATGCGTAAAAGTGCTTTGTATTTGCAGCATCCGCAGAGTCAACAGAGCGCAACAGCAACAGCTGCAGTAGCAGCAGCAGCATCAGCATCAGCAGCATCAGCAGCAGCAGCAGCAGCAGCACAACCACAACAAGCTGGCGGCTATCGTACTGTTAGTGGCTCCATGGACATAATGAGTCCCATAAGTGGTAGTGGTGCCAATACTATCGGCTATGAGAATCCATATGAACGTGCGTATAAACGTAACGAATTATTGAGTGATAAAGGTGGCGCCTCTAGTATGCCACGTATGAGTCGTTCAATGGGTGGTGGTGGTGCTAAAAATGCACTGGGTGGCACAGGTGGTGCGACACATTTACGTTCGGTATCATCACATCCATATGCGCAACATTTGTCATCGCCACCACAATCCCAGCAGCAGCAGCAACAGACGCCACCATCAACATCATCGTATTATCAGCCATCAGTGACAACACAACAAATTATTCAACAAAATGAGCAATTCTTACGTTCGGCCAGTGCCCGTTTGCCCAAGCGTAGTGCAGCTTTCGATGAGGATTACATTAGCGGTGCTGCAACCACCACGTTGGCAACCCCGACTGGCATTGGCACTGCTACCGCATTGCAGCAGCAACAGCAACAGCAACAGCAACAGCAACAGCAACAGCAACAGCAGCAGCAGCAACAGCAACAACAACAACAACAACAGCAACAGCATCACCAAGATGGTGAACGTAAACGTGAGGAATCGATGAAACGTTTGCTGGAGTGGAAACAGCGTATGTTGCAATCACCGTTGACGCGCAAAGGTATGCAGCAAGCTGCGGTTGGCAACAATATGACAGCCATGTCCAAATTGGGCAGCAATCCAAATATACTGTTGGCATCGACAACGGTCGCAAGTGGTGCACACTATGGACCAACGACGGCCGGCAACAGCATGGTTGGCGGTGTAAGTGGTATTCAAAGAAGTCGTTCAGAGACACAAGCAAATACCGGACATGCCGGTTACAATAGTTACTCATCAGATGACGAAGGTATGTACAATATTCATACAATCACTCCTCCTGCCTGCCACTCTTTGTCTCTATTGCGTGTTTTTTTTTTGTTTTCTCTAATCCAAAAAAAAAAAAAAAAAAAAAAAAATTCAAAATTTCTTTCGCTTTTTGGCTTCATAGTACTCATATATGGCTATGTTCGTTTTCTAATAATCTCAATCAATTCTCCTCATCCCTCTATTATGTATATGTATGCTCTCTATCCACTATTTTGTGTATTTGTATTGTATTTGTTTTTGATTGCTTGCATTATTCACTTCTTGCCTTTGCTAGTCTATATTAACATGATTATTAGAAATTTCTTGTTGGCATTGTTAACTGCCTGCCTATCTTTTGGTCAATAAATGCGAGTATGTATGTGGTTGTAGTGGTCAATAGTCGACTTTTGTTTTTCGGTTTTGCCTTTAGCATATCTTTTCTATCGCTTTTATATTACAATACTACTTAATATCATTCTAATAAATAAACATAAATGTCCTCATTTGTATGTATCTCAGCAAATGGAGTGGTTTCGTAAAAAAAAAAAATTTACATATTAATACAACTCTGTCATGGGATGGGATGTTTAGGAATGGTCAAAAAAATAAAAAATATATGAAATTAGTAGAAATTGAGCTCTTTTTGTTCTATGCTTGATACCTATTTAGTTATTAGGGATGAAACTCTATTTATGTAGATTCGACTATGTGTATATAAATGTAAGCCGTAAAAGGTGTTTCGTGTAGTAATACTATAATACTTGTAATACCCAATAATTTGCCTTCAATTTATTTGGCATATGGTCATTTGAATGTTTATTACATAATTTATTTTATACATTTACTTATAAGTTCGCTAGTAGCAGAATAAACAAAAGCATGCCAAATGATAGTAAACCAACGATATTTATCGTTGCGGTTATATGTATGTATGTAATAGTGATGGGGGATCGTCATATTATTGTAATTATTTCTTTGCTTGTTCTATTTTTTCTTTCTGTCGTTTGTTTGTTTTTTATTTTATTTTTTCTGGTATAATTATTATTATTATATATTTTGATAATTTAGCTATTTTAGTTGTAAAATTGCTGTGTGTTAAAAGTTAATTTAAGCATTATTAGTTTTAGATATTTTTTTCTCTCTCTTAATTTTTTATATTTTATAAAATAATTTGACTTGTACAACAACATGCTAATGATGATCAGAGAAATACAAAAAAAAAGAAAAAAAAAAAATTAATAAAACCTTCCTGCCGAAAGTGTTATTTTTTTTTTGTTTTTTGTGCAATCAACCAAATGAATTAATCAAAAAGAGAACAAATTTCAAAAATAGTTCTAAATTGCTACAAGTTGACTGATTGAACGGAACACACAAATTTTTTGATGTTGGTAATTTAGGTTAATTTAATGAACACATACATACAAGTAACATACATACATAAATGATGCTTAAATGAAGGAGGCAACCATTCACATTCACAGGTCCTAGTGTATGTAAATAGTTGAGTGAAATTGCACGTGTAAACATATTTTACTTGCAAAGTACTTGTATGTATGGTATATGAAAAAATTCATACATACATAATCACATACACGCACAGCATGGCAGATGCCAAAGTATGAGTATACCACAAAATGTGGCATAAAACCATTCCTTTATATATTGTATATAGGAAATTACCTTTTCATCCTATTCTCTAGAATATTTATATTTAGTAGGTAGGAAAGTAAAGGGTAATTTTTACAGTGTTATAGGTTTTTTGAAGTTGAATTCTGATCGATATATTCGAGTAAATGGAATCGCATCCTAGTCACTGATTTATACAGCCGTATAGCCTAGGAATTTATTCTAATAAAAAATATTCAGAAGTTAGTTTTTGAACTATTCATCAAATGTATGATTCAAATAGTGGGTAATCGGTTTCAATTTTTGTACGAATTGGAACTTGTTTAAGAATGCACCAAGATGTAGCATGATTTTAGCTCAAATATGTCAAAAAAAAAATTTATTGACACGAATAGAAATAATCACAAAGCGTATAAACCTCACACGTTTAGTCGGTAATCACAGAAAAAATTGTTTTTCATACAAAAATTCGTCAGTGTACTGACGACATAAACGATAGTCATTCATTTTTAGCTATTATTCTAATAGGCTTTTTTGAAAGGATTTTGTCACAAATTCAAATGGTGCTCAGGTCATTCTGAAAATTATCCTGAACATAGTTGAACCTTTCTGTAAATGCACGAGACCAATTATGGATATGACTGTGAATGTAGACTAATATATTGTATAATATATTGAATTAAAATGCGCGAAGGGTAAATAATCGACTGATTCGGATTTTTCTCCTAATTTGACTATATTTTCTTTAGTATAGGAATAGTAAAAAATGTACAACGAAAACAATTGTCATTCGACTTGAATTCATGTACGAATTCAATCCTGTGTAATGTTGTAGACTGCAATCTTAAAAATGTCCACAGAGTCGACGATTACTGGTCCAAAAGTTTTGTTGAATCGTTTCTTTGAGAACTCTATGATGCAAATGTGCATCGCAAATTATTATTATTCGACTGATTGGATGATATTTGCGTCAAAAAAATATCACAAATTGATGTAATCAAAAACAAATTTTGTGCCCCATACGTAATTTTGTTCCGTGTGCACTCTTTGCCATCTTTGTCGATGCTCCATTAAGAAATGTTAAAACTCATTTTAAGTCTAAACACAAATTATGTTGTCATAGTTAAAAAACAAAACAAAAAAAAAAAAAACACCCATTACATACTTATACATGCATACTGTATACATAGGACAATGTACGAATAAATGCGAATATCCACTTTGGCTTGGTCGTTTTAATGGTTATTGCTGTGGGGGAGTCAAATAAATAAACAAACAAACAAACAAATAAACAAAGTAGCGAAAAAGTAACGAAAATTTAGGTCAACATAAATATTTTTGTTTAATTTTAACTGCATTCTTGTACACGAACACGCACACAATGCCGCATTCACCCACTCATATATCATTTTGTACGTAAGTACATACATACATATATATGCGAGTATATGTTGTATGTATTGAATTACAGTAAAATTTATTATTATTATTATAAATCCAAAAAAATTTTTTTTTTTGTTCTTTGTTAACTCTTTTTGATCTTTATTTTAGCTATTTCATTTTGTTTTTGTTTTCTTTTGTTATTAAAAATGGGGATGTGGGATTTGTATAAAATTCAATGTATGTATGTATGTATGTATGTATGTATGTAGTAAATAGAATTTTCATTTTACGCCATTAATGCAATGAATTTTTTTTTTTTGGTTTTGTTTGTTTGTTTTTTTTTTTTTTGGTTTTGTTGATATTATCACTAGAGTTTCATCCCGCCCCCTTAGTTTTTCTTTATATACTTACGTACTATAAATAGATAAGTTGTTTCTCCCCATCCACCCTATGTGGTAGATTTACTTAAGAGGGTTAATTGGTGCTCTACATAAAAGTAGCTAACTATCTTCTTCAACTGAAACTCGCGCACTAAATTCATTACTACCTATTTACAAAAACAAAATACATACTACATATTTTCAAAACCCATTTTTTTGAGATTTTCTTTAATAAAAACGTTCATTATTTTTTCTTTTCATTTTTTTGTGTATACATTTTATTTGATAATTTTTTATGTAAAAAAAAAAAAAAAAACAATCCAAATAAACCAAAAATCCACAAAATCACAAACAAACAAAATTGTATGAATAAAATATCGTCAGATGGGACCAACATGAATGCACCGGCAGGAAGGTCAACCACAATCTCAACTTCTTCTTCCAACATGCATGCTAAAGTTGCTACTACAGCTGCTGCTGCTCTTGCTGCTATCAGCACTACTATTTGCAGTCGTAGTAGTAGTTGTAGTAGTAGCAGTCTTGTGAATAGTACTGATGACAAATGCAATGTAACAAATACAACATCAACAATTACAAATATACCAAGTACGGAGACGTGTACTACACAGACACAGACACAGACACATATCGAACGCAATACTGATCATTACAATAAGATTCGAATAACTAGTATGACGACACCAAACACACCAAACACACAAAAAATAGTAAAGCCCATATTGAAGGTACACGAAACGAATAAGACACGACAGAGCACCGATGACAATGCCCTAATGACAATTGAAAGTCAAGAAATCGATAGCAATTTGGGACAGAAACATCACACTACTGAAGGTACGACCGAAGAATTGCCGATAGTACCGCAGAAATCAGCACCCAAATCACCACAAATAAGTTCATACACTCCAGTATATACGACGAAGACATTGACAACAGCAAAAAACTATGAAAATATTGAAATTGAGGCTTTAGAAGAAAAAGAAGATGCTATCCCTGAACCGATAGAGGCTACCGCGAAGAACTTAATGGAATCAGAGCGAAAAGAATTCAATGCAGCTACGACAATCAGCGAAGAACTTCAAGAGGCCCCTGAAAGCATTGCACAAAATGTCAGCGATCACGAAGATGATGTTCTCGATAACGGGGATGATACTGATACAGCGTGCGAAGAATACACAGACGATGATCTCGATGAAGCCTTAGCGGAAGAAGCTGATGGCGGCGAAACTGTCACGCACGATAACGACGATAACGATTCGTCACAGATTTATCAAAATGAACCTCTGCGAGCGATAAATCAACATTTGCATCTGGATGAGAGTCATTATTTGCCGATGACACCGAAGAAAACCGATTTTAATCAAAACGGCACACTAAAACTGGTAAGCATGACGAACTTGAATGTGGAAGAAGAAAACCCGTATGTAGAGATGACAAAGTTGCTGCACGAGGAAGATTCAAAGTCGAATTATGAAGAAATGTGCATTGTCAGTACATCAATGGAGGCAATTTCAATGGCACCCGCATCGAGTGCGGCAGCAAAATTAAAACATTTACACACGCTATCCGAGCCAGTTTACATGGAACTCGCAGGGGGCAAAACAGTTGAACAAACAGTACCTACTTCGCCGTTGGCGAGGATGGACGAACCACACAGTTCGTCGGGTAAATCGACATTGAAGAAATGCAAAAAGAATTGTGATACACTGAAGAAGAAGGCAAAGAAATCCACGACGGAACGATCGCAGAGCAAACGTAAAGATCTGCCCGATATCTTGAAACAATCACAAAGTACCAGCGGCTTAGCTTGCGACAGTTCCGATGCTGATGATGAGTCATCAAAGTACACCGATGCGAAAAAGATGCGTTCGCGTTCACGCTTCAGTCTCTCGGATACATTTAGGCCGGCATCATACTATTTGGGCGGTGCCTCCTCACAATTGGCCGACTATGTAGAGAGTTCGGATAGTGAAATACTTTCACCGCCACCCATACCATCGTCACCGCCACCAATGGAGGAGCTGAAGACCGAAGAAATATTCTCTTCAGAGAACTATGATACTGTGAAGAGACGTGACAGCAGTAACAGTAGCAAAAATGATCTCTCGTACGAGCAGCTGCCAGCTAAAATGCATGCCAGCAATATATCGTTGAATATTCCGAAAGCCGAAGCAACGCTGAAAAGTAGTCGCCTCTCTTTGCCCGATCACTTTTCGAAGGCTCGCGGCTCTGGACATTTTAAGACGCCCCATACCGTCCTTTTGAAACATCACGAACGCACACTGTCCGACTCAAATTATAGCTTTCAAACGGACAACAGTTCAAATACCTCTTCCGATTTCGATTTGTACAATAAGTTGAAACAGAATTCGCCATCTTTTGTGGCCAGCCCTGTGCGCTATCAATCGAATAGTTCGTTGCCGCAAAAATTTCAATCAGCAGCTACCGCAGCTACAACAATAACTGGTGATAGTAGCGAAACTGATTCGGTTGAGTTTCGTCAACGCCAAGGCTCCGATTCGGAATTGGAGAGACAACGTTCACGCAGACCACTGTCCGAGGAATCGATTAGTGAGATCGAATCGTTTAGTGAGAAATTCGAAGAAACAATAGGATTGCATGATTTGGACACATATTTGAGTCATCTGCAAAGTAGTGATGTGTATCAGTATCAAAATGCCGTTTTTGAAGCGCCAACAAATTTGCTAAATGATAATACTGTCGCGAACCTTATCAAACCTCCAGAAATTTTTCGAAACAAAGACGATGAACGATTCTACGGGAATATACGATTTGTTTCCTCAACTGATTCGTTGCAGAAACTCGAAACTGAGAATAAAGATGAGAAGCGTGCTCGTGAAACAATTGCTACATCCGGGCAAGAGCCGGCAGAGCAGTTTTTGACGCCTATGCACAGTCGCAACAATAGCAATATTTCTGAACAATCAGCACCATATTATTATTCCGAATTAAGCAGCAGTCGTGAAATGTTACATACGCCAACGGGCAGCACGGAGCCGACCACCACCGCCAACATTGCCGCCACCACCACCACCATTACACTAAATAATCAGCGAGACATTCATGCACACAGTGGCTGCAACATTGCACACATTCACAATCCCATCGAAAAGCATATTGTCAATGTGGATATACTGGCCGATAAGGATCAAGCCATAGATAGCAAGAATCTGTATAAAATGAAAACCAATATTGAGAAGCTTAGCTATAGTTCGGGTAAAAATCTTAAAACTAGCGATAAACCATTCCATCACAGCTCGAATCCATCACAGGCATTTCCATTGCAATCGCTGCAAAATCCACAGCTTAAATTGAGTAACTTTCAAACTAACCTAAATGTAAATAGCGCAACACTAATGCCATCTTACATGCCCCAAAGTAGTAGCACACAACCACCACCACATACACAGCTCGCATTTCCACCATCACCACATTCCAGCCCTATGGGCGGTGCTGGTCAAGTATTTGGTTCTGCAATGGCAATCGATGCCGAATGCCATCAAGCTAAAAATACAAATGTACAAATGGGCAGCAGGGTTCATTTGCCTGGTGGCGTAGATGAGGCACGGCAGACGTGGGCTAGGTCTCAGCACACAGCGCATCAGCAGGATGGCTGCAATAATAAGAATAGTGAACAAGTTTCAATTCCCCCGAGTAATCACAGTAATAAACTCTCAGTTTTAGGTGAACCAGCTAGCGGTGAACTACTCTGGGAAGAAGACCTATTGTGGCGCGAAAGTCTGAGACGGGTCTCGCAACGACATGCACGATCATTGGATGATCTCGATCGCATTGCGAGTCCATCTCGTGCTGGCCAGCGAGAGCAGCATATACGGAATATAGCGGAAAAGGCATGCAAGACAAAAATAACGAGAGATGTGACGTATGTCAATGATAATATGTCACAAGAATTGCGCGCAACTTTCAAACCACGTTTGAGTGAACTGACGAATGCCGCCGGTTACCCTTTGCCTTTGGGTCAAGATCGCGATATCGGTGCGATCGGTGCGATCGGTGCGATTAATGAAAATGATGTTTATGTTCAGCTAATGACGGACGTAGTCGATCCGAATTCGGACCTCTATGAAGTGTTGCGCGACGATACGAGTTCGAATATCTCACATAAATCGGCGGAAATTGATCGTGAAACCATTCGCCAGTGGGACTCAATGTCAAGTGGTCTCATGAAGAATTCCAGTAGTAGTGGCTGCAGTTCGAGTACAAACAATAATAATAATAATAATAATAATAATAATAATAATAATAATAATCATCATCATAATAATGCCACTCAAGAAGCTCAAGATACTGTCAAGTCTATGATACAACAATTGAATGCAAATTGTGATGATGCTGGCAACACTGTGATGCAATCGACACGCTCAACAGCAACATTAGCAACAAAGATGCCTCATCTGAGAAAATGAGCATAAGCAGAGAGGAGAACGAAGCTATGAGGCATGTGATAACTGGAACCGATTCGTACAAAAATTTGAAGATGACACTTTAGAGTGAAATATATTTATTTTATTATTGTTGTCGTTGTTGTTGATATTTTGTTATTGTATTCATTGAAATTGAAAAAGACCACTGTTACATAGCCACACACACACTCACACACACATAGACGACCCCAATAACACATGTACACAGGCACATCCCCATCTGATCGACCACATTTACATGGACGCGCTGGAGAATCTGTCTTTGCAATTAAACCTACCCACACACACACACACATACATGTACACACATATACATACATACTACGTATTGTTTGTTGATTGTTGTTACTGTAACGCATTTGCATTTTGTTTTGAAAGAGACCACTGGTAAGCATTGTTTTGTATACATACATTCTCTCTCTCTCTCTCTCTCTCTCTCAAGTATAGTGTAGTACTTACTTACATACATACATACTCGTGCAATATTTAGTCATATGAAGTAGAATACTTAAAAATATAAAAACTCTTTTAATTAAACCATTTTTGTTTTTGTTTACTTTTATTGTGTTGTTGTTGTTTTCGTTGTTATTGCTATTTTGTAAATACTTACTACAATCGTACTTTGTAAATTTGTTGTATGATAAATCATGAGAAAAGTACTTTGGGTGAGCTTAAAAAAAGCTCAACTTGCTTCATATTTAGATACAATATAAGTACATACTACATATTACATTAATTTACAAATTATTCTACAAAATATGTTCAATAAATTTGATTTTCCTATGAAATTTATTCTCTTCTTTTTATCTTTCACAATATGTACCTATGTATACTAATAAAAAAAAGTCCTTATTTCTGCTTGTTGTCATTACTGTTATTGTTGTTGTTATGAAAATGTATATAGTATGTATGTAGTATGTATAATACAATAAAACTATCTCTCTATCGCTTTAGCCGTATGTATAGAATTTAAGTATATTTATGGGGTACTCTCAGTTAGCATTACGTAGCATTTGAATATTGGAAAGTTAATTTGATTCTACACAATATTTCATCGATCTCGTTTACAGCATCCATTTCGGTACGCAATGTGCGCAATTTACCCAAGGGTAATCTAACAGTGAAACCAGATCCATCAGATCAACAACATTATGATCATCAAATGGCCACCTTGACCAATTCCTACTATGGAACTGCACATGATACTAAATATGCAAAAACCACCTCGTTGACAGATCGTAATGGCGCTGCTAACTATGCTGCCTATGGATATGCCACAATGCCAGATGATGGCAATCATATGCTTCAACCCGCTTCAACTCCTTTACATTATGGTATGAATGGTGATGATTATTATGCTGGCGGTAAAATTTACGATGTGCAACAACAAATGCAGCATGCATCATATCCTCTGAGACGTGTAAATAGTCGTGTCGAAATCGATATGTTGGAACGTGAGACAAGTACACAGATAAGGGTGAGTTTCATAATATCTTCGAGTATGTATTTTATGGGCGGTAATAGGGGAAATCAAATTTTTTGTGGTTATCTTCTTCGAAGAAAACAGTGTTTAACTGTTTTACTCCCCCCAAGTAAATATATGTGCACAATTCATCGATCCAAATTTAATTGCAATAAAAATAATGAATTTTTCTTTGCACTATAAGATATTCTGAACGATTTTTGAAAAAATAGAACGATATATGCTTTTTTTTTATTTTGAAAAAGATCTAAAAGAAAGAGAGACTTTTGTCTCTCGGATTATTAACATGTATATCTAAAATGAGTACAGTAAATGTAAATATAGCAACATTTGTGTAACTAAGCATAGTTAGCAACATGTATGAATACAAACATTTGCACTATTAATACATTATTAATAGAATCAAATTTATATAGAGGCTACAAATTGTTAAATACTTTAAAATAAATAATAATTAATTAAATAATTTAGAATATTACATAAATAGTTCTAAGTACATTGTTATTACATTTGTTTTATTCGAATTGTTTCTTTTTATGATATTTCTATTACAGAAATGTTGCTAGTTAAATGTTGCGAGCATTTCATTTGACGTGAGAGATATGTGAAATTTTAGCAACATTTCACATGTCTCTCACAAGACAAAGAATAAAAAAGTTTAATTTTTTGCAATTTCTACAAAATTTTATAGTTTTGGAAAATCTTTTCAATAACGGGTTTCAGCGCCTTGTTCCCTTGCAGCAAGTAGGAAAGAGGAGATTAGAAAAAATGTATCAATATATTTTTAAAATTTTTTTCGTTTTTTCAGAACACCAAAAATTTTTTTTTTCACAGGATTAATTTATATGTATAGTATATATTATCAATATATAAAATATTTGCATTTAAAATCACATATCAACTTTGATGTGTTTATTCTTTAGAATCTTGATGTATCAGCTGGAGATTTACTAAGTCGCACACATGAAGAATTGGTACTATTGTTAATACAATTGCGACGACAAAATAGTAATACAGCACGTGCCATTGAGCAATGTTGTTCAGATATTCATGAAGTTCAGGTTATTACAAATTTATTGTTTTTTGTATTTCGTGGTGATGGTGTCATGGTGTAATGATATTCAAATTTGTTATTAACTCTATTTTAAAAGGGATACTCTTACTAATACTATTCACTAAGTACTAAATTTTTATTAACACACTTGAATCAGAGAAAGTCCTATTATAATACAATCCATATGTATCGTTTGTCATTAAACCGTTAGTTTGATCGTTAATTGTTCGGATTAATGCGAACCCTTATTATAACATGAGTCATGGAATATGAGAATTTGGTTCTCTTACTGCCAAGCTTTGACTAGACTGTGTCTAGAATTTGTTGTGCCATAGAACGATCTCGATCAGATTTGATTTTAACCTGACTGTCAGTGAAAATGTAACTTTCCATACTAAATATTTTATAAAAAATATAAATTTGCGCATTTCAGGCATGGAAATAGAGGGTAAGTATGTT
The DNA here is from genome assembly GCA_963854835.1 of Megamerina dolium. Lineage (NCBI taxonomy): Eukaryota > Metazoa > Arthropoda > Insecta > Diptera > Megamerinidae > Megamerina > Megamerina dolium. The sequence continues at coordinate 7,324,426 of OY978526.1, read as the reverse complement.
GAGGAGAAATGTTGCAGAGAAAAATTAATGGGAGCCGGTCATACAGTATACGCCTCGAAGGGCGATTTGTTTCAACTTTTATAATGTTTGAGTTTCGAGACGCATTTGTCAACGAAATTGAATGATATCTGAACTTAATTATAGTTTAATCTAAATTTAGGTCTCAATTATGTTACATATTAATTGTTAGGTGTTGGTTTTATTTAATGGTGTTCGGTTTAATGTTATTAGAAATCTTAGATTTTCATGAAAACGAACTAATTCATAATAAATTTACATCTACAGAATCGACTACGAAGTACGGAAGGTCTAACACGTGCCGAAAGCATACAACGTTTGGATTATTTAAAACAACATTTGCTCGATTTGGAGCGTCAATATGAGAAGAGCAAACCGTTGGTGAATTTAGTAGACAATATGGTCAAATTGGGATCGCTGTATCGTAATAATGATGTAAATGGACGAACTCAATCCCACCACCAACAACAACAACGAAATGAAGCAGCAACCTTGGATCGTTTGGAATTTAATCAGCGTATTCAAGAGAGACGTATGCTGCAGGAGGAACAAAAACAATGGGATCGTTTAAGTCCAAATCATACAGAATTGCAGGTATGCACTTTGAATTTGCAAAATTTTCAGGGAATGTGTATATTACGATTATATGTGTATATGCTCATTGAAAGGCTAAAGTAAATCAGCTGTATCAACTGGATCAATTGTTGCAAGAAGAATCGGGAACTTTGCAAAATTTACAACGTGACAAAGAGGATCTAGAACGTGCTCTGGGCGGTTTACGAGCACGCATCCAGGATACCAGTGGTCCGCCACTTGCATTGGAAGCTGCCAAAAAGCAACAGCACATTTTGGAACGAGAACTATCACGTGTACATCAGTTGCTGGCGGAAAATTCCAAGGTAGACGAGGTGCCTAGTAGAAGTTTGTCGTCTGTTATTTTTGTTCTATTTATAAATACATAAATATATAGTATATATGCATATTTATTGCAATAATTGGCAATATCATTACGAAAACTATCATTACAATAAGCTTTCTTGTTTCTAATCAAGCAAAATCAAAATATATATATACTAACACGTACTTTTAAATGCACGATATGCTTATTATATGTACATTAGATATGTTCAAATTGGTAAGATTTGAGTTTTTATGCGGTTGAAAACTTCTTCTGAAAGCCGCTTACAAAATTCGTGCGAAGCAAAGCTTTCGGAAAAGCTTTGAGCTGTTTATAAATTATGTTCTAACTATCTCGGACATATTTGAACATCTCTAATGTACATGAATAATACGTATGTCTTCTTTTGCTTTCCATAAATTTTTGGAAATTTTGCAATCTTTCGAAATTAAACATTGAACTCGTCTAAAAAGCTTTACGTGCAAAACATCCAGACGGCTTACTTCCCACAACTTCAGGCAGTATCATTAAACTAATAAAATTCAAGCTTATCCAGTTAATAACAGCATGTGAATGAAGCTTTTTTTGGATTTTGACGAAACAACTTAAGATTATTGTTGATTTATTTTTCATTTGTTCTCCATAACAAAATAGAAATTGGAGCAAACTGTCGCAGGTAATGCTCGTCTCGAACAGGAACTACTTGTCTTGCGTCAAAAACTACAAGCATCACGCGGTTCACAGAATGCACTTGCTAAAGGTGGCCAGGGTGTAGATTCGTATACGAGCAATACAACGGCTATGTTGGAATCGGAGCTGAAGCGGGTACAAACACTGGTGGGTGATATGCAGAGACAGCGTCAAGACTTGAGTTCAGCTGTGCGGCAACTTACGGAGAATTCAAGTCGTCTGTATCAAGAAATCGGCAATAAGGATGCCACAATCAACGAGAATGGTAGCATTAAGAAACGTTCAAATTCGACATGTTGGATTGAGACCGATTTGGATTCGATGCTAAGTGTCAATCGCACTCTAAGTGATTCGACAATGAATCTATCAACGCCTCTGTATGTTGACACCAGTTCAGCTAACTCCAGCACACATTTGGTGAGCTCTTCGCTCGGATCAGATAAAATGGGTGTTTATCAAACACCAACCGCGACTACCGCGGATTCATACAATGGTGACATTCAGAGGAGAGCATCTGTTGGCGATCGTCAGCACAATCGTTACATGGATCCGAGTGACAACAATGAAATGAGTGGCGTGGATAGTGATGGTTTTCTGGAAACGAATCCATTTGCTAATTTGAGTAATCAGGAGAAGCAAGAAATTAAAACAGTACGTATTGTTAAGCGTGAATCGGAGCGACGACATCGTGATCGCAGTGAACGTAGTAGTGGTGGTGGTGGTGGTGGTGGTGGTGCTGGTGTAGTTGGCTTAAGTAATTCCATACAAAATCTCGATCAAGTACTTGAGGAGGAACAGTATTTGGCGAACGCTGCCAGTGTTGCATATTTGCAAACGAATAGCCCTCGAATTGAGGACTATCAACAAATCAATGGACGTTCCAAATCACTACCGCGCACATACAGTGAACCATCAAAACCATCACGTCATCATCATCATAATCATCATCACAGCAATAACAAGCATTACAACAACCAACCAACTAATACGAAGCCAAATGGCAACTATAATAATTCAGCAGCTGGTACCAAATACTCTGATTATCTAATGAGCGGTAGCCAATATGATAAGAATAGTAATTATTCGATTGGCGATACAAATAGTATGGGTAGAGAACATCTAAATCCATTGGCAAATGCATATTTTGCCAAGCAGATGCAGCAACAGCAGCAGCAGCACGGACGTCACAAAAGCGATTCGGTACAGAGTCTAAATAAAAGCATAACGGATTTGAGTCCGGGGCCAGTGTTTCAAAGTGAGGCAGCTCGTCAAATTATCAACGAAATGTCAGCCGGTTCTGCATCAGAGGATACGGAAAAGATAGTCGAGAAAGTGCCTTCCCAACATAAACATCGACGAGCGGTGCCACGTGAGAAACGGCGTCACTATACGGCGCCCAACAATGTGAATGTCAAAGCCATGGAGAATGTGCATGCCGAAAACGATATGAATCGTAATGTGAGTTTTATCGCTTTTATGTTTGTATCGATATTTTAATTTTTTTCAATTTTTTATTCTACACTCTAAATATTTGTATAATTAGAACACCAATTGGCGTGCACGAGATGATCTGGATATGGAGGTGGCATTGAGACCACGTATGAATGCACCAGATGTGGTACGTTCTGCATTGGGACATGGTGAGAAAATATCGGAAAATACTATCGATAATTTATTATTGGCACCAAATAAAATTGTCATACCTGAACGTTATATACCAGAGAAGGTAGGTGATTTTTAATTTTGATAAATGTTCTTGTCATTCCTAAGGTTATGCAAACTTTTTCAGACCCCAGAGCTATCACCAGAGGAGAAAAAGCGTCGTCAAGAAAAAGTTGAATCGATTAAAAAGATGCTAGCTGAAACACCCATAAGTACAACCAATGTAAGTGTAAGTGGTGCGGTATTTCTAAAGAATATTTTTTGGTATATCTTTAAGTGGGTTTTTGTAGAAACTCTTGAAACAGTTGTTTTTTTGAGGATAGAGTATATTAATTATCGATTTCGCCACGTCTGTTGGCTCTCTAGCACCTCCGTTCGTCTCTTCCCATGATAACTGCTGCACTTATTCAGTATTCCTGGTGAAAATAGAGAGCTATAAAGCTGAAACTCGGTACATATAATTATTTTTACGATTAAATAGACGAGTGTGAAAATGGTTGGAATGATATGAAAATGACGCCTACCTCCCGTACAAAAGTATGTTTCGGAATGTAGTTTTTCACAATTTTTGCACTAATATATAGAGATATGGGGCTGAAACTTGGTGCATATAATTATTTTTACTAGTAAATGGATTAGTGCGAGAATAGGTGAAATCGTATAAAAAGTACGTTTACCTTCCATACAAACTTATGTTTTCGTATGTTACGGATTTTTGGTCATGACAATACAAAGCTATAGAGCTGAAATTTGGTATATATATTTTTTAATTACTAATAAATAAATATGTTTAAGAATGAGTGAAATCGTATAAAAACTACATCTATCTTCCATACAAAATTATGATTCGTTGTGTATATTTACATACTTTTCACACGAAAATATAAAGCTGCTGAGTTGAAACTTGATATATATGTATAATTTTTTTCTACTAATAAGTGAACATGGGTGGAATTTTATGAAAAGCACATCTATCTTCCATACAAAATTATGCTTCGATATGCATTTTATAGTGCTTTGGACACGAAAATATAAAGATGTTCAGCTAAAATTTGGTATATACAATTATTTTTATTGATAAATGAATATGTTAGAGAATAAGTGGATTGATAGGAAAATTACACCCACCTCCCATACAATAGTATGTTTCTGTATGTGTTGTAGCACACTTTTCGAACGAAAATATAATGATATAAAACGAAAATTTTGCCATATAAATTTATTTTTACTAATAAATGAATATATCTGTAAATGGGTGGAGTCGTATAAAAACTATTTTCCATATAAAATATATATTTTTTCTTAACTTTCCCAATTCGAATTTGTCGAGTTTTCATCAAATCTACATTAAAATATTATTTTACAGGATGCAGTCAGTGTGCCACCGAACAAGATAAATGCCGAAAAGAAACAACGTGAACATTTGTTGCAATTAAATCAAATACTCGCACAACAAGTGATGCAAATGAGTAAAATTGTAGCGGGTAAGTTCTATATATATATAGGTCGTACATAGTAGATCACATATTAATCAGATGCAATATGTACGTTATTGAGCCAGTCACTAAAATCATTTATTGTAATTAATTTTTTCAACATTATTATATAAGATCATTTTTTTTTTTTTTTGTATTGTATTATATAATTTTGTATTTATTTCATTAGATCATCTGTATAATTTTTAATGAATTTCTGTTAAGCCAGATGCAAGTATTAAATTTATTATTTATTAATTAAATGATTAAATTTGCTTTATATATATATCCGAATATATGTTCTACATATTCTATTTTTTTGTGTTGAATTCTTCTTCTTGCGCTCTTTCGATAAACTTATTTTGCAACATTCTACATATCTATTCAAAGTCATTGTATTGTATAATTAAGTTTGAAATTGTGTTTTTCAATGTTCAAATTAATATTTTTCTTTCCAATTATACTACTACACACACACATATAAGTATATATGTATGTATGTAATTTAAATGCTATTTTGCTACCTGTCTAATATAAAACTTTTCTTTCAATTTTCTAATTTTCTAGATGATAATTGAATATTGAAAAAAAAAAAAAAAGAAAAAGAAAACAAATTATATATCTATATCAAATCGTTTGGTCATATATCAAAATTCTTTGAAATCTCACTCTCATCAAAAGTCATTGTTTCACATGTGCCTCTTACATCCTTTCACACATTGCAAGTCATCATCAACATCTCTCTCTCTGTGTGTGTGTGTGTGTGATCATCCAATGTAATCGTCCATGCACATAAAATATCCAGAAAAATTCACCAAAAAAAAAAAAAAAAAACAAAATACACATGCACACAATAATCCAAACACACACACACATATATATATATATGCACACTCCCATACACATACTACTCGTACTATACACAAAAATGTATTTTATTTGATCATATTCATATGTATCCTTGTCAAATCATTGCCATTATCATCGATGTCATTTGCACTATATCATTCGAAAATATCAAAATTAATTAAAGTAATTTTTTTTTGTGTGTATTATTCTCAATTAAATAATGTTAAATGTTGTTTTTTTTTTTTTTTTTGGGTTCAATTAAGAATTTATTTCTGTCTTTCTGATATGAATTCTTTCGAATTTGAATAAATTCCATTTTTGATAATATCGTGCGAGAAGAGTTTATCTTTATGTTTATCAATGTATAATTTTAAGTATTTATGCAAATATGCGCTATAAATTTTATGTATTAATTGCCATTGCATGCATTGGTAAGTTCATTTTGATTTGATTTTATTAAGAATTTACATATTGTTATATTTATTGGCTTGATCATATTGCTACTATTATGTGTATTTTATTATTTATTGTTTTTGTTTTTTTGCAATATTATTATTTTTGTTTTTTTTTTTTTTTGCATACTTTTAGGTAATCCCAATAGCCAATCTAATCCAAAGTAGTTGCCGTTCATTTATTTGCGTTTTGTGTTTTATTTGAATTAAACAATGAAAAAAAAAAAAAAAGTTGTTGACACAACGTAACATTCGTTTGTATCATTTGTTCGTTTGTTTGTTTGCTATGCAATCACATTTTTGTATGTATGTGCATAAAATCGCATAAAAATCGCATAAAATATAGCTCTAAAGCTCAATGCACAAATCACAAATCATACCACTGTAATAAGTACAAGTACAACAACAAGAACAATAGCAACGACAACAACAACAACAACAACAACAACAACAATCACTACATATATTGTATGTATGCATAACATATGCGTCGTTTTCTATGTATTAAAAGCATGCTTATAAAAATACTCAATTATTTGTAATGTAAAATTTCAAAAAAAAAAACAACAACTACTACTACCACCACAACAACAACTACTAATACAAAAACCACATGAACAACAATAACAACTACAACAACAACAACAACAACAAGTACAATAATAAGTACAACTTCGACAAACAATAGCTATCAAAAGGTTTGTATATGTTTCTATCAATCTTTCAATCTTTCAATCTCTCTCTATATATCATATATACATACAAATTTATGTGTAAATATTCGTCTATGTTTTATGATTTTTTTTTTTTTTTTTGCATATTTTATTGTAAATACAATTTGTATTGTATGTATTTTTATATTTATAATTATAATTAAATTGTTATTGAAATTTCACTTAGCGCAGTGTAAGAAGCTACTGATTTAGAGCAAATTCTGCTGCAGCAACAATGCATAGCATAAAATGCGTTTCTATAATTTCGAAAATTATTTTCTTAGTTTTTGTTATTTTTTTATTTTTTTTATTTTTAGTTGAGCATTTGTTATTTGCTATTTTTTTGGCGCATAACTTATGTACACACATAGTTTTCATTAGCACTCCTATATGATTTTTTATACTATTTAATTATATTCACATTGGATCATGTATTTTATTTGAAATTATCGATATAGAAAAAAAACGAATTTCCTTTGTCAGCCTACCCTAGGAAGTTATTTGAATTTATAGTATAAGTTTAATAAATAATTTTTGAAACTTGTATTTTTTATTCAATATCACCGAAATGAAAATAATACAATATTTATTTTAAAAGGAAAATATTTATATATTTTTTGGTGTATTTGAAAATTAAGGATAATATATTTTCATCTAGTGAAATGAATTAAATAGGATTTGGATTTTTTAACAGCGATGTCATCGCGAATAGCTCTTTTTGACATATTTCCTCAAATCACCTACCTTATGCCTACAAGTTTTTTTTTTTTTAAGATTTCATAGTTTGGAGCAACATTATCCAATGATGGTTGAGATGCCATTAAAATAAAAAATATTATTATTTAAAGTTGGTACGACTATTTATATCCCTACTAGATGCAATGTCTTCAACATTATTGTTTTGTCATTTAAATTAATGCACACTACACTGTGTTCTCAATAACAGATGCACCCAGTTTAGTGAGCATGTAACACTATTAGTAAAATAAGGGCACAATTTACTTAATATCTGCATCACACAATTGTAAAGGTTATGAAAGAGAAATTAACTAATTATAATCAATTTCGCCATATTATCCAATGTAACCCTGTAAGTCAGAAATTCTTCTATAAATATGTTCAAATTTCATTAAATTCATTCATAATTACTAAAAAAGATGAAAATTCTTAATTCATATGCTGCATGTTATAAAAATAGAGAGATAGAATCACACAATCTCCCACTCTCTTTTCATGTGACATTTATATAAAATTAATTTTAAAAAATCATGCTATGTAATTTAGATTGCAATTAAATTTTATCGCCAATATTCTAGCTATAGAATGTTGCTGCAACTTGACAATATTTAGATAATTTTCAATGACTTTTTGGTACATTTCGTTTGATATTTCTACTACCAACTTGCAAAAATCAATCTCATCGTTCAAGAAATTACAAAGAATATACAGAAAATATTGTGAGAAATTTCCAATTATTTGCAAGCCATTCAAGTAAGATGATTCTACATGCACGAAAGAGCGGTTTTTTTTTTTGCCAGTAAAGACCTTAGGCGATTTTTTAAAAATATTTTAGGCTGCATATTGCCTGCGATCTACGACATATAACTCTAGGGAAATTCGTAATGGATAGCCTAAATGAAATTGTTGTAAACAAAAGAGACGACATTAGTAGGTTTATCAACGAATCCAGATGATTTGAATAGACCCCATTTCAGTGGTTTCAAGAGTGGTGTCCAAAATGACGTTTTTCTATGTGCTAATTGAGTCTCGATTTTGTCTACGGAGCAGCACCTAAGCCAACCAACCAACCAACCAACCAACATATTGTCTGAAGAAAGTAATGCGAAGAAACCTTCAACCGTTTCCCAAATATGGAATTAGAACATGAAAAATCGGAGTAAAATGCCAAATATAATTAGCATTATATTTTTATAGCATTGAAATGTTGATTTTAATTTTGACTTGGGCTATATTTTGTTGGAAGAAAATATGAAGAAAATCCTAATCGTTCAACAAGATATTGGGTTGCATTTGTTGATGAAAATGAAATGATGCGTAATAAGCATTAAAACTTTAGGGGATGAAAAATGTGCGCCTTTCATTATTTGTCTTACTGTGTAATGACACGCTCTGAACCATTTAAATTAAATGGCGAAAATGGCAAGAGAATGCTTTATTTCAGCATTTAAATTCTTATAGCAAAGGTTTTCTTAAAAACTATTTTAAGTTCCAAATTTTCCCAACTCCCCAAATATTGTAAATTTTTAATAAGAAAATAAAAATGAAAAAAAAAAAAAAAAATGCAATCAATTACTTCACTACACATGTAATTATCACTTTCAATAAATACACTTTTCACTCAATCAATCACTTTCAATCCACTTTCAATATAGTGCCTATGTAAGTATAAGTCTAATACTAGCAACAATAGACAAATATGTTGGTAAATTGCATTAACTCGACAAAAAAAAAAAAAAAACCAATAGCAAAAAAAAAAATGTTTTACTGCACTTGTTAATTGAGAAATATTAAATCAACAACAACAACTACTATGACCAAATCAAAAAAAAAAAAATGTAATGTGATACAAATGTACACATTTTACATGTATAACAGCTATAATGAGAATATAATTAATTATATTTTATATATATATTTTTTTCAAATAATATTTTACACAGAAAAAGCTATGGCCAAGATCAGTGAGAAGGAATCACCAATAAATGGAGATGAAGATCGTAAATCATCAGAATCACCAAGCGATCCACTGCCTATATTTCAACAAAGAGACAATTATTTTAGTTGAAATGATAATAAATAATAACAAAAATAATATGAATAATAATAATTATACAATAAAAATTATACAAAGAATATGAAACGCAACAACAACAACAACAACAACAACTATAGAGCTACACAACAACAACAACAACAAGAAGAACAACCACAAGAAACAATTGCATTTATTTTTAACAAAATAACAAACAAAAATTATAATAATATACATTATAATTTTGAAATTACTACTACAGTGTATGTGAATTGCTGAGATGAGATGAGATTCATAATGACAAGCTACAATTCAAATCATTTTACACACACACACATACACACAAACATTATTGTATTATGAGTATGAAAATTCATATTACTCATAATACTCATCCTAGTACATATAGTACGATAAACATTTTAAAATAAAATTAAAAAAAAAAAAAAAATCAATTAAAATGTTATTGCAAATTGAATTTAATCCTCTACAATGTTATTCAATCAATTCAATTCAATAATAAGAAAATTATATAAATATACAGTAGATAACATACACATATCAATTAAATGAAATAATTAAATCACAAATAGCGAAAGAATTCATTCAAAAAAAAAAAAAACTCACTCATTGACACTGATATGATATATTGCATATGCACATAATATAATTATGAAATCAGCACAATTATATATCATACGCATCTAATACATGGATATTTTCAATATTCACAGAAAATAAAAATTAATTACAAAGTAATAATCTACTAATTGGATAAGAGATGTGTGTTGATGATATCAGCAAAGTGTATGAAATAAGCTCTGCTCTATATTTTCAATATATTTTGTTGCAATAGTCTTTCATTTTGTATCAGCAAATTTACTTAAAAAAAAAAAATAAATATGTGGCACTTAAAGCCCCGAAGTGCTCATTGGCCGAGCTTCTCTTCTATTACTGTTGTGCGTCTTAAATTTTGGACAGTATTAGAATGGACCTACTTATTTTAGCCGGTTCCGAACGGCAGAACACTTGTGACATCACTTTTTCTGAGCTTTGTCACAGAGTTCTTTTTAGAAGCTTTTTCATGGCAAGTTGTTACTGTCGGAAGAATTGCCAATTGCTTGCCGACAGGTGGGTACCATTCGAAAGAAAAATCTTTTCGTTATAAAATTTGTTATGCATCAGCCGGGTATTGAACCACGACCTACAGATCAGAAGGCGAACACACTAACCACTGAGCTACGGCACCCACAAATTTAAAATTTACAAATTTACTTACATCCCTAAAATCATCTTTTCGTGCCTACGCTTCCAAATTCAGAAATAATAAACTCAATAAGAAGATGGTGGTATATATCAGGTCAGTCCATAAGTTCATGCGTTTTTCTTAGGTGATTTTAAAATAAATTAAAAAAGTAAGTTTTCAATATTTATTAATCAATAATATATTTTCCTACATTATTTACAATGTCCTCCCAACGTTTAGGCAAAATTTTTAATTCTCTGCTCAAAAAATTGTTTGTCCTTGGAGCCAAAATACACGTCGATATTCTAAATTTATAGCTTCTTTTGATTTGTAGTTCCTATTACTTAAATGGGACTGAAGTCCGCAGAAAAAGTGACAATCGCAAGTTGCCATATCCGGAGAGTATGGTGGATGTAGCATTAGCGCCCATCCGAGCTCGTTCAGCTTGCCTAAGGTCTGTCTTGCGTTGTCGTGGTGAAACAAAACTTTGCCTCTATTGACTAAAGACGGTCGGTCGATTTTGTTGCAAGTGCTTTATTCAGTTTGCATAGTTTGGATGGCAATAATAATCAGGTGTGAGGTGTGATGATATCGACAATATCCCACCAACAGGAGGCTATCGCTGGGGCTTGGTTCTGATTAGCATCATCTTTATCTAACCACTGGAGTTTTGCGAACAGGAATTATTATTGTAAAGGACCCATTTTTCATCCCCAATTACAATACGCTTCAAAAAACACTCATTTTCAAGCCGCTGCAGCAGCTGAGAACACACATTCACTCTCTGCTGAAGGTTTGCTAAGGAAAATTTATGCGTAACACATTTTCCCAGCTTTGGGAACATTGCTCAATTGATCCAGATGCCTGTAAACTGTTCCATGTGATGAATTTAACCTTTCAGCCATTATTGTCGACTGTAAAACTTGGCTCAGCCTCCACGAGTTCCAGCAAGGTGTTTAAGTTAAACACCTCAGGACCACGACCAGAGCCTAGGACATCCTCAACGTTACGTCTCTGCTGAAGGTTTGCAACAGAAAGTTTATGCGTAACCCATTTTCTCCAGCTTTGGGAACCTTGCTCAATTGAAGCAGGTGCCTGTAAAACTGTTTCATATGATGAATTTAACCTTCCAACCATCATTGTGGACTGTCAAACTTGACTTAGCTTCCACGAGTTCCAGCAAGGTGTCCAATTTAAAGACCTCAGGACCACGACTAGAGCGTAGGGCATCCTCAACGTCACAATCACCATTTCGGAATTTGGGGAAAATCACTTTTGCACAGTCCTTACACTTACGGCATTCTCCTCATGAGTTGCATTTATTTCTGCAGCAGCAGTTGTTGTTTGTTTTTTCCAATTTTATAAAAAAAAAAAAAGTGTACAAAATATGCTCTCTTATATTCGTTCGAAGATTCCATTTTATTTTTTAACAAAGCGTACTCTCTCCCGCGATTGAAATCACTTGTTGAATGCACAATACATTAGAGAAAATAAAAATATGTCCTTTATCTCTCACAAATCATTTTTGTGTACTCAAAAAGCGCCTACTGTGAAACTATTGAATAAATAACACACGAACTTATGAACTGACCGATACTTTCATATAGCGAATTTTAAATCATTCTGTCGAAACAAAAAACCTTTATATTTTCTAATATCTTCCACTCTACACCTACTACATCAACTGATGTTACAAACGATCGCCCTAGAGTAATAATAATATGCAGCTTTTTTGCAGATATCATATGAAAGACTATACTCGATTGTAATAATATCTATCAATTCCAGTGTTTGCTGACAGACACCCATTGTATGTACAATATTTGGCAGCAAATTGAAATGATTTCATTAAAATCAATCAATTTCATTAAAGTAAAATTGAAAAGAGCAAAAAAAAAAAAAATCACTTACATATTGTATTTTCAATAGACTGAAAGTGAAGACCTACATAAATGCATACATATGATAATTTCTTGAAATAATTTACATATTCAAACTTTAATATATACGTAAACAAATTTCATATATATACATTTAATATTGGATTTGAATGATTTCGAAATAAACTTATATTTAGAACAAAACAAAAAAAAAAAAAGAGAAGGTGCTTGTGTATATGTACAGTGGTAAGAGATGGTATAAAGAATTTTGTGTGCAATTTGAATTACAAAAAAAAAAAAAAAAAAAAAAAATTGTAAATGATGGTATATATCGAGTAGTGTGATGGCGTTGAAAATACGATTTATTTATAAATATAAATAAATTACAATTACAATAAATGATAGCATACGACATACGACATGCAACTATGAGAGAGTCATATAAATTATGTATGCATATACTATACAATATATACAATACAATAAAATACAATATTATTATTATTATTATTATTATTATTATTATGTGTACAATTAAATAAATGAATTTATAAATTTTAAGTAAAACGAAAATTGAAAAGAAAATTAAAGACACACACACACACACAACCACACACACACGCATGCAGCTAAATATAAGTCAATTATAATATTGTTAATTGAAGAAGAAGAAGAAGCAGAAAGAGAAATGTTGAATGTTCACAATGAAAAACAAAAAAATTGTCAATAAATAACGAAATGCAATTAAAAAGAAAAAAAAAAAAAAAAAGAAAAATTGTTAGAAATCTACACTACATAGCTAAACTAAAATAAAAAAATAAATTATTTATGCATTATACAATACATACATATAATATATTTGATCAAATTCAACAACGAGTTGTTTATTTGATATCTACATATTGAGAAAAAAGGAAAACAAACAAAAAATACAAAAAAACTTAAATTAAATTATATAAAAAAATATCTACAAAAATGTACAAAATCAAATATATTTTATAAAATTGATTATCTTTTTTTTTTTTTTTTTTTGAAATTATTCTATATAATATTTTAATATTAATTACAATAATCATAGGATGATTTGAAAAGTTTCCATACTGCTGATGGAGTAGTAGTCTTACTTAGTGACGTCATCTATTGACGTTTGACTTAGTAAAAGTCGTAAAAGTTGATGAACATTTTTGAAACTTTGTAAATTTCAGTGACAATGCCAGCGCATAACAATTTTAGGTTGTAAAAGGTGCTTTAAAATGCACTCGCCATTCTGTAAGACTACTAAACATCAGCAGTCTGAAAATTTTTGAAACATTACGTTGTACAATTTTTTGTAAATTTTGTTCATTTATCTAATTTTCTACAAATATATTATTTGATATGAAAGCAAAAAAAAACAAAAATACAAAAACAAATATGTTCAACTATTAGCAAATATCGATTTCGGTGCTATATAGTACATACTATTTTATGACGAAATAAATATGAATATGCATTTTAGTACATACATATATGTACATACATACATACATACATACATACGTATATATATATATACATGTATACATAATTAATATATTTAACGAATAATGAGCAAAATACAAAATACAAAATACCATAAACGATAAAAACATGGTCAAAACAGTCATATTAATAATATTCAAGTGGCATCACAATTAAGACAATTGCTTAATTTAATAATAAAAATGAAAAAAACAAATACAACACATCATTTCTGCACATAACTACACCTACATCAATTCTACACAATATGCATATACTATATAAGTACAATATAGTACATTATATTATATGTAAATGCAATATATATATATATATATATATATAATGTAAATTATTCATTTATATTATTCTATCTATCATACATATATTATTTTTGTTATTCACAATTATTTGACAATATTTTATTATTATTATTAACATTATTATGTATACCTAATTTGATATAAACATATATGTATGTATATGTAAATGTATTTAATTGAGAAAGCATATAATATCAATAAAATAAACAAACAAACAATTGCTAAATATTATCAATAAATAAAATATGAAATATTTTATACACACACACACACATATACACAAATTATGTAATAAAAAGTAAAATATGAAATATTATTATTATAAATAATTACATTGTGAATTGTATTGAAAATTTAAAATTGAAATTGCAATGTTATACAATAAAAATGATAAATAGTTGAATATTATTCGAATTGTTGTTTTTATTATTTATTTTACACAGTAAATTTGTATCCTTAAACATCTGAGGTATAAACATTTTTATAGATTCACGAGAGTCATATGCATTTTTTTCATTCTTAGCTGAGCGTATAAATGGAATAGCAAATTTATGAAGTTGGCGTGAATTTTTCTTTAAAAAACTTACAATTCTTTCTGGCAACTGCATGGTTTTTTGAATCAAATATGTATAAAATTTGCGTATAGTAGAATTTTCGTAAAAAAAAAAAGCAAAAATTCAGAAATTGAAAATTGATAACAAAATGAATATTCCAAAGCTTCAAACTGATATCGTAACCCCCTTTGCAGGCCGGGAACCATTCGGCGGATTGGGAAAGACAGAAGATATACAAAGAAAGCAATATTGGGACCATCTACGGCGGTTACTACAATTAAAGTCACTCTTAGGAACATATAACCTAAATAGATTTGAGGATTGTATGAAGTGAAACAAGAATAATTTAAGTATCATTACAGGATTTCTGACAGGACATTGTAAGTTGAACTATCATCTGACAAAACTGGAACTTTACTCTAATGAAATTCATAGGTTTTGGGGGTAGGGAGGATGAAAGCTCAACACATGTACTGGAGGTGTGCGCCGTCCACTAGTGCACAAACGAAAGAAACATATATGTAGATGAGCATTTACTAACTGATGTGGCAATCAGAATCAGGAATATAGGCGCAATACTATATTTCATAGAGGATGTTGGACACAAAGAAATACTTTGAAACAAAATGAAGGTGGCACGATAGATATTATATACAGTGCGACAACTATGTATTAAGACTCGAAGCATACCTCAGCAACCATGTTCGTTTGATGTTGAAATTTTAACATGGAACAAAGAGCGGTCATTAAATTCCACGCAAAAATTGATAAAAGTGCATCAGAAACATTCGGAATGATGCAGAAAGCGTATGGCGATGCTGTCTTCTGTAATAAAATCACGAATTTTCTGGCGTCCGGCTTGTTGCATCATTCAGAATGTCGCGGTGCTACATCCCCATTAACAATAATAATAATGCGAACAATGCATGCACAAATATTAAAATGATTCATGGAAAAATTATGATTATCTCCTTGTATATCTATCGATTCTAGTATAAAATATTAAACTTTTGTTTGGTGATTGTATTTATTTGTGAAAATAAAGATTTTAAAAATTTCGAGAAAACGTTCAAATTTCTAAGAGATTTTTTTTTAATTAAAAATTTCTTTTGCTACATTTATTTAGGTATTTTCTGTGTGATAGAATTTTAATTAATAAAATAAAATTTCCCGAACTTACAGCATGATGTATTGAAAAATGATGGTACCATCCCTATAAAATTTATCGATTTTCGTAAAAACTTAAAATTTCTAAGAGACTTGTTGGTTTGTTTTTTATTTTTTATTATTAAATTTTATTTGTACATTTATTTATTGAATTATAATTGATTTTGAATTGTACTATAATTGAATCGGAGAAGTTAATACCAAACCATTAATTTCGGATTTCGAAATAAACACTCTACTATCGACCAAGTACACCGAATTGTTTCAGAAATGGAAAAGGGAATCGAAAGTAAAAAAGTATGCTCTACAATCTTCTTAGATGTAGCGCAGGCCTTCAATAAGGTCTGGCACCAGGGGCTCCTAAAAGAATAGAGGCGCACCTGCCTTTATCATTCTATATGATACTGAAATCTTATATTACAATGAGATATTTCTATGTAAATTATGAAAACTGCTATTCAAACCTAACACCTATAAAGGCTGGTGTACCTCAAGGAAGCGTATTCGGTCCACTACTATACCTTCTTTATACTATGGATCGATCTACCAGTCACTAGAGATCAAACTCGTAACATTCGCAGATGATACTGCCATTCCGGCAGTTGGCGATTCCGCTGAAGAATCAACATTCAAGTCACAATCAGCTACCGATCGTATAGTATCGTGGACAAAAAGATGCCGCATAAAATTGAACTCCTCCAAATCTGCACTATTTTATTTTATTACTAACAAGCAATTGCAACACTTTCCTATTACGATCTTAAGTGCTCATGTACCTTATACCAACACTGCAAAATATCTGGGACCTGAGCTGGATACAAGACTTCGATGGAGGGAACACATAAAAATAAAAAGAACAGAGCTAGATATAAGACTACACAAAATGGAATGGCTGATAGGCCATAAATCTGCACTATCTGTGCAAAACAAGATATTGCTATACAACCAAATTCTAAAATCTGTATGGATGTACGGCATAGAACTGTGGGGATGTGCTAGTCGTACTAACATTGAAATCATTGAACGTTTACAAAATAAAGTACTCCAGAATATCTTAAATGCACTATGGTACGTCCGAAACAGCGTTATTCACCGCGATTTGAAAATTCGTACTGTCGCTGAAGAAATCAAAGCCAAGGCAACGTGCCACAAATTGAGGTTACAGCAATATGTCAACGCAGAAGCTAAAAACATACAGAACTCTTGTGGGCAACCAAGCAGCGAAATGTCACAATTAAAATTGCTTATTTATTTAACATATTTATTTGATACAAGCTACTCGTTATTTATATTGCAAATAGTCGTAGTGTAAACAAACTCTTTTAATGTACCAATTATATGTATTTTAAAAGGTTTGAAATAGAAAAAAAAAACAAACAAACAAACATTATTTAGGTATTTTCTGTGTGGTACAATTTTAATAATAAAATAAAATTTCCCGTAATTGAAAAATGATGCTACCATCCCAATAAAATTTATAGATTTTCGTAAAAAAAAAAAATTGCATTTTATATGGAGACTATAAATTAACTGAATAATTCTAAATGTTCTCTCTAGTGTAATTTTAATAATAAAGTATAATTTCGCGAAGTCATCGAAGAACGATACAATGAAAAATGATGGTATTTTTCATATAAATTTTCAAATTTTGTATAAAAAAATATTAACATTTTGTATGGGTAAGTATGTATATTTAAATAATATAAATAACATGACATTTTAATGACGAAATTCAAACTATTGAATATTTGTGTAGGTGTTAGTTAATAATTAATTCAAAGTTAAAAAGATATAGTCCTGGTGCGTATTGACATGTGAGAGAAAATAAGAGACAATGACACATATTGAAAATAATAAAAATAATAAAAATAATAAAAATAATAAAAATAATGAAAATAATAATAACAATAATAATAATTTAGGAATCCCATCGAATTCTTTGTCTTAATTCAATATGATTTTTTTAAACAAGTTCTCTGTGCCAATTGCTGTTAAAAACAGTCAGTACACTCATATGAAGATACATCTATCTGAACATACGACAATTATTACATTGCAAATTGAATTTGAAATGTCTGTCATTAAGTGACGCATGCGGAACAGGAAAAACAAAAAAATCAAATGCATGAGAAGGCTTAATGTAAATGTATGTAAAATGCATAACAATTGAAAGTAGAGTGTCTATACAAAATGCAATAACTCAAGATCAATGACAATGCAATGAAAATATTAATAATAACAATATGCTTGGCTGACTAAGCCAATAAGACGACAAAGAACGTGCCCACTTTCTGAATGTGTGCGTAATGTACAAGTATGCGTATGTGGTTAATACTCTGATCAATACAAATGAAAGCGACAAGTCACGTAGAAATAACTTGTTGCCAATAAATGCTATTACAATGAGTCTCATTCTATGCTAAGACATAGAAGAAAAAAAAAAAAAAAAATAGGTTCCAAAACACTCATTTTGTTGTGGTCACTGCAAATGAAAACAAAATTATTGGCCTTATGTGTATGATTGTTTAGACTTTCATCACTTTGTTCAACAATACATAGTTGATTGATTATCATTAACAACAGAAGAAATGTACCCAGCCGTAAGTAGGCAAGTATATACATATGTATGTCTCCTTTTGAATGAAATTCACCCACATAATCCCAACAGAAGCTTGTTGTCACACATAAATTACCTATGATTATTATTATGATTATTATGATTATTATTATTATTTTCTTGCGTTGGAAAGTAGGTGAACTGATTTAAGATAGCAAAACCAAAAATTTATATGTTGTTTAAATATATTAATGCATTTTGTTGTTGTTCTAAATGGGAGTAAATTTCACTTTCTTTTCATTTCAAATTGTTGAATTTCATTTTGCTGCAAAATAATATGAATATGTATTATGATGCCGAGATTAAAAGAGATTGAACGTAATAAAAACAAAAGACTTAAGATACAAACTAGCTTCGATTTATATATGAATATTAATAACAGTAAATATCAGAGCAAATAGTATATAGAAGTAGCATTATCATATACTCAAACACAATGATACATGTAAATACGATCTATGTAAGTACTACGTTGTTTTAATAACAATGAAATCACAATGTTTATGTAAATAAGAATATAGACCAGTTTTTTTTTCTTTCTATTCTACTACTACAAAATGTTTATTAATAGTATTGCTGCTGCTGCTGCTACATCTTCACACTGAGTTCAATCATTCTTAACGTTGTCGTTTGCTATGCATCTACATACTCATTTGTTATAATAAACAAAACAAAACAAAAACAAAAACAAAAAAGAAAGAAAAAATAGTAAAAAGTAAACGATAAATATATAAAATATACAAAATAATAAAACAGGTAACCGCAAAATCTCAGTCAAGAAACTATATTTCAAGTTTATTCAAAAAAACCAACCTTTTTTTTATATTCCTATAAGAGCAAACAACAACAACAAGAGAGAAAAAATTTGTACAAAGTTGTTGAAAAAAAAAAAATAATAATAATAATAAAACAGAAAAACAAGATTATTCTTTCTTGTCATTCTTGTCATTAGTTAGTTAGTAATGAACTGTTTTGTAGTAAAGACGAACAATTATATAATTTTGAATTAAAATAAAATGTTAAAATTGGTAAATATATTCAATACAGTTGAACAAATTTAATTTTGATTAACTACATCGATCGATATAATCAAATTAAATTAATTTTCTTTGACATAGCTTATACTTGCTGTTTTGTTGCTACAAGTGCAAACAGCGCCATTACTTCAAGATGCGTAAGTTCAATTGTGACAATAAATATCCAGCGTAAATGGAAAATTAATTCAAATACTCATATTTAGACATTACACTGATGATGATCTTGTTGCGGAAGCATCATATCCAGATTTTGATTTCATATCACCACCATTTGGTTTTGATCGTTCATTGAATTACAATCCAAGTGGCTCCTACACACCACCATTTGGTTATGGGCCACCATCACATGGTATACGATTGATTTCTTGCTTGAGTATTATCTTTATCAATTCAAAATATTTATTTTGATTATGCAGAACATCATCGTGGTCCTGGTCATGATGATTATTATCATAATCATCATCATCATCATCATCACCCTCCGGATCATTATCATCCGCATTTTCCACCACCAACACCACCACCACCACCGCCCAGGGGAAATCATAAACCTAATAGACCGCCAACATCAAGGCCAACAACACCACCAGTAAATACAAACAAACCAACAACAGCAGCCACAGTCTCAGCTGGCACTACTCCTATTACAACAACAACAACAACAACAACAACTATTACTAGTACAACGCCAAATCCAATTTTTAACATTGATATACGATTTGGTGAGCAGTGATGTGAATTTGTGAGAATTTGTGACTCAAGTTTTTGTGTGATTGAAAAACGGAATTATTATTTCTTAATCAAAATGAAGCTAATAGATAGATAGTGTATAAGCAAATTACATTTTATCATCAAAATTTAATGAACAAAATTTTCATTTAACAATATTCATCACTTTTAGAGAAAAATACTAAACTACCAAAAATTTGACAAACATTTTTATAGAGTCCCCATTCAGCATATGGACTTCATTGAATGAAGTTGTTATATTTTTGTTTTTTTCTAAATTATTGTAGATATTTGACTGTTTTGTAGATATTTTCACAAAGAATAAAGCAACATTATTGAGTGGATTAAGCGGTAGTGACTTTGTATGGAAATTGGATATATGTTTGCGATAGTATTAATGATTAGTAGTATGATTGTGATGATAATAAAATAATAATTTATGATGTTTAAAAATATACAAACCATTGCGAGATTAGTCTTTTTAATTACTCTTTGTTGAAGTGGCAGTTTACATATTATGATGATGAGAGCTTCTATATGAAAGATGTATTAAACTACTCAGCAGAAAAAAAAAGTACCTAAAAAAATATGTTTTCTAGCCTAAGCTTGGCTCGCTAAAGAAGAAAATCGCACAATCGAGATATTCGCAAAAATTGTGATTTTTTGCACTTTTTTTAGTTAATGACAAAAATCTCGAAAACGACTTATCCACATATAATATGATTTGCACTTCGTTCGAAAGCCGTAATCTTCTGCCTTCTGAAAATGTACCATTTGTGTTGATTGAATTAAATTTGACTGAGTTATATGCGATGAAATTCGAAAAAAAGTGAACATTTTCACCTTCTTTGAAAATTTCTCATTTTCAGTCGCTGCATTGGTATAAAAAAAAGAAAACTATATCATATATTTTTTAGATTGTAGATGAAAGACAATTTTATGGAGAAAATTTTAAGCGTCATTGTGCTGAAATCAGATGAGAAATATAGAAGCTACTAAGTATTAAGTGATAATAGGCAATTTATATATTGGACACAAACTTGCTTGTATATGCAATATAAGTGCAAGTAAAATTGAAGCTATCGAACTAAAACTTGGTAAATACGACTTTCTTTAACAGAGAACTGAAAATTTCGCATCGAAAACCTCCCATACAAATAGTAGTATTTCGATAGTAGATCAATTTATACGCAGGTAACCAATTTCAAAAAACTTATAATGAAATTCTTTTTTTTGTTGTTTATTTAAATACATAGTGTTTATATATTTTTGTAAATTTATATGAAAGATAAATAATATTGATTCTTGGCGACTCAAATGTTTAATATTAGTGTAATTTTTTTTCTGGATTGACGTAAAATCAAGTTTATACAGTTTGCGCAATGAGCGCAACTGTTGCCAAAAAAAAAAAAAAAAAAAAAAAATACATTTATTCTAAAAATATATAATTATTTGTATATCACAAATATATAATAATAACAACTGTGTAAATAGATTTTATGAAAATATGACTATCAACGTAAATGGATTAGTAATTACGCTCGAAATATAACGTCAGTAACAAAATGCACATTTTCTATTTGTACACCTGATATTAAGAAAAAAAAAAGGAGCTACTAATATTAGACAATTATTAACTTGTTCAGGATTAAATGCCGAATGTAAGCTATCAGAAGAAGTCAGAAGAGTTTGATGTGCGCTCACTCAGTGCTTTGATGCCGGAATACTGTTTGCTTAACCCTCGAGCGACAGCCTTGGTACATGTATACCAATTTTAACTTTGAATGCAAATTTTTAATACTATTTATGCATCACAGACTTGAAACTTTATGGTATCCTCATATAGACATTCATATAGAATGAAATGATGAACTTTGTTATGTTTATGTGTGCCTTGTAAGTCTGTGGGAGTGGTAAACGTAAATATATACCAATAGATCAAGTCTGGTCGCAGTGCTTAAGGGTCTGTTAATAATACAACTCTTGATACAATTATATCATATATATATATATATATATATATATATATATATATATATATATATATATATATATATATATATATATATATATATATATATATATATATTTTACGGAAAAATTATATATTTTCAAGTTTTAGATCACATTTCTTTCTTTCCTATCATCTTTCTTCTTATATTTTACTGAAGTGGAGATATAGCCATACCTTTCCTATTCATTTATTTATGTATTTATGTATAGTATTTTATTTTATTGTATTTATGTACTGTATTGTTCTTATCTATTACAAAAATTTGGAACTAAACGTGTGAATATTTGCATTATTTGACTAAATGTAGCTGTTGTTCCGTCCAGTAGTGGGTAGAAATCACATTAAAACATTACTTTGTGATGTTTTCCATCAACATTTCTAAGAAGCCGCGAGTATTTTATTGCTTATCTGATCAATTTTTCTGCTATTTCGATTCGGTAATCTTTCAAAAGCTTAGCATAAAAAAAAAAATACTGAAGAAAATGTTGTGAAAACATTTTTACATCACTTCCACGTTGTGAAGAGTTAGTGATGTTTGTTTTTGGCTTGGCATATGCTGGAAGGCTTAAGTACGTAGGTTGAGGCGGCCAAATGAGTCCCCATTACTACCCCATTTGCCTTGGGAAACCTATTCGAGCTTCGGTTAAAGCATAATATGCTTTCTAGCTGACAGTAAGCCAGCTCGGCAAGATTGTTCATTAAGTAACTGCCCAAATGAGTCATTCTGCTGCGCACCAATGCCAGACACTCACACATAAGGTGATTTATGGATTCCGGTTCTTCATCGACGTCGCTGCTCCGGCAGTAGTCAGATGCAGTGATGCCTAGTCTATTTGCATGCCTATCTATAAGGCAACGCCCCGTAAGGATTACCATCACCACATTAACAATGTGTGTCTGTTAAGCGCCAGTAGGACTTGTGTTCATTGGAATTGGATTGCAACATTGTACTCTTCTTTGCTAGCTCGTCCGTGGTCTCGTTCTCTGATATGTACCTGTGCCCTGGCATCCATTCAAGGTGAATGTTGAACTGCACGGACATCTCGTTCAACAATCACGAGATGTTCTGCAATTATGGACTACTAATGAATTTAGGAAAATTGAATCTAAGGATTTTATTGCTGCTTTGCTGTCACTGAAAATACCTATATCCATGTGTGATATAACGTTACAGTTAAGCCAGTTCAATACTTCGTGAATTGTCAACATCGCTGCTTGAAAAACACTGCAGTGGTCCAGTGATCTGTCAGTCTGAAGGCCATTGCGAACTCCAAGTGTTTCATAGAATAATCCTACTCCCACCTGTTCGTCAAGTTTGGAGCCGTGGGTGTAGAAGTGAATTGATTCATTGCAAGGAGTGTGCCCATACTAGCAATCAGATCTGTCCGGAATGTGTGTAATACACTTGTTGTCGAACGTCAACTTTGTCGTTTCATAGTCAACTGTTTGCGGTAAAATGCTATAATGGTTTAGAGTTGTTACGGATAAGTCTTACATTCCACAAATATTTCTTGCGAATAAACACTGTAGTGTTGTACATTATATGAACACTCTAGGCAGTCAAAAGAAGCCTCAATTTTTATAATCAGTACAAAAGTGGCGTAGACATGATAGATCAAATCCTTAAAATGTGCACTTGCACGAGTCTAACTCTCCGCTGGCCATACTCGATCTTCATTAATATTTTAGACATGGCCGCTTTAGCTTTTTCTTCTTCTTCTTATGTGGCCATAACAACCGAATATCGATTTAGGCCGAAAATAACATGCCGCCTTAGCTACACACCTAATTTATCATACCTTTCATAAATCGAGCAAAAGCGAAGCATGTAGTAAAAACTTATATTTGCTTTACAAGGAACTCGTGCAATTAATAATCCAAACATCATCATGGTCCAATTTTCCATCTTTTTACGTGAACTACTAACTTTTACTTCGAATTGTTCCTCATATCACCTCAAATCATGTACAAACACTATTAACTATCACACCGTTAACTATACCATGGGCTATAATTTCAATATAAAATACACATTGGTACAGCTGTACCAAGAGTGACTAGAGAAGTTGTACGAAAAAGGTTGTTACACGAGGGTTAAGCTGTTCCGCTGTTCAAAATCCTACTGTTCCAAAGTTCGGAATATATTTTTTAGACAATGGCTATATGTAATGCGTATGTTCTATGCAAACTTTTGAAAAAAAAAATGATTATTTAATACAATAACATTAAGGAAATGCTTCACCCAAGTACTATGTGGTACAAAATGATAAGGGAAATGTATTAATTTCTATTTAATTAACTTCAAAGTAATTAACAAATAGGAAATTTATTATCACATAGCTAGTGTAATGTACTGTAACTGTAATTTCAACAAGTAGACAATTAAATGATTCATGTGCTGACATAAAGAGGATTATTTATGAAGAAAATTATTTATTAAGTAGATTACGAATGGTGATGATTTTTATATTAAAGCACACACACACACACACACACACACACACACAAAGGATGATGTTGATATATATTATTATATCTTATATTCGTACGTTTATCAATTGACACGAATAAAGAAGAAATGAATGCGCTTCATAAATTGGAGAAATGAAAAGAAGATGAAGAAAAACAAAAACATGGATAACATGTTTTAAAATTGGCTGTAAATTTGCGCCAATCTGCAAATAATGTGGCTCAAAATTAAAGAGGCAAAAAAATCGTCAACATTCCATAAGTTTTAAAAACATTCTAATTGTAGGTTACAGTGGGGCAAAATAGTAATAAATAATAGCATTTTATTGCCATTGTTGCCAGTAGGGAATCTAAGATGAAATAGGGTTTGTTGTATAGCTAAAGTAATGGATATTGTAACACTGTGCATGAAGTTCTCCATTCAAATCTAAGCTCGAATAACTCAAAGGCATTTTTGGGGGAACATAAATTTGATTTTATTCTTTTCCAAATGATGTCCATCCCATGGTAAATAATAGGAAATTTTTTTATTTCTGCTCCAAGTTTTGAATATGATTTTTCATACAATTTACACCATGAAATTTAGTATGTCCATAAATTGATTTCAAGCCAACTTACATATTCCTAAATTATAACTATATTTATGATATTTTATCCCAAATACTGAAAATAAAACTTGTATTTATTGTTTTATAATTATTTTATTTCAAAGTTGTATGTACTTCGCTGGTGCATCACAGCTGCTTCTATTAATCAAGAATATAATATAAATAAAATAAGCCGTTAAATAAACCAAAAAAAAAAAAAAACTGCTTCAAGTCTTCTGTTATCGAGCTAACACAGCAACATGAAGAGAACAAGAAGTAAAAACATTAAAGAAAAAGAAATCTGAATACTACATACTACTCTTTCGATAAAACATGAACATGAAGCAAGTTGACATCTCCAAAGTGAATGTTAAAAGAAAAAGGTGCTGTACGAGTGTATGTACGCAAATGGAAGTAGTGTTGAGCGATATGAGCGATAACAGAATACAGCAACATCAATAGCACACATGCCATACAAATTGTATATACACATATTCTACTCTCCTCTATTGATATTGGAGGATAGTGTTGTGTATTCTTAATAAATACACAATAAAACGAAGAAGAGACTGACTGACTGCTAAGTAAGTAGGTATGCCCATACATATGTGGGCTAGTATAAAAGTGTGCCGCTAAAATGATACAAATGTCATTTGGCTTGAAACGTTCGTACAGTAAATATGGGTAAGCAACGCGCATATAATTTCATAATAATCATAAATAATAAATAATAAATATTATAAAAACTAATTTATTTGTTGTGGAAGTGCATTAATATGTCTCTCATGTGTCATTATATGGAAGTTGTTTATTTTTTTCATTTTATTTCATTCAAAATCGGTTAATGAACTCATTGTCAACGTGAAAGTGCATAATATATAATGATAACACAAATGAGCATAAAAAACAACAATAAATTTTTGAAAACATTCCAACATATTTTATTCATGTGAAACTTAGGGCAAGCAACTGTGTAATATTTCCAAACGTGATAATACTAACAAGTCGCACATATGAGGTGCAAGTTTCATAAAAACCAAAAAAAAAAAAAAAAAAATAAACAGCAAATACAATTTGAATAAAAAAAATTAATAAAAAAAAAAAAAAAATGGTCAACAATTCAAAAGTGTACTCGACAAAATCTTATTAATATTCCAGAAACGTTTTTTAATTATTTGAATTTTTTATTTTTTTTTTGATTTGCTGTTTTTGGTAACGTCAAAGTCAATTTCAATGATTTTCATAATCTACAACAACAATGTAATATAATTATTTTTTGCAAGAAAAAAAAAAAATTGTAAAATCAGTAACCACCATGTGGCATGTTCATGATAACATTTTATGCTTTACCTCCCACTATTTTTTACAATCGTAAAGCAAATTATGACAATTATAATTGCATTCACTTCTTTAGTGTTCCTAATGTCTTGTTGTGTCACTCTAATTACATTTCCGTGTAAATACAAATACAGTTTCTGTTCAATTAAATTAGTTCGACTACAGATAAGATATATGAAGCAATTAAAATATTGCAAATGTTCAAGTAGTGCAATACATTAGCATGTGTTTTATAACATTGTTCATCAACATTAATTACACATCCCTTTGCACATTTACAGTGAAACATCTTCTCACAGCAACACTACTGTTGGGCATTGTCGCATTTTATGCAACAACAGCAGCAGCAGCAGCAGCAGCAGCAGCAGCAGGAGAACAACCCGCACGTATTGTCTGCTATTTCAGCAATTGGGCCGTTTATCGTCCCGGTGTTGGTCGTTATGGTCTTGATGATGTACCAGCCAATTTGTGTACACATTTGATTTATTCCTTTATCGGTGTCGATGACAAAACATGGGAAGTGCTGGTGATCGATCCTGATTTGGATGTTGATCAGAATGGTTTTAGTAATTTCACACAACTTCGTCAAACGCATCCGCAACTGAAGTTATCAGTGGCTGTAGGTGGTTGGGCTGAGGGTGGTTCAAAATATTCCAGAATGGTAGCAAATCGTGAACATCGTCTTAGTTTCATCCGCAGCGTCGTACAGTTTATGAAACAGTACAATTTCGATGGTTTCGACTTGGACTGGGAATATCCGGGTGCAACTGATCGTGGTGGCACCTATGGCGACAAAGATAAATTTCTATATTTCGTACAGGAATTGAGACGTGCATTCGATCGTGTCGGTCGTGGTTGGGAGATTACAATGGCTGTACCGGTGGCAAAATTCCGTCTGCAAGAGGGATACCATGTACCCGAGTTGTGCGAGTAAGTAAAGTGATAAAATGCTTTAAGAAAAAAATGTATTTTCTTTTTGAGTTGCAATGGAGAACAAAGATTGCATTTTTGTTAAGAAATTTTGAAATTTTCATCGGCTTAGTTTAAAAAAAAAAAAAAAGTTTAAATAGAGTTTCAGCTGGGTAACTTTTTATTTCGTGCCCAAAGTACGAAGGTTTCAAAAGAAAAGTTAAAAAATCATTTTCAATTCAAATTTGGATTAAATTTTATTATCAATATGGTGCTTGCGCCATTTATCAATAATTTTTGGGCATATTTTGATTTGCGTTGGCTCTTTTATTAGAGCCAAATTGGGCTTCTGAGCCCATCTGTTTAAAATGACATATTATTCAAACTGAGAATTCATACCCTAAGGAACTCGTTAGATAATAATAGTTAGTAAATAAATATTTTATCGCAAAAAAAAAAAAAAACAAAATCTCTCATGAAGGAAAAAATAGTTTGCAGAAGTCAACTTCCAGAACAAAAATATAAATGATAATTCATACCCTAAGAAAGGCGCTAGATCTAAAAAAAATTAGAGCAAAAAAAAATTTGTTTTAATCTCTCATGAAGGAGAAAATAGTTTTCAGAACAAAAATATAAATTTCTGCTGAAATATATTTTTGAATTATTTCCTCTCAGATTACTTGATGCTATTCATGCAATGACCTATGATTTACGTGGTAATTGGGCTGGCTTTGCCGACGTACATAGTCCATTGTATAAGAGAAAACATGATCAGTATGCTTATGAAAAATTGAATGTGGTAAGTATGCTATATAGGATTGTTGTTTTCTTGTGAGACATTTTAATTCTCCATTCACAGAATGATGGTCTCGCCTTGTGGGAGGAAATGGGTTGTCCTGCCAATAAACTTGTTGTCGGTATACCATTCTATGGTCGAACATATACATTGAGTGCATCCAATAAAAACTATAATATGGGCACATATATTAATAAGGAGGCTGGTGGTGGTGCACCAGGACCTTACACAAATGCTAGTGGCTTCTTGGCATACTATGAAATTTGTACAGAGGTTAAGGATAAAGCAAAAGGTTGGACTGTCGAATGGGATGATATGGGTAAAGTACCATATACATACAAGGATACACAATGGGTTGGCTATGAAGATGAGAGTTCGGTACAAATCAAAATGGATTATATCAAAGCGAAAGGTTATGCTGGTGCAATGACTTGGGCCATTGATATGGATGATTTTCATGGTTTATGCGGACGTGAGAATGCTCTAATGCATATTTTATATGATAATATGCGCGATTATATCGTGCCTGAACCAACACGTGAAACAACACCAAGGGTAAGTGTTGTTTAAATTAATTGCACACATTTTTTACGTACAGATGTTTGTATATTAGCCTGCGTTGACATTATAATTTCTTTGCCAACTAATCTAATTGTAATTTAAGTTGATTATTAATTGCTTTGTTGATTTTATCTTTATCGTTGCATGAATTACGAAAAACATATACAGCCAGAATGGGCAAAACCGCCAGCAACGCCACCAAACCCAGATGAAGGTGATATTGTAGTATCTGAATATACAACAACAACAAGGCGACCCAAACCAACTACAAGTCAACCTAGTACAACAAGGGTAAGTGCATTAATACCCCAAAATATATTGCAATAAGAAAAATATGATGAAAAGAATAAAACCATTAAATAGGAAGCATCCCTTCACATGCATAAATATGTACTAAAAATAAAATATATCTCACAAAGAATATTTTTGTTGTTGTTGTATTTGTTGCGCCGTCAGACAACAGACGACAATTAGCAGCATTTGCAATGTGCAAAATGTTGGCAACACAACAGTGGAAGCAATAATGTGGCCCTATTTTTAGTTGCCCTGCATTCGATTTAATATGGCAAATAATATAAAAATAATTTCGAGAAGAGAGTACTCTCTCTCTCTCTCTCTCTCTCACATTGTAGAAGCACTTTATTTTTAAGAGGCTGAACAAATGTAATGAAAAACGAAAAAAAAAAAAAAACAACCAACCAAAACTGTCAATGTGTAAATGCAAACATGCTGATATGTTCAATTGAACCCCCACAGCCATTCGAAGAATGCAAAAATAGGGAAATTCTTTTTTGAACTATGTACTAGAGTGCAATGATCGCTATCAAGAACAGTATTGAAATGATTACGTTTCATCATACATTGACATTGATTTTGAAAATTTTTTTCCAATGACAAATTGACATAATTTGATTTTGTATTCAATTGTAATTTGATTTATAGAAACCAGCAAAGCCTGTTAAACCATCAAAACCATCGAAAGCAACAAAGAAGCCAAAACCGACAACACCACAGGAACCAGCAATAAGCACAACAACAGCGGCGTCGACAATAACTGAAGCTCCTGTTATCAATGACACCACCAATATTGATTGTACCAACAGAGATTTCATACCGCATGCAGACTGTACTAAGGTATGTATCAATGCCCTTTCTTCTGTCCTCTCTAGTATTAATCGATTATACATTTTTTTTTTTCAGTATTATCGTTGTGTTCATGGTGAGGCAGTTGTGTTTGAATGCAAAGAGGGTACAGCATTCCATACCATATTGAATGTATGCGATTGGATTGAGAATAGCGATCGTTATTATTGTACTAAAATCAAACGAAAAGTATTGAGCAATGAAACAAAATAATTTCATTGAATACATACATACATATTGTAGCATATTATTCCTGTGCAACATGTGTATTTAATGCAATTATTTAGATAAATTAATTAATTTAAGCGATAATATATACACATTATTTGTTTAATACTAATAAATAAACTTTTATTGATATTTATTTAAATAAAGGGTGTTTTTTTCCACGATACGAGTATTAAATGGTAAATTCAATTATGCATTTCCCGATTTGCATAGTTTTATCGCCAAAAATTCACTCATTTATCGAAGAAAATTTGTGAAATCCCAGATGGTGTTTTGATTGTCTTTGGCTAATTTGAATTGAACTATAAATGCTTTATTGAATAAATTAAAATTCATGTAATTTATTATAATTTATTAAATTCACATTCTTGGCAATCTATTTAAAATGTGCACACTTCTTTAGCTAGTTAGTATTTTTGTCGAACATAAAATGGCACAATATTTACAATTGCAGAGTTGTATTTTAAATAAAGCACATACTACTTATCCACAATTGTAATCAAATATTCGAGCATTTCGAGAATATTGAATTTTATTTTAAGGATTTTTCATTTTAATTTATGAATAAATTTACATTATTCAATAAATAAATGCAAAGCAAAAAACAATAAGTACTCATTGCTATTCGAGCATTTCATCACAAAAATTCAAAATGAGCCAAAGTTATATGAATTTATTTTTAAACAAATGAGATAATTTTTAATTTTTAACACAAAACAACAATTCATTTTTGTTTTGTTTGTTTTTGATTTTGTGTAAATATCAATTTTTATTTTTCATTGTATTAATAAATGAAAAACAAGCGTGAAAACATCAGAGAGACATTGCAAAAGTGACAGACAGAGAGAGAGAGAGAGAGAGAGAGAGTGGTAGAGAAATGAGAGAAATGCATTGAGTGATATGAATATACACGTACTTATTATCATAATCAACATGTGACATAACATAAAATTGTTATTTCAGAAAAATATTTAAATTATTTAAATACTATTTAATTTTGTGATGAAGCCAACGCCAGCTTCTTGTATCATAGTATGGTATGCGTGTGTAGTCTGTGTATGATTAAAACATTTGCAACCTTTTAGTTAATTAATAGTGCAATAGCAGCAGCAGCAACGTCAACAGCTGTTGCTTGCAACATACATAAGTACTCGTTGTGTGCGTGTGGCTTTTTTTTTTGTTTTGTTTGTCTCTTTGTTCACTGAGTATAGAAATGAAATGGCATAAATTGAATATGACTCTTGGCATTTTGTGTTCAGCTTTCAAAGAGTTTCCATAGGGCTTACCTACTTGCTCCAACGAATTAAATGGGTGACTTGAAATAGAAGCTCAGTGAGAGGATGCTGTTTGAGAAGTAGTTGGCCAAGGCCAGAAAACATGTTCATAGAATTCATTCAACCATTCTACAATCTTTCAATGCCCTCTTAAAAAACGATTTATCACAGTGTTAACCGTTGGATGGTGGGGTAATTTTAAAATCGCCCTCAAGCTCACTGCATTCCGTAAGACATGCACCACATATGGAGCCTAAAGGCCTGCAACTCTTAAATACGGCCATGAATGTATCATTTGGAAAATGATTGAAAGTTTTCGAGAAATCATTTGTCACTTTATATACTCTCATACATATATATTTATATACATATGTATTTGCATAATCTTCCATTATATATTTTTCTAAGTATTCAAAGATTTGTTTTATAAAATAAATCTTTGAATTTTTTTTTCTTTTTGGTTTTTCTAATAATTATTTAACTATTTCTACATGCGAAAAATTCAACTACAACATGAGGGCATGGTGGTCAATGCTATGTAGAAATGAGAATATACATTTTGCACTTTATGAGACGAACAGAGCAAAAGTCTAAAATTAAAACTTGAGCAAACGATAGACAACGGACAATGGTCGTTGCTGTTAAAGGTGTTGTTATAGAAAAATTTTATTTTATAAGCGAATTTCAGTTAAATTAAAAAAAAAATATATATATAGTGAAATGTGTAAAAAAAGTACAATGCTATTAGAGACTTTAGTAAATATTTCTACATTTCAAGCTTTAATGAAAAAGCAAAAAAATTCCAAGTGGTGTCTTTCCGTTTTCAATTAATATTTTTATAATCAACATCTTATATTTAGTTTTCATATACTCGCGCATACATACAATGTCTATGTGCGTTTCTGTATGAGTGAAAATTGAGCAAACGAAGAAAACAAAAAAAAAAAAAACAAAAACACTCTCGTTTGTGGTGCACATCATATGAAACTCACTCAAAAACATTTTCGGTGAAAATATTATGTGAAAAAATTTTATTTGGATTTTCGTTATGAAAAGATGAAAAAATTTTCGCGGTCACAAGGTAAATTAGCGGGACCTCCTTGTTATGTTACGAATTGGTTTTGGACCGGGAGAGATCGACTCGTATATACTCGTACTCGTACATAATCAAATAAGAAGACAAACAAATTATTTATATTGAAAAAAAAAAAAATTAATTAAATTAAAATTAATAATTTTTATTCGAAAAATGTTTTAAACGGTTTTTTATATAATATAAAATTCATTTTAATAAAGAAATCCTAATAATACATAAATAAAAAGTAGCTAACAATTGTAGATAGGGACACTAAGGATTACCCTTGAAACGATTGTTAAGCTAAAAATATAATAAGATAAAAAATTTAAACGAGAATCACACACACACACACAACAAAAAAAGAAAAAAACCGAATCAAACGTGCGAACTTTATGAAACGGATGTGAAAACCAATTTTCGAATTAAAATAAAAAAAATAGAATTTTAATTTTTGACGTTAATTTTTGGATTTTTTTTTTTTTTTTTGGTTGCTTTTAATTAACGTCAATATAAAAAAAATTGTTTTTTTGATTTTAATTTTCTTCTAGTGCATACCGCGACGACATATAAAATTAGATTTTATATAAATGCAGAATACGAGAGTGTAACAATTTAATTTTTTGTTCATATTAACAAATTTTTTTTTAAAAGAAAATTTTAATTTATGAGGTGATTTAAGTACTAACCCATATCATAAAAATAACAACGCTATTTGGAGGAGAGTCTCGAAGAGAGTGTAACTGTTTTTTTGGTTAACTCATTATGAGGCCTTTAACGTTCTGGATCTTTTTGATCCTAACACTATTTGCCGTCTCCTTAAATGGTAGGTGTGATCAAAATTTTTATTTGCTGATAAATCAAATGCATTTTTACACTGTACAGCGAACAGAATATTCACACAAATATTATATAATACATAGTAGGTTGAGAGAAAGTAGATGAAGAAAAAAAAAAAATCAAATACATTTGCAAAAATGTCGTCGTGTCGTTGTGAATTCATAATAATCAATGCTACCCTAGCCATAGATTAATATCTATATCATATTGTGTGAAGAGCAACAAGCACCATCACGATCGTCGCCATAATCAACTGGTAACAGAAATCTACAATAATTTTCGAAAACAAAAATTAGTATGCATTTCATTTCCTACTTTTTAGTTGTCTACTTTTTTTTCTAATTTTTGGTTAATTCGATCGTTTCAAAAATCTAGTTGAGAATAAAAAAAAAAATAAAATAAAATAAAATAAGGAACATATATACATACAAATATATTCATATATACTCGCATATATTTACCTATCTAACATTTTTTTAAAAATATGTTTCAAATTTGTTCATACACGTTTGCTTGGCTGAGTGTGTCAGCATGTACGAGTATCGCATGAATGCTAAGCGTATCTATATGTACAATAAATACAAGGAGGTGGTGGTGGTGGTGGTGCCAATGATGCTTGCGTGTATCGTCCATTTTTCGTTGTTGTTGTTGTTGTTGTTGTTGTTGTTATTCATTATGTAGAAACCTATATCCTCGGCAGCGTAGCAAATCGCAAAAAAAAGCACACGAAAAACGAATAAAGAATCTCACAAATACGCGAAAGTAGAAATAAAAACCGCCAACGACACTTTCAAAAGCATATAAAACATTTCTAAAAACAACAACAATTGT
This sequence comes from Megamerina dolium, assembly GCA_963854835.1. Taxonomy (NCBI): domain Eukaryota; kingdom Metazoa; phylum Arthropoda; class Insecta; order Diptera; family Megamerinidae; genus Megamerina; species Megamerina dolium. The sequence continues at coordinate 7,289,778 of OY978526.1, read as the reverse complement.
CATGAGTGTTAACGTCAGCCTTGTCGAAGTTCAATTATACCCTACAATTAGTGCGAGTAGACTCTTGAAAACGTATGCGTGAGAAAAATTGTGTATTGTTTGGTATATGCGATTAGGAAATTCTTCTCTAAATATGATTTCATTGTGTTTCAGTTAACATCATTTCGATATGAAGCGAATTTGATACAAAATCGATTGTTATTTTGTATTTTCGACAAACAAAGAATTTATGTTCAAGCAGATTCGAATGAAAATCAAATTTTCAGTCAAAACTTACCGGAAAAAAACTAAATACAACACTGTATTGATGCCACTGGTGCCCTAACATTTATTTTGTTGTCCAATCCCCCATCAATTGAATTGATTTGATGTATTTTACTTCAGGATTCGATATTGCATCGTACACATGACTAAAAATCAAAACATGTATAATCCTATGTATATAAGCCGCGAAAAATGGATTCCAACTTGTAGAAATATTGTTTCACCATTGATTATTTGTACACAATGTCTAGTAGTAATGTGTTTTCTCTTTTTTGTCGAAATTCAAAAAAGAATATGCAAATAAACACTTTTGATTTGAGATAAACTCATTTTTTAGCATTAAATTGCCTGCTCATTTGTTCACATTGCTAAATATATTCAAAATGCAGGGTTTTAATTGTTGTTCTCAATTAATGTACTAAAACTGAATTTCATGATGGAGACGCCATATTTTTGAAAATAGTCAGATATTATAGTATATTTTAAATTATAGTAGTTATGGATTTTATAGTGACATTAAATTATATAAATCGAAAATAATAAATGGACAATTTTGTGAATTTTTTGAAAATATTTCATTTATTCATTAAAGTTGAAGGAAATATTTTATAGAAACGTATTCATATTTGAGTACTTAGTATTGAAAATCTATGATGTAGGGTGCATGCATCTAAACCATAATAATTATAATAGATAATAATAATAATAACAACAACGATATCAATAGCAGATATGACGCTCGCTCAATTTGCAGATGAGCACAATCGGTGATCCTACCCCTTGCTTTATATATCGTTTGTAATAATTTAAATATAGAATTGAAAATAAAATGAAAATATTATTATAGTACATATTATAGCAAAATGTATGATGAGACCTATACATATGAAATTCGTATGAAAGAAAATTTGTGATAAAGCTCATATGTTGGTAGATAGATAGATAGATACACCTAGTGAAAAATCAAATAGCATATAAATGCCAAAAAGAAAAGTTCTTGAAAATTACGCTAAAATATATATTAAATATATTATATAAAAATATAAATAAATTAAGTATATATACACACATATGTATATTCTTATGTATGTATGTATGTATGTTATATCACTGATATCTGTTGACGTATGTACATATACATACATATCTATATGTAATGTATGTAGATAAGTGTGAATGTTATTACATATTTATATCATATTTTTTTTTTTTTTTGAAATTCTTCGTTTCTATGGACAAGATACTGCGTGATCAATGAATTCATCTAATGATGAGCAAATATACATACGTACGATATACTATATATACATTATTGCGTTGGTGTAAAGCAGAGCATATGAAAACATAAATAACAAAAAAAAAATAAAAAAAATAAAAAATTAAATAAAATAAAAATCATTGAGTGATTTGTTTGTTATCAAAATAAACAATGGATATTAATAAACAACAACATTTGCATTTCGATTTGGCAATCGAAATGCATTAATATTTATTATACCTTACTTACAAGTAATTATGTTTTACATATAGGTATAGTAAAATACATACTATCAGTATTGGTATGTTGACATCGCAACACTTTTAGGCTTATAGTTAGTCAATGTCATTATGAACAATAAGGGGTTGTAAGACCAAATCAGTACTAAAACGAAATTTGTTTATAAATAATTATAGGTAATAAATATAAAAATTAATTATTATTCATAAATAGTTCCATTCTATTTTATAAATACTATACGTAATACTACAACAAACTAAGTAGTGATTATAATAATAAAAATGAAAATTACTTAGAATTATCATTGGGGAATGGGGCCATATCACAATCTAGTACGAATGTAATTGCATCGAATAATCGATAAAATATTATTGGCCATTTTTCTAAAACCATTGGAGTATTTTTTTAACATTATCGATAATTAATATTATCGAATTGGTAAAAGAAATGCCTAAAATGTTATCATTTGACTTACCATTGCAATTCTCGGCAAGAATCGATGCCAATTTGTTTGTTTGTTCATTAACAACAAATACAAGTATTTATAATAAAATTTAGATCGACTATATTTAACCGATATTTGTTGCAAGAATAAATAAGAAACAAGTAATTCATTCGTGGAGTAAATTCAAGTAAAAATCGACTGAAATCATTTGACTAAAATTGTATGTGCTAATTTTTTCAAATATTTTCTTGTTACTTATTCAAATTATTCTTCTTCATATTCAATGCACTTTTTCCCACGACATATGATTCGCGAGTGCGTGTTGTAACCATTGGAATGGTCTCAATATCATAGAAATGCACATATTTTAAATTTGTTCGCGTACATTACCATTACTTTCTCTCGCAAACGGAAACCTGTCAAAAACTTGCAAATGGACAATCAGGATGTCATTTTTTTCTAAATGTGTTGGAAAATGATGGAACAATTTTTACTATCACAAAATATTAGTTATCTTCAATTTTTATGCTCTCATTTTTGGATCTTTGACACATAAATCGAGTACGCAACACTTTCCCTGTCGACAATTGTTAACAATTGTTGCAAGTTGTCAGTTAGCGAACAAAACTTTTATTTCGTGCTAAAATGTACAATTGGCAATTCTTCTCACAGTAAAAATTTGCATTTCCATTATTCAGAATTGGTAGATATGTATATAGTAAGTAGATTCATTTCAAATATATCATGAATAACAGTACCGTAAGAGGTGTTTGGTCCAAGTTCTTTAAAGCCTATAGTGCCAATAAATTATATAAATAAAATAATGTTTAAGAAATGCTCAATCGGCTAAATACTCGAATACTAGCGACTAAAGCAAAAAGAAAAAAATCGCACACGATCAACAAATATTTTAAAATCTTCTGCTCGTTACTCTAGTAATACCCATTGATTCAATTTATTAATGCATGCGAACCTAGCTTTAGTAAAACGTCATTTTTTCATTTACTTTATTTCATTTCATTTTTTTTTTTTTTTTCATTCTGATATATATCTTTCTTGTTCATGTACGCCGATTTATTGATAATTTTCCAATAAGTGTGGAAACATTTTAATAACATAATATTCGTAATATGTTTACATAAAAATTGAGTTTTAATTTATATTTACTCTTGTAAATTATTCTAAGAACTTGCAGTAGAATAATCGATTAAAGATCGATTATCGATTTGTTTGGGTAAAAAAGTTTACTAGGATCAACATAATAGCGGGATTAATAATTATACTTATCATTTTCTATATAGCAACAGGAAGGAAGAAGAAGATGCAGAATATGGCGTAGTTTCATCTATTTCGCCTGATAACTTTTAAGAAACATAATTTTCTCTCAAAACCCAAACAAAAATCTGTTACACAGCATTTAAATTTCATTTTTCTTGAGCATTGATCTTAATAAAAAATGTAAAAATGTAAATATCTAAAATTGTTGATTTGAACCTGGAAAATTATATCTTTACAATGTCTACAGTACTAAAGTACTTTGACAAAGCACTTGCGTTGCCAATTGCAATTCATATTCTAATAAAATTTAAAATGTTTTTTGAATTAAAGTAAATTTAAATTAATTTAAAAATAATTTTTCTTGAGCATTGATCTTAATAAAAAATTTAAAAAATATATAAAATTGTTGACGGAGTACTTGCGTTGCCAATTGCAATTCATATTCTATTAATTTTAAAATGTTTTTCGAATATATTACATCAAACCGTTTTTTAGACAGAGGAATGTATTTATTTCCAACTGTACATAATTTCATCTATTAGCTAATTCTGAAAGGCTGAATTATTGTAATGTTGCAATAGATGCATACATTAAAATAGGTGGGTATATCATCTATATATGTATATATGTACATATGAATACTAGGAAATAGTTCTAAATCTGAGACTAAGTAAAAATCTAAAATCCCATGAAAAGTTCGAAGTGATTGCATTGTGTCTTTTAAGTTGAATAATTAATAATTACGATATTCCAATTAGGCTCTAGCCATAATATTTCTGTATTTTCGTCTACATGTGTTAATTGCACAAAATGGTTAAATCTCATTAACTCAATTATACTGCACCATGAATTGCTGTCGACCTTTATGTTTTAGGAAATAACATTTTTCGCAACTGATCTCCCTTTGTCAGTGTCATAATTAAAAATAGATAGATATGTTACATGTGTACAATGAAAAATGACCTTAAAATGTTGTCATTCGTTCGAATTCATTGAGTCAAGTGACCTCAAAGAAAAGAAAAAAAGAAATAGAAAAAATACAAGGAAAATCATATGGAGCTAAATATGAAGGTGTAGCAAAGAAAAAAAAAATACAAATAAATAAATAGAAATTATTAAATTAACGAAACAAAAAAAAAAAAACCCACAAATTGTAAACTTATGTATGTGGGATATAATGGGCAAATTGCCAACCAAATATTTAATAAAGAGAAAGAACAGAAAAAGGAAAGCAAAAACAATATCACGCAGAAGATACGCAAGTGAAAAATATTGTAAAATATTCATAAAAATAAAATTATTAATTTGAAATCTAATGAAATTAATGTCAAAATGGCGGAATATATATATACAATAATGCAATGAAATGGAAATACTCGTGCATTCATATGTATAGGCATGCTTACGTATGTATGCGCCTTGCAATGAAACTATTTATTAATGTCCCAATGTAAAAATGCTTCAGTGTAAAAATGCAAAATGTCATGCAACAATTATTTACAATTACCAACAAAATTTTATTAAATTCCACTTCAAATTTCAGCTGTGTTAGCCAGTGGTGGTTCCGATGTTGGACCAAGTGAGTCCGAATGTCGTCCCTACATTGAAAAGGCTATCAACGAATTGAAAACAGGTGAGTTTATTTATGATGTATGAATAATTTTGTCTTTTCGTTATTTTTTTATTTTTGACTATTAGTATTTTAATCAAGATATGTGGAAGCTTAGGTAGCTGCCATTCCAACATTCCAATCGGGTTTCTCTTCGCTTAACCTTTATGTAGCTGAATAGTTGATGATAATGGCTTTAAACTATTTTTGATAAAGCTAGTATGCCAATATCTTTGACAGATTTTTAAGACTTCTACCTAGTAACAAGCTGAAGAGGAATACGTATTCATACAAACATGACAGTGAAATACCCATTAATTGGCTCGAGTTATGGTTTGATTTGATTCGAAAGTATTGAAGGTAGTGAAAGAGCAAACTCTAAAAAACGTCTATGCCCCTATTACGAATTGTCAACTCAACTGAACGAGGCAACTATTAATTAGACGTTGCCATTAAGAGGCGTTAACTCCTAAAATTAAAGATATCTGCATAATTTCTATGAGAGCTATAAAACTGTATCGATAATTTTTTAAACACTATCTGTGTTATTGGGCGTATATATCTTATGCCAAATGTCATCGCAATGACTCGAAATTTGTACAAAATGGTCAAACATGTTTCAAATGACTAAGAGAGTGTCAAATCAGCAAAAATATTTCCTTATGTCTGTGGCGAATCCTTCAGATTATAACAAACATCATCACATCAGTCTGTTACGTGTGTAGAAAACTGGCGTCACATAATGATTAATGATATTAGCGGTGCAAAAAATTAGTTTGAGTTGAGAATTACTGTCCATCCATATACCTACTATATTTTTAAGTATAAATAAATAAATAAATAATAAAATAAAAACAGCAACGTGTATTTAGTTTCCAATGAATCAATTTTCGAAAATATTTTAAAATTGGTGAAAATCTTATGAACGATTCTAGTACATCATCATGTCACACACGTCTTTTCAAAATGTCCATGATGTGAAACAATGAAAGCCAACAATATGAATATGATTATTTTTAGAAAATTTTTATAAATAAATAATACTGAGATATTGTAGAGAAACGTTTTAATGTATGTAGCCTGTACGACTTGATAGTTAGTATATAATAATCATCATTTTTGTATAAGCAGATGCCAATGGAGGCACAACGACTAAAGTTTCTGAGGAAATGCAATCTGACCAACCACCAGGCGACGGCGACGATGACGACGATGACGACGACGACGGCGACAATGACAAAGAAACGGTAGAGATCACTGATGCCGACTCCATTGAAGATAGTGTGAGGATATTGCCAAAGGAACTCGATCTGGATCAAGATGGCATACCGAACGAAGAAGACACCGATATTGATGGAGATGTCATACCCAATGAAGATGATGAAGATATGGACGGTGATGGTATACCGAATGAGAAGGATGAAGACATGGATGGCGATGTTATACCAAATGAGAAGGATCGTGACATGGATGGCGATGGTGTGCCAAATGAACGTGATCTAGATTTGGATGGTGATGGCGTGCCAAATGTCGTCGATAATGATCTCGATGGAGATGGCGTACCGAATGTTATTGATAAGGACATCGATGGCGACGGCGTTGCCAATGTACATGATACTGACATTGATGGCGATGGGGTGGTCAATGCAAATGATAATGACCTGGATGGTGATGGCATTTCCAATGATCAAGATGACGATACGGACGGTGATGGTATGTAACGAACGGATGTTTATGTGTGATTCGTTTCAATTATGCAACTTTGAACAGACCTCATGCACTATGGGCGCCTAATAATAGTAATGTTGGCGTTGTATGATATACAAAAATAATAAACGAGCAGAAGAACAAAATTTGGTTGCTAATACATTTGCTTGGGATATAATTATAGCCCTAATTAACAGATTGCTTTTTTAAACGACTTTCTAACGTCAATGCAACACGAGATATCACAAAATGAACGCCACCCCAGGCACCAAATATTGCGGCTAAGCACACCGGGGTAGGTGATCGAGTTGTCTTATCTCACCAACACACACACACAATCCCCACCAATCTCCAGTTTACTCTCTAACCCATAACCATATTTTCACATCCATGCGCCTCTACACGACCATCTAACGATTTGGACAAACCGGTGACGATAAACGATCCCGTAGTCAATACTCACATAAATATGAGCCAGGCAATCGCACCCTTATATAGGCAAATTAAAATTGTTTATTTCTATTAAATATGTAGTAGTTGAATTTGAAAAATTTTAATATTGTTTATTTCTAATAATTAATTATATACAATTAAATACAGACGCAGGGTTGATTTTTATTAATATCAGATAATTTTCAATTTTAGTACATACTATTTTGAATACAACAAAAATTCTACATTACAGGCATACCTAATGGAGACGACGACGACATCGATGGCGATGGTATACCAAATGAAGATGATGACGACATCGATGGTGATGGTATACCGAATGAAGATGATGAGGACATCGACGGCGATGGTATACTCAATCATGAAGATGATGATATTGATGGTGATGGAATTCCAAATCACGAAGATGATGATATCGATGGTGATGGAATTCCAAATCACGAAGATAATGATATTGATGGTGATGGTGTGCCCAACGACGAAGATGATGATATTGATGGTGATGGTATACCAAATGAAAAGGACGATGACATCGATGGCGATGGTATTCCAAATAGCCAAGATGATGACATTGATGGCGATGGAATACCTAACAATCAGGACAATGATATTGACGGCGATGGCATTCCCAATATAGAAGATGACGACATTGATGGTGATGGCATATTAAACCACGAAGATACCGATATCGATGGCGATGGTGTTCACAATACTGACGATCATGACATCGATGGTGATGGCATGCCGAATGATGAGGAACCCAAAAGTTTAGATATCGACGGTGATGGCATACCAAATGATGACGATACTGATATTGACGGCGATGTCATACCCAACGAACTAGATGAGGATATGGATGGCGATGGAATACCAAATGACCATGATCGTGATGTGGATGGCGATGGAGTGCCCAATCTACACGACGAAGATAGTCATGAAGAAGTAACGGTTAAGCGTTCGAAACGTGAAGCCGTAACGAAGGGTAAGAAAGGTGATCTGGACGGTGACGGTATTCCCGATGAGGATGACGATGATATCGATGGAGATGGTATCCCCAATGAAAAAGACGATGATATCGATGGTGATGGTATACCCAATGAAAAGGATGATGATATTGATGGCGATGGCATACCTAATCACGAAGACGATGATATGGACGGTGATGGTATCCCTAATGAAAAGGATGATGATATGGATGGGGATGGTGTACCAAATGACGAAGATGATGATATCGATGGCGATGGTATTCCCAATGAAAAGGATGATGATATGGACGGAGATGGTATTCCAAATACTCAAGACGATGATATTGATGGCGATGGCATACCAAACGTTGATGATGATGATATTGATGGCGATGGCATACCAAACGTTGATGACGATGATATTGATGGTGATGGCATCCCGAATGCTGAAGACGATGATATCGATGGTGATGGTATCCCGAATGCTGAAGACGATGACATTGACGGCGATGGCATACCGAATGCTAAAGATGATGATATTGATGGTGATGGCATTCCAAATGCCGAAGACGATGATATCGATGGCGATGGCATTCCGAATGCCGAAGACGACGATATTGACGGTGATGGCATTCCGAACGCCGACGACGATGACGTTGATGGCGACGGTATTCCGAACGCCGAAGACGATGATATTGATGGCGATGGTATTCCGAATGCAAAGGACAATGATATTGATGGCGATGGTATACCCAATGATAAGGATGATGATATGGATGGCGATGGCATACCGAATACTGAGGATAGCGATATCGATGGTGACGGTATACCCAATGACAAGGATAACGATATTGATGGTGATGGTATACCCAATGATAAAGATCATGATATTGATGGCGATGGTATACCCAATGATAAGGATAGTGATGAAGATGGCGATGGTGTACGTGATGAAGATGAACATGCTGATGATGAGAATGCATCAGAAGAGGATACAAAACCAGAAGATGAGCTACTTTGGGTAAGACAAAATGTCCTATATTAGGTATATACGATATTTTAATTGATTGATGTTTACTTTCATTCACAGGAAGGTGATATTCCTAAAAATCTTCGCAGTCGCAAACACATTTCTGAACTGTTGCAACTGAATGAAGAATTCAATGCACGCGAAAAGGCAATTGATAATGTGGCCGAGGTCGTTTTGCGTGACATTAAACGTATTTATGAAACCGCAATTAAACCATTGGAAACTCTATATAAATATCGCGATTTGAGTAATCGTCACTTTGGTGATCCAGAAATATTCTCCAAACCATTGGTGTTATTCATGGGACCTTGGTCGGGTGGTAAATCGTCAACCATCAATTATCTGATCGATAATGAGTACACACCCAACTCGCTTAGAACTGGTAAATTGCATTAAAATAGACATTTTTTTTGGGATTTTCAACTTTATATATTTGTCTGTAGGCGCCGAACCTTCACCCGCTTACTTTAATATACTTATGTGGGGCAATAAGACCGAAGTATTGGATGGTAATCAATTGGCGGCTGATTACACTTTCTCTGGTTTACAAAAATTCGGTGAAGGTCTTGAAGAGCGTTTACGTGGTTTGAAAATGCCAAACAAATTGCTTGAAAAGGTGAGTAAAAGTATAGAGAAAAGAGCCCCCGAAGAGCCTTTGCCAAGGAGCTCTTCCAGTATGGTTGAACATGCTAAAGCTGAACAGTATTAGAAGAAAATGCTCAAATTTCAAAATGAACTCTTTATTTCAAGGTAAATATTGTCGAGATCCCTGGTATTCTAGAGGTACGTAAGCAAGTATCACGCCTATTTCCGTTCAACGATGCCTGTCAGTGGTTTATCGATCGTGCAGACATCATCTTTTTGATTTATGATCCAGCTAAATTGGATGTCGGTCCAGAGACCGAAGCGATTTTGGATCAGCTCAAGGGCCGTGAGTACCAGACTCGCATCATACTGAATAAGGCTGACACTGTCAAGCCAGAAGAATTGTTGCGGGTGCAAAGTGCTTTGATATGGAACATTTCACCATTAATGTCATCAGCGCAGCCACCATTGATGTATACGACTTCATTATGGTCGCATCCCTATCAGGATGGTGCTCCAGCACGTTTGTTGTTGGCACAAGAGCGTGCATTCTTGAGGGATTTGCGTACTGCTGTCGATAAGAGGATTGAACATAAGATTGCAAGTGCGCGTCGTTTCGCTGTGAGTAATTGCGACAAGCGACCACTAAAATATGTATATTTCAATTTTTTATATTATTTCTTATGCAGGTTCGCGTCCGTAATCATGCTAAGATGGTCGATTGCTATCTGAACACTTATTACAATCACAAAACCTTATTCGGCAATAAGAAACGTATTGCAGACGACATTATCGATCATCCGCAAAATTATCACATCTATGAGGGTTTGTCGACGCTCACAAATATCTCACGTTATGACTTGCCGGATCCTGAAGTCTATCGCGACTTCTTCCGTTTGCATCCACTCTATGAATTCAAGAAGCTAACAGATACATGCACTTATTTCCGTGGTTGTCCAATCACTAAATTGGATGTGGCTATTGCTTACGATTTACCCGAACTGACCGGCAAATATAAGAAAATGTCTGAAGCTGCTCTTGCAAGTATCGATGAAGTGAAAGATGACGATAATGATAAAATCACGGATGATCAATCACATGCGAAAAAATCCAAAAGTTGAGTGCAAGGCTGACGAATACAATGCCAAATAAACGTTTTTCTTTTCTTGTTTTTTATTATTATCATTATTATTATTATTTTTTTAAATTTCTATTCAATTTTTGTGAAGAGAGAGTATGGGCATGCACTCCCAAAAGTATAACTTCCAAAGGGAATTATTGAATAGCAATGATTTTCTACTTAATTGTGAGAAGGGTTGCTTGCATGTTCATTATGACACCAAACTGGGAGCAATTTTCAACTTGTGTAGACACATGGAGAGACATACATGCACATGCATATGTACATACAAAATACAATATTTGTAGAGAGAGAGAGACACGAATATTATTCAGTATGTCTGGGGAGCCTGACCATTATTAGAAGATTTAATTACAAATCGAATATTTAATAAAGAGAAAACAAACAAAAAATGAGAGAGAGACACACACATAGAGCGATTATTAAATGAATAAAAGCACACAAAACACACTGATATATGAATTGATTCGGAATGAAATGTGTATGAAATTCTCATAAAATGGTCCCATATGAGTGAAAAAGGTGAAAAGTGCGATTTAATTGATGAATCTCTTACGATATTATTAAATTATTATTTGAATAACTTATTCGAATTACCTTTGCACACAATTACACAATTTTATTAAAGCATTTATTTCATTTGTTAGAATATTTACATGTATTCAAACTTGTAAATTGTTATAATTACATGTAAAATGTGAGATTTTGTAGTCGAATTCGAATCTTGGTTGTAAATGTTTTTTGTTTATTGGTATTGTTTTATTTTGATTATTTTCTTTTGAAAAATACACCGTTTTCACCACAATCCTGTCATAGATAGTAAGATCCAAGAAAAACGCACGAAAGCTTAAAGACCAATATTGATGATGATAAATTAAAATTACAAATTGTAATAAAATGAAAATTTCTTTATTAATAATAAAAATAATAATAATAATAATGCAGTCTTAAACTAAACTAGTAAATTGAATAAAGATGTCATTTAGTAGAAGCAATTAGCGAAGTGTATAATACATTTCAAATGTAATAAGAAATTCAATTGAAAATGACTAGAAAATAAATGAATAAATATCATCTATAGGAAACCTACAAAAATTGTTTTATTTAAAATAGCTAAAAAGTCGGTTACATGAAACTCCAACTCTTGTGCTACAAAACAACAAGACTCTAGTTGATGTAATAATAAAATAGAAACGGAATATGCGCGCTCGTCAACATTTATTAATAACTCAAATATTATGAACAACATAAAGCTATATAGTACGCATTTAGGTAACTTGTAAATTATTTGATTGATATTGTTCCTGTGTCAAAAGGCTGTTTTTAATCTCTTCGCAATTTTCTGGTTTCGGTAAAACGATTGCCAGATAACCCTCACCTTCAGCAGCAGTCTCTAAGCGTTTTGGATATTTTGCCAAATCCACATTTACTTCCACTAATTTTCCTCGTATACAGCTGGGAATTTTATATATCTTGTCATCTTCAGCTGTAAGTATAGCCAATGTCGAATCAGCTTGTAGCACCATACCGCCTTTTTTACCCTTTCCTTTGACTGCATTCTTACTGCGATCAGCATGACCAATATCGAAATTAATTGACTTAATTCCCACCTTAAGTGCTGGATGTTCGGGAGCCAGACATATTAAACAAATACGATTTGAATGGAAGAGCACCTGATACGGTGCAGCTTCCGAACCAGATGTAGTGTAATAGTAACGAGTGAAAAAACGATCAACTACACTGGGATAATCTTCAACATATTCATCGGTAATGGGTGTTACTTCACGACCACATATAAATTCATTTTCGTGCTTGAAATAGTAAGGCTCCAGTGGATCTTCGCTTGTATTTGTCTCCATGCTGTTGCATTAATTGATATTCTGTGATGTGTTACGCAAACGTTCCCTTACTTGTTCCTGCCTCTCACGAGCTTTAGCACGATTTGCAGCTGACCGACTTACACGCTCTTGCTTTAAGCACTTTACTAGGGCCGAGTCAATCGAGTTGCAAACTCCAATAAATCTTCCAAATGCGTTCTATAATAATTTAACGAAATGGCAATGGGGAAATGACATTTAAATTCAAACTTGTAATATAATTCAATTTTTAAAATATAGAGAACCTCTGTATGACAGCTTTTCAAATCTTCAATAAGCTTGTTACATTCAGGTGAGTGCAAATGTGGTGATAGATCCGTGTGCATCTTCCAAATTGCCAAAATGTATCGTCTTCTAATTCCCACCACACAAATATTTATTTGTAACGTCAAAATCAGATGGTAAATATACCACCATCTGTGTTGCCAACCATGTGTCATCTGTAAATATTGTAAGACTAAAAATGCCTAAAGATGGGGCATTGTTTACAAAGCAAACTTTGACAGATAATTTGCAGCAACACGTGTGGAACCAGTAATTAAATTGTGTTTTCTTGCATTAATATATCGAAATAATGTCTGCGAGCAAGAAAAAGAATTTAAATGCTATGGAAGAGGATGCTGGCAACAGCGATTCTGATAGTTCTAGCAGTGATGATGAGGATGGTTCACCCCATCCGGAGGCTTATACCGGTAACGAGGTATGCATTCTTTATATTCTTTCAAGTGTGAATCTATTGTTTAAAATTCGTACAGGAGGTTCAAGTAGATTTCGAAGGTCGTTCCCCTATTGATCCAGATCGTGATGGCATATCACAATTATTGTCGCGACTGTTTCTTAAAGCACACATCAATATCAAACAAATGGCTGATTTAATAATTGGTGAGTTTTGCATAGAATATGCCAAAAGACAGTAATACATAATACAATTTTTAGCACAAAATTATGTGGGCAGTGTTATTTGTCAATGTAATGATGATGTGGAAAGTGATGCCGATGATGAAATGTGTGAGGACGGTACTATATTTGGTATTACAACAGTGGTGAACATGACGGCTAAAAAAGATACCGCCTGCATCGAACAATTGCGTACATATATTGTAGAACGCGCTGAGAAACATGCTGTAGATTCAGTGCTTACACATTTTCGTGATGTGCTTGGGAATGAAGCGCGACCAGTGGGATTTTTAATTAATGAACGTTTCATTAATATACCACCTCAAATTTCCGTTCCACTACTAGAGAATATGTACAAAGAAGTGCAGAACGCTAAACAGAAAGGCATGAAATTTGATTTCGTTTATTACCTGATGATTGTAAAATTCTTTCGGAAGGAAGCACGTAAAAACAAACCTGCAGAAGATACATTTACTAATGCTGAGGAAGAAGTATTATGCAGAAATGCTGTCAGTTCTTTTGAGTATTCAGTAGCCGATGAATGTGATATGGGAATGTCTGGCGATTGGCTGGAAGGAGATCCAACATTGACACCATACAGAAAAGTAATTTTATTCGATGCAAAACAGTTGCCACAATTAATCGCAGAGATACAGAAATTCATTAGTGGAGAAGAGGCAAATTAATTAAGTTTTGTTAAGAGATTAAACATTTGACCAACTTGTATTTTCATGTATGTTAATTTATGTAATACATTCTACATATAATTATATTTGGGATAAATGCATGCATAGAATTTGATCTATGTAATTCAATTTTTATAATTAAATATTGCTTTGTTAACTTTTTAATATAGCCATTTCTCAACGACAATAACCTTGGTTTCAATTTAAGTTTTGTAGTTTGCACCCAAACGTTGCTACTACATTTTGAATGTGTATATTCCCTTATCAAATATGCCAATCATAAATACGAAGGATTTCTTGAAAAACGCTAACATGATAGAATTATGGAATACTCTGAGTGAAGCGAAATTCCACTTGATAGCACTGACAATTATAATGCAAATCTGAGCATGGTATACAGCACCTTCACCAAATATTGAATAACAAATACGAGTACGAACAGGAATACGAGCATTAAAAGAGACTTAAATGTACATATTAGCAAGTTCCGAAGAAATAAAAACAACCTGCAGAAGCTATGTTCATAAATTCATCAAAATCACTTTTAAAAATCTCAACCGTAATAATAATTATACTTACTTACTTACTTACTTATGTGGCCATAACAACCGAATATCGATTTAGGCCGAAAATAACATGCTTCGCCAGCCATCTCTGTTCTTCGCTAGCTGGCGCCAGTTAGAAATTCCAAGCGCCGTCAGGTTCTCCAGTACTTGGTCTTTCCACCGGAGGTTTGGTCTTCCTTTGGTCTTCTCTCGGGTTCCGAATATAACACCTTCTTAGCTGGAGCGTGTTCTTCCATTCGCTCGACATGACCTAGCCAGCGCAGCCGCTGGATTTTGATGCGCTTTACTATGTCAATATCGGCATACAGCTCGTACAGCTCATGGTTGTACCTTATTCGGTACTCACCACCAACGCAAATAGGTCCAAAGATCTTGCGTAGGACTTTTCTCTCGAAAACTCCAAGTATTCGCTCATCCGAGGTGGAAATTGTCCAGGCTTCAGCGCCATATGTTAGGACAGGCATGATGAGAGACTTGTAGAGTGTAGTTTTCGTTCTTCGAGAGAGGGCTCGACTTCTCAATTGCTTACTCAGCCCAAAGTAACACCTGTTAGCAAGAGTTATCCTACGCATGATCTCCAAGCTGACGTCATTACTGCTGTTAATGCTGGTTCCAAGATAGACAAAGTCCCTTACTACTTCAAAAGCGTAGTTGTCAACAGTGACGTGCTGTCCAAGACGCCGGGACTCTTTGTTTGTTGACACTAGATACTTCGTCTTGCCCTCGTTCACCGTGAGACCCATCCGACGCGACTCTCTTTCCAACTCTGAGAATGCTGCACTGACTGCTCGCGTGTTCATGCCGATTATGTCAATATCGTCGGCATACGCTAACAGCATGACACTTTTGTTGAAGATAGTGCCATTATGTCGTAGATCAGCAGCTCGTACTATTTTCTCCATAATAAGATTGAAGAAGTCGCACGATAACGAATCACCTTGTCTGAAACCCCGTTCGGTATTAAACGGTGCGGAGAGGTCCTTCCCAATTTTCACTGCACAACGGGAGTTATGCAGTGTAATTCTACAAAGTCGAATGAGCTTTGCAGGAATACCGAACTCAGACATTGTTGCGTAGAGGTAATCCCTTACCGGACTGTCGAAAGCGGCTTTATAATCAACAAATAGGTGGTGTGTGTCGATCTATATTTCTTGGGTCTTCTCCAGGATTTGGCGCAGTGTGAAAATCTGGTCGATGGTGGATTTACCAGGTCTGAAGCCACACTGATAAGGTCCAATCAGGATGCTGAGCATAGGCTTCAACCTTTCACACAGTACGCTCGATAGAACCTTGTACGCGATGCTCAGGAGACTTATTCCACGGTAGTTGGCGCAAATTGTGGAGTCTCCTTTTTTATGTACAGGACAGAGAACACTGAGTCTCCAATCATCAGGCATGCTTTCATCCGACCATATTCTGCTTATGAGCTGGTGCATGCGGGTGAGCAGCTCATCGCCTCCGGTCTTAAACAACTCGGCAGGCAGGCCATCAGCACCTGCAGCTTTGTTGTTCTTCAGCCTTAAAATGGCCGTTTCAACCTCGTCATAGTCGGGTGGTGGAACATCAACACCATCATCTGTAATTGGGGTTATCGGGCATTCTCCTCCACTGGCGGAATTGTTCGTAGCATCGCCATTCAGTAACGTGGAGAAGTGTTCCCTCCATAGGCTCAGTACACTCTGGACATCCGTAACCAGATTCCCATTTCCATCACGACAAGAAGAGGCTCCGGGATTTAAACCTCCACTCAGGCGCTTGATCTTTTCAAAGAATTTTCGAGTCTCATTCTTGTCGGTACACATCTCTATCTCCTCACACTCGCGTCTTTCCAACTCCCTCTTCTTGCGCCTGAAAAGACGTCTCTCTGCACTCCTTTTCTCTCTATACCGCTCCTTAACAGCTCGCGTTACGCCTGCACGTAGGGTTTTTCTGTAGGCGGCGTCTTTCTCTGAGGTAGCGTCGCGACACTCCTGATCATACCACTCATTCCTCAGAGGCCGGTAGTAACCGATTACCTCCTCGGCAGCAGTAGTCATGGAGTGGGATATATGTGTCCACCGTGCGCATGTATCATCAAGTTGGGGAGTGTTCTGCATAAGCAGATCCGATAGTCGAGTGGAAAATGCATCTGCTGTCTCTGGTGATCGCAGCTTACTGACGTCGAGCTTTCTCTGTGTGGGACTTCTAATAATGTAATAATAATTATGATATACAAAAAGAATTTCATGCGACTGTGATTTGAATTTTTGTTCAATGGAAAATAAAATTGGCACAAGTTGAATTTTTCTGAATTTCTGATAGTGTAACTTGATTTCGTGCTCCATTGAATTGAATTAATTATCTAAATATGTATAAAGAAAACCATTTTATAAATTTGTTCACCACTTTCACCAGAGGAATACTTTGGTAAGTTATTTTTGTTGAAATTTAGCTATAAATGCTTATGGATGAAGTTGGCAACTCTAATATGAACAGCTGCTCTGTAGAAAATAACATGAGAATATCGTCATACCGGCCGTGATATTGAAAAAATTGTAGTGAGTAATCAATTGGTACGAGAGCATAATTCATATGAATTAATTAATCGCAGTTTACAATTGCATAAAGAAAGACATATTGATAACAAAATACAAAGAGCACATTTTTAAATACGACAATAACAAACAAACTCTTCACACTACCCTTGCTTGAAGCAGCAACTACTCGATAACAGTTTGTGGGTATTTATGGAAAACTTTCTGCGACGATTCCATCAGTTGATTTGTGGTACTTGTTGAGGCGATCAGCTCACAGTTATTTTGTTCGGTATATTTTTTTACGTGTGATTAAATACCATCTCTCGGTGCTTGTGAATAGTGCCTGCAACTTTGGACGAATCAACCTATTAGTAGCCTTCATTATGGGTGTTGATAAGTAAGTGATTGACTTTATAAATCATTATATTGCTTGTGTTTTTTTTTATCACAATAATTCATTATTGTTTTTTTTTCGTTCACTTATAATAATTGATTTATAAATCTCTTAGTTGAAGTAGGTGCTTGGGTATAGTTGATAAATACTTGTGTTTGATTTTCGTACATGTGTATTCCAATGATTAGAATTTTTATTATAGTAGGTATATGAGAGTCTTTAGCCTAGCAACATTTATCCTAGTCTTTTCGTGATTAGCTACGCTACACACGGCTCTAACAAACAACAAACTTATATATTCATATATATATATGTCTGTATATATTCATTTAATAACTTCTGTTTACATGTGATAGCTAATTTAAAAAATGAAAGCAATAGTTGCATATTAATGAACTAATGTAATTCATTTTATTCGCAATATGCATAAAAATAATAGAAAAACTGATCATATCTTATCATTTCAAATAAACGCCTCTCATTTAATATGTACAGTGTATGTGTATCTGTTTGTAGACATCATTAATGTTCAAAGCTTTATTAACTTATGATGCATGACCGCATCTGCGTGTATTTGGCGAATAAAAAGTTCACATTTAAAGAATAATTCCCACTTTACGAGAATCATTTAATGTCCATTATACAGCCATTGCTTCCGTAATATTTTCAAGGTTGTAGTATTGTTTGCAGCATCATATATTATTGCTTCGACAACGCAAAAAACAACAATACAAATAATAATAATAATAATATTAATATTAATTAACAATAGATAAGCTTATGCAATTGTTCTGAATGCATTTGAAATAGAATGTAGCATATTGTGCTACAATTGGACATATCCGAACTGTCAATAAATTCATTTTGAATATGAAATATCATTTATCAGCACTCTTATCGCCTATATGTATACAATATAAAAACATGTACATATTTAATCCATAAATAACTGTAATCTATCACAAGTACCTCTACACATTTGTACATGTTTATTCAAGTTAAACAATAAAAACGAGATAAAGTGTAGTTCACCCTCACATAAGGTGGCTGTTAGATAGAAACAATACAATGTACGCAGCTTTGTAGCAGAAAGTGTATGTTTATATGTATATTTTTGGGATTCACACAAATTTACGAAAAGCCATGTCATCAAAATCTCAATTGATGTTTCTGAACTATCGCGACAACTAATTATTTGAATGGAGCTGCATACATATTTATTCCATTGCAAGACTTTCACCATTAACCGAATGTTCACGTACTATCAATATGCCCTTCAAATACTACCTCTTTTTCTTACTATTTTACCTTTTTAATGAATCAACTTGTATGCACGAAGTGCCTCTCTTGTATGCAAGCGTTTGTTTCTTTAATAGAATCGTATTTATTTTTAGTTCAAAAATTACAATATGTTGGTCAATTTATTGACCTAAAAATAAAACAGTTATAATAACATCTATAGATATTTTAAGGTATTTATCCATCAGTAGAGTTGAAAAACCTGTTTCGTGTTTATGTTCTGTGATACCGGTAAATAATAAACTTGATTGTAATATAAATTCAATCATATTGGTACACCAATTGTATAAAACCGTTATATACTATATACATATTATTGTATAAATAAAAAATAAAAAATATAAAAATAGTATAACATCGATTTAAATACATAAATAGGATAGTAGGTACCTTTAACTTGTAATCGATTGTAATTTTTCTATCTTCAACCTCTGCGCACACAGATTGGTGCCATGCACCGTTCAATTAGCTAAGATGATCCAAAAGTCTGGCTGTGATGTGCTTTGTATTATTGATCGTCATTGTCCAGCAGAGTTGGTGGAACAATTCAATGAGTTACGCTCATTCGATAAGTCTTTTGATACTGCCGTTTCATGTTTCAAATCGCCAAAGCTGAACTTGCCAATAGTTTATTCACCCGTGCCAGAGTTGAGTGATTATCATGATGTTCGTTGTTATCAAGAAGCAGCTGCCAAGTCGCTACAGCGCGCAATAAAGGTATGTACTTTATTTTTGTTACGAGTATTATGCGTACGCAAGTTCATTTTTGTTCGCTTGCCTTTTTGTTTTTGTTATTCTGCAGGCTGGTTTCAAAGCACCTCTCTTGTTGGTTCCTGAAAATAAGAAATTTGTACATACTGAATTATGTACTGTATTAGGTGCATTAGAGGAGCTCTATGTGGTATGTTAAATAATTTTTCTTTTTTATCTATATATTGTGTATATTATTTTTTATGTTTTGCTTTTAGCCAATTCAATTGCGTGAAGATTTGCCAGAAAAACGCCAACGTGTTGCCAATTTGTCGGTTATGATTGCAAATCCAAAAGCTGAAGAGATTTTCAAGGATGCTTTAATCTTGGAATCAGGTCGCTTCGTTGCGCGTGACATTGGTAAGTCACACAAAATGATTTTTGTTTCTTACTTTTGTTCTCCTCGAAAGAAAAAAAAATGTATATAAACATTTGCACTCCGATTTATTGCATATGCCTAAAAGTATGCAATGAAAAATTTTACTCGGATGATATCTTTTCATATATTTTTTGTTGTTCTGCAGGTGTTGGCGATCCAGAACGTATGGCACCACCACGCGTCGAAGAATATATTACCAAACTGTTTCCGTCGTTGAAGGTGACAGTGATAAGTGATGTTGATACCATCGTCAAGGAGTACCCATTATTTGCCGCAGTAAATCGTGCTGCCAATCAGGTCGAACGTCATCGAGGACGTATCATATTTTTGGAATATAAACCACCACAAGCGGCGAAAAAAACACTCATGCTTGTTGGCAAGGGTGTAACTTATGACACTGGTGGCGCTGATATCAAAGCCGGTGGTGTAATGGCTGGTATGTCGCGCGACAAGTGCGGTGCCGCTGCGGTTGCCGGTTTTATGCAGATTGTAAACGAACAGAAACCGAATAACGTGCATGTTATTGCTGCTCTATGTCTGGTACGTAATTCTGTTGGTGAGGAATCATACGTTTCCGATGAGGTGATCACTTCGCGTGCCGGTGTACGTGTACGTGTGGGCAACACTGATGCCGAGGGTCGTATGTGTATGGCTGATGCATTGTGTCGCATGAAGGAAATTGCTGTGTCGCAAAAATTGCCCGATCCACATCTGTTCACCATTGCCACACTGACTGGCCATGCTTTCTTGGCTGCTGGTGAGGGCTATTCGATTATACTTGATAATAGTGTAGCACGTGAAGATGATCATGCACGCAAATTGCAAGCTGTTGGTCAATCGTTTGGTGAACCATTCGAGGTATCTGTCCTGCGACAGGATGATTTTGAATTCAATGAAGGCAAGGTTTTGGGTGAAGATATTGTTCAATGCAATAATGCTGCATCATCTCGTACACCACGTGGACACCAGGTATGTAACGTACATACAAACATATATAATGTGTATATTATTTT
Source organism: Megamerina dolium (assembly GCA_963854835.1). NCBI lineage: Eukaryota > Metazoa > Arthropoda > Insecta > Diptera > Megamerinidae > Megamerina > Megamerina dolium. The sequence goes on along the minus strand of OY978526.1, from coordinate 7,268,426 downwards.
CATCAATTTTCTTTCAAAAGATTCCTGCTGCCTTCCTCATACAAACTACTGGTTTGGATAAACATGGAATATCTTCAGATTTTCCATTGAAATATACGCATTTAGATATAGCTGCTAGTGCCGGCGAATATCCAAAGATGCCAACTGCAGCTCCAATTGTCGCTTTGGCAAAGACACATTTGTCTTAAGAACCAACGAACGCATTGTAGAGAAGCATTCTAGCTGCCTGCATTTGGTGCAGTATTTTTACAACAGTGTAATCATTCAAAAAGTGGCTCAGATTTTTGAACTTTTTTATCCTTTTTTTTCTATTTGATAACTTATCATCTAGTACTTACAAATAACTGAATAACTCTATATATATATATATATATATATATATATATATATATATAGGTATGCCATAAGGTATGTTTAATATATAATATATATAATATACGAGTAGTATTCATTCACACTACCATATAAAATCACATTTTCATATATTGAATAAAAAAAAAGTATTTTCTCTTTTCATTGATGTTTTTTGTTTTTTTGGAGAGTTTTAAATGTTATGCATAATACTATTCTATTTATAATTTAAGGTGCTCAAAAAAGGTTTTTGCAAAAAAAAAAAAAAGTGACTTGTGCATGCATTTTGCGATCTAATGTCCTATTAGAAAAATGGGTACCTGCTATTCTGTAACATCTTGCTTGACACCTTAAGGGGGGAAATAGGGTTAATTCGTGTAAAAAATGCACAAATACGGCAATGGCAGCAATTATTTTGGGGCGTCTCGGAAAAAAGTTGAATTGTGGTGTCCCTCATAAATCGGTGCTGGATCATCTGAAATCAAAAAATGAAAATTTTTTCGTTAGATAATCGCTTTGGCTTTGGTAATGCTGGGGGGAGTTTTTCGAAATTTCAACTTTTCACTTTTGGGAACACTGAAGGAAAAAATGCGATTTTTTTTTTCGAAAAAATCGATTAAATTGTTATTGTAAAATAAAAATATTAACAAACTTGTAAATTATGTACAGAAATAGTGTTCAAAATATCAAAACGATCGGTGCAGAAGTTTTGAAGTTGTGAGGAACACCGACTTTGAAAACGTAAGTTGTGGAAAAAACGTTTTAAAATTTTGAACACTAAAAAATTTGGAATGAAACATTCATAACCGAGTTCTATCAGCTTACCTCACACTGAAACATCTATGCCAGGTCCATAAAGGATGTTGCAATCATCCATGATGTCTAAAGCATCTTTTTGCTCTTGTCTACGATATATTCTGCCTTCTTTTGTTTGTTTTTCAGCTTCCAGCTCTGATCTGCCTATACGCATGGAGTCAGTTGATCCGACAGGTATAACAATAGTCATAACTTCGTCAATTTTGCTCCGATTGAATTGAAATTTAGATACAACATTCTTGAAATATTATGCATTAAAACCCGATTTCCCCCTTAACGAAAGCAACACTGAATAGAATTGTGACTTACTTCACTATGAATCTAAGCACCCCATTTATTGGACGCTTTGATTGAACTCGAAGTTCGATGGAAAGAATTTGTCCCATAATTGAGCATCGGATTGGATTGAAAATTATTCAAATTTAATCAAATATGTGTCCTTTCTGGGGATTGGTTTAGATTTTCTATCAAAATCTAAACGAAGTAATATTCGTAGACCTTTTTTGAAGACATCTTTGCACCAGCAAGCGATTGTTGGAGAGAGCAAAACCAAACGTCCCATTCAAGCTCAGTTTTTACCGAGTCGTAGAAGATGTGCATGATTCGCGGTTGTCGTAATATACATTATGAAGGCTCTCTTCCAGTTCTATCAAGGACACAGCAACACCTTTTTCGTAGACAACTCTGGATTTACTCCTAGCTCCGATTTCGAAAATGATTACCAGATTGTTGTCGTATGTGATTCAAATTTAATGGTCTTTTGCCAAGAGCTCACATGTTAAACTTTAAATGGTTCAAATATCAAATGATTTTAAAATCTATAGTTTTTAAGCGATGTGACGATTGCTTGCATGTCATTCTGGCTCAAAATATTTGGGTATTTCGTAGACTTGTTCGATCATGTGTTGATCAAAACGATACAGATTTTTGACATCGAAATTTTGCTCTCTCTCTGAGCATGTATATTTTTATTTGCACGTGTGTTTACAGATAATCAACTAGTCAAATGTCACTATACTTGCTTGTATGGCTTACATAAAACGATACAAACTCACATACATGCTCTATATCTAGTATATCTCATTGATATCAAACATATGCAAAATATGAATGAACTAAATGAATCTAAAATCGTTGATGAACCTTCGTCGATGACAATGCTCACTCATTGCGTCACTCAGGCGTACGTAAGTATGTAAATATTTATCTACGTATATACGCACACATACTACATGTATTGCATCCGTTGGATATTAGAAATTCTAATTTGAATTGTAGTCACACACTCACACTCACACACTTACACATTCACATGCCATTGCGTCGATCATGTTCGCCGAGGCGGTGATTGTAACGATATGCATTTCTTTATTTCTGCTTTTCCCCCCTTTCTCTATACTGATGGTATTCTAGCATTTTATTATTATTACTTTTATTAAAAGTTCTTATTGCAGTTGTTGTTATTGTTGGTGTGTGGTTGAGTGTGTGTGTGTGTTTTTTTTTTGTATTGTATTGTAGTCAGTCAGTCACCGTTTTTACTGTTCTCATTCTGCATTTGTAATGGGTCACCACCACTATGGTTGGTGATTGCAAATGCCATTAATACCGTTAGATTGAGTTGAAAACTCGGTCAAGAGTGCCTCGTTCATGCTGTGATTGCATAATATCCCGTTGCTGTTGTAGGCAAACTATCCAGTCAGCCAAGTTTGTTAGACAGGCTTAACCCACAAGCAATTGGCTTTCTTTCTTTCTTTTCTTTTTGTTTTTTTTTTTGTGTCTTTTTTCTTATTATTATTATTGGTTGCTTTACTTTTTTTTTGCTTTTTTTTTGTGGATCTCAATTAATAGTGCGATTTTAGCTATTGTTGTTGTTGTTGTTGTTATTATTATTATTTTTATACATTTTAATATTATTATTATTGTCGTGTATGGCTAGTCGATTAGTTCTTGTTGTAGTACATTTAGCATATATATATATATATATATATGGACTATACGTCGGTTTGACAGTGACAACAATTTTACCGGTCAACCATGAATGATTGTAATTCGCATAAGTTGTTGTTGATGTTTTTTTATATTATAACGGTTATACATATTACATATAATTAATGTGCATATATCTGTTATGTAAATGCGTATAAGCTTCTTATGTCAGCAGATACCGTTATTTCTATTACGACTATCATCATTATTGGCAATAAATTTTCAATTCGAAAAATTTTAACTGATAGAAAGAATATTGGTTCTGATGTTGCTGAAAAAAAATTAATGCTATAAAGTTGGACCTTCGTGTGGGTGCCGTATCTCAGTGGTTAGTGCATTGGCCTTCTGACCTTTAGGTTCAATCCCTGGCTGAAGCATAACAAAATTAAATATCGATAAGATTTTTCTTTCGAACGGTACCCACCTGCCGCCAAGAATTGGCACTTTTTCCGGCAGTAACAATTTGCCAAAAAGGTTTCTTAAAAGATCTCTGTGACTAAACTAATTTAAAGTGATATAAGTAGCTCCCTTCTAATGCTGTCCAAATTTAACACGCACAACAGTGTTGGAAGAGAAGCTCGGTGATATCACAATGGAACTTTCTGGCCTAAGTGTGTCCTCTCAGAGATAGAGCAGCCACATAACCCAACCCAACCCCCCACACCGTGGACCTAGTGATGGATGGAGATTGAGAGAAAGGTTGAACCTCTGGCGGAAGATTTAAGCATTGGAAAAACTGTCACAGCTTGGACTTTTTGAACGACTTCAGCAAAAGAAGAAATAAACAGACCTGTAGAAATGCTATATACATGACCAAAACCATTATCGTTCATAATTAATATATTATTTCAAAATAAATACCGAAGTAATTATTCCTTTTAACAATACATGACTGAAGATTATGCTACCTTCAATTTAGAGATGATATTCAATAAATTTGCGTTATGAAATGTATTACATTCTCTCACTTAATTTTCCCCATGGCCCCAAAATGACCTCAAATCGGATTTTATTGATTTGCTTATAAGCACACGGCTTGGATTTTCTTACTTACTTACTTATTTATGTGGCCATTAGAACCGAAAGTAGATTTAGGCCGAATTTAATGCGCTATCTCTGTCTTTCGCTGGCTGGCGCTATTCAAGTTCGGCGGTACTTGATTTCTCCATCGGATGTTAGGTCTGCCTCTTCTCCGTCGTCCACCAGCGGGTTTCGAATATAACATCTTCTTAGCTGGAGGGTGCTCTTCCATCCGCTCGACATCACCTAGCCAGCGCAGACGCCGAATTTTGATGCGCTTTACTTCATCGGTATCACTACCACAGCTCACCACTAAGACATTTCTCTCGAAAATTTCGAAAAATTCCAGGTACACTGTCGTCTTGGTATCAATGGTTATTTCATATTTGATATTGAATTCTTTTATGTTTGAATTAATAATCTCAACACATGGATGAATGTAGATTGTGCTTTGAGCAAAAATTTCGGACAATGGAAAAAGTCATAGATAATCTAACCTAGTAATCCAAATCGGATGGCATGTCATACAGTGAGAAGCTATACTGAACCAAAAGGCTAAAATTTCTGTTAAATCATTTTGTGTAAATATTTTTGCCGATCTTCGTTTAGTAGTTGTTTAGTTGTTTTTTATTTTGCTTTCCTCGTTTTGTAACATTTGTTTTTTTTCTAATGCCTAAATAATCCATTCACAAGGACCATAATTAAATTTCCCATAAAGCGCAAATGAAACAATACAACCAACAGCCACAAAACCATCAAATCGAAAAATTAACTCTTGCAGCAGCAGCAGCAGCAGCAGTAGCAGCAGTAGCAGCAGTAGCAACACCGCCACCAATAGCTACAATAGCAACAAAATAAATTATATACAAATAGGTACATGTGTATTTTTTGTATGTACTAGAAGATTCCTAAGAAACACTTTGTTGGATTGCAGTGAATCGTTTTGGTAGACGCGCTGCCGCTGATGATCGACTAACAATGTGTGCTTGGTTGGTTGGTTACTCCATAAAAGTCCAAAACAAACCATCAAAGAGAGTTAGTAGCAACACCAGCAGCAACAACAACAACAACAACAACAACAACAACAACCAATGGTTACAACAGCACCGGCATCATCATCAGCATCAACATCAACATCAGTAGTATCGTATGTATGAGCACACTGGCTGGCAGTGGCACTATCAATATTAGCAACAGCAACAACAACAACAACAATAGTATTTATACTACCATAGTGAGTTAGAAATAACTACTTCTACAACAATAACGTCAGAAATGATATAAAATGAATGCGGAAGTTTTAAGTTTGAGTTTCGTAACCAGCTTTAAAACTGTTGCAACCGCAGTGGCACTTATGTATGTATGTAGTGTTGTATGCAGCAGCAGCAGCAGCAGCAGCAGCAACAGCAGCAGCGGTGGCGGTAGTGTTGAGCGAATTCAACATTTCAAAAGAAGAGCTAACTAACTAACTAAAATAAAATAAAATAGCAAAATAGGTACAACAACAACAATAACAACAACAACAACAACAACAACAGTAGCATCAACAAACAAATATTCAAGTATATGTTTGTAATATGTGGCGTGTGTGAATTTTCATCCAAAGGATGACAGAGGGACATGCGGTGTCAAGTCTTGCATAGCATTGCATTACAAAATAACCACAATATCCATGAACGGCATGCAACTAGTAAATACTATGCAACATTGTTATGCTACATATGTATGTGTATATACATATATGTATATATACATATTATTTATACTTATATGTTCATAATATATGTACATGTATACAACTCATCAATTGTTGCAGGTCATTACAACAATCGATCGTTGATAATCGACTTACTATGATATGGAGTTGTACAGTAAAACCCACTTCAGTGTTCATCATATTAAGTAGATATGCCAATTAGAAAATACATATAACTATACTACTAACTTTTAGCACGCTTTTATACATTTCTCCACGTATAAATCTCTTATATTCGATATTTTGACTTATTTAAATGACTTTTTTTTTTAAGGAAAAATTTCAAAATAAGACGCTATTTTACAAAACATTATTTGCTCACACTAGAATAGTGGTTGGTTGCATCTTGACCTCTCCACTAAATGTCTATACTAAAGTTTTGTGAAGTTTGATATTTGAAAAACAATTGATCGTCATAGAAATAGAGGTGAGGAAGAGAAATGATGAGCCAAACTTCTGTTCACAGTGTATTAATAGCTTACTAGACATATATAGTAAACAAATCACATAATACCGAATAATCTGCGGCAATGAAATGCAACTCCCTGCCTGATGTCTGTTTAATTAAATTTCATTTTCGTTAAGCTCTGAGAAGAAAACAATTTTGAACGAAGCTGCGTTCAGTTCCAACAAACAAACAGAAAACACTGAAACACTTCAAATATATCATACAATTCAAGGAGAAAACCTTGAAGTAAGTGAAAGATATATGTTTGTGCAGAAATTTGTATAAATTTTACCAAATATATGATTTTTATAAAAGTTAACAGTATGGGTTATTTTTATAAAAAGTATTTTCAAGTATCTAACATTGGTGATTTTCTTCAATATTGACTTTTTTAGTCAATCAATCAAAATCAAAATCATCCACATGAAATTAAAGTTACAGTTAAAAGTCACTGCTGCATTCGAGATGTCAAGCACAAACGCAGTGTTGAAAATTTGCCATAGGAACACGACAAGAGTTCGAGCAGCGATTTCCTGTATAAATATTGGACAATATCAGTAACACATAGGTGACGTAGCTCAGTGGTTAGTGTGTTCGCCTTCTGATCTGTAGGTCGGTGGTTCAATCCCCGGCTGATGCATAACAAATTTAATATCGATAAGATTTTTCTTTCGAACGATACCCACCTGTTGGCAAGCAATTGGCAATTCTTCCGATAGTAACAACTTGCCATGAAAAAGCTTCTAAAAGAACTCTGTGACAAAGCTCAGAAAAAGTGATGTCACAAGTGTTCTGCCGTTCGGAACCGGCTAAAATAAGTAGTAGGTCTCCTCTAATACTGTCCAAAATTTAAGACGCACAACAGTAATGGAAGAGAAGCTCGGCCAATGAGCCCTTTGGGGCTTTAAGTGCCACATATTTATTAATTTTTTTTTTTTTTATCAGTAACACAGAATTCAACAGTACAATATGGCGATGGGCGATGTCATCGGCAGAGTATCAGTTAAGTATCAGTACCAGTGTTGCAAACAGACAACAAGATTGCAATATTGCGGCAATTATTACACAGCTCGAACGCAAGCTATCTTAAAGTTAGAATCGAAAGATATATATTCCATATAAAAGTATGTCAGAAAGCCAATTCTAACATTAAGATAATCTTAACTATAACTACGAGCCTATGAATTTTATAGGTAAAAAAAAAAAATCCACTTCAAATTAAGCTAAATTTTTGATTAATTCATTAAGTATTAAATAATACTGGAAATTTCTAGAAGAACTATTTCTTTGGAATGAAGAATCCATTTTTGAAGTATATATTACTCTAAAAACACCGCTAATTGGCGCTACAGTACAATTTTTCTTGTTTCTCTGCACAAAAAAAAAAAAATTGCTTTCTTATTTCGAAAAAATATTGTATACATATATATATGTTTCAGAGAATTTTTTGTATGTAAAACATTATTAACTGAATTTTCATTCATTTTTATTTTGAAAAAAAAATATTTTTTTCAAGAAATTTTGTTCAAGAACATTAGTGAATGGGGAAAAAATTTTAGCACTATTGTTATGTTAATATTGGAAATAGTTTGTTTTGATTTAATGATGAAGCATATTACAATTAGACTAAATTCATGTAGGCACGCACCCATAGAAGGAATGTATATTTGCCTTCCTGAATGATAGAGACATCTACTGCATAGCCTTGTGATTATCATATCTCTTGTAACTTCACTTTTAGTATTAAGGGTGGCAGTGGAGTGTAATACATTTTTTGAATTTATGACTAGCTCAGTATTAAAAAAATTATGATCGATTATTGATTGACTCCTAAGTCAAAAATTTAATGTTTTCTTTGAAGTTTATTCCATTCGTACATCAATAAGTGTCCTCATGATTGGAAGTTATTATTTTAAAAAGTTTTTAATGCAAATATGTAAAGGGAACTAATGCCGGAGCTGTTAAAATTAGTTTCTGATCTTTAGAAACTACAGCAGAAATAATACGGAAATGTTTTGTTCGAATTCTGATGATTTGAGTCGACCATGTGGTCGTGTGCTTTCAGTATGTAGACTCGTCCATTCTTTGGAAGCAGAAACCACAATCTAATCATCTGGTGTTTTTACAGTGATATGCCGCTTTCGCATGTACACAGTAGATCCTTCAATGAAGATCTATTTTTCATTTCATTGCGATACGATAAAATTGCAATAAAAACCTAAGGCTATATTATTTTTCAAATTGATTATTAAAGTAGAAATCCTAGTCGATTTACAACAAATACAATGAATAAGGCTCACTTAAGGAGTTAGTAAACATTTTTGTTTTTAGTACGCATGATTTTTAAAAATAACTAAATTACATCTTAACTCAACTATTAGAGATTCCACTGTAAATATTATTCTCTGTTGCAGCAAATAACTAAAAGTAAGCTAATATTCACTATTAAGTATTAGATTCCTTAATTAACTTGGCTCGTATGTGTATTGTTTATTGTGGCTAATTCGTTCATACTGTTAAAAAACAAAAAAAAAAAAAGGTAGCGTGTGAATTTTTGGTAAATGGTCTAAAATATCAATCATCAATATATATGGTATTTATATTTGAGCGCATAAAACACCTGCTACAATTATGATTGCAACTTTTGTTGTCTTTGTTGTACAAGGTATGTATCTATGTGGTGAATTGACATATGATCATGTCACCAGCACCAGTAACAATAGCAACAGCAGCAGCAGCAGCAGCAGCAGCAGCAACAGCAGCAGCAGCAGCAGGAACAACAACAACAGCAATCGTAGTAGTATGTTGTAGTAAAAGAAACAACAAAAATTGTACATAAAAGAAGACAAATTTTTGGCAATTTATAAATATTTTCTCACAATTTAATCTTCGCCTTTTAACACTTTATTTAAAAATGTGCCAAATGAAGTGTAAAATTTTTAGGCAATTTTCAACATAGGCAACATATGTTTACCACATAAAATACAAAATGAATAAAGAGTTACGAGTTCAAGGATTCAATGGATGACAATGATGATGATGATGACAACAACGACGACAACGACGACAACGACGACGACGACGACGACGATAACGATATCAAAATCATTATTCTCAATAAATTGGGCATATTCTAAATTGAGAGTACCCTACATTCTATAGAAATTATGATGATTTAGTAGTATACAAGAAAATACAAAAATCGATATTAAAACTTGAATATTGCTAATTTAGCAATTAATAATAATTTTTATTAAGTTCATAAAAGAATTTCACATTCAATATGCATCACGCTTTCTACTGTCTAAGAAGACAAATGATCATATACTTTTGGTATAGCTCATTAAATGTGATATCCTTTTACAAACATGTATGAGAAAGAGAAAGAAAAAACAAAAAAAAAATGAATAAATATTCATTCAGATTCCACCAAAACAAGGCCACACAAAAAGTTGGGAAAGAAATTTAACCTTTATGCTCAACATACATAGTATAACTACCTACATATCCAATGATACTATGAGAACATCAAATGTATCATACATACCATACATACAATGCAATGGACCAAGCATGGCAATGGCATTATTGTCGAGACAAATTTCTGCATAAACTCATAAACTATCAATATTCGGTCATAATTCATTTGGTTCATTTGTCCATGGGAGCAGGCTAACTACATAGTAGAGAAAATAATACGTGGAAAACCCGCACACGAACATTTTGGCGCCATATAGTCCTTAGCATCATAATATTGTTCTATCAATTACATATGTAGTACTTTCACTCATTTCATATTTCATAAGTTGTTTTTCTTTTTACTAGCACAACAGCAACAACAACAACAACAACAACAACAACAACAACAGTACTAAGAACATCTAAGAACCCAAACCAAATCAAAAAGGTGTGAAAAGAAAAAGTGAAATCATCTCAATGATCATGATTGCCAACATCTAAATGATTGTTGCATTGTTTTTCTATAGGTCACGTTCATGCTCTTATCGATCACAGTTGTTGCCACAATATTTGACATGTCATAAATAAACGTAAAATTATGAACTTCTTCATATCTATTCATTTCACAATAAAGTGGTTACACATTATTACATTTGTTGTTTTTTTTTTTTTTTGTTTCTTCATTTAAAAATATCTAGGTACAAATTATTTACAACAATATACACTCGATTATGGCAATTTGACGAGAAAAATTCATAGGTGATTACGTTATTAATGTCGGGTAGATCAAATTGTTCTCTAGAACAACTTTGACCTACCCGACATTGACCAATTGATATAGAAGACAAAATTATTATAAATTTATGGATGATCTTTAGTACATATATTGATGGAATTATGCTTGTAAAATTAATTTTCAGCCTTCAAAGCAACATTTTGACCTTTTACATAACCCATTGTTGAATGCGAATATCGGAACCAGTTCAAGCAGTTTATACCTCTTCAAAAGTAAAGAAATTCTATTCTCCAATTATTATTATTTAATTAGATTAATATGGAACTTTGTTAAAAATTGTATTTTAAGTTGGTGTATGGGCATATCGGTGGATGCCGTAGTGTGTTGGCCTTCTGATCTGTAGGTTGTGGGCTCAATCCCCGGTTGAAGCATATCAAATTTAATATCGATAAGATTCTTCTTTCGAACGGTACCCACCTGTCGGCAATCAATTGGCAATTCTTCCGACAGTAACAACTTGCCATGGAAAAGCTTCTAAAAGAACTCTGCGACAAAGCTCAGAAAAAGTGATGTCGCAAGAGTTCTGCCGTGCGGAACCGGCTAAAATAAGTAGGTCTTAGAAGGGACTGTCCAAAATTTAACACGCACAACATTAATGGGACAGAACATTTTTTCATATAAATATGAAAATGTGATATAACTAAATAAATGAGTGCTTTAATTGGGCTATTGAGCAAAAATTTGGGTCACTGTGAAAATATTGATCTCACGATATTGAATTAATTTTTTACGAATATCCCATGAACAGTGTCTGAAGTGTACTTAGACCTTATAGTTGTAAATTTCTCTGATTTAAGCCGCTAAAAAGTACATCAAAATATGCTCTTTGGAATCATTTTATAAAAATTTCACAAAATTTAGTAATTTTTAGGTCACGGTGATGTGAGCTTGCTCTGCTGAAGTGTATGCCTTGACGTATATCAGGAGCAAGCTACTTTGGACCTTGGTCATGAAGTGTACATTGGGCGAAGAATTTGTAATCTTCGTTGCTCAGGCCAAGCGCCGATCCGTTTGGGTTTTCCGGGACCGGTAAAGTGAAGGTCAGGCTTCAGGGAACTGGGGTATGGGTGCTGTCCACGAGATTACACACGTTCTTGACTATTTCGGCCCGCTCCCCTGCACACGATGCGCTGGTAATATGGAAAAAACAGAAGATAGCACAGTAGCAGAGAGTCCTTTCACGAAAAGCTTGCGAATTCTTCGGTCACCACCACAAAGTGGGAACACACCTAACCCGACCACGCCGTTGAAAATGTCATTAATAGGAAAGAAATACAATATTACAGCCCAGACTACTCTAGAAAGTGAAGCTAGAACGCCTGCGGGTGCAATCGTGACCTCAACGGTGGAAGCTGCAATACAGTTGAATAGAGAAAACGAAGCGACTGATGCAATAATCGGAAAGCTAAACAAGCAAGGATTTGAACAAATGCCGGTACAAGCATATAATCTACATCAAAGGATGTAGACACAGGCTCTCCGCGACAAGAGTTTGTTTTGAAAATGCAAGTCCAAGAGAAAGAAGCTCTAAAAAAATGCAATCAAATACTACGGGAGATAAAATCTGTCTTTACTAGGCAAAGGAAATTATATACGAAATCAAATAAATTAAATTTCGATAATCGAGAAAGTACTGTATCTCAATCATCAACATCATCAACGTCAACAGCAGCAGCAGCAGCAGCAGCAGCCGCAGCAGCAACATCATACGCCCATTGTAATGGTGAAAATTGAACTCACACATTGTTTCAATATACACATGCATATTTATTGGGAGAAATTTTTCACAAAATTATTTCATTTATTTTTTTTTGCGCCTTTTATCATCTCGATTTGTTCAAATTTTTTTTCTTAATGAAACGATAAAATCCACAAGTTTAAGTGGAAATGTCAAGGCTTTTAATTTTTCATTATTTTTATTACCTACACAAATACTATTTGCCTGCATATTGTGATGGGCTTGTGCAGATGTTGTTAGTTTATAAATATGATTGTTGTTGTTTTTATATGTGAATGTATATAGAGTTGTGCGACAAGATCTCTGTAAAAAAAATGTTTTTTTTTTGGCTTAACATTGTCCTAAACATATTTAATATGAACGAATAACATCAAATGTGTAACCGCTAACGCTAGAGTACGCAAAATCATTCACATACAAAATGTGAAAATGTGAAAATTATGGATTTTTTACTTTCACCACATGGGGGATCAGTTTTGTGTGCAGATCTTTTTTTGTGTATGTGTGTGTGTGGGCGTATGAGTACATACATTCGTATGTAGTTATGCGAGTGATTGGTTGCTTGATTGGATTAACTGCTCAATGGTAATATTGTGCATTTTGTGGTAATGAAGGATTTATGTTTGCTCTTGGCTTTCTTTAGCACACGACATGGGGGCTTAACATGTTGTGACTTTCTTTTGTTAATAATTCTCATTTTTCTTTAGTTCAATCTTTCGGTTTAAGGCGGTTCATATTGTTTTTCAATATGGCTTGTATTTGATTACTTTGACCTTGGCATGGAATTGCCTAAAGAGTTTTTATAAACGAAGAATCCTGGGAGTCTCTAGTTCTTCGTATTTTTATTAAAGTAATTTTTTGTTTTTTTTTTAAATTTATTTGTTTTTAACAAGTCCAAAGAACGTTGGCTGAGCTTCACTTTTATGCTGTTGTACTTGCTGAATAAAGATAATACTGGCAGGCATCTACTTCTTCATCATTTCTTCTAAGTTTTCTCATATAATTTATCAGAAAGTTTTCATGACAAGGTTTTATATTCTGTAGAATTTGCAAAATTGCTTGCAGATAGCCTTCATTATTCCTATCCTCACATATAGCACAGAAGCCTGGACAATTTCCTTCACGGATGAGAGTATGCTTGGAGTTTTCAAGAGAAAAGATCTGCGCAGGATTTTCGGACCTATTTGCGTTGATGGCGAGTATCGAATAAGGTACAACGATGAGCTGTATGAGCTGTACGCTGACATTGAGATAGTCAGGCGAATCAAAATCCAGCAGCTGCGCTGGCTAGATCATGTCGAGCGAATGGAAGAAGACTCTCCAGCGAAAAGCGTATTTAATTCGGCACCAGCTGGAGGACGCAGAAGAAGAGGAAGACCAAACCTCCGTTGGAAGGACCAAGTGTTGGTTAACCTGGCGGCGCTTGGAATGTCCAATTGGCTCCAGCAAGCGTAAAACAGAGAAGACTGGCGCCGCATTATATGCTCGGCGTAAATCGATCGTCGGTTGTTATGGCCACATACGAAGAAGTATTAAAAAAATATTTTTTTTGTATTTATTTCATTAGTCCAAGAATGGCATCCAATTATGGAAAATGAGAAGCAATCGATTAGACAAAAGAACTCGGTATAATCGGTAAGAATAAATAGAAAATTTTCAATTTTCTCTTGACGGCCTAAGTGAGTTTTTACTTTACAAAGTCTCTTAATCCATTTTGATAGTATTTTTAAAATGACAAAGAGCTCAGAGACAAAGAGACAAATAAATAGCATTCCATGGTCTTGACTAGCTAATTTTGAAGTTTTACCAACAAGACCTTTTTGAATGTACATTTATGAATGATGACTGATGACCCTTCTCCTCAATTTGGTGGACTCTTATTACTGTAGTTTTAGATCTGGCAAATTGTTGGTTAACATAGTTTGCCTGGAGAAAATTAGGAAGGTCACACAGTGGTGGTTTGGTGTATTTTTGCAAGGTAACGTGTCTAACTGCTTTAAGGCTCTTATGTGATGACACTTACAATTTTGAATGAGCTTATCATTGTGTAGTTTGTGCTCCGTGCCATATGATGACAACCTCATTTTTAATGGGCTTCCTCCATTGGCTAAAACGTAGGGCTTGGAATCCGTCACATAAAAACTGTTCCCCAATGAAAGAACGGGCTAAAAGCCTAAATAGATTTTCGATTGTAATGGTGGCATAAGAAAAAGTACACTCTACAAATTTGATGTCATGTAAAATTCAGAATCTTAAACAATTTCAATTGAAAATGAGTAGGAAAATTATGAAGATGATGGCGAGAATTGAATTAGGTGAAACCACGAATTGTGTGAGCTTTGCTCTGACATTAACTGATTTAAATACATTACAAGTCAAAGGCGGATATCGAAGGTGAAAACATCGATGGGAGGATCAAGAGTTGGTGGAGTTGTGAGTGCTTAGGATTTTAAATAGGAGCGAGCAAGGAAAAAGAAAATCCGAGCTTATTGTTTTTTTTTTTTTTTTGGAGCAATAAGAAATCAAGCTCAGCATCCAGCCATTTATTGGTCCATTGTACTGCGCTCGAAGTTCCATTTTATTGTGTTTTAAATCTACCCGTTTTCCGAAGAAATCGGAGTAGATCCTATGGTGCTAAAGACCCAAGAGTTTCGGCTCTCTGCACGTCAGTGTCAAAGATCTCAAAGCTGATTCGAGCGAAAGTAGGGCAGATACATAAAAAGTGGTCCGCCATCTCATCTTGTTCTTCACAGGTTGGGCAAAGTGCACTGCCTCCTAGTTCTACTTTTTCCATGTGCTTTGCCCATTGAAAGTGGCCTCTTAGCAAGCTGGCTAGCATTCTGCAATCACCTCTACCTAGAGCTAGGAAGAAATGCGACCATTTACCCGATATGTTAGGTAACATGGATTTCGTCCATCTGTAGCCTCTCTCGGCCTGCCAGGTTGACTTATGGTCTAGATTAGCCCAGGTGTTGACCGTGGCCTTGATGGTTCCAGCGGGTAGTGGCAAAGGATGCTCAGGGTCGATTAAATCAGCCGCAGAATCTTCTCTTGCTAATGCATCAGAGGTCTCATCGCCTACGAATCCCACGTGGCCAGTGAATCCCGTATCAGTGATAAACTATTATGTCTTCCGACATAATTTAGCCTTGGTTTGCAGAACTCCACTATCTTGGAAGTGGTGATA